>OV050033.1:63669841-64877654 GCA_920105625.2 Clusia tigrina | reverse complement strand
AGCTTCTGCAAACATTTTGTGTATTTATTCAAGGCATTGTATGCAATTCTAAGCATATTTCCTCTCTCACTGTGGAAAAAGAAACCATCATTGCCTTATCAAATTCAATTTTCAAGTGGCAGCACATTCCCAGCGCTGCACACGAGCACTCGTAGCGGCTGTGCGCTGTTCCTCCTTGCCACGGCACAGGATGTACCCACAACATTTCATATCTTATCGTGTGCGTTTTGTAAACATGTCAACTGTCAACATCCTTTCGCATAGCGTTGCATACAAAACACGCCGCAAACAATTTTATTGTGCTCGTATTTATTATTGCACTCGCTGGCAGTGCCGTCGTAGCCGTAGAGCGCAGCAGTGTCTGTCTATGGCCTCCTCTCTGCCTGCCTACCTACCTGCCGGCCGACCTACCTGTACCTATGCCCAGGTACTTCGTGTGCAGTGCAAGTGTTTGCCCTCTTACCTATGCGCACATGTCAGTCAGTCACTGCCGGCATTCCTGGCGTGGCGTACGAGTACGTAGGAATAGAGTGGAACAGACAAACAATTTAATGATAAGCAAATAGTATGCCAGGAGGCAGAGCGCACGGGCCGCGGGGCACGGGGCCCAGCAATAGCTGTGCATGGGAAAGCGTATGGAAATGGAAACACAGTGCTGGAGACTCACTCGCACACACAAGTGGAAGAAGCAAGGCAGAAGTACCTGTACTCCAGTGACTGCATTGGCCATCGATGTTTACTTGTGGCGCACAATACCCGTAAAATTGTTTATGATGAGCACATAACACTAAAGAAAATAATTGGCTTATAAATTGGTGAAAGATACCCACCTATGATTATTATCTGCCGTTCAAAATTTGTGATAAAATGTGAAGTGCTTCTTTCTTTGTCATTATTTTTATACCATTCGGTTTAAGTGCCGCTTATGAAGTCGTCTCCTGGTTGTGCTGCTGCCTTCATTCATGATTGAGCAGGCGGCAACTGTTGACAGTCAGTGTTGGGAGAGAACAATAGGTATGTCCCTTGCCTTCGTTATGCATCAGTATATGTGAGAGTCTGGTGAAGAAATTAGCCAAAGAGTAAAAGAACAAAATTTGTGACACTCATACAACTGTGGGGCGCGAGAGTACACCATTTTTGGATGGCCTTTTATTTTTTAGTCAGAACAATTTGTCAATTATAACACTCAGATCATAAAACAGCCATTATACTATCTATAACATTCCATTTTTTGGAATTAAACTTTAAAACCACCTGAGATATATGAGCAAATCTCAGTAGATCCTGTGTCCTTAAGAAGGCAAGTTTTACGCTACTTGGGTTGCCAGTACCAAAAACCCGAAAGCTGATTCTCAAGAAAGCGGGGCACACACACAAAAAGTGTGCCGTTATCCGTCTCCTCTTTCCTTCACAGAATCCGTGGAAAGAGCACTGTCTGCTATGCCTGTCATTTCGATGTGACCCATGAAAATGGATGTGGCCTCATTACAGCCTTTCTCTCATATCTGGTGTCTGTCACAAGTAGGGCAGTTAACGAGGAAGCGGGAACCAATGGTGCATATGTACTACCTGGACCACTATACAGGATTCGCCGCCATCATTACCTACCCAGCTGCCTGGCTACCTGGAAGATAATAGCCAACGAACCGATTGGTTGCAGATCATTTCAAAAGGAAAATCGGAAGATTGCTTAAAGTCAAAGAGGGTCCGAAGGCGATCTTCTTAAAATAGAAGATTATAGTGAAATGAAAGTTACACCCTTTCAAACTTCTTTGACCTTTCCTTTCTGAATCTGCCATTGACTCTCTCTCAGTCTCTCGTATCTGACTCTTTTATCAGTCGTCTAGGGACACATTATGACATTGTCCATTTCATATACATCTGGTCCTAATAGCGCAGATGAAATGCTCTATGCCATCTTGTTTTTTCTCCAGACAGGAGTCGCAGTTTGGACTCAAAATTATGCCTGTAGTTCCCATATGATGGCCCCATGGATTATGCTGCTTGATAACCCAACCAATGATCGAAGATTTTTCCTTCGTATTGCCAGAAGGAAGTCTGCCACACTCTTGTTTGGGGTCTCTACGAAGGACTTGTTTGTTTTGCAGGTGACTGAACTGCACCATTGGTCCTTGTGGCTCTTGATTCAATCTATAACCCCTGCTTAACTCATACAAATAAATGGCTCTGGTCCCATTGGAGTAGCCGCAGATCCACATAAATCACCCTAATAAATTGGAAGATGAAAAGGTTCTCAAACAGCGAACGAAAATTGAGCTGGCGACGGCAGAAAGTCAGATTGCCCCAAATGTTGCCCATATGAACTTCAGTACACTGACTATTTCTTCCTAACATTTCGTGCTTCCTTTAGCAGGACTGAAGTGATGAGATTGCCTCAGAAAACTGATGATTCAAAATGTGTACAAACATCCTTTAAACTGCGCTTTGCGGCTTTTTCTTCCTTCTTCTTACTTTAAAGAGAAGCACAATTTGTCATGAACATTGCATGGACCACTTAAGCGGTGCTTTACCAGTATCATAATCCTTTCTCTTCCGCTAATAATAATTTTCCATCCAACTTAAGTGCAGTTCTTTTAGATTTATTTGTATTTTATTGTAGGCAAATGCTAAAAGCAGCCAAAGATGGAGTTAAGCCTGAGGCGAACGGCAAAGAATTCAAAGCAGACGCACTCGTAATTCAAACACAAAGACTGAGTTGAAATGATTATTTGCACAGTGGATTGCAAGAAAGCATTGGCAGCAGTTGAACAGGCTTCAACGCGAAGTCGCTGTTGTCACCAAAATAGAAACTAAATTCAGCAATTTAAAGCAACTTCCAAAACAGAACATTGAGTTGAAGACTGATGACGAGTACATCTTCAGTGATGAGTACCTCCAAACTCCCATTTGGGGGTACAGTTGGGGTCAAAGCGTCAGGCAATAATCTTGTCATATGATCTCGATCGTAGGTAGAAGGACTGAATAAAAATTCCATCAACCACCCAGCAGCTTTTTCTACAGAGTTCGAAGAGCAAAGGCAGAATATGCTGAACCCTAAAAAACAATAAAGTCATTAATATTTATATCCTTGTTTGAACTTTTGCTTCGACTGAGGTGAATTTGCACTTTGAGGAGACTACCGCAAGCGCCGTAGACAAAGTGTCGCCTTACTGTACCGAAACCTCCCTTCATCTCTCTATGCTGTGTGTATGGGGTCATATCGCTCCCACAGTGAAACCCGCACACACCAATGACTGCCAGCTTCGCTTCTGAAGTGATTATTCTCACTTTTTGTTAACTTTCCCATTAGAATTTCAACTGTTCGATGGGATCTGGCCATGATTTGCATATCTATCCCACTTTGAACGCTTCTTATCCCCGCGAGCAGCTGAACGGGGAAAACGACTGTACTCAATTGCCAACTTTGCCAGAGTTTTGCCTAATACATAATTCTATATAAACTGTGAGAGTTGTAGCGGCTCATCCAGCCAATCAATCCTTTAAAGAACGCGCCGCATTTTGTCTGTGCAGCTGCCACCTTAAATGACGCGCTGCCGTCAGCATCTCGAACATTTCAATTACAGTAAACCGCGCCATTGCGCTGCCTTATCTACACGTAATGTTTTGCTGCATGCTGTATGCATGGAAGAATGTTTGCGCTGCTAATGAGTGATTGATATCAAATTACATAAAAAAACAGCGCTGAAAGATGCAGGAATTGGCGGGCGAGAGCAGGCAGCCGAGAGGAGGCAGGCGCACTAATTGATTGCTACAAGTAATCAGCAATGTTGGCCGCAACAAATCACTCTGCTGCAAACTAACTCCAGCTCTGCTAACACACTTTTGCGCAGCACTCTTCCTACGGGCACCTCATAAAGCACCAACACCCCAGCAGTTGATGGAGCCTTATGGGGGAAACACATATGAAGGATTTGACGACTGGCTTTCAAAATCTGTTCTGTGGTCGTAGTTAATTAACGTTGCTTCAACATCAGTCCATGGGTTAATGTGGGGACCGTTAGTCAGAGAGCACTGCACACAGTTGTTCCGAAGTATTCAAGTGTAGGACATTTTATGAGATTACCACCGGCCGACCGTGAATGACATTCATAAACTGGAAAATGCCTTTGCGATGCCAGTGTAATATCCATTTAAGGGTCCTTTAAAATCCATTTAAGGCTCCTACAAAGAGAACGCTTTTAGCGAATTTTCAGAACGAAGCTAGAGGTCTATAGCTGATGCCTCATTTAATCCCTCAAACCAGGGGGCTGCAATTGATCATTTATAGAGGGAGGCATCAGTATGCTTTTTACTGGCTCATTTGGTTGTTGGATCCCGCTTTTAGCATTAACATCCCCAATCTCATTTCTTTCTTTGTTCTTATGCGCTGGCACCCAATAGATACTCAGTCTCTGAACCCGCTTTTGGCAATAGCATCACTTAACATATTTCTTCCCATGTTCTTGTGTCCTGTCACCCAGTAGATGCGCAACCTCCAATCCCACTTTCAGCAGCAGCGTCCCCAATCTCAATTTATTCTATACCCTGGCACTGAACAGGACAAAACATAGAGTTGAGTATAAAATCTTCTGTGTTATGATCTTCCGAATTGCAGTCGTAGTCAAGTCGTCGCTTATGTGTTCCGCGTATTATGTTGAGATCTTCTCTGGTTGCGATCTCATATGTTGCTGGTCTCAGCATCTTTGCCTTCATATCATTTTTTCTATGATCTCTTTTCTCTGCCGCTGTTGCGGTTATTATAATTTCCATGTTCTGTTTAGCCTTTTATTTTGTTATGTCATCTCTAACGTTTCACATACATTTTTTTGCCACTCTAACAACAAAAACACCATCAAGAATCTTCAGAAAACGGTTTTAAAACATTTAGCAAGTAATTTTATTTGATGTTATTGTTGTTTGTTAGCGTCACTTTAATTAATTTGTCTAAATTGGTTTTTTTGTGCTGCGGTTTTACAGCATACGTTTTTGTCATGTTGCGGTGAAGTTTTCCCATATTATTATCATAACTGTGTTTTCGTGGACGTTGACATATGGCTGGGTCTTCACTTCCGTCTGTTTTTTTGTTGGTATTTGGTGTCTTGTTATGGTTGCGGAAATCTCGAACCACACTCGCAGTTCATTCATAAACAGTGTTGTAGTGGTTGGAGAGAAGGAAGATGATTATTTAGATGATCACAGGAGGATACCCAGAAATATTTGTTGTTCTAAGAGATAAAGATAATGCGGGTAGGTTTTTCCTAAATTTATGATAGGGATCGGAGCTGAGCATCTTTGTTGAATGCGTTAGGTATTGTGTGTATCCATAGAGTCAATACATAGACCTTGGGGCATGTTTGTTACCACGAGGCGCTCCTCATTCATACACAATACTGTAACTGAAGCAGAGAATGAAGGTGACTATTACAATGATTATACGAACTTGCCAAACACACTGAAATATTTGTTCCTCTATGAGATAAGGAGAATGCGGGAACGGTTTTCCTAAATCCATGAAAGTGTTCAGGCCTCATCTTCCTTTGCAACTCGTTAGGTTATTCTGGCCGTCCATAGAGATATCACTTAAAATACAAATCTTGTTCGTTAATACTGATAATTGTTCCGCAAGAGTACCCTTAAGTTCCAAAGATGGAAAAAAGAACTGTAAAGGTACTCTTGTATAATTGATGAGAAAGCTGAACACACTTAAGGAGACTTTCAGCAACTTTACTTTATTGGCAATAATGCAGGTCGGTGGCAAATCTAGAAATTTCCTGAGGCCAGGAATATTAACACATTATCTCACCGAACATTTGTATCTTTAAAATTAAATTGTGGTATTCATCTTCGAAAGCATTAAATATCGAACAGATTTCAAAAGCTTTCGATAAGGACCTGACAAAAACCACAACCGCATAACTGTCCCTTTGTCACGGTCATTGATCACTTAGGCACATTGTGTTACCTCACAGAGCTCCATACTATTCAACTTCCTGCTCTGGCAAATTTAAGTATACTTCTATATATAGTATACTTCTTATTGATGTCCACTACAACTCTGAAAAGTGACTGCAGAAGTCCTTTTCCATTTGCCCTCCTTGGACATTTGCAAGTGGGCCAGACATTCTTCTTCCTCTTCGTTTCCTCAGCGTCTACAGAAGTCGTTAGGAGGATGTCCAAGACTTTTCCAATAAAGCAGTATCCAGTCAAGCTGCCTACTAATATTTTGATAAAAGCTTAGTTGAGTAGTATCAGTTCCATGGACCTGCTTGGACGATTTTAGGCCAGTTTCGTACTCGGCGAACTATTCATGAGCTCACTGACCTTTGTACAAAACAGACAGATTTGACTGAAGATACCTGTCAAATTCTTGAATCCCAAAGGGTCACCACACGTGAGGGCTAAGACTGGCACTCAGAAATCTTTGTTCTTCTATTAGATAAGCAGCATGGAGGAAGGATTTTCCTAGTTATATGAAACTCATCTTTCTATGTAACATCTACTAGGCAAAATCTTCATGAGCTTATTGACCTTCAGTATAAAAAAGGCAGGTCCGACGAAAGATACCTGATAACTTTTTCAATCCAACAGGATTAGACAGTACTCCACGTGTGTGCTATGACTGGCACCCGGGTCAAACCCAGCCTGATGAAATTTTAGGTTTGTTTTGGTTGGATCGAGCCTAAAGTGATCACATTTTGAGACTGTTTTGGTTGGATCGAACTTAACCTGATAAAATTTTGGAACTCTTAAGCTCTCTGGCCTCAAGTATAGAACAGACAGAACTTTCGAAAGGGACCTGTTAACTTCTTCATTCACAAAGGATCCGGTCGTACGCCAATTGTTTGCTAAGACTGACACCCGGGTCAAACGTAACCTGATGAAGTCAAGGATCTGTTTTGATTGGTTCGAACCTAACTTGATAAAATTGTTGATCTCTTTTGGTGGATTCGAACCTAAGCTGATGACATGTTGGGTCTAACTTGATTCTGCAAGTTCTGTATTACCCAGAATACCCCCTCCAGTTATGAGTGGGTGCTTTGTTTAAAGTGCCCTTCTGCCTCCTCCATTTTTATTGCATTTTCTCTTTATTTATTTTAAAACAGTATTTTTTTTAATTCAGAATATGCACTCTGCCCAACGAACGCAATGACTTTCAAACTGTCATTGCACGTTTGCAAAAAGTCAGAAAGTGTTGCCAACCCAACACCGCAAATAACCGAAGTTGACAGTTTAGGCACAAATGTCACAAACGTCACACTGGAGTGGAAAATGTCGCTTGCCCAGGGGAAAAAGGAAAATGCACACAATTTCAAGATAAACTTTTTGCATGGAAAATTGAAAAAACAACCAAATAAATGCAAACTAAAAATGTCAACGGAACACGAAAAAAGTGGTGGAAAAATGCAGAATTTAATGCAAACATTTTAGCAAACTTTATGCTAGCTTTTATAGAAATTTGTATGGGAAATATTTATGGGGAGGGACATCAGATCAATTGAGAAAGAAGAATGGGCAGAATGAATGCGAGTTTCGTGCCCATGATTGGCAGTCTCGAATGTGTACCACTGATATCAAAAAACTCATGCATTCTGAAAAATCTCGAGCTGGATTTCTATATGATAACAAGCCTATTTGTACACCCTACGATACCCAGTTTCGAAGGGGACAGGAAAATATCAAAAACATCCTCTCAAAGATCTTCTAAGAAACTTAAATGTAAAGACTTGCCCAAGAGTACAATGGGCATCAATACCGGAGTGCTTGGAGACCTACTTCTACGGTGGTTTTCCGGCCTACCCTGCTTATATTCTAAAATCTTGCCCACTAGGCTGATTTGGTTAGATTAGGGTACAGTGGCAGCTTTCTTAAGAGAGGCTCCTTTAATAACTTGAAAGCTCTAGGTGATACTACAAGAAACCGACTGGACTCCCCCATCTAACGCGTGGAGAACCACTGCGATTCCGTCCTAATATCAATGGGTGATAATTCAATCACACGATTAATGAAGGGTGAGCCCAGGGTTTATGTCGCCTTCTAGCTAGCACTGGCACATGAAATGGAGAGCGAACTCTTCCTTTCTTCAGAGCTGCCACAGCAACAGAAGTCATTGAAAGACAACCCTAGTCTTTCGGCATGTCTGCCAATCAAGCTGAGATGAACTGGTCAGCTACTCAACCTGTTCGCCTCTTGCTCAAGCTAATCCAAGTCTGTCGGCCCGCACCAGGGATGCATTCTTTTACCCAGTATCGTTTGCCTGCTGCGAGGTAGTGTTGTTTGATCGTCCATATCTGCCATTCCCGTGACCACAGAGACTGTTTTGCTGATGGAGTTTCTACTGAGGTTGAGTAGCTGAGCAGTACGCATATTCTCGATGATAGTCTAAGTCTGTCTGGCCACAGTACAGGTGCGCTCCTCTATATAGTTTCGTTGGGCTTCCTCGAGGTAGTGTTTTTTGATCGTCCATTTTACGGAAGTTAAGGGAAACACCAACGGTGAAGGAGGGAAATATTGTACTAACTGCCCAATCTCCCAATTCCTCAGTTTTGCAGTTGTCCAAAATTTCCCTATGTCCGAGTAAATGTGAATAGGGACACCAATTACTTGTATATCATTGCTTGATATATAACCATTACTTCCGGCTGAAGGACACTGCAATGATCAAGGAGACAGACAGAAGGAGAGTTTCAGTCCCAGTATGTTAAAGAAGACCCCGTAGCCGTCCTTGTTCTCTAGCTTGGAGTCATCCGTTTATACAAGTATGTCAATAGAGTGCTTACTCGTAATTGTCATCTGCTGTTCATACCATTCCGAATTATGTGGTTGGACTACATACGAGTATATATAGACGATATATTTGGAAGATAAATGTAGGGACGATCGTTAAATATAATATATAAATTCCTCAAAATTTCCAGATTAATTTTCATACAAATCCAATTATTTCTCCACACTTTCTTTGATGACTGCAGTCCCCTGATTCGTTATATGTCCCTGCTGTAAGCGATTCATTTGTAATTGCTTTTGAATATTATCGCCCGCCTCTATTTCCAGCGCCTCACTTACCACTTACTGGAACGCATTAAAGTGCCGTTAAGTGTACACCTACCACCCGCGCACTTATGCCAAAAAAGCGAGTGCAAAATGTAAATGAAGTACTTTAAAAGGTGGGGTATTTTTTAATTAAACGCGTAAAACGCATCAACTGTGCGTAATTGTGCGTAAAAGCGTTTGCGTGCGCGCTAGTCCACCCCTTAAAATGCAACAAGCAACCACAAAGGACAAAATAAAAGAAAGGAGCAGAAAGGAAACGTAGTAAAGTGCCTAAAGTTAATTTAACCGCAATGTGCATATGCGAGTACGTTTTTGCTTGCGGTTGCTCGAGCAGAGAAATGAGAGTGCTGAAAAAGTGCACTCCGCCGGCAGTCACGCAAATAAAAATCGACTGTTTTACTTTGTTATTCAAGCGTGTGCGAAATAATCAATTAAAATGCATTGCGGGTAATTGCAAATGAAATTGAAGAGGGTAATAAAATATTTACCCAAAAGGAGCGTTGCGGTCGAGCTTAACAACTTCCAGAACAAAAGTGGTCCATGGGTGAAACTGGTTTGAACCTCTGTGTTCACATTGGACGTCTCATGCTGCAGCAGTAAAACCGGCTTGTGGTCTGTGCAAGGCGATCATTGAGCGCAGCAACATATGGTAGGGTACAATCGTTCATATTGAATTGTCACATGTGCCTATAAGGACTTCAAACCTGCAAGCAGTCTACGACTGAAATCGGTTTCTCATGGTTGCTGCGAACCCCACTGGGGTACTCAATTAAATACTTAAGAATTGTATTGTTTTATATATATCAATATCAGACGAAGAAAACTATATAAATGTCTTCATATTGAATTGTCACATGTGCCTACAAGGACTTCAAACCTTCAAGTAGTCGGCGACTGAATTCGGTTTCACATGGTTCCTCCGAATCCCACTGAATATAACTAAGGGCTTGTCCTGCACGTACGTGCTGTGGTCTTTTGTAGCAAAGGTGAAATACAAAAGTGGAGAATATCACTTAACAAAAACTTAGCCTGCTTTCAAGGTTCTCTAATATCACGCAATTAGCATATTGTATTTATCCACAGAAAGAATCAGAAATCATCAAATATGACACCCAAACTCATTGCCTACCTTTAGGGGCGCATTTTTCCCATTCATATATTCTACAATTTGATGCCGTTAGTAGCTGTTTATTGAACAGTGCACGCATTTAAGTGAAGTTATTATAAACAAATAAACATGCAACCACATAAAAACATGTCCTGAAATTACCAATTTAAACAACCACGTAAGACCTGAACTCCCTTACACCTTTTAGGGGTGGGGTGCTATTTTTTGTTCAGTTTTCTGATTGTTTGTGTTTTTTTTTTTTGTCTGAACCATTACTTATTCAGGCAAAGACGGTTCCCAACTGCATCTGGTGAATTTGTGCAACGATAAACCGCAACAATTGCGCCGGCAAGCACAGCCAGCTTAATAAGCAATTCCAGGCACACAACGTGCAACAGTAACAGGCCAACTATGGCTGCGTTTTCGTCTGCCTGTGAGTGTGTGAATCAGTGTTTTTGTCAATGTGTTTGTGTCTCAGTGTTTTGTGTTTGCTTGCATCAGTATGTGTGTGTTTTTGGAGGCGCCAGGGTCTGCGTGTCCATTGTTGTCAGGCTTCCCAGACAAAGGCAATTCATTTCATTTTTATTTCGTTACATTTCGTTTCGTTTCGCTTTACAATCAACTGCATTTCATATTTATTTTTTTGTGGACATTTTTTCCCTGTTTCACTGTTGTTGTTGTTGTCGTTATTTTAGCCAAAGGACCATGCGACCGCAGCACAAAATCCGCTTTAAAACGCACCAACGCCAAGCAGCGCCGCACAATGCAATGTATCAATTTTTTGATTGTTGCAACTTTCATGCAGGCAACGCTTTTGCTGCTGCTTCTGGTGGTGCTGCTGGTGGTGCAGCTGGTGGTCCTGGTGCTGTTGCTGCTGCTTCTGGTGATTTGCTTTATTGCTACTGTTGTTGCTTTGTTGTTGGTGTTGTTGGTGATCTCGTCCTTTTTTATACAATCTCTCTACCACTCCCTCTGTGTCCGCCTCCGCTCCTGCCTCCTTCTCTGCCCCTGTCATCACTTTTTTACTTTTATTTTTCATTTCTTTGTCATTCACTTTGTACGTCGCTCATCTGGTTATGAGGCGCAGCGGCACACGTGCGTGTTGCCGTTGTTTGTGTGCCGCGCTCTCGCATCCGCTTCCGTTTCCAATGCGTGGCGTGGCGTGGCGTATGCTCCGCCACTGCGCTCCATATTGACTTAATGAAACTGCAAAATTATTTTCATATTTGTTTTTCTTTCGTTTTTTCTTTATTTCCATTGACTGCTAGCAGCGGCTCCGGACCAGGTCGAACTGGGTCGCACTGACGCGGACTTGGTTCGAATTGGCCTGGCGCTCTGCACTGCACCGCATGGCGAGGCGCCGCAGACGGATGTGGCACTTAAATGACACATAATTTATAGGTACATCAGTTGTATTTATGCTCAAGAAAATTAAATTGTAGGAGGTAGGAATCGCGAGTTGATTAAAATTGGACTCAGCGATAAGGGCAGCATTTTAATTTGAGTGCTTTATCTCCAATTCCGTACGATTCGTTCCGTTTCGATTAATGTGTTTCTCATTGGCTTAAGTAATTTTTCTTTCATTTCACTTGCAAAAGTGTTCAATGGTCTGGCGATTGGGGTCCACAAAAGAGGTTAATGCGATTGTATTCATTAAGTGTCTGAATCTAACACAATGGCTTCATTCTATAGAACGTAGGCAATTCTCGTATAGTCTCTCTTATCAACAAAGAAGATCCATAAAAGTATGCGAAAACTTTTCATTCATTTGAGATAATGTACTCGTAATATAAAAAGCCTACTTTTAGGGTTCAGAAATTCGGGACATAAGTTATGATAACGTGTAAAGGAAACCAGAGATCTTTAGTATGCATACTTATGACTGTCTCATTAGTAATTCTAAGGTGCTTGAAAGTATGCTACTGAATTTGCATACGAACTACAAGTAAATTGGCAGTAATTAGTAGTAAAAGTATAGCATACTTTCAGCTGCCTCAAATAGCCGGTCTGTGTGGTCTAGCATATTAGACTCACACTAAGTGGGGCGTGGGTTCGAAATTTACCAATGCATGGCTAAATAAATCTAAATCCTTTTCTCTCCGAGTGGAAGGTCTTTGTTGCTAATACACATACTTCTAATCTCTTTAATTAATTATGGTGATAATAATAATAATAATAATAATAATGGACTACGCCTCGCGCGGTATGCGGGAGGGTGGGGAGAGTGGCTTGGGATGATAATAATAATAATTATACATTTTAGCAGCCTTAAAAAGCCTATTATCGCTCTTAGACCACTTAAACATATTTGGTCATGGAACAAATCAATTTATATTTCAAGTATATGTTCAACCTTTTTATTTGAGGAGCTCACAGAGTTAGACGGCAACTTCAGAAGTGATTTACAATCTCCCTAAAACGCTGCTTAAATATAAATCTTGAGATGGTTTGTGACGAGAGTGTCCACTTGTGAAGCAGCGTTAAAATTGTTATAGTTCTACAGCGAAGCTTCTTATTGTTGAAATGTGGATTACATTAAGTTTTCTTAACTAATTGTTCAATAAATTATCTTCTTTGAGTTAATTAGTACTGCATTTTTCCGCAAATGTTTTTGAAGTATGTACTTCTCGCAATCCAGTGATCGAAATAATGGACATATCAATATGTAGATATAGGCACATTAACCTCATGATTATCATAGTACCTACTGATCAAACTAATTGGCATATCAATTAGTAGGCAATATTTCTTACTTACCGTCATACTTTACTTTTTATATATATTATAATATCTATGAGAACTTATTTGAAGTACCTAATTACGGCGTGTTCCTTGATTTTCATACGGACGTTGTCTCTATGAGGAAGTCACTATCAGCTCTACTATAGACAGCCCTAATCATTCATATCACACGAAAAAGAGCAACAGTGACCTCATTTGGCGTGCTCCTTCTTTTCTTCATGAGGCTATCTATGAGGTTTTCTTCGCCAAATATAACTTGCATTAAGTACGCACCAGTTTGCCTCATCTGTCCCGAATTTGACACTAGGACAACACGCTGAAAAGTTGTTCCCTGGGATCAGTGAACAATACCAAAAAAAGACGCTGCCTACTTTTAGGGTGCCTCATTATAGAGTGCTCGATATTGTGAAATTTGGCAACCTTTTACAACACTATGATATTAGTTAAGCATATCCCAATCTTAAAAGGGTGAATCACTCCCACATTTCCACCAAGACACCATGTGCCCAAAAGCATCCTCTTAGAAGTAGCCTTAGTCTAGCCCCCAAAAGTATCCTCTGACTGGTTCACGAAAGCAGCTTCTGTCTGGCCCTTAAAAGCAGCTTCTTTCTGTCTAACCTCCAGAAGCAATTTCTGTCAGTCCCCCGAAAAGGATCTTCTGTCTGGCCCCCTGAAGCAGCCTGTGCCATCATCATAACCAACTCATTAAACAAATAAAATAGGGCCACAAATCAAATGCTTCTTAATATTTATTTATATCATATCTCAAAATAGTACATAAAATGTTATCTTTACCCCCTTTTAACTCTCTTCATGTTTGCTGCCATGCGAGCATGTTCTACAAAGGACCTTCAAGTCGCTGCCAACACATTCCGCCCAACGCCAAATGAAGGCGCGTCGAATGTCATTTGTAGCAACAACGCAACTCGCAGAAAAATTCGTTTTTATAAAAATTAAAATTCCACTTAAACATGAAACAGAAAAAATTCCAAAAAAGGACGAAGAAAATAATAATAAATAAATGCAAAATGAGAGAAAGCAATAAAAGGGAAATAAAAGCGAAATTTAACAGAAATTAATTACAACGAAATTTATGGCAGTAAATATTTTGCATATTTCCAATAACGCCACGGCAACAGCAGCCGCCACCGTAATAATTGCCACCACGGGCCGCTCAGTCAAGCCACGCGTCCTATGTCCTTGCAGCAGCCGCATCTACTGCTGCGGCCCCGTCCGCATGATCCGCCGGCAGTTTATCAATGGCGTCCAGTATGAATTTAAGCGAGTGGCCTGCCTGCGACGTCCAATCGTACCAGTGCCGGTGGTGGGGGGCATCGTCGCTGTCGTCCACAAAGTCGAGATCCGAGCCGCCCGCCAGCGCTCGGCTGCCGCCCAGGTAATCCGTGTAATCGTAGTCGCTAACAAGCGGATTAACTTTGGAGTAGTAAATGGCCGCAAAGGTTGAGTAAATAATTAAAATCGCTGTGCCGACCTAGAAATGGGGGAAGAAGGTGAGCGGAGGGAGGGGGCATAAGTATGAATAAATTGTGTGATGAAAGCAGCTGAAATGAAAACTTAATTCGAGAAATTAAAATATGCTGGCATACGCTTGAGGTGGCAATTAGGTCAAGGACTGGTAGCCCTGGAAGCAGAAGGGGACCAGTGGGAAAGGCGTTTAAGCAGCAATTGTGCTGGTCGTTGGACAACGCGAAGTAAGGACGAGCAGGAGTAAGTTAGGTGGATGAAAGAAAATAATAGAAGGTTGAAGGAATCAGTAAGTCCCTTGGGGAGAGAATAAAGCAGGGCCCTTAAAGAGGAAAGTGTGGCGATTTAAGTTAATTAATTACTCTGCAAAAATCTACACAGAGATCCCATATTACTTTTTCCCAGGACCTCATATCAAAACCCCACTACAAGAGAGGAAGTAACAACCATGGTGGATGGCAGTTTGTGCATCCGGGGACAACAGTCTCCCAGACTGTATTTCAAGCATATAATTTTTAACTCGCAGTACTTGGGAAGAAGTCTTTATCCATTAATATGATACCTCAATGGTACATGACATGGTATACCAGTGACTCACCGTATGATACACAAATGATACATAACTTAGTACACTAGCGGTAGATGACGTGGTACACCAATGGTGCATGATAACAGACTGGTACACTACTGATACACCACAGGTATTAGGCATGGCAGACTACTGGTACACCTCCGGTATATGACATGGTACTCATATGGTTCACTCCATGGTACACCAATGGTATGTGACTGGTACAACACTGGTACAAGACGTGGTTCCGGACTACACTACTGGTATCCCAGTGATACATGACATGGTACACCAATGTTACAGCACTGGTACAGGGCATGGTATCAGACTGTTACACTACTGGTATACCACTAATACATGGCATTATACAACAGTGGTACACCAATGGTACATAAGTTGGTGCAGAGAGTTGTATAGTTGAACACTCTCAACCAAGCTAAATTAGACATAATCCTTATTTAACTTGTGCAAAGAAAATGTATCTTTCATGGCCTACTTCATAGTACCGCTAAGAGGCTTCTGCAGTTTGCTGTGAAAGAAGGTTATGGCTTCATTGCTTTTGCTAAGATTCTCTAATAATTACGTACACACATCCTTGAAAATATTGTCCTGGTCGCACAATTGTAGACTGGTTCTCCACACTTTCCCCTGTGGCGGCTGGGATCTGCTATTTCCACTTATGATGCTCAGCATTGATTTGTCCTTGGCTGGTGAAACTCACAGAAAATTACATATCCAGCTGTTCAAAATGACCAGGTGGCACTTAGCTCTGGTCTCCTATCTGTACACTTGCTTTCAGCTGTCGCCCAAGAGTTGGCGACCAGCAGGCTCGCCATGCACTGCCTGACAACCCACTTACTCACTGTGTCGTATATCACGCAAGCCCATTCCGACAGCTGACAAGGGACATTTTTTAAATAAGACAAATTATGTTGTCTCCTCAGTGGGAGTGGGCATGGCCCCGCAGGCTGATTGTCTCAGTCCCCTGTCACTTGGCAGCTTGACCGTTTTTATTAAAACTGAGTCTTCATTGTGGCGACGGATGTGCCTGGCCACAAAGAAGCTGCTTTTACTCGCATGATGCACTGAGTTGCCACCTTGGTGGTGCGTGCCGCTGCTCTTAACGCGCCGGCGAAATAACTCGAAATCCAATTTGTGCGCAAAATCTGCATTAACGGTAAACTTAATGCGCTCTGCTGCCATGTAAGGCGGCAAATTTGCACGCGTCGAGTGCGGGAGCAATAACAAAAACAATAACAAGCAGCCATGAGCCCACAAACAACAACACCGCTGATGCTGATGCTGCCACATTTCCCTCACTTCCTGCACTTCCTGCAACTCTGCCACACCACTTCGGCGGCAACTTCAGGCGAGCAGCTGCTGGTAAATTTGCCTTTGTTGTTGCTTTTGTACGAAAGGCGGTCGTGTGTTTTCCATTTCGTTGCATATTTTGTGGCGCACTGCACCGTGAGTTCATCACTTTTAATTTAACGATTCCATATCGCGCCACGCATTCGTATGAGCTGCACAAAATACGTTTTCAAAAGTAGTTTTCGCCTTACTTCGGGTGCTCTTTTTGTAGCTTACTCTGATGCTGCTGGTGTTGTTGTTGGTGGCGTTGTTGGTGTTGGTTTTTTAACACTAAATGCAGTCGCATTGCCTGACGTTGCAGCCTCTTTGAGCATATACGTTTGCGTTTTGCGATCATGTGAGAGTGTGTGTGAATGGCTCTGTGTGAATCCGAGTGTGTATTTGTGTGTGTGTGCGTTCGCGTCGCCGTGTGGATGAGCGTGTTTCCTTTTTTAATTTATTAATGAATTCATTTGCTTCATTGTTTTATTTACATTCGTACGCGAAGGCCTCCATTTAAAACGCTTCAATAAACATTTATCGAACTGTAAATAAAGCATAAAGCGAGGCGCCGTAAACTGTGTGCAAAATTATAAACGATACGTCAGTTGCAATGCTTCGGCACGATTTCGTCGGATAATGCATTGCGGCAATTAAGTTGAGATTGCACAATTTTGTGCAATATTTTAAAGTGGGCCACGCGCGCAAGGATACTGCGATTGGCAGCAGATCCTTTAAAGACTTAAGCAATTGGCAAGTTTACCAGGCAAAGGGACTAGGACGATGGAAGAAGAAAAAAATATTTCAATAAAAAGCAAGGATAATGCGAAGAGACACCTTTAATAGTGCGTCTACGGGATCCATCGAATATGCTGGAGCGAGATGTGTAGAGATGTGAAGACATCAAAGAGCTTAGTCTACAGAAAGAAGCCCAGAGCCATGTCGCCCCCTGATAGTTGAAGGCCAGCATGTGCACTGCGTGCTGCTGTCTCCGGAACATATTCATTCCTTCGTAAAATATGTCCTTCACCCTGGTAAATGTTCCTTCCTCTAGTAAATATCGCTCACTCTAGTAAATATCTCTCCATCTGGTAAATATCCCTCCTTCTGGTAAATATCCCTCCTTCTGGTGAATATCCTTCCCTCTGGTAAATTTGATTGCCTCTGGTAAATATCACTGGCTCTGGTAAATATCCTTCCCTCTGGTAAATATCCCTCACTCTTATAAATATATCTCTCTGATAAATATCTCTCCCTCTGATAAATACCCTTCACTCTAGTAAATATCCTTCCCTCTGGAAAATATCGCTCCTTCTGGAAAAGACCGCTTCCTCTGGTAAATTTCCTCTCTTTCTTAGCTTAATCCTGAATATGTGGACAGAGATAATACATAAAAAGAGTGCTCCCATAAATCATCTAATGGTCCCAGTTAGTTCCATGGTTGCTTAAGGAAGTGCGCTGATTACTAACTCTGCGCCGTGGTACTCCACACCATGTGCTTTGTTTCTATATTATGGTGATGGGGTTTCCAACCTTACAGACAAGTGGTAGGGGCGAAATATAAGCCATAGGTGACTGAGTAGGATAAGTATCACATTAAAACAGAATACATACATTCGAATGGGAATGACCTGACTACTAAGTGCGCGGCTTTGCTCTCAAAACAATGGGTTCTATTTCTATAATAAACTATACCTTTTCAGTATCCTGGTGGTTGTATTTCTACCTCTTCAGACAAGAGTTAGGATAGAAATATAATGAAGAAGTGGAGTTTCAAAACTAAGTGCGCGCCTTTGCACTTAACACCACGTGTTCTATTTCTATAAGTATCTCAGTCTTCTCAGAGATGTAGTAGTCGTATTTCTACCTTTAAAGACATAAATTAGAGAACAAATGTGAGAAAGTAAAGTAGAGTTTCATGATTGAATAGAACACTTGAAATGGGAGTGCGTTGACGACTAAGTGTGCGCCTTCCAATTCAAAATGATGTGTTCTATTTCCCCATTGAGCAAAATATTTCCAATCTTCTTTGTTAGTCAAAAACCAATTGAAATTCATGAATATAAAGTGCGATTGGCAAATTCAATGGTTTGTTCAATCAAACCTGAGATACTTTGAAGTGCTTCCTTCCTATCCTAGAAACCAGAGAATAAGGAATTCATGGGAGTAACTTCCTATCGCTTTACCTGCTACCTATGCCAGCATAAGTTAGGTTTGTGTTTATGTTTTTCCCTACCCATTTTAATAAGCTCACCTGAAAAACAGCCCAGAACTTGTATGAACCCTCAGTGATGACGAAGTCGTAGTAACCCTTCAATGGATCGCCCTTAATATAACGTCCTTCGCCCACATCCGTTGTGCTTGACTCTCGTTTCTTGCGTAAATTCTCCTCTTCTGACTCTGGTTGGGACACTTTGAGCGCTTCCAGTTTGGCTTTCGTTAGTGTTACAGTGGTTGCTGGTGTTGTTGTTGTTGTTACTATTGGTATTTTTGTTGTTGTTTTGTTATCCGCTTTTGTGGTCTTCCGGCTGCTGTTCCTTTCCGTGACTTTGTCATTGCTGCCATCAAATTTGGGCGGTTTTTTCGAATTGATGCGCGGCGGTTGTTTCGTTTTTTGTGGCTGCTTCGATTTTGCTTGTTGCTGCTGCCGTTGTTGTTGTTGTTGCTCTTTCTGTAGTTGCAATTGTTCTTGCTGCTGCCGATGTGCGGCAATTGCATTCCAGGCTGTCGAGAATGCCTGATAAATATCCCACATTGTTTTAAGGCTTCTGAATACGCTCAGGAATGTGGTTTCGGTGTTGTCGGTTGTTGTGGCCGGTCGCGTTTGTAACGCGCTTTTCGATTGTTGTGGGCGTTGGTTTTGTGGGCGGTGGTTTTGTGGGCGATACTGCTGTAAGGCATGATGCTGTTGTTGCTGTATTTTTGGTTGTTCTTGTTGCTGTTGTGGCCGTATTTCCAGCCCAGGCGGATAATCATAGTCAATCATGCCCGCATCGTAGGCGGCATACGGATCACTGAAATAGGAAACAAGAGTAGGAAAAGTTTACAAATTGAACTATGTTTCAAAAAAGGCAACAACTTTTTTATGTTTACTTTTGGGGTGTTCACAGAGAAGAGTAAACTGCTGATTAACAGCCTAATGGTTAAAAAAGTTTCAAGATGTATACCAAGAAGGCCTGAAATCTTCCATTTGGATGCGTGAACTTCTCAAAATATGCCCTTCTTAAACTTTCCTTTACTCTACTGTGAGCAACCCTCTTGCCTGACTACCCTCACCCAGCAAATGGCAACATTTGCTACCCTTCCCCGATACATCATTATTTCAGCAGAACTCTTTTTCTTTGCTATTTTGGCAACGTGTCATTTCCCACTCCCGCGCACAGCGACCCCAATTGTTCTCCATTGGCAACGAATCCCCCTGCCCCACAAACACACCTGATCCACCATCGCCCCCCTGCCCCACAATCACACTTGATCCACCATCGCCCCCCTTCCCATCATCCGCTGGCAGTATTGCAACGGCATTTATGGTTTATACGCTTCGTTGGCTCTGCTAAAGAAAGCGCAGCAAAAGACTGCAATCATTTCTCTCAGCAGGCAGCCAGGCGCCTGTAAGGAGCAAACCCAACTGGCACACATCAGCCACGCCACTGTGGCTGTGGAACAGCTTTGTGCAACCTGCTGGCAAAGCTTCGACAGCTACGTCAATGTGCGTTCTGACGCTGCGGCTCCAGCCTGTGCACATGAGTGCGTCGTGTGCCGTGACGCGGCTGCATTCGATGTGTGGGGTAATATTGCGCGTGGTTTCAACGACTGCGTCAAGGATAATGATAATTTTACGCTGAGTTTGACTGGCAAATTTATTTTCACAAGATTTGATATGTATACATGGAAGTCTCTGTGTGGCTTTCTGTGAGTGTGTGTGAGTGTGCGAGCGTAACAAAATTTGCAAATTGCTCAGCAGCTTAATTAGGCACTCTGTGCTTGCGTGTGTTCATGTGTGGGTGGCAGCGGTGGGCGTTGTTTGCGTGACAGCTAAAATTAACTGTACTTTTTCCCCCACTTGCGATGGCTTAAAATTTAAGCCTGCATTTCATGCATGCTTTAAGCTACCGACTTGCACGGTGTTGGCATTACGTATACGCCCCAGTGCACGCATTTCAACAACTTGGGAGAATTTTTGGCTTGCTACAATTACGCTGACTTTAATGTTTAATGAAATTACTTTAGCTGCAGAATTTTTGTGTTGGTATTTAAAAGTGTCTTCATTTGTGCGTGGGGACATAAAAAAAGGATATGGTCAGAGTGCACAGTCAAATAGTTAACCATCCAGGTGAATCTTTGAATATAAATATACATACTCGTATACATACTCATATACATATCCATATACATACTCAACTACATATACATATACATACTCTTAACGACAGTATTATACTCGTAGTTACAGAGAAAGCATGCATTCCTTTCTACTTCGTATCACCACCACTTCTCCAGAAGTCATACGATCAGAGTTCACCGTCAAAGAGGCGTCAAAGAGAGACACCAGAAGAGCCTGTTACTCCTAACGACATGAGTATATTCGTAGGTATAGAGGATGTATTCATGCCTTCCTCCTTTATATACCCACGAATTCTGCAGAAGTCATATGAGAGTATTCCAAATTCCTGTCTTCAAACATGAATCCCTCTAAAACAACACCAAAGTTACTGGTTGTGGTCTCTTTAGGGACAGAAAATTCTCTGCTTGATTTGTCTCCTGCAGTTCTGCCTCTATATTTCACATAGGTCTCCAATTAACCCCAGAGAGGTTATTCACTCTTCTGGGTTGTTATCAAGCTAAAGTTTACGTGTCGGCTTCAGTAATTTCTATGCCTGAATTCTCCAGAAATAAAGTGTTGCATATTCTTGCCAGTCTATCATCATTCAAGGATTTGTCATCAAGATAGAATGTCCCCAGTTATTTGAAAAAATTACAAAAATTGGAATAGCAATGAAAATTTGTTTTCTTGTTCGATCACTGAATTTCGTCATATTATATTAATATATAATATTATTCAATATTATATAAAGACAGTGCACCACATTTCAGATCATCGCTACCAGACCAAATTATTCCAAATAATTATTTACATTTACATTCACTCAGGAAATAGTTTACAAACTTTAAGTTGCTCTTTTCAGGTCGCAACTGAACAGCTCTGTCACTCTATGAAACGATTTTATAATCGAAATTTGCTCGAATGTTAGAAGCAGCATTGAAGTTTGCTCTCGAGTGTTCGCAAAGGTTGTTCATTAGTGAAAACAGTTAACATCAGTATTTAGATCTCATATCATGACAAACAGAACCAGTTTCGAGTCACTTATGTATTAAAGTCGGCCATCGTGGTGTAGTGGTGGCCCTGCTAAGCTCACACTATGTGGATCGCAGATTCAAATTCTGCCCCGGACATGGTCTCAAACATGATATCTTCTCAATCCTTTTCTCTTCGAGTGGAAGTCCTTAGTTGCTAGTACTCATCCCCCAATCACTTCCAGACATAGTTATGACACAAAGTATAATATTAATAATAATAATAATAACGACTTAAAACAGAAGTGTGAATGAGATAGCAACAGCAACAGCTTTTGATATCATTCTAACACATTCCAGAACTACGAGCATTGGTGGAAATTATTTATAATTAGTTATGGCTTGGTTTATAACTTCTTGCTTGTAGATAGGTTTTATGACACGTTGTTTAAGACCCATAGTTTATGACAGATTGTTTATGACCAATTGTTTATGACACATTGTTTATACATATATCGTTACTTCTTGTTGTTTGTGAGACGTTGCTTATAAATTATTGTTTATGCCCCGTTATTTATGACTCTATGGTGTTGATCATGATTACTTAAAATGACTTATCACTGATAATTGATCAATAATGACTAATCACTAATCTCTCTAAAGCTTATCACCAATGACTTTTCACTGATGAGCTATAACTAATGACTTATCACTAATGACTAATTACTAATAACTAATGACTAATCATTTAAAACTCATCACTCCTGACATTTCTCTAATGACATATCACAAATGACTTATCACTAATGACTTACGACTAATAACTTATCACTATTGATTAATCACTAATTACTTTTCACTAATCACTGTTCACTGATAACTAATCACAAATGACTTATAACTAATGACTTATCACTCTTGCCTTTACTCCAATAACATATCAATAACAACTTATTACTAATAACAAATCCCTAATTCCTATTGAATTTTCTTTAATGACATATAAGTAATGACTTAATACTACTAGTAAAGACTTATCACTTATGACTTTTCACTAATCATCACTAATTACTCCAAAAACTTTTCATGTCTTATCATTAACGCCTTTCACTAATGACTCATCCCTGATTACTAATCATTAATGTCATATCACTTATGAAAAATCACTAATGCCTCATCACTGATGACTTAGAACTAATAACTTATCACTATTGACTTATCACTAATGACTTTTCACATTCGACTTTTTACCAATGACTTTTCACAAATAGCTCTATAAAGCTTTCCACTAATGACTTATCACTGATAACTTGTCAGTAAAGAATTATCATTAATGTCTTATCACTAATGACTTGTCAGTAATGTCGCTAAATTCTTTTTACTAAAGACTTTTCGGTAATATCTTATCACTAATGACTAATCACTACTGACACTCAAAGGTTAATTATGTTTAGTTATGAATGCAGAAATTACTATTTCGTTACAATGTGTTTTAATAGGTTTCGAATTAGCAGTGGTAATCTCCATCCAGCGATTCGAATTAGTTTCCAAACGCTCCTTCTTACCCCCAGTGGAAACTCATTATGGTATCCCCCGCTCACGTTTGCTACTGGGCAACTTGGAGCAACCTCAACAGCAGGGGAGCTGTGTGTATTTAAAGCAAATTGCAGAAAAAAGTTGCTAATAGACTCCCTGAAAAAATGGTTGTCAAACAAATATTTAACATTAACACTCAACAATTTCTTAACAATGTACACACAGCTAATTACACCTACTATTAAAATGGTGCCACTCACACGTACACACACACACACACACACACACACACATTCGCACACACAAACTCACTTGTAGACGCATCATAAGAATGCTCATTTATAGCGCGTTAAGCAGCGAAATCTTAAAAAGCGTAGCAACAACGCCAGCGGCGGAGCAATCACTTAAGCGAAAAAGTTGGTCGGGCAAAACTTTATGCAAAGTTTTCATTACAAAAACTCCGCGCTCCAAATACAACAACAACAACAACAAAACAAAGAAAAATAACCAAAAACAGAGAAAACACAAACAATAAGCGAGATATCGCGCGGCGTTTTGAGAACGATTTTGTTTGTGTTGCCTTTGAAAAACAAGAAAAGGAGTAAAGAAATGCGAAAACTTTTGTTCCAGCAAAATTTTTCAAACTCAATTTGAGTTGAGAACTGCAAGGGTATATTTATTCAGTAGGGGGTGTGAGTGTAAAGGGGAGTAATGAGTGGGAGTGTGTGTATGAATGCAAGTCTATGTGTGATTGGGAGCCACCTAATTAAAGTCACCGCCATCAGCGGCGTATTAAACAGTGGCAAACAAAACAGCTGCAGGACTCAAACACACAGAGTCAAACAGACAAATACACTCCCGCAAACACGCTCATAAAGAACGCACTCACATATACACATACACCGGCACAGACCGACGCCTTCAAAGCAAAAGCAGCCGAAAATAACATCCTTGCATCCATCCATCCATCCTCCGATTGTGTGCCAAACTTTTATGTCTCTCTGAGTGGCATCAAGGTGAAGTGTTTATAGATTTGTGCTCATGGATTGGTGTGTGTCTGTGTGCGTTTGTTTAGTTGGGTTTGTAACTGCTGCTATTGTGCTCGCATATGCCGCCTCGCCCAATTCATTGCCGTCGCCTTACATCATTAACCCCGCGTTTTAATTACGCGCAATCAACTCGTAAATTAAGCAAAAATAATGCGCCATGACACTTTACACCCCCCAAACCCAACTACACGCTCGCACTGAACCACACACGCAGCCACACAATCTGTATGCATCCTTATATATTTGTGTGTGTGTGTTCATTCATTCTGCTCGCGTTACTGATGAGCTTGATGAGGCTTATTTATGGCTCAGACTCGCTGCCGTTATTGTTATTATTATTACTGTTGTTGGCGTTGTTGTTACTGCCGTTGTTTCCGTCCTTATTGTTGTTTTTGTTGTATGTTGCTCTGCCATAAATTGTTATTGTAATTATATAATTTGTGATGAGTGAACAAGTGTCGCATGCCTTGAGCGTGCATGATACACCGTGTAATACAAATGTAAACAGAAGTAAACTCACAAAAGTGTGCCCCCGTAGTGGGGAGGGGGCATGGAAAAAAGAGCTAGTGAAGCTCCATACAAATTAAAACTGAAGTGTTTGCAATGGTGCACATTCACGTTGACATGGCGTCATGGCGCATTTATATATAACTAGGGTGAGTGAAAGTTGATCTCATTGGGTCCTGATGATTGGGTTTAATTTACGATTAACAATCCTAAACGAGTATAGGACTAGGGGCATAAACAGCATTCAAACTGATCTTACTTTGTACCTTCATGAAATATTCGTTTAGTTTTGCTTATTTACATACCCATTTCTCGCTCAATTACTCATAGTTTATATAGTAGACTCAATCTGTGGAGTTACTCCCGTTAAACTTGTTTCATATCTATGAGGATCCTGTTGCAATCTTTTGGGGATACCGGTTTTCATGTGTGACAATTGTAAGGAACAAAATTTCCCCATAAATTTTGCTCCAACATAATCTTCTGCCACACCACCATTTTTTCAAACGAAGCCACGGACCTCACACGACGTCGATTGTTCCAGAAGAATTTAATTTATTGCACTATCAGAAGCAATTGGCAAAACCCACCCCTAAAGAAGCAACAACAGAATGATCGACTCACATGACATCAGCAACAACAATAACAGAGCGTGCAACCACAAACAATGCCACGAGCTTGACAACAAGCCGAATTCTGCAGCGATAGTGACGGTTGCGTTTGAATACATTGGTGGAACAACAACAACACAGCGTTAGCAACAGAGGATGGACATGGAAAAATGACAACAAGTCGATTTTTGCAGCGATAGTGACGGTTACGTTTGAATCGAATTGATGCAACAACAGCACTTTCTGCAAGCTTTGCGACTGAAACTGGGCTATAAAAGCAGCAGCAACCGAGGACTCGCTCTTTTTTCTTGAACAGCTCTCGACGAAGACACATCGAC
The DNA here is from genome assembly GCA_920105625.2 of Clusia tigrina. Taxonomy (NCBI): domain Eukaryota; kingdom Metazoa; phylum Arthropoda; class Insecta; order Diptera; family Clusiidae; genus Clusia; species Clusia tigrina. The sequence goes on along the minus strand of OV050033.1, from coordinate 64,852,011 downwards.
GCACAGCTCCTTAGGGAGACACGTCGACGCGCCAAGACTTTTGACTCCAGCATTTGAAGCAACTGTGCTGAGACTATTCTGAATTAGGGGATTATATGGTTTGTAATCGGTATTCCACTAATGCCCAGCATTACAAACGTGTACCGAGACTTAGTTACTGCACTTAGTAGAGTAGTGTAGCTTACTAACTTATTATTAGCTTATTAACTCAAAGGTTTAATTTAATTTTTAAAAAATAAAGTATTGAATATAACCAAACTAAGCAAACTCAAAGTTATTTTCTGTAAACGACTCGTGGCAATCCAGCGAGTTTTACCCGGGCGAAAGAAAGAGTTCGTTACACAATGATGTGTATCTGTCCTTTCCTATGTCTCTCTCTTCATTGTTTGAACCGCCCTATGAAACTTTGATCCTTTCATACTCATTTTCCCTACTTCACTTCTTTGTTCATGATATCTGATGCCATTCATTATCCTAGTGACTCTATCTGTTGATTTTCAAAGCTTCTCCCAGTGGGATTTCCATGCCATAACTGTCCAAATTGGCCAGCTCCCCTCAGGGTTATCGCGTCTTCGGCTGAACTCCTGACCCCAACATCCTGATGGGAACGCAGCCAATTGCCCCCGCTAGTATTGATCAAAATCTTTCACTGAGGTCTCCATACGTGATGACACATTTGGCCACATTTTTTGCCTCTTACGTAGACTTGGCGTCTTATTAGCAAATCCAGTAATTGCTCGAATAACAACAGTAACAACAAAAATTACAAACAACATCACTCACTTGCATTTCTTTTCATCAGTTTACAATAACAATTCAGCCACTTACATAAATAAAGTTTTATTATATCACGCTCTTTAACTAGAGAAATCACTGCTACAACAACGCGAATAACATCAGCGCCAAGCAGCGGCAATAACAGCAACGACAGCAATAACAATCGAGGAAAGCAGCAATTGTGCATAGATTATTTATACTGCAGGTACTAAATTGCTCGTAATTTCTCCCCTACTTCATACCCAGGCAACAACAGCTACAGCAGCAACTGCGCCAGCAAATCCAACTACAACTGCAACAACAACAAACAACAACTACAAAAGCTACCGTAATATCGACAATAGCGAGCTTAGTTCTCGCTGTACTCGTATATCTTCGCTGGTACACAAATAGAATAATAAGAACTCCCGCTGTTCTGCCACCAGTACAGCAGCTGCCTTTACCACCCCCACCACGCTATTGTGCGGCATGCTGGACCAATTGCGGAGGTATGCGACGCGGTGGAATGTGAGTTAAAATCATGTCTCGATTTTTATTTGATTTACTTCGCTTATTTATACAAGATCAGCGCTAATCCTTAAGAGTATTTGCACCAGCAAGCAACAGCAGCAGCAGCAACAACAGCACCAGTAGCAACAACAACAACAGCATCAGCTAAAGCAGCAATAACCCCAGCTTGTGCAACAAAATCTCCATTTTCATTCCATTGTAATTCTTTTCTATTTGTTGGCTTTTTATTCTCCTATTTTTCTTGTCTTCTTTTATGTTGTTGCATTATAATCCTCATTTCATGACGTATGCAAGTGCAGCAACAGCAGCAGCCAGGGGAAAGGCAGCAGGAGGAGTTACGACATAATAGCAGCCCCGCTCAATTCAGACAATTTGATTTATTTGGCCAGCGCTGAGTGCGCTCATTCTCGTCTGTCAGTGTGCCATATTTGCATGCTCACTCATACGAGAGTGTGTATATGTGTGTGTATGTGTGTGCCTTTGTATGTGCCATTAATGCACAGGATGCTGCGTATCCTGCTTGAATTTCAATAACTTTGCTGGCACTGTCGCTGCTATTGCTGCTGTGAAATTGTTGAACGCGGCAACTTCCTATTGAAAATTTTCGCTGCATCAGAACGGATTTAATTGTATCACAAATGCGAGTGCATAATTTCCTTTGCTTTATTCGGCAACTATATTGTTTTTTTTTTTTTGGTCCATTCATTGTATGTGACATGTCAAAGGATATTGTTGTACTGTAGTAATATTTTAAATATTCAGGACTTGAATTGCCACGTTCTCAGAGACGAACTGGTCTCGACAGCAATAGTATCAAATTAAATTACGAACATGGAATGCTGTCGTAGGCATATTAAAATATGTATATAGTCGTATATATATATATATATATATATATATATATATATATATATATATATATATATATATATATATAAATATATATATATATATATATATATATATAAATATATATATATATATATATATATATATATATAATTTAATTTCATGAACCCAAGCAAATCTTCATATCGTCTCGCACAAGATAATGTACCCAAGTAGAATAGTAATAGCATCCAACCAGCAACATTCACAATTTTTATTTCAGCGCACTCCATTATTTTTCAGCACACTGCTTAAATTGATTGCATACTTTTAGGCTGCAACATTATAGGGGATTAAAGAGTCGCATGTTCCTTCTAGTTTATGGTGAGTACTATGCTTACAGAAATATATTGGATAGAAGTGGACGAAAGAACGTTTGACAAAAAACTTATAACAACTGTTCATTTGCTCTAAAAACACTATGGAGGCTTCATAAGGTACAAAAGAACTGTATAAACCTTTAGCCAGGTCGATGGAAAGTTTCTGGAGGAATTTTTAAAAAGACTACAAAGCTTATTGAAATGAAATAATAGCTCTAAAACGGCTCAATGACGGCTTTATAAGGTCATGTTGGAATATATTACATATTTTAAGAATCTCTAATAAGGACTGCAGAAACTTATGAAAATACAAATTATTCTAAAACACTCTATGAAGGTTTTGTAAAGTATTTAATTGCTTCTTATAAATCTTTAGTCACACTGCGGCATACTGCAGCGATTCACGTTTTTTTTTATAATAATTTTTCTAAAAAGATTCTATAAAGGTTTTATAAAATCTTCAATGATTTGTTATAAGGCCAATACACTCTGACATTGGTGCATACTAAAGCATTTCAAGGGCCTTTAAAAAAACCACAAAAATTTATAAAAATTTACCCTTAACTCCAAAATAACCATATGAAGTCTATATATGGTCTATAAAGATTGTATACGACTTTTGGACTGTATAAGGAATGGTTTCTTCATTTTGGTGTACTAAAGTGTTTCAAGGAAGTGGGCAATTTTATGATTTGAGACTTGGTCCGAGTATTTTAAGGATAATTACGAGTGACGTGATGTAGAATTATCGACATTTGGTGTTGACAAATAATGGTCCAGCACGCTTTGTTTACATTACACTAAGTGATCGGGTCCCCTGTCTTTGCACTGCCAAAATAGCATATTCAGCAGTTTGCATTGAGGGGAATTGCGTGTATCGCGTGTACAGAGCCTGCTTGAGGCGTTGTGCTGTATGAAATGCTAATATATGAAAATATAAGAATGCCGAGTAAGATTGTGTTATTGTGTGGTCGTCAGTGTACTCTAGTGAGGTACACTACAATGTACGAGTATACGAATGTAGGTACGTTATTTTTATTTATTTTTTCTGAATTTGAAATTTGAATGACAACTAATTTCAATCATAGCAATTGAAGACGAGGCATCAGCAAAAGACAATATGTTAACAGCGGACCGGTTGTAGTTAAGGTGTTGCTTCACTTCTCACACGTTATGTATGGGACATATGATGTCCGTTCCATTTGTTCAGGATATTTCTAAGCAAAGGAAAGCCGTTGGAATTTTATATCAAGTCATCAGAGTATTACATTAGCAGGTTTCTTCTATTCCAGCACAATTTCTAACATTCTCTCTCTCCTCCATTAATATTTCTGTCCGACTGAGGCCTAAAGCACTCCATTTTTTCCTAATGTTTGCTTCCAATTACATCGTCCTTCAGTTTATTAAATATATTTTTCGTTCGATTACAAATGTTTCTTTTAGTTTGAAGCTCCCTGCTTGATCCTCCTGTCCATGTCTTCTGCATATTTTCCCTAACTGATGCGTATTTGAGAGTTTTTATTGAAGGCTTTCAAAGGCGCTGTTTATGATATCATTTCACAAGCCAAAAAAGTCTGTTCATATGCGACTGCCCCTTCTGACAAGTTGATTTATCTTCTATAAAAGCGAGTACATTCTTCCTTTCTGCCTCCTCTCTAGACTCGATTCCTTTGTGGTCTTTATTACCAGCTTACTTTGCCACTGCTTCGATTGACTGCCAACGTTCCCCAATTAAACAGTTGCACCACAATTTCACATGCATAAAAGTCTGGTGAGAGGAAATAAGCTTGAAGAAATTTTAAATCTGGCACATTTGCCGCAAACACTTCTTCCAGTAACTGAAATTGATTTCAAGCTTGTGGCTTGAACCCACACAAAAATCATCCCCAACGCAGCAAAGAAAGCAATTTTCGATGGTTTATTCCCAGAAGTGAAACTAACGACAACCGAGCACACCTTGAGCCCAAATCCTGCTCGCATGGCCTACAACCTAACTTAAGTTAAACTAGGTTATAAAATTCAATTACACACACGCTCACCCATACAAATACAAATGCACACACATACACATAAATACATTCAGACCCATTTAGAAACAAGGAAATAAATAAATTCAAATAGCAAAGTTTTGCCTCATTTTACGGCCCAGTAAATACGTTAAATTCACAAAAAGCAACTCCCTGACTGCGCTGAGCTCGCTTACTGACACACAGATACGGTTTCAGCCACAGTTACAATGTCGAAATATATGCAATAACAACAACAACAATAGGAAAGGACTGCAACATTCGCTGGAAACAAATTTTTGGCTCATTCTTGACTCGCTTTGCGAATTGCGCCGTGCCACACGCTCCGCAACCTATGCAAATTTGAATCCTTGTTGTTTTTCGTTCATCGCTGTTGTTTTAGCTGTTGTTATTGTTGTTGTTGTAGATGGCTGTTGTTGTTGGGTGTGGTTGGGTGTTGTTGTTGTTTGTTGTTGTTGATAATGCCTTGCGGCATAATTTTAATGTGCGCAAATAAATAGAATTTTGCATTAGCAGAGACGGTGGGAGCGTGAGCCTACACCCACTCGCACACAGCCAGCCATGCCTGCCTCTGTGGCGTTTGCTTAAATTGTTAAATTGACTTGAAAAGCTGGGATTTGAAGACATTATTTGTAATACACATTCATAGACACACATCAAACACACGCCCACACGAAACACAGGCGGGATGCAAACATACACTATACACTCACATACATACACAACACACACTCACACATTTATACTTCGAACTCACACACCTACAACACCCACCCTCCCTACACCCCAGTCTAAATAGTTGACATTCTTGTAACTCAAACTCTCGCGTGAGTTTCTGCACCGCTGTGTTCGACTAACATTTTGCATTGGCTGTAAAGCGCTCATGAAATCGAAATTCTTATTTTACTGGCGCAGGGGGAACTTTTACACAAATATTTAAACTCAATTTTGGGCACAACAAGTGCGAATGTGTGTGTGTGTGCGTGTATATTTGGGAGGTGGTTTTGGAGTTGGGCGCCCGTGACGTATGATTGATATTTTCATGTTTATGCGTGTAAATTACTACTATATATTTATTTGCATATTTCCGTAAGGAACTTTTTCGCTCCTCTAGAGCGAAGGAATTAGTATATGCAAATAACCCAAGTGAATGCGCTAATTCCGTGACAAGGGCGGCTGCAGAATCACTCTCACAGGATATGCGAGAATTGGAAGCGAGGCTTCAAACTTACTTTGGGTCAATTTGTTGTATTCTACACTGTGGAAGGTAAAAAGATGATAGAGTTAGGCAGGTGGCTACTTGATTGATTAACTCTTTTACTCATTGATTAATGGAGTGCTTGGTTTACTGATTCAACTGTAGTAGGGAGTCAAAAAGAGCCTCCATTAAATTGCTGCTACTTTTTTTAAGGCTTGTATTCATACCCTCATTAGGAAGCAGGAAACTATTCTTATGTTAAACATTTTAGAACTTCTAGTTGAGACTTGCACTCATCTGATTTCTGGCAGCAATCGCATGTAAAGAGTCACTGGAACTCGTGTGAAAAGTATTTTAATCAATCTGTTCATGGCTTCCTTGTTCGCTTACTCAGAGCCGAAACTGCTGCCAGTGGTTAAAGCTATGTAGCTTTTAACCATTCAAATCCGGGGTAAGCTCAACGATGTCCTGGAATCGTACAGAAATTTATAATAGGCGTAAATCCTTTCAAAATTTCTACAATTTCAATTTATTTGTGAAATAGAGACTTACTCACTAGATTTCCAATCAAAATCCCTATAGCTAGGTGACTACTATAAGTCTTCTTGTTAGTAGGGGAAACTGTAGTGGTGGTTTATATTGTCCTTATAGCTAAATGACTAGCTCCTGAAGTCCTTTCATAAGTATGTCACTGTAGTTGTGGTTTGCGGTGAGTGCCTCTGTGAAGATACGCAAATCCATAAATTTGCGGAGTCGAGAGTGAATCCTTGAATCTCGTAAGGAGAATTGGCATATGTCTATTGTTCAGGGAGATCGCTTAAAACACTAAACAGCTCCCTGCTGGAAGGTCCAGTTGCGCTTAGTGGCATGTATAGCGAAGCTGTCTTTGGTGGCAACTGAAGAAACTCAAAATGAGCCTGTTCGTCATTAGTTCTTGTCTAATGTCAATGAGGAACGGGAGGCTGTTTTTCCGGTAGCTGCTGCTTTTATACATTTTTCCGAGTTGTGCGTCCCCATTTTGCAAGTCCCATTGTTGGTTGTTCCTGAGTGTTGCGTCGCTGTTGCTAAGGTTCTGTTTAGTGTTGTTGTTGATTTCCTGACCCTTTGTCACTCGCTGAGACCACCCCAGATACTTCAGTCATTCGAGAATGAAGAGTATATATGAAGAATGTGAGTATATAATTTCCGTCCTCAGAAGCTACTCCTTCCACATAAACTTTAAAAACAACCTAAAATTCCTCCTCTCCACAAACTCATTGTTGACATTACAACACTTCGACTGACTACTTCACCTTATTCCTTTAACTATCTCCTTCACCTGATTCCTTCACCAGACTCCTTCACCTTATTCCTGCACCAGACTCCTTCACCTGACTCCTTCACACCACTCCTTCACCTGACTCCTTCACCTGACTCCTTCAACTGACTCCTGCAACTGACTCCTTCAACTATCTCCTTCGCCTGATTCGTTCATCAGACTCATTCAACTGACTCCTTCAGCTGACTTCTTCACATGACGCTTTCACCATAATTTATCTGACTCCTTCACCGGACTCTTCACATGTCTTCTTCACCTAACTTCTTCACATGTTTTCTTCACCTAACTTCTTCAACTGACCCATTCACCTCCTTCCTTCACCTGACTCATTAACCTAACTCCTTCACATAACTTCTTCACCGGACCACTTCACCTAACACCTTCACTTGACTCCTTCACCTGACTCCTTCATCTGACTCCTTCACCTCCTCCTATTTGTGTTTGCTTTGAGTGGCAAAATTAAGTCAAGGCCATGTTAAACACTTCCCACCGCTTTATTGTTTGATTTTCTTTAAGTTTAACTTCACGTTTAACTACAAGCTTTTATTTAGTTTTTCATTTGAATTTAACTGCGCCTATAAGTAGGCTTTAAAAAAGTCCATTTCACAAGCAGTTCGCGAATAAACACGTTTTACAAGTGTCATAAAAGCAACAACAAAACGCAAAGTAAACAAATAAATAAACAAGTCAAATGCGGAAAGACACCAACACTCAAACAGAGCACCAATACACACACACAGACACCAACACACTAAGAGAGAAACACCACATTCGTACATAAATAAACATTTTGTAAATCTATAAAAAATGGCGCAACTTTTGATAGACCATAAAAATGTCAATTTTTGTTAGCGAAAAGGCCAAAAATAAGTGTAAATAAGTTGCAACTACACTCCACCCCTCCCGCACTGCACATAAAGCCCGCTGTCAAGGTGCTAGTAGCTAACAATTGGCACGTACGCATGCTGAACGGCAGGGGAAGTCGGAGCGGGGAGAGGCAATTCCGCCTGAGTTGAGTTATTTAGACGAGAGCGCGTACGGCATTTGGCAGCTATTTTTCGCGTTGATTTTACACCGTTTGCACAACGAAATCCAATTTAAGAAAACGTATACCTGCCAATGCGGGTGCCATTCTAGCCCCAACACACTCACACGGATGCCGACGCGGACAAGGACACTTACACATGCAGAAGCGCTTTGACAGCGGTTTATTTTAGGGAACTGTTTATTGATTTTCGACATTTTGCGGTGTTTTTTTGATGCAGTGCCACGACTACTGCTACGAAATTTGATTTCCACACAAACACAATACTCTGGCAAACACACCAACACTATGGCAAATACTCTAATACTATGGCAAACACAGACACACACACACAAAAAGGCACAAACAGAGCCAGGGAAGTGTTTAGTAGGCGCTCATGAGCGCTTCATTTGATGCTAACATGTGTGTCTGCACTTGAGCGCTCGTATCGTTGAATATGTTTGTGGGTGTGTGCGTGTGTTTCCGTACAGCTGTCAGTCTGCTTTGCCTGCGTCCGTGTGTGTGTATGTGGGTGCAAATATGTCAATTAGACTCTTGTTGCGCTTTCAAACACACTCACACAAGTGAAATGAATACTCAAAAGCGAACGTTTGTTGTTATTCGCAAGTGTACTCAGCCATGACTGTGACTACGAGAAAGTGTACGTGTTTGTGTGTTTGGCTGTGTGTTTGTATTGGTGTTCGCCTGTGTGCATTTAAGTGTTTTGCATTTAATTTGAAATTTCAATCGCTGCAAATTAATATTTCAGTTTAGAAATGTTTTCATATTCAAAATTTAATTAAGTTTGAAAATTTGGTAATTGAGAAAAAATTGAGCGCACATGTTTAACGGAGCGTATGAGTGCTCTGGAATGCAAATGCAAATTAAAGCTACGCATACGCTGGCGGAGTGATGCCGTGCGTCAAGTTAACTGATGAATGAAATCAACAGAATTAATCAAATTAGAGCGGATGCCTCGAATCGTGAACATTGAGTTGCCTGTTTCTGTGCAGAGAAAGGCAATCCACTTTCTATTAACTCCTTACATTCCTAAGCAGGTGGTGGGGACACTTTCAGCACTACACTCTCTCTCTCGTATGCTGTTTACAAGCCTTACATTTTCTAACCAAGTTCCTGGGATAGCATTCAGCACTGATCTCATTCTCTCTTTCTTAAGGGATGCTGCTAAAGTGGACGCAGAGGGGTCTCAAGGTAAATGAGGTATCAAGATTGCAGTTTTATTGACTTCAAAATTACTTGTTTCTTGCGCCTTACATTCCTAACGATGTTGTCGGGACAGCTTTCAGCGCTGCTCTCACTCTCTCTCTCTCTCTTAAAGGATACTCCTGAAGTTCACTCAGAGGGATATGGAAGCGAATATCTTGATTACAGTATATTGCCTTCAAAATTACTCGTATCCAATCATTGTTCAAATCATATCTATTCAGAGGGAAGAATTCATCAGGAGTTTCAGGATTCCACACCAGTTCATAAGCTCAGTGAACCCAACTTCTAATTAAGTGTTTGGTTGTACCACTAAGTGCCTCCATTCAACACAAGGATACACCAAACAAAGCTAATTGATTGCTCAACTGAGGACTCTGTGGGGCATTGAAGAACTATAGTACCAAAAAGGACAGGCGAAGCTGCCCCAGAGCTTCAGTACTGTCTCTTACGAACAAAGAAGTTTCTCTTCTGTAAGAAAAAGTATTTGCTTTAGATTTGTGCCAGTTCAAATGATTAGTTTTAAAGCATTTTACCCAAGGAAAAATGACCAGATAATTGCCACAACTTTGTGAATTATTTAAGCCGATTTACCTTATGGGAAGCCCCTATATATACTCTTAAATGAAACTCTCCAGTGTCCTAGTGAAGTCGCTGGACACGGCTTGCGTAGCTTCTAGAGCCGCTGCCTTTGGAGCTATTTATAAAGGAGCCGCTCATATATGGCTGAAAGGGGATGGATGGTTCTACAAAAGTGTATTTGTATGAATATATAGGTGTGTAACTGTGTCTAAGCGGGGGTAAATATGAGTGCGAGGCGGTAAATGTGTATGTGAGTAGGTGAGTGTTAGTATGATCGAGTGCGTCCGTGGTTTTACTAAATGAGTTTTCAAATTTTGCCTTTTTCTTTTAAGTTTTATGAATAAAATTTCAAATAAAATCAAGTACCTTTCTGCCACACACACACACACACACACAAGCTCACAGACATGCAGCGGCTTGCTAGTTAAATATTGGCTAATTGCCACTTTGGTCGGCGTGGCTTCCAAACCTTTGCGTGTTTGCCATAAAGTAAATTTCTGTGTTTGCACAAGTTTTGCACTTTGTTGTGTGTGTTAAACGGCCGTCAATTTCGACACATGCGATCACTACACACACACAGGTCGGCATTTAAATGCCCCTGCCCCATCTAATCATACTTCAAGCAACAGCGTAGGCGAAAGTGATATCCGCGTATTTTTAGCGCATTAGCATACACAAAGGAGAGCTTCATTTTGGTGTGGTGGCCAATTGTAGTGCAGCTTAATTGCAATAGTTTCCGCCTCAGATAAGCCTGGGATTATCCTTTTGATTTGTCGCCCCTCTTCCCCTCAAAAGTGGCGATTTCAGTTTTTTCAATTCAATAATTGAATACTTGTTTTCTTCAGTGCATGAGCAGCTGCCACCTTTCTTTCTGTGATGATGCTACATGAAAACCGAAAATTGTCCTGCATTTAAACTTTTGTCATTATCCCTTTACAACCCTTGCCACATCCGCTTTATTGTCTTTTAAAACAATTTCCTTAAATTGCTGGCAACAAAACACACACTCCAACACACTCACTCACACATATTCACACACATATACTCCCAGCCACGCTCAATCGATGAAGGGAAAAAAAAGGATTTTTCGTATTTTTTTGAATCAAATTTTCACGTTTCTCCCGCGAGACGTGCCTCAATTTTACTTCAAAACTCTGCTGAAGATTTTCCGATTATTTTCAGTGGAAATTGTTATTTGACATGTGTGTGTGTGCACCAGTGTTGCCATATTTAGTGAAAAAAGCATGAAAAATTGTGTGATGAACGAATGTGCACGAACAAATTTTAATCGATGCTGAATGGGAAATTCTCCCTCAAAAGAATACGGGATCCTTGTTGGAATTAAAAAGGAGTATCCTCAGAGCTATGGCAAAATATTTAATATGGCATTACTCGCGGTCCTTTCGCCATACGAGTTGCTAGCCTGCCTCTCTCTCTCTCTTTCTTTCTCCCTTTCCACCTGTATCTATACATCTCTTTTTCAAACCCTCCCTTTATCCTTTCCTTGTTCCCTCCTTCTTTCCCTATCTCTCTCTCACTCAATATCTCTCTCATGTAGTACTAATGCAGGATTCAATAAGTTCTCTCTTTCCCCCTTTAAGGAGGATCCGGAGGTGTAGGGGAAAAAGCTCTAGTGGCCACAATGGGCCTTGAACAGGCCTAAGTGAGTCTTAGGACAGCCATCTAACCTACCTACCTACGTGCCCCTCCCCCCAATTATAATCTGCAACTGACAATTTTGAGTGTGTTGAAATCATCTTGAAAGCAGAATGCAACTGTAAGAAGAATCGCGAATTCCCAGAGCAGTTCAGTTGTGAATTGCTACAAGCTTCAAAAAACCCTGTTGGCATATTATTATGTACTGCCTATTGAGAAAACGATTTTGTGACCCTACAATCAGCCTGTGTGCCAGATTTAATTGTCCTAACACAGTGACGTTGATACTTCCAGTTTGATGCTTGGTAATGCATTTCCAGTCATGATTTCGTACAGTTCAACATCGCTACCAAGCTGCCTGATTAGTGAATAATTGAATTTAATCGACATACTTTCACTTTCACTCTTCCTCCCCCTCCCCCAGCAAGTGCGCTTGTGACATGCTGCAAAGTGCTGCCGCACTATCAAATTCCCATTTCAGTTTCCAATACTAATTAACAAAATTTTCGATGTCATCATAACCAAATACACGAAAAGTGCATTACTAAACTTACATCCTCACTCGCCCACTCACACTCATAAGGATGTGGGTACCCGGTCGGAAATTGATAGATGTTTATCAGTACTTCCAGGGGTACGCTTTGAGTAAAGGGAGGCCTGCATTTTAGAGGGAGATATAGCACCGCTGCCGAGGACTGAGTTGATCAAAAGGGAATTGCTTTTCACCCAGTAGGAAATGGATGAATTTGTGCAAATTACTAGGGGCACTTATAAAGCTATAATCAAGTGATGGAGCTACTTGTGTCATAAAGACATTGAAGCAACTCTGTTGAGAGTATATACACAGTTATAATGTTTTGATCTTCATAAATACTGTATAAGCCCAGGAAAGCTTAATAAGGTTTTCTCATACTTTTTTATATATCTGTAAACTATGTAATGAAAAGTTATAAAGTCGATCGAAGTTTTTAAGAAGTTCATAGGAGGGCAGACTTAGTTTAAAGGAACATTTTGCTTAATTTTGTTATAACTCTGTAAACTATATAATAAAAATACTATAAAACAATATGGAGAGATACTCTTTTTGAGTCATTTTTCTTAAACTCCTCTCGTAAAATCAGTAAACTTCACAATTAAACTCTATATATCAATCGATAGTTGTTATAGAGGATATTTAATATAATATCATTGAACGAAAGGAAGTTCCCCTTTTAAGTAAATTTTCTTAAAATCCTTTCTATAAATTAGTACAATTTACTGTGAAACGCTATAAATCAATCGGAAGTTCTTATAGAGGTCCTTTAATAGTCATACATTGAAGGAATATTGGTGCCCTTTGTACACAATTTTCGTAGTATCCTTCTCATAAATCAGAAAACTTTAAAATTAAACTCTATATATCAATCAGAAGTTATTATAGAGGTTATTTAACATCCTAGCATTGAACAAAGGGACGATCCCCCTTTAACTAAATTTTCTTACAATCCTTTCTATAAATTAGTAGAATCGGAGGTTCTTTTAGAGGTCCTTTAGTAGTCATACATGGAAGGAATGTTGGTGCTGTCTGTACTAAATTTTCATATATCTTCTTTTATATCAGAAAAGCTTAAAAGTAAACTGTATAAAGCAATGGGAAGTTCTTACAGAGGTTTATTAGCACCTGAACGAACATAGCTGGCCTTTTTAGCTCCTGTTGGCAAGGATATTTTCCAGCCAGCTAAGTGGGAGCACTCCCTTTACTTCCCATATGTGAACACTCTGCTCAATTTTCCTAGTGGGTAGCATGCACACACAATCTCAGCTCACAGCATTAGCCAAATGTGTCGCACATGCAAAAATACACAATTTCTTGCCGCTGATTTGATTGAATTTTGCTTTGGGACTTTGGCAGAACGCTTACAAAATTTATTTTAAATAGCTTTGAGTCAGCGCAAATATGTGCGTGTACTAATGTGTGGCTTCTGGGTGAGTGGGAACGAGCATGAGCGCCGTGCTCAGGACTCCCAGAAATTAGCGCGAGTTGCGAGCTGGAAATTGATATTTAAATGCGCTGGCGGTTCATAGTTCACTAATATAGGCGTGTGCTTAGTTGTGTAAGTATTGGTAAATAATTTATACGTGTGTGTGAGTGTGCGTGGGGCAGCAGTCAGTCGATGTGTTTGTTTTTGAGTATATTTGTGGGAGCGTATTAATGAGCTTTTCATGTCGATAGCATTATTCCTCTGTGCCTAATTAAGTGCAAATTAGGCTGCTCGCACACGCAATCATACACTGACAAAAATGTGCACACTACTCGTGTTGATAATTAGCTACAGCCAGCTTATAAAAATTTGCCTAAGGCTCTCAATGAGACGAATCTGCTTTGGGAAATCCCAGCCGGAAAGTGAATAGATCCTTGCCATTAGAAGCCCTTATATAATGGCTTCTAAGTATGCCTGCAGCCATTTTCATCACATCAGTTCTAAGAGAACATCTTTTACCAGCTCTTCCTGAGAATGCAGCTGTAACAAGTTGATGTAAACTGAACAACGAGAACCAAAACTGTGAGCTTCAAAAACTAAGATTGTAGAGAGCTAAACCCCTTTTGACATGTGTTTTAGCAATGTTCTATGGCGGTAAAAAGCACATTCTGAGCACTTAAATTTCTGCTGGAGCTAGCATTCATTTCTTCCTGGCAATTACAGCTCTTACCAAGATTGAAACCCACGCTTTTCAATACTCTAAGCACCAGCAACCACTACGGTACCTAGTTTCAGAATGTCAATATCCACATAATCAACTTCCTTTACACCTTGCTTATGTAAGTGGTGAAAGAGCTGTTCGAAGGTGTTCCAAAGCACATCATAGTGTACCAAATGATAGTACAAGGTCAACACTTGGACTCATTTCATTAAAAAAATGGTACCAACAAATTAGCGAGCATTAATTTATGGTTTGTTCTTCTCATTATTATAAAAGAAGATCTACTAGTAGGACTCAAAGTAGGTCTTCTTCTGGAAGATGTTACACCAAGGTATTTTAGCAGATCTTCTAGTAGACCTTCGAACAGGTCGATCTGATACCAGTTTTTCTACAAAGTCTTCTGTCAGGTCTTCCAGCAGGTCTTCTGACAGGTCCTATAACAGGTGTTTTTCATTGTCTTTAACAAGTCCTGTACGAGTTCTTGTAGTAGGCCTTTTACCAGGTGTTCCAGCAGCTTTTTTGAATAGTTTTGTAGCAGGTCTTCTAACAGGCCTTTTGCCAGGTATTCAGCAGATCTTTTCACAGGTCTTCTAGCAAAGCTTTTTGCAAGGTCTTTACCAGGTCCTTTACCAGGTCTTATAGTAGGCGTTTTGCCAGGAATTACAGCAGGTCTTATGGTAGATCTTCTAGCAAGTCTTCTAGTAGGCTTTATAACTAGCAGTTCTTTTGGCAGGCCTTCTACCACCTTTTCCAACAGGTCTTCTTTCAGGTTTTCTGGCAGGTGATTTTCAAGATAATTTGTCAGGTTTTCTAGCAAGCCTTCTGCCAGGTCTTCCAGTAGGTCATTTGGTAAGTTTGTAGTAGGTTTTCTGGTAAGTTGTTTAGGTTTCCTAAACGGTTATTTACCAAGTTGTGCACCAGGTTTTCTAACAGGTCTCCTAGCAGATCTTCTGACCGGCCTTCTAACAAGTTTTCCAGCAGGTCTTCTTTCAGGCTTTCTGGCGGATCTTCTAGCAGGAATTCCACCAAGTCTGGTTATAGGTCAAATAGGTCACAGATCAAATTTTTAAGGTCTTTCAGCAGGTTTTCTGGCATGTCTTCTTCTATGATTCCAAGTGGTCATCTAGCAACCCTTCTACCAGGTCTTTTTCGCGTTTTCTCCAGTTTTTGTAAAAAGTCTTCTAGCAGGCCTTCTTCCAAATATTCTGGCAAGTCTTCAAAAAGGTGTTCTATCAGGTCTTCTAGCATGGCTTTCACAACAGGTTTTCTGCAAGGAATTCTTCCCGGTTTTCTAACAATTTTCTTACGAGGTCTTCCACCACGTCTGGCAGATCTTCTTCCATATCTTATGGCAGGTTTTTTAACAGGTATTCTATCAGGTCTCGTTCTAGGTATTCTATCTAATTTTTTCCTACGTCTTTCAGCAGGTCCTCCAGCAGGTCTTCTTCCAGGTCTGCTTTCAAGTTTTCTAACTGATTTTCTAACCAGGTCTTCCAGCAGGGCTGATTCTATATCTTCTGGAGGCTCTTGTACAATTTCGCCCGCAGGTGTTATGGCAGTTCTCCCTTGAGATGTTTTAGCAAGTATTCTAGAGGGAACTTTTTCAGGTCTTCTACCAGATCTTCCAGCAGGTCTCCTGGTAGGTACTCTAACAAGTTTTCTAGCAATTCTTGTAAGAACTCTTCTTACCACTGACCTTTCCTACTGGGTTGCTTGAGCGGTTTACTGCATATGTACTCGTATGCGTAAAAACCCAATTAAATTTAAACAATAATTTAATGCGATTTAATCATTGTTGTTATCCTTTCAGCAAAGTTCTTAAATCTTTGTTATCCTTTTATGAGCCTTAAATTGTCATATTAAATTGCACTTCATTCATTTGCATGCAATTGTGTAACTGTATTTACTTAAGTGCAACTCGGCGCAATGCGCCACTATACACGCATACAGCCACACACGCACACACATGCCTTAAAATGTACGAGAGGGAGCCCGCGTGAGTACGTGTGTGTGTGTGCATGTGGTGTGTTTGCTCATTTAATATTTAAATTATTATTATTTTATAGCTGTTATGATTTTCACGCTCAGTTTAACAATTACGCAACTATCCCCAACAACAACTCGCATATCTGCACAAACACACACAAGGCAAACACTCGTGCGCAGTCCTACTTAAGCATTGTGAACCACAATTACAGCTGCACTTGCACACACGCACACACGCATGCCCTTTCGTATGTAAATACACACAGTGCACTCGCATTGAGCTGTCATTTTAATGCAGGCCTCTGCAGTTGCAGACAGTTGACGGAATTTTGCGATAATACGCACCAAGTTGCGGCTTAAAAAATATTAAAGGCACTTTTATCGAAAATCGGAACGAACGCTCGTGTTGTATAACACACAACAATGTGGCCGGGAAATTAAGTGAGAAATTTTATTTCACATTTCAGTCCACATAATTTACAGCACAATTTTAGGCTGACTCTTTATGATATGGTAGACAAAATGTATATTTCTAGGGTGACTCATTAAGGAATGTTAGATGGAATGAACGTTCCTTTTATACAAAAAATGGAACCAATTTTTCAAATATTTTTGAGAAGGTGGGTAGAAGGCTTATAGGCCGATACGAGGACACCTGCCTTGGATCTTTTCCTGGTTTAGGAATCATCGTAATTTGCGATATCTTCCATATGTGCGAGAAATGACCCAAACGAAGGATAGCATTGAACAATTTGGTGTATTAACGCTAAGTGTGGATTCCATGACCATTTTATTTGTGATTAGGTCGTATCCAGGGGACTTTTTTGCATTAAGACCTGTTTTAATGACACACTCTAAGTCTTTGATTTTTAGTTGAAGCGGCTGGGTCACTTAGGTTCTAGGTAAAGCAGGGACCTCGAAGTTACTGCACGGAGCATTAGGGCAAAAAACTGTTTGTAGATGCGCAGCAAACGCTGCTTCTCTTTCTCTTTCCTTTCTTCGGCGCTTTTGGCCCAACGTCCATTTCCAAGCCTTACTTGGGGCTCACTTTCCTCTGAGCTTTTTGCAACCTAAGTAGCTCTCCAAAGTGAGTAATTGGTGTGTTTAAGCGGGCCCAGATCTTCAATATAGGTATCAATACTTGCTTCAGCTTCCTTTTGAAGTACATTACATCTCTAATTTGATTTTGTGACACTTTTAATTTCCTCTTTAGGGCAGGTGACCTATATTTCTGCCATTCTCGTCTTAGGCGTCTTTCCTCCTTAACGAGGCACTGCACATGGGTTGAAGTTATATAAAGGGTAGCAACCTGCATCGTTTTTTCCGCTGATGCTAACAAGGAATTAAACTCGTGGAGCGCTCTCTCTAAGTCATCCTTGTTTTTAGAAGGAGATGGATGTTTATATATGTATATAGTTCTATATCTGTACATACTCGTATATGTATATAAATGTGAAATTTAGTAATTGTAGATTCTAGCCGCGAAAGACTTTCCTATCGTGATACGGAACGGTGCAATTATTGTATGGAAATATTCGACTACGGCATCTAACTTACAATAATGGCACATCCTAGAAGTATGCGATAATCTGAAGCCGCTTCTTGACTCTTTGCTTATATGTTGGGGAATTCACTATTTCAAGTATACTAATTCCAGACAAAGCAGCCTCCTTTTAGGCTGCAGCTTGATGCTATGCTAAACAATGCTCACGTTGGTTTCGTATCAGAGCATCATGGCATACTAGTAAGTGCTGGAAGACTATGCCTGAGTTGCGTACACGAAAGCAACTCATTGAAATCCTTTAGACATAAACTAAACACAAGATCATGGACACTTCGGTATCAAGGATTATGGGCAAACTATCAACTGACGAAGCTAGTTTAAAATTTCAATTGATACCTCCCGTCAGTTACATTTGATTTTCCACTCTTACACAAAAAGTGGACCGGATTTAACAGTCCTCCTGATCCACCTCAAGCTAAACATATGATAGAACTCAAGTAGAGCACTTCTACCTGGACCAACTCAAGTCAAACAAGGGTTAGCAAAACTAGAGCAATTCTGCCAGTGCCACATAGTATCCAAAAATGTCTTTGGAAGAACTGAATACAAGATATTTGAAAGAAGTTTGGTTTCAAGGAGGTTTCAAAGTGATTTCAAATGGGGTGGGAGAACCCATATCGAGTCAAATATATTAACACTCACAACAGTTCGTAGTTCACCACCAGCCAAACAGGTGTTAACATCCATCTCCCCTTCATTCTCACTCATTGGACAGCTGGTTGGTTGCGTGCATAGGGCATGTTTACACAAGTCGCTTCCGCACCCCCCGCAATCAACGCTCAAATGTGATTTATGTGTAAAGTAAGCGAAATCGTGCTCCTTGGAAATGCTTCTCACAGTGTTTTTAATGAACCTGCCTCTCACTCGCATGAATGCAATAATAGCACCAGCGGCAGGAATAGCAACATAAAATCGCCATCAAACGCAGTCACGCACCCACACACAAGCACACACACAGTGTTTGCTTTGTTGCTCGCTTTCATAATGAAACCCTGTTAAATGCATTGTTCCACGCCCACAGCCATGGAGTCTGTCTGCCACGTCAGCGCACCGCACCTCAGCGCAGCTCGGCGCAGCTCATGTGCCACTCAAGCCGAGCGGAGTATTAAAAACACACACGCCATTAATACAAGCAACAACAACAACAACCACAAAACAGCAACAACTGCAGTAAAAGCAACAACAAAATCATCAGTCATAGCAACAACCACACGAGCCACACCAAATTCATCACTAGGGCTGCTGCCATACTGCCCCAAATTGGGAAATGATATTGATATATATAATCAGAAATATAATAAATTTTTCATTAAATCACTTGACCTGAGCTTCCTGGAACAAATTTATGGACACAATGTTGAATTTTAAATGCAGTTCCAAATCCGAGTCTTCTTCTCGTTCATGCTGCCAATGTCAAAGTCAGCGGTTGATTATTGGACGCCAAGGTTGGCAGACACAGACATGTGTTGTCACCTTATATGATTATATTATCATATAAGTGTCTGTCCACCTTAGCATCCAAGACTAAAATGGATCAACAGCTGACTTTGATATAAATGGTAAAGAAAAGCATGGTTACCCCCCCCCCCCCCCCCCTATGTGATTGCTTCATATTATGATACCATGTTGTTGCAATTTTGCTCGAATTGGCTTTTTTTCTACTCACGTTTCGCTCATTGGGGGCTGCGTCAGCTTCCGCTTATCGCCCACACTGTCCATCTGGTATTTACGCCTCAACGGTGTGGGTGTGGCATAATGCCAATGCCGGTAATAAGAATCATAACCTTCAGGCTGAGCAGAGCGTCCCTCACCCACCTGCTCCGAACTAGCTTCCGAGCTCTGCTGATCTGCCGAGCCCTCTGCCCTCGAGTCACTTCCATCATTTGAAGCGTCATAATGAGGACTGCTCTGATCGTCATAGTAACCTCGCACGTCATCGTGAAAATCTTCACCACCGCCATCATCATCAGCGCCTTCAGTGCCATTATCTTCGGCGAGATCATCTGCTTCAAATCCTGCTGCCTCGTAGTACGGATCTTCCTCGTTAGAATTGTACTTTGGTGGTCCCCGTGCTGGCTGCGGATATGCCATTATGCGTGCGCTCTCCGCGTGCACCACCACCGGCCTCTGCTCCTCATAGTAATAGCGGGCAGTGGCGTTGGGGGACTTTGTGGGCGCACCTGCAACTGGCGAGCGTTCTTTGCGTGGAGACCCTGCTTCATATGTTGGGGTGGATTGTTGCTCCTCAGAGCTCTGTACCGCTGTTATAATGCTGCTGAAGATACTGTCATCCTCATTCCGGTTAGTGAGTTCATTTAAGGCGAAGGCGGTCATGGTCAGCAAGCAGAGCAAAGCAATTAACAGCAGCACGCAGTTGCCCGAGTATTCCACGCATTTCAAGGATACTTTGGCTTTCATTTTGTTGCTTGTTTTCTATATTCCTCTTTTTAGTTCACTTCAAGTCCACAATTAAAATCTAAACACACTTTTTACTTTCTTTATTTCCAGAACACTTCTTGCCGTGTCTATGAGCGGCGTGCTTTCCTCAGCAGAACTGTTGGCGTACTATCACAACTCTTTCCCTAACCGTCTAGCAGAAATTTTCCTATCAGCTTCCACTCAATTCTCGCGATACGCTAATCTCACGAAGAATATCTCGGAAGAGGAGGACCGATAAATGCCTCGCCATTGCTGGGCTCAGCTGTTCCTATGTACTCGAAACTAGAACGCTGCGCATGCGTCTTCAATTAGTGCACTCGCTCGCGGAGGTGTTAATCAGGGTCTGCCGCGACGCAATCACAACAGCGTTCGCCGTGTTCGCAGCGTTCTACTGCTCCAGTTATTCGCTGGCCTAACGGTATCCAATTTGTAACTACGTGATTAGCACTCCGCTATCGCTCCGAATAATGCGTAATTCATAGCCATGGAATTGTTGGAGGGAATTTATGGTCTTGTTGTGAACTTTGAGTGCATGCTTTGCTTCACTGAACGCAATTTACATAATCCAAATTTGTGTTTGGAGCACTGCAAGCATTGCAATTATACTGGCCTGGCATTACCCTACATACCTAGGTAAGCAGGTGCAATATATTCAACAAAACAATTCCGTATGAAAATGTGCAGAAATTTGTGCTCTGCAGAGGCGGATTTAGTCCAGGAAAAATTTAACTGGAGGATTCCTTAGTAACAAAACAATGAAGAAAAGTTTGTTTTGGTTTTCAAAACTGGTTTAATTGTTCTCTTTTGCTCTGCTCAGAACACAAACCACCAAAAATGTTGCTGCTCATGCTCTCCATAAGTGGATTTTGGTCTTTAGTCGTCCTACAAAAATTTGATGGCCTTATCAGGTGAATGAGGGAAAATTTATTTGCTTTTCAGAACTGTTTGAACTATTTTATATTGTTCTGTTCAGAACACAAACCACCAAAAATGTTCCTACTCTAAAAATTCTCCCTCTAATGCTGGGAGTCTATTAACCCTATTAACTATCCAACACTACTGTCCACTGACACCTTGATATACTCGTCCCTTTTCTCTACTCTTAAACAAGGAATTCTTATTCAACTTTCTTTAATAACGAACAGGGCTCTTCCCCTCAATAACATATTCTAAAGAATTTTAACTATTCAGCGCACAGTTATCTAATGACTACCAGAAAGTTCCGTAAATCACTGAAGCTCAAACAGAGTTCACACCCAAAATAAATCGTGTGTGCCTACTACGTTCTGACTGCTTCAAACTTAGTGGAAACCATATATAATTGAGTGGAACACATGGTTTCCAACTGACTATTGTGGACTGAACCAAAGCTTTAGCAGTTCCAAATCCAAAGGTGCAACATAGAGTATCATAAGTATGACACAAGAAGGAGGCCGAAAAATTTGCTACTTGGATTTCTCAGCTATGATCTGAGGAGATCTTTAACTGGCTGCCTAAGAAAATATTGCCTAGATGTTTGTTCCAAACATTGAGAGAGAGAGAGAGAGATAGAGAGAGAAATGTGCACTTTAGACACACAATGATTGATGTGATATCGTTACCGAACCTCCCACTGCCTCCTGTAATTACTACGTTGTATGTCAAAACACTTAAATCAGAATCCTTTAATATAATTCAACACTTATTTAAATTACCAGCAAAGTTTTCGCCAACTAAAAGTCCTCTGGGAAATGCCTCTGGGAAACGCCTTAATCCCCAAATATCCCCCAAGCATCCCTAGCACACGGGTATTTAAATCGCATTGGTGCCGCTTATTAATGCTGAGTTGTCGCTCTGCCGCTTTGTATCCTTGCAAAGCGCCATCATTTTTCAACAATACGCGCTCCATTGTCGAGAGAGTGGCGGATTTGCCAATTGGCTAACGAAGCCACAAGTTAGGGCGGTACAAAGTATGTGAATTATATAGAAGGCCACTTAATGAGTATTAAAAGCAAACCACCCTGTATCCAGTGTGGTAAATGTGATGAGTCAAGTTAAAGGGAGCACATATCATGTTCGGCCCTACCACAAGAGTGTCTGTAAGTGCGCCCCTGATTATGCAAATCAGTTAAAACGTTCCACATGTTACCCCTAACCCCTCCTTGGCTAATATTTTAATAAATGAAATATTTACAAAATTCCACATTTGACCCTCGTGCCCGTATAAATTTGGGGCACACTTTAAAAGCCTATTAGTGTGTGCAGCATGTGCCAACAAATCCTTTGCCGGGCTCATGCTTAAACACACACACACGGACTGATCCTAACACATACACCCTCACTCCAGCATACACTCACTCCCACACAAACACTCCCAATCCAACAGCAACACTCCCACTCCAATAACAACACACTCACTCACAAATTACACATTTAGATCCAGCGAAATATGCAAACTAAATACCTATCAAGCACTCTTCCCACTCTCCCTGCACTGTCCGCCGACCGAGGGACTGTCCCACCCATCAAATGGCCTATTTTTAGGCGCATTTCAGCCATTTCGCACATTTTAGCAGCTCAAATGGATTTGCTCTACCGCGCGGCCGGCTGTTAACTGTTCATTTGGCGTTGCCACACTATTCAAAGTAAGGATTAAAAATGTAAATGTGTAAATCGTTTGTTTTGTATCGTTTTCATTACCCCCCACCCCATGGCCAGGGTGCTTGCGGTGTTGTTTGGTTTCACTTTGCTTTGCACCTTTTCGAAATTTGTGTTTCTGCTGATAATGGCGATGAAAAGACACAAAATCGCAGTCACAGGCAGTCGAAGCGATTTGCATAATAATGGCACAAGGTTGATTATTTTCAACTGGTTCGCTAGGACCTTCCTTCTATACCCAAAGAATAATGGTTCATAGAATCAAAAAACACAACATTAAAACTAAATGGACTGGCTTCAAAGGACAACTCAAGGAACTATTGACAGCTATAATGCAACCTTCCTTATTGTTCATTGAAGCAGTGAACGTGATCATTGCGGGAATGTTCATTACTTTACTTATTTATTATAATACTCAGAAGACAATGGACTCACACCTTGGAAGGGTTTTAAGATACTGTTCTTAAGCTCAATGCAGATAAGCACAGGCCAATGGACTGTTCCATTGTTTGGAGGGACATTTTTGCTTGAGTGTACTCACCTGGTGGCAGGTCAAAAGGTGCTGTTGTAGCTCCTATTTTGGGTCGCCTTAATGTCGAGACACTTTGTCATTGTTATTATGGTAGTTGTTGTTGTTGTGGTCGGGTTTGCAATAATTGACAACACAAAAACGCCCGCCCGCTTAGCTTAAGTGCGGCGCCTGGCAGTAAACGTGTATGGGTATATGTGAATATGTGTGTATGTGTTTGTGTGTTTTTGTGTGGCAGTGTGTTTGTGTGTGTTAGTAATGTCCTTTGTAATACAAGCCCTTTATATTCACCACCATTTAAAGCTTGTTTGTGTGGTCGCCATTTTGAAAGTGAGGTTTTAATTGAATTTTATTTATAACAAAATGTCTGCAAAGACACTGAGCACTGAGTGCCTACAAAGCCATCCCTCCCCCCACACACTAGCACCCTCCCCCATTCACTAGCACCCTTCCGCCAGCCACTGGAATAGTATTTATACAACAATTTAAGCCTATTAAGAGGCCGTTTGTGCTGAAGCCTTTGATTGTGTGTTGCTGCATATTTTAGGCCAACAAGGTAAACTTTGAGGCGACAGAAGGATGGAGTAGCTAACGCTTTGTTTGAGCAGCATGTTAACTATTTTAAAGCCTACTTTTAGGTGGGAAAAATTTTTTAAAACGCCTACAACTCTCTTTTGAGGCTTTTTATTAATTTTAATGTTTGATTGAAGACCTGAACAACTTTTTATGGGGTTCAATATTCACCCAAAATTTTATTTAGAAACATTCCAAGTTTTGTAACATAATTTTAGGCACACAAAATTTAAAGTTTTGTAAGATAATTTTAGACAAATTGTTTAAATGTAAATATGTTAAGCTTAAATTGCTCGAAATGGCGCGAGAATTAAATTTTAGTTGTAAATCCAGGGGCATGGAATATTAGAACATGTTTTTCAGGTAGAGTAAAATTCTTAATCCTATTAAAACTTTGTGTGGAAGACATATTTTAACTTTTAAAGCATGCTTAAAGGGGTTAAGATTTAAAAAAATTTATGTCGTTAGTTCTTGACTCTTAAAACAAAAATTGTATACTTTGCTGGCTTTTAATAGTAAAATTGGGGTACTTTGCAGAATAGAAACTTCAGGGCAATAAACTTTTAAAATTTGTAGTATGATTTTAGGAAGAAAAACTTCTTAATTATACTCATATAAGACGCTGGGTAAAATAATTATTATACTTGTCCGTATATTGCAATTGTTTTTTCCACTAAATTTTAAAGATAAGGCATGCTTTTAGGGGGATGGAAATTCTTCAAAACTATGAGCTTATTAAGATTCTGTTCTAACTTTCTTTTGGAGGTGTCTCTTAAATTTGAAAGCTTGAAAAGCTACTAAAATTCCTGACCCTATAACTTTCTTTGACCTCTTAACCCAAGTTACAAGATTTAAAGCATGCTTTTAGGCATGTAAAATTATGTGTGATAACTTCGGTTTACTTTATAGGCAACTTTTAGGCAGGAAAAGACAAATGTATTCAGTTTTTTTCGAGTTAATGGAAAGCATCACTTTAGGCCTTTTGGAAATTTTTCAACTTCTCTCTGCTAAGCTGGGCTGAAATTTGAAAGCATAATTTTAGGCTTTCGAAATTCTTAGACGTAATATAGTTTCACTGAATGCTACCAGCTACATTTTCCATTTGTATTTTATTTTTAAAGCAACTTTTTATTTTAAAGCATGGTTTTAGGTAGATTCGGCTGAGCAATCTTACGACTATGAACGTGAGAGCCTGCTTCAAATTTTTATAGCCAGGAACAGAGGAGTATATAAAGTTTGTTCACATTAATATAACTAATTAACTTTTAAGGCATGTTGGAAAATAGTCAACTTTTTGCTCCATTTTCAAAGCATAATTCCAGGCTACAAAAATTCTTAGACGTATTCTAGTATGCTTCCTTTCCTTTTCATATCATTTCTAAATCTTCTTCTAAATTTTAAAGCCTGCTTTTAGGCTTGTATTTTAAGTAAATGTACTCAAATTACCCGCCATGCCTTTAAATTTTAAAGCATACATTTTGGCAAGCGAATCTTTTGAATTTGCCGCTCAAGTTGCACTTTATGAATTGTGCCAAACTTGTTGGCCCTTTTATCACACCACTCTTCTCTATGGACCTACAAAATTTATTAAAAATGTTCCATAAAATTGAATAAAGTTGCTGTGGCGTGCTATGATACGCCACTATTCATGCCTACCACTGCTGCTGCTGCTGCTTGAAGCTTTTAACTTGATGACATCCTTTCAAGAGATACTTGACTACCTTTTCTCTGGTTCTGCTTTTGGTTACTTCTGTTGTTGTTGTTGTTGTGGTTGTTGTTGTGGTGTTTGCTGTTGCCATTTTCCTTAGAAGATGTTCGGATTTTTCCTCAAGTGGTTTGTAAACAATTTCCAAAGAGTGGAAATAGCATTTTGGAGCATACTTTTAGGTATAAAATCGACTACCAAAGTCGATTTAATAAGAAAAACGACAGCAAGGCAACAAAATTACAACGAAACGAAATCTGTATGAATTCATGAATCATGCTCGAAATGACCGTTCGGGTCATCTAACATAGGGCAATTGTGTAGCCTATAAGTAGGCTGTAAATTAATGTTGTTTAGTAATACATTACTCCCAATAATACCTAGTTAGAATTGCTTGTTTCTTCTCCTGGCCCTATCCTGCCACGTCCTAACAAGTTACAGTCCATGTATTGCAAAGCGTGCAAATTCACGTAATTAATTTAATTAATTAAAGTTAAGAAATTTAATTAAATTACCTTTAGAATTTATTTCCATACCAATCCCCGCCATATACGTGCAACTATATTAAAATTTAATTGAAGCCACCTCCGCGGGCCGTGTTCATTTAAATCGCCATCGATGCGATTCCTCCTCTTACGTGATGGCACATTTCACAAATACACCTGCAGCGACTTCCATACGCAAGGCGCAGATTCGCACTCAATTAAATTCCTTGTTCGGCTGCAAAATAACCGCAAAGCACGTTACCGAATTGCGCCTAAAAGTAGGCAACCAAAAATAAAACGCAACAAAACAAATCCAATTAGTTTGGCAATTGTTTTAGCCGCCAGCCACCCAGGCAGCCAACAGCAGCAACAAAGGCGCATTCCCGAAAACCCCTCCACAAAAATGGAAGGAAACACACACACCCACAAACACCCATAGACAGTTACAATAACAACAACAGCCATACACAACTGGCAAAATAACTGCAACAAGAACAACCGGTGTGGCCATGTTAAGCCATTTGCTTAACTAAACGCTTTTAAATGCTGAAAACACGCGAAAGCAAAACTTATTAAATCACAAGTCGCCGCCACTACCGCAGCCGCGGCAGCAACAGCACGCCCTCAAAAGTATGCAAGGCAAAATGCAAAATCCGCCGCTCGCTGGCTCACTTACTACGGAGGCATGACGAGGCTTCGTTGCCAAAAATGTTCGCGCGCGCAAATTGCCTGCTGCGATTTGGGCGCCTAAAACGCTAAAACACAAACAAAAACAACAGCCCCAGCAGCAGCAACAACAACAACAACAGCAAGGAATTATTACCACTTCTCCACTTATACAAGTGCTACAACGGCTTCAGTTGATTGCGCCACTGCGTTGGTATTGTTTGCAGATGCCGCAGCGGCCAGGGGCGGCAAACTCACAGCGGCCACTTCGCCCTCGTCCTCCTCGTCGTTGCTGTTATCAACGCTGAGCTCGGAAGCGCGTAGATTATCCGCGGATGTACAAACTCCCAGCATAATGACACCAGACATTTAAGCGCTCCCACAAAGGAAGACAATAATTTTGGGCCTTTACAGTCCAGACTCAGGCTGCCAGGCTTCCCCTCGTTTGTGGTATTTTCTGTTGTTGTGCTATTCTGTTATGTTGTGTTGTGTTGTATTAGTTAAGTGCGCTCATTGTGTAGAATAATACGAGGATACGGCAAGTTGAAAAGGGATAAAGCAGCAGAAACACACTTTTAGGCGCTTAACATATTTGGAATTCTTAAGAAAATTATCTCTCTTGCCATGTGAGCAGACGAGCCGAAAATAAAGTGTAAAGCAAATATTGGGAATGTTTAAATTAAAATTTCAAAGCATACTTTTGAGAGCTCCACAAACAAATGCGGCCTCCTTTCATCACTCGCACAATTTACACTTCGAATGCTGTTTACTAAAATTTACTAAAATTACATCAAATGAAATCAAAGCGAAAAGACAGTAATTCGAGTGAAACGCCCCATTTGGCAAATAGATGAAATTAAATAGAATTGTAGCATACCTGCAGGTGCTTAAGCGTCCCATAATTGTCTAAAATTTCCAGCACAATGGCATGCTTACGTATAAATTGCATTTTGCAGGCGGCTTTAAGCTTAAAGTCTGCTCCTGGTTGCCGCAATTATTGCCATTTTGCGCACACACTCGGGCACAGCTACTCGCATATGCACACTGCCACACATTTTAATTTCCCTCCACATTTTGTTGCATGAATGTTGCCTGCATGCACATCACATCCTTCATAAATTTCACTATCTGCTGTAATTAGACTCCGAGTCCTAAAATTTGCAGCCACAAGTTTTATTGCACTCAAAAGATTCAAACACTCCGAGTCCAACACACACAGAGAGAAACAAACTTATGGACGTGTGAGTGTGTGTGTGTGTGTGTGTGTGTGAGCTAATAACACACATCAACATTTTACGATTACACTTACGATTAGCAAGGATAATAATCAGCAAGTGACTGTGACTCTGACTGTTGGCAGCGCACAGCGACGCACTGTTGCCATTGCCACTGACTTAAAGTACGTTTGTCTTTATTTTATTGCATACTTTCGGGCGCTTAGCTTATTATTGCCGCACACATGATTACCCAGTTGGGATAATAAACATTTGAACTTGTGTACGGTTGTTGTAAACATTTGCGCGCTTCCATGAAGATATGGATGTGTATATGTGCATATTCGTTTGTGTATGTGTGTTTGTGGATATGTGTATAGGGGATTGTGTGTATTTGTATCAGTGTGAATGTGTGTGTGTGTTTACTGGTAATCGCGGAAGCATGCTTAAGATAGTGCGTAAATGTTTTGCCAACTATTTTTGCCAACTGTGCAGAGGAGAATTTTGTGGGAAATGCGCGATTTTCATTTCAACGCTGCTGCTATTTATAATTTCAAAGGAAATATTAATAAATAAATAAGAAGCGGTAAAAAATATTACAAAAATACTGGAGAATAGAAACAAAATGTTTAAATTAAAAAATCCATAAAATAATATTTACATTTCATTTTTTAAATGTTTTCAAATAATTCTAAATAATTTACTAAAATGGAAAATTTTTAAAAAACAATCAGCAAAAATTAAAAAATATATATTAAAATCGCTGTTTTTAAAAAAATAAAATGTAATAATCAAATTAAAATAAAAATAATTTTCAATAATAAAAACTCAAAAAATAAATCATAATAATAAATAAGTGAAAAAAATTACAATCAAATTATAATTGTTTGAGAAAAAAACAAAAATATTATGAGAAAAATAATAATAAAAAATGATTTCAAGAAAGAAAATATTTTATAATTCAGAAAACAATTAATGAAAACATAAAAAAATCGTTCGAAAGAAATTTGAATTCAAAATATATTAAAAAGTACGGAGAAGAAAAACAATAAAAAATAGTGTACAAAAATGTAATATTTCAAAGAAGGAACTAATTTAATTTAATAATTTAAATTAATAATTTAATTTTTCAAAGAAAAAGAACACTGTTGATAAAAGAATTAAATTGTTAATATATAAAAATTAAAAAGAAGAAGAATCCAAAAGAGAAAATCAATTAAAAAGGCAATGAATCATTTTTGAAATGGTAAAAATAGACTTTTTGAATTTGAAATTTGACAAAGGTTTGAAACATATTTCGAAAATATAACAAAAATTTGATTTAATAAAAAATATTATTTCAAAAATGTAAATAATTAACATTAAGAAAACACTTGATTATAAATATTAAATATAAAATGTTCAAAACTAATAATGTTGAATTGATAAAAAAAAACAAGAAAAATAAAAGAATTGTTTTTGTAATATTAAAAATAGACTTCCGAAAATGTTTAAAAAAATGTAAAACATATTTTTAAAAACGAAGAAATTAACATATAAATAAAATTCTAATAAAAAAGTTTTCAAAAGGTTTAGAAAATATACCAAAAAAATAGAAAGGAGTGTAAATATAAAAAAATATCTAATAACACAATTTCTTAAAACTATTTTTATATTTTTATTAAATATATAAATTTGAATAAACATATAAACAATATTTATTAATAAAATAATGCTAAGAGACTATAAAAAAATTCAAGTTTTGCATTTTCTAAAAATATTTTGCTATGATTTTATTGCCTCGTGCTTCTTGCCTCGCGCTTCTTGCCTCTGCCCGTGTCCACTCGAACCGGCACAGCTTCCTTGCAGATGCGCTACGTAGCCTCGATGGCGCAGTAGGCAGCGCGTAAGTCTCATAATCTTAAGGTCGTGAGTTCGAGCCTCACTCGGGGCATCAGTTTTTTTGCAGAAATTTCAAAATATTTTTTTATGGTCTATATACATAATTCAAGGGGACGCCCACATTTGACCAAAGACACGATAGTGGCAAATATAAAAAGGTGGGATAATTTCCCAATCCCCTCCAATTCATTTGCAGTGTTTGGATTTTAAAATAGCATCAAAATTAAATGAAGCCGACAATATTTTCGAAGCAGAGCAGGAGCAAATAATAAAAAGCAAGTACAATGTCAGTACTTGCTGGAGAGTTACTTAGGAGTACAATGGACCCTTAAAGATCTCTTCAGTTCACAAATCTACGACCAGAACTTTCTTGAAAGTGCAAAGGGCTCTACGAGATGTCTTCAGCGTACAATTCGCATCCAGTACTTGCTTGAGAGTACAATGGACCCTCCGAGATCTCGTCAGCACATAACTCCGTATCCAGTACTTGCTTGGGAGCTACTTGAGACTGCAATGGACCTTCAGAAATGTCTTCAGCGCACAAATCTGCACCCAGTATTTATTTGAGAGTTACTTGAGAGTGCAATGGATACTCCAAGATCTCTTTTAGATCATTCATATTCGGCAAATTTTAGGTATTCAGAAATCCATTTAGTTAAAAATATCCTTATCTCTCTTGCTAAATTTGAGGTCAACAGATCGTAAATTTTTCTGATAACGCTGACTTGGGTTTCCGTTTTAGTGTACTGTGCACTCACAGAGACAAGGGCAAACGTGACCAAGTAATCGAGCAAATATAGATGCCTGAAATGATGTTCCACTGCCATCTGATATGGTCACAAAGTCCCAAGTCACCTGTGACTTGCCACTACACACATTTCCCCGAGTCCTCGTACTTCTGACAAATCATAAATAGGGAGTATGGTGACCTTTGAAAGGGACTTCCCGGCACCCTAAACGCACGCGAAATTACCAGCTTAAATTATTATTTAAAAATTTACTAACCCCACTTTAATTTTCCCGCCCCCGAGCACAGGCACTAAAAGCGTGTTGCAAGGATACACCGTTGACCTCAGCAGCTCCGCGTGCTTGTAATGCCACTCATACATGCTTGCCACGCAATTATGCCAAATTAACATAATAAAAAACATTTTCATAACACTTTCAAAAATTCCAATTCGTTGGCTCGCCCCTCGCCCACTGAGAGCAGTTCAAAATTTTGTGGTTTCGCTGCTATTTAAAAATCGAAATGTAAAAATTAAATAGCAACGAAGCAACGCGATTAGAGGAGCGCAACACATGCACATATGCACACACATTCACACTCAACTCACACACACACACATTTGCACACCAACATAAGGGCTCAAGTAAGTTCTATGCAATACGCTTTGAGTTTCCGGTTCCGTTTCCGGCGTGAACGTTACGAACGCCGCATTGAAATTGCATTTAAAATAAATCCCGACACAAAATCACACACAAAATGAATCTCTGTGCGACTTCATCCCCCTTCGAGCCCCCGTCCCATGAGTGCAAATCGATAAATGAGATAAACTTTTAAAATACTCCAACTCCCTGCCCGATGATGACGTTTGAGCGGTGAAGGGCTGCGGTAACGGCATTGCTGCGTTGCTGGGCTGTGAGGCACGACTCGAAGGATGGATAGATGGGCGAGTGGATGAATGGCTGTAAGGCTCACGGGATGGATTGCCAGCGTCGTGCCATTGTGTTTGCGTACAGCTGTGTGAGTGTAAGAGTGTATGTGTGTGAGTGCCTGACCCGCACATGTAGCTGGGATTAAACGGGAAGTTCAATTAAAATTCAATCTGCATTTTACAGACAGCTGAAACCTCCGATATCGCTCAGCAGAGCAGGCGAGGAGCTGAGCTGCAGCGACTAAATGTGCTGCATTTATTGGTAAGTTCCCTGATTCCCCCTCCCCTCCTCTTTTCTGTTGTTTCTCGTTGTAATTTATATGAATAAGTATGGACACAGTCAGAGTTCGTCTGTGTTTGCTCTCGTCCTGTGAGTGTACGTGGCCTCATCCTGCGGCTCCTTAATGAAAGTCATTTCAATTCATTTCGAGTTAAATATGTCGGAAACAGGAAACAGGATAACACTTGATGCGCTGTAAGTTATAATGAAGATAGCAGGCAGGCAAATTCTGTGCTCCACGTGAAGGTGCGCAGACAGCAGGAGGAAAATGTTAAAAATTGCCTTGCGTACTTTTAGGCACAAGAAGAGAATTGTTTGCTATTAGGCTGGCGTTTTTCTTATAATTTGTTGGACAAGGTGCCAGTTCATTCGAAAAACTCAGGTACTGATTGATAAATAAATGGAGAAAAATAAAGAAAATAAACAAAAGAAATATAAAATAAGCAATGAAAATGATTATTTTGGACATCACATACTCGTATACATATAAAGCAGTCAGAAAGGGGGCGATCGGGATATATTCATATATCCTTCCAGTGGTGCGATTTGTGGCCAACCCACTAGTCCTCCCTCAGACTCATCTTACTCATCGTACCACTCAGCCCATTCTTAATCGCCTAAGAGTAGTCGAATCAGTCAGAAAGGAATGCAGCAGTACGGAGTTCCCTTCTCTCTACAGTGTTGATCTTTGTAACCTAGCCTTACCAATTCCTTCTCTTACTCTTCATCCATCTCAGCACACTCTCAGTCGCCTCAATCTGTTTAATCAGTCAGAAAGGAATGCAGCGGTAGGGATTTCCCTTCTCCCTACAATGGTTTACTTTGTAGTCTGGCCACATTAATCCCTCCTCATACTCATCCTGCTCATTATACTCCTCACCCAGCTCAGAGTCGCCTCAGAAGGGTGTATCGATCTTATTCTAGAAAGATGAAGATGAAACCTTAAAACGATAATGATGATCAGATGATAATCGATGATTTTCACTTCATTTATATGAACCTGCTAGGACAACTTTTTCAGATCTCCGATCTCCTCACCATTATGTGGCACTTAAGTTGTGCAATAAACACTCCTTGGCGAGAAAACTAGACTGGGCGCATACATCCATAAAACCCAATCGAAAAGTTTATATTCATTGACTCCCTTTGATGGACCTCTGTTGAGCAACTCATTTATGCTAATAAGAAAAAAATGCTTTCGGCAGAGGCACACAAAGAAAGTGTTCTGGAGGGTTTTCGACATCTTAAGATCATTTACTTTTATGTACAAACTTATTTTGTTCAAAGCGCAAAGTGGATTTGTTGGTAGCGCCTTGACTTCCCTGTTTCGTCTTGCCTTGGCAGTTCCCAGGGATATCCCTGTGGTCAGGTACCCATATAAGGTGAATATTCAGCTCCCGGAAATATCTTCAAGAGTTCAGCGGTAGCTAATCACTGTATTTGATGTCAGTCTGTGAGATTCCAGAGACCTGGTAGCCACTTGCTGATATCCCTAGATGAGATGTGTCCGTATTTTATCCATTCCAGGTACCCTATTAGAGCTGGCACCTCGGCAGTAGTCTGATCACTTGGCTGTCGGGGATTATCTGGATATCTCTCGGTGAGATGTGACCTTCTTGTAGCCATGCCAAGGCCACTTTTAAGGCTCACAACTTTGCCTGGAAACCGCTGCAGTGCTCTTGCAGTTGGAGGAATAATTTATTCCTAACGAGTTTGAGAACTTACTCCCGATTACCACTGCGTCGGTGAAGATCTGCCAATTATTGTCTAACGACGCTGCTGTGTTTGTCTCCAGTTCACTTCTGTGCGGAATGGTTTTGGAGAACTTTTGATTAAAGCGGTATTGGGCAACCCAAAAGTCGAGCTCCCCAAATTCGCTTCACTGTGTCAATATTTTGGGTGTCCAGTGTTTGACCCAGACCTGTCACCCGCTGCCTGCAGCTTTTGACTTTGTCTCTGACGTCGATTTCCTGCAGTGGAAAATCAGCGGTATTAGATGTGGAAGAGATGAAATCGGTGTGGTTCTTAAGGCACCTAAGGTGACGATGCACGCTGCGCTTTGAAGTTTGGGGAGTTTGTTGAGGTGAGTCTCTTTACTTGAAGTATTCCACCATACCAGGTTGGACGATGACAGTGTAAACACAATGCCTCATTGCCGGTTTAAGACTCTTTTTTGGGAGTATACGTTGGCCTCCTCTATTATCAAGTTGCAGATACTCCTACCCCTGTGGAGGATATAGATTTGCCAGTTCAGTTTTCTATCTAGAATCAAACGAGCTGCATTTTTAAGGGTAAGGTTTTCATTATTCAAAATGAGGAGAAATATAGACGAGCATTTATAGCTTCATGAAAAAATCACGTCTTCTGTCTTCGATAGATTTACACGCAGTACCCGACGAGTCGCCTCTTAATTAACTTTTGTTAGTAAGCCTTCCATTATCGCTCCGATTGAGCTAGTAATCCTAATGCATCGTTAAGATCACAGTTTTTGTCCAGTCCTTTGGGAGCATATCGAGCAACATCCTACCCTACGAACCCCCTTGAATGATATTAGGTTTCCTGTTTAGTTTCGTATCTGGGATCAGCCCCAGAAAGCGAGCTTCCTTTATAAAGGTAAATTTCTCATTATTCACAATGATGAGAGGTATAGAAGGAGGTTTATACCTCCTCCTTGAATGTATCACGTCTTTATCTTCAATGGATTTCCATCCAGTCCCCGAAGAGTCAACCATTAAGTAACTTTAGTTATTGAGCCTTCCATTATCTCTCTGATTGAGTTAGGGAACTTCCCGGAGAACACAGCTGGACTTGCAGAACCAGAAATGTCTGCTGGGCAGTTTCATTTATGTTACTCAGCGATGCCTCTGAGTTATTTTAAAGGATATTCCTTTATTTATTAATGGCTTTGGTCCTTTCAAATGTGGGCGCAGCTGGTACAATTTTAATCTCTGTTGAATGCTGTCAATTGTTCTCTCCTAGTTCAGCAAAATATTTTCCAAATTCCATTTAGTTTATTTATGAATCGATTTAGAACTGCATGCATTTAAACTGGAGCAGCCTTTCGCTTGTGCATCCGAAGGGTTCTACTCAGAGCAGAACTGTGAAGGTACTGTTCGACTCCCATTAAACCCCTGCCTGGCCGACGCATTTGCTCGGCTTCGTCAACAAACTAAACTCGCAATTTTCGAATTGTGGTTTTAGTTTTGCGGGTTTATTTTACCGGTTAACCGCTTAACACATTTGCACCGCAACGCAAAACAATACAACAACAACAACAACAACACCGACACCGACACCAGCACCCAACAAAAAGTACAATAAAAACGCTTAGAAAAAAACCGAAATTAAAACAAATACAAATAAAATTCTAATTGAAAACCAAACGGAAAAAACTTTTTCAATTAAAATGCAAAAACAAGTGTGAAACACACGCCCGCATGCAATCCGCAGCAGAGCCAACTACACCCGCACTCACCCGCTGAAGCCAATGTCAAATCCAAGCACAGTGCCAGCGGTACCGCAAACGTGCAGCTTAGACGAAAGGCAGCAAGGCAGGAAGGCGGCAGTTGCATATAAATCAAATTAGAGCACAAAAGCGCACAGAGTAAGGGAAGGCGAGCGGCCGAGACGAGGGGGGTAGGAGCGGCTGTAAGCCCACCTCGGCTTGGGGTTTAAAGAATAAGAAAACGAATGGCGAAAGAAACAAAATAGAACATTTAAAATGGCGGTGCAACTGCTCCGCTCGCTATAAATAAATCAAAATGGCTGTGTTTGTGGGTGTCCTTGTGTATCCCTGTGTGGGACTGAGCGTGTCTGTGTTGTTGGTGCTGCTGCTGGCTGCCTGATTGTGGTTAGTGTGCGGCTAGAGTGGCAATAGTTAAGCGCTCATTTCCGGTTGCTGTGCTCGACCCGCTCCGCTGCCCACCGCTCTCTCCGGCGCTGATTGATATCTAAATTACTTTTGCTTTGAGGTTGCTCTCCTACTTGGTAATGTCTTTTTGTTGTTCCTATTGTTGCTATTGTTGTTGTTGCTTTCTTTCTGCGGAGGTTAATGTTGCGTTTGATTATGTAGATTAAAGAACAACAACAACAACAGCAGCAGCAGAGGCAGCAACCACGGAGTTGAACTCCTTTTCAAACAGCGCAACAAAATAGAACACAGCTGAGAATAGCAAAAAGGATGTGCGGAGTAAATAACGGGGAGCGCAAGCAAATTAAGTTTTAAATTAGTAACGCCCCTCGCCACCGAAGACACTCCCCGCCTTGCCCGCGTTTATTCAAATTGTATGCAATTTAAATGGGCATTTGAATAGTTTCCGTTGCGCCTGCTCTCCCGCCACCCTGCCTCCATGAAGCGAGAGTGTTGTTGTAGTTGTTGGGCAGCAAGTCGTGATGTTCTTAGGTTTGCTGTTGTTGTTGTTAAGTTTAATGTTGTTGTCGCAATTGTACTGATTTAGCCGCAACTTAGACGCGCGTACTCACTTTAACTTCGCTCAGTATTTAAAAACCAGCCATGGGCGTAGTCCTGCCCGAGCTTAATAATAGCGCTGGCAGCTACGGAAGTGCCGCGGCGGAAGTGGGACCGCGCTCGTACATAAAACTACACCGCTGTGCATTTCTAGGGCCGCAACGTTTCGTTGCTCTTTCTTATTCCGCAGAAGGAGGCTCAACTCGCCGTTTCGAGATAGAGAATTGAAGCAGGCCAAGACAAGCAGCGGGTTCTTGGAGGAAGTTGTACTACGATATGGGTAAAGGGGTTTTTTTGTATGTTAACTGATACAACTTGAAGATAAATTGAAATAAAACGCCAGCTGGTCTTTAAAGAAACAATTTCTGTGCCATTAGTATTTGAACACAATTGAGGATGGGTTCAGTTGGAGGTGCTGTGTAATCTTAGATCGCTTTTCCCAAACATTTTATCAACCAAGTAACTTAAGTTGATTATGGTCCATTCCAACAGAGGACCAGATACGAGTAGTAAAATTAGAGAAAAAAATAGAGTGTTCACTGAGACTGTTGACTGAAAGTATTGACTAGGAGTATTGACTGAGACGGTTGACGAAGAGTGTTGTCTAAAAGTGTTGACTGCACTGTTGCACAATGTAAGGAGTGGGTATTGAGGGCAATTTCCCCCCTCACAAATTGATTATTACGCCTCTGGCCGCTGCTCATATACATATAAATATGCACATACACGTATGTATATACAGCATTAATATGTATATGGGCAGCTAAATGCAGAACAGAGCCATGACGCCAAACCACTTTCCATCAGCAGCCAACATGCCACGTGGATAGCATGAAAACCGGTTTCTTGAGTGAAATCACGCCACTTTGCGGACACGGTTAACAACATCAGCCAACATGCCACGTGGATACAGCGAAAACCGGTTTCTTCAGCAAAATCACGCCACTTTACGGACACGGTTACCAACATCAGCCAGCATGCCACGTGGATACAGCGAAAACCGGTTTCTTGCTTGGGATCACGCCACTTTGCCGGTTTAGACACACACAGGGAAAGTTGTGCTGGTATGCGTGCGCATGGAAACCTATAAAAGCGGCAACAGGGATCAAATCGATCTTTTGGACAACAGCTCTCGTTGGACAAACATCAGCGCTACGGAAAATAACTCTCGTCCTAGAAGACATCGCGGAGATCCACGTACAAAGGATATTAGAGTAATGCTTAGGAACTCTCACTCAGAGGTAAGTGCTCAGACAAATCTGGACAATAACGACATAGCGAATCAATCATTCGCGCCG
Organism: Clusia tigrina; assembly: GCA_920105625.2. Classification (NCBI taxonomy): domain Eukaryota; kingdom Metazoa; phylum Arthropoda; class Insecta; order Diptera; family Clusiidae; genus Clusia; species Clusia tigrina. The sequence goes on along the minus strand of OV050033.1, from coordinate 64,814,425 downwards.
AACGAACCTGAGCGGGCCAACACCCCGCGACGTACACGTTAACTGACGACTAAGCGAATCAATCATTCGCGCCGAACGCACCTGAGCGGGCCAACACCCCGCGCCGGACTTTTACTGCGACTTGAGCGAATCAATCATTCGCGCCGGATACACCTGAGCGGGCCAACACCCCGCGTTGACTGTCACTACTGGACTCGCGACATCGAGCACGCCTTTGAAAGGAGTACCATTTTCTTGTCTTAAAAGTTTTTTAATAAAGATTAAAATAAATAAAAATTAAATCATTTAAACAAAAGAGATATCTTAGTAACGAACCCTGGTAAGCCGCTGAGTATACCTCAGCCTTAGAATCGAAAAGACCGCCGTGTCGTTACAACAACTACGTACTTTCGTACCATTTAGGGTACCTTTTTGTATGGCGCATAAAAAGAACAGGTGTCTTGGTACTAGTACTTTTTCATTGTTTTCAAATTATTATAAACTTTTTTTTTATTTGTAGTACCAGAATGTCCAACAGTTACATTACAGCAAAAAATTTTGTGAAAATAATAATTGTAGTTGGTGTTTTTTAAACATTTTTTAAATTTGAGAGTACTTTTTTATTGCTCTCTCGTGCATCAGTGGTTGACTGGGCTTCACTGAGAGGATAGAGTATGGACTAAGAGTGTTGATTGAGACGGTTGACTGAGAGTGTTGTCTAATCGTGTTGACTGGGCTTCACTGAGAGTATTCACTGAAAGTGCTGATTGGCAGTGCTGACAGAGAGTGCTGACCAAGAGTGTTGACTGAGATTGTTATCTGAGGCGGTTGACTGAGCTTTTTTTCTGTTTTCCAATACCGGAACGGAGGTGGAAATGTTCAACAAGACAGTAGTCGCATTGCGACACCAGTACTGTGGGATTCCTACCCATTAAAAACTACCTCCGTCGCAGCGGTATCATTTCTCTGGGGAGTAGTATGTTCAGCGGACCCCTCCCAGCTATTTTCCACTTTCATAATGGCGGCGGTGGTGTCACACACCGCAGCCCATTTCTCCGGGCTCTCAAGCATATGCTGCACTATATTGTCGGGCATCACGGGCTCTCCATATCACGGGCTCTCCAGACTGAGAGTGTTGTCTAAAAGTATTGACTTGGCTTTACTGAGAGAATGGACTGAGAGTGCTATCTAAGAATATTGACTGAGAGTGTTGACTCAGAGTTCTGACTGAGAGTGCTGACTGAGAATGTTGACTGAGTTTATTGACTGAAAGTGCTAGTTGCTAGTGTTGATTGAGAGTGCTGTCTGAAAGTGTGGACTGACAGTGCCAGCTGGATGAGTATAAATTCATTTTCTTTTCTCTGTAGTTCTTGCTTTCGGAGATTTTGTTATGAGCTACAACCCGTGAATGTGTTCATCATTTTCGCCTTCAAGATATGCCAACTGAGTTTGTTGTTGTGTCCTTTCGTACTTCCCTCCAACATCGATCTTTACGGCCGCTGATTTAACTTCCACCATGACTGTCAACCGCGTCCCAAATACCTACGTAGGCCTTCCTTATTGTTATAATATTATTTTCGTTTCTTTGCTGACAAATAAGTGTACTCTAAACCCAGGCTTCTACGCACCGTCACGTGCTGAGTGTCCATGGGAGCCTGTCAGTGTATCACTGAATGCGTGTGCCGCCCAGGCTACGTGCTCCGTATGCCAACATATCCGCCTGGAATGATGGGCATTAAACAGCGGCCAGCGCTGACGCTGCATAAGCTTTATTATTGAAGGAGAGCAACTGAAGCGCCGCTCTGTTCCCAAAAAGGGTATCAAAAACGCACTTAAATGCGTGATCCATTTTAAATACAATTTTTTCTTTGCGGCAAATAAGTAAACTATAAAAAATTCATTTTTTGTGGCAGCGATTTTTATATTTTAAGCGCCGCAAACGGTGCAGAATCACAGAAAAAAGATGTCCAAGATTGGTATGGAAAAAATTGAAAAATGCAAATTTGGTAAACCACAACCGACAATTTAAAGCGCCTCGTCACAGAATGGCGACACAGACGAACGCACTGACGGACCCACCGGCCGACATGTCGCATTTGTCGCCGTTGCTGAGATAAGCCGCCCAGCAATGAACTTTTTGACACATAACCTACAAATTAAAAATTGAAGCGTGTTTTTATGGCGAACTTTTCGATTTTTGTTCGCATCGTTTCCAATGGATTTATAGCAGTTGTTGTTGTTGGGGGTTGCTGGTGGTGTTGGGCGATGGCGCTACTATTTGTATTGTTGGGTGGTGCTGGTGCTGTTGTTCTTGGTGTTGTTGTTGTTGCTGGGTGTTGACATTGTTCGTGATGTTGTTGTTGTTTGTTCTGTTGTTGTTCTTGTTGTTGTTGTTGCTTTTATTACCGTAATGTCAGTTGCTGAGATTTAATTAACTGCACATCAGGTGCGCGCTGCCGCTGCTTTATAACTGCGGAGTCGTCATACAATAAATTATTGAAATTTTAATTCTCAGTTTTAATACCCACGAGAATTAATTTTTCTTTCCATTTTCCGGCTTTTTTTGTGAGTGGTTTGTTGTTGTTGCTGCTGTTGTTGTTGTTGTGTGGGTTTGTGCGTTGTTGCTGCCAATTTTCATAACTTTGCACCTTTTAACCCAAATGTCAGTCACTGAGGCATGTTGATGGGAACATACCGCAGGAATGAGGACAGTAACAACAACACAAATAACAACGGGAATTGTACTAATAACAACAATAGCGTGGAATTGTAGTAATAAAAAAACAACATATTATTGAAATAGCAACAACAACAATATGTAATTTTAGTAATAACAACAACAACATTGAATTGTGGTAACGACAACATGAACTGTGGTAATAACAACAACACCACGAATTGTAACAACAACAACAACAACAACAACAACAACGTGGAATTTTAATAACAACAATATGAACTGTAGTAATGGCAACAAAATTGAGTTGTTTTTTCCGACTGTCATCAATGCTGGGGGTGGAGGAATATGGTCCTACAGAGTTGTGTCACCTGCCAAGTGAAAATTACAAAATCTTGCATAAATTAATCAACTGGATTGTTGTTGTTGACGTGTTTACTGTGGTTTTCGATACTATTCAATTTCGTATTATTACAACAGGTCACTCAGGTTCAAGGAACTGTAGTGCTTATTTACAATAGAACCTTTCTCAAGGATTACCTCAGTCTCCCTTAAGTTGACTTAGGACCATCTTACACGGAGTCATCCGTAGAATACGATATTTTACGGTCTTGCTCAACAACACATTCTTAATCAACAACACATTCTTAATCTATATGATAAGGCCTCTTAATGAGTCACCAGTTTGCTCATAAAGTATGAAGCAACCCAAGCGGTGATTTCTGCATCCTAAAACATGTACCCATTCATCTATAGAGGGATGCCTACCAAACAACCAAGCTGTCATCCATTATAGAAGAATGCTGAACTTGTACGGAAGATTTCTAAAATCGTATGGAAGTATTCTGGACTCGAATGGAAAAATTCTGGACTCAGATGAAAGAATTTTGAACTTGTGTGGAAGAATTCTAGACCCGAATGAAATAATTCTGAGCTTGTATGAAAGACTTCTGAAATCGTATGGACGACTTCTGAACTCATAGGGAAGAATTCTGAACTGATTGGAAGCATTCTGAACTTGTATTGATTCGCTAGATATCAGGATAATTCAACTAGTTCTCGATAGGTTGTCAACTCTTCTTAGCTCTCACTACGAAGCAAGGAAATAAAGCTGATATTCTGTTTAGAATTTGCCTTAGAAATGCTTGATCTTTTTCCACTCTTACTCTAACAATCTTCGCTGGCATTCCATAGATACTTAGATACTCCGTCAAAGATTGCGACCCTACTTCCTTACATTATCATCATTGTCGCTCTGTAATATTTGCGAATCTTTCTCTACTCTTACTCAACTAATCTCCGCCGGTGTTGCATAAGTACTCTATCAAAGTTTAGGATCCTTCTTCCCCATATCATCAGCAATCCGAACAGGTCGCTCTGTCCTATTTGACAGATCTTTGAGAAAAGTTTTCACCACTTGTTGAATCTGCTACGCTTTTGTCAAAATTTTCATCACTACTGGAAGTGAAATACTTCTCGAAGATGACAAAATTACCACAAAACCGCAAAGGAGGATCTTCTATAAATAGTCGTAGATGTCATCCAGATTACCAAGCTACCAAGTCGAATTTCTTATAAAGATGAACGCAACAACAACTTTTGTTGAGCTAACTATCAAAATAAATTTGCCAACAATTCCAATTCGAGATTTCGAATGTTTAATGAGAATTTTTGTTTTTATGAATTTCTGCATTCCTCGGAAATCCTTTTTTTGTGACTGACTGTCATATAGCACTTTGCAAGGGAAGAAATTCACCCTGCTGCCACCTTTAAGATCAATTCACCCTGCTTCCTACTGTAAAATAAATTCGCCTTGGCTTCGGTTCAGTTTCCCATCTCACCTGTTTCCACCACTGCGAATAGCATTATTGGCCCTGGATCGACCCCACAAGCCTTGACTCCACTTCTCTTTAATGAATGAAATTGTTTTCCTTTTCCTTTTAATGCATTAAGTTTGTCTATTAATTAAATAAAAGAGTGCTGCCGCAACAGCCGCGCAGCAACTGAAGTGGCTGCCACACTTTTCGCACGCTGAAAAAATCGATTTTAATCAACGGAGCAGCTTCCAGAACGGAAAAACTCATCGCAAATTGAATGAACATTTTTATTAAAATTTATTAAAAAAGTATGCTGAAGAAAATGAGTTGGCCGCATTCTGAGAGTGAAGGACTGGAAGCAACCAATGCGAGGAAACTACGTATGAGGAAAGCAAGCTATGAGATTATATGGAATTGGATGAGGGATCATCGTGGCTGCAACCATCCAAGTTATGAGAATTGTGTCAACACTTTAGCCACAGCATCCGCAACAACTCTTCCATTACAGAATTAGCAGCGAAGGTCCATTAAATTCCTAAAAATACTGCCAACCACATTAAAGTTGCAATACATCGCCAGTAATTGAACCTTTGCGCGCCTTCGGTCGCCCACTCGATTGGGAAAACGATGGCTTTACCGCTGCTCTAAATTAATCTTCAATTACTACGTATTTCAATCATGCCCCGAAATCCCTGCCTCGCTTGTTGCAAGTGAATGTGTAAAAATGTCCACCGTGACGCTGCAGGAACAGCCGCAGCCCCAGCCCCAGCCTCAGCCGCACATGTGACTGTTTGGGGGGTGGGATCAGTGCGCTACGGTATTGAACTCCGTGTGCTTTAAGCCCTTTTAATTGGCTATGCCGAAGTTGGCCTTGTCATCTTGCGTCGTGTCTACGTGTCGTTTTGGTTTAATGACAAGATTAAGTCACATACGCACATACACACACACACACACACACACACAAACACTGTTGGAGGCACACATACTCACTCCTGCATTAAGTTACTGTGTCACTGTTGTAGGCAGGCGTCACATACAATATGCGGCAACATGACTTTCCATATTCCTGTGAGACCATTCGGTGTACCAACGTGCGAAGAACGAAACTGGGAAAAAAATTCAGGGTCGGCTGCTGAGCAACTAAAGGGAGCTACAGCGGCGTATCAGAGACGACAAAAATGATGGAAAGTATTTCAAAGCATCGTGCTCATATGGTCAAAGGTGCGCAATCTGTAATCAGTTGCAATGAGGTCTCGTCACATTCTCCACAGAGTACGGATACTATCTGAAGATGGATCCAACTTATTCATAAGGTAGTTAAGTCCACAGTGTACGCTTAAAACGCATGATTGTTGATGATTCTCAATTTACTCCGAGGCATATTAATTAACTCTTTAGCTTTTTTAGGATTAAAATCCCCCAGAAGAGCTTTGGACTTTCTAAATCCCGAAAGATTTTTCCAGGTTTGATTTCTTTAGCAACTGTGCAATTCTCAGCAGACCTTCAATGGTGTTGGACGATAGTCCACAGAATGGTTCAGGGCCATTGAACTGAGAGGGCGCAGCATTGACTGGTAGACTACGGCTGCGGCCTCTCTTTTCCTCTTTCCCCTCTACTCCTATGTGGCCTGATGCCCTCAGTAGAGAAAAGGGAGAGATACAAATAAAAAGTGCGAAGCCCAATAAGAAAATTCCACGGCAGTAAAATAGTGTGAAGAAAGAAAGAAAAAAATACAACAAAAGAGAAGAAAATTGCGAAAGGAGAGCACAAGCAACATTCTTCACATAACTTTCTTAGAGTAGAAGTGGGGTAGGCCGTAGAACCGCCGAAGAAGGAGGAAGGAGCACTCAGGCATTGATGCTCACTATATACTTTCTTAGCTTGACTAACTTACTGTATCAGCTTCTTACTAGAAAGTCAAGAAAGGTTACTTTGACTGCAGTGCTGCCAAGTTTCGTCAATAAAGAACTACATCAACCACCAGGGTAGCGAAATGTGTTTTCCTCACGAACAAACTGAAAACATAATAAATAAGAAAAATCTACAGAAAATTGCCAACACGACTATTGAGCCAAGTTGTGTGCCTTTGCACATGTAGGGGGCAGAAACACATTTCCTCTGGTGGTGTGAGTATATAAGCTTTCGATTAATTTGATTTGGTTCGGTTTTTTCTCCTTTTTGTTGCTGTTTTTGTTTGTATTTATTGCTCAGGCGTTTCGCCGCTGTCGTTGTAGTAAAACTTGTTCTGGAGTCCTTGAGTGAGCATAATTAAGCTGCTTAGGGATATTTTAGGATTTTCGATTAATTTTATTTTTAGTGTCTTTTGTGGGGAGTAGATTTATGTAAGCCACTCCATAGGGGCGTGTTTTCAATCACAAACTAGTTGGTTGCCTGGCTTAAGTAGGCGAAAAACTCATTCAAATTTAGTTTGAGGGAAATTAATTATTAATAAGTATTTATATTGAAACTTAGTGGGGCATCGTTATGCGTTTATTTGCGTTGACTTAGGTAAATGGTGCTTAAATAGTGAATTCATTAGTTTCACCCCTCAAAATGAAGTTTTCACTGCTAATTAACAGCTCGCAAGCGGTCAAGGTGTTAACCAGCCCACGACGTCGCGCTACACTGGCCTAGAACATAAGACGCAATTTCAGGTACAGCAGGCAAGCGGCCTGAATGTGGGTTAAGCTAACCAGGACAGTCCTATGAGGCCAGTTTCGAAAACGTTGCCATTGTTGCTGGATTTTGTTATTGTGCTCATGCCAAATCGTGCCGAGCGTGACAAATTAGAATACGTAAAGAACGTGATTATGGGTATCGAGCGGGAGCATAAGCAGCCATAATTGAGTTGTCAAGTTGCCGATTTCACTCCGGACCCGCGGCGGCTGCAGCAAGTGACTCTGCAAGCGCGTGCAGTCAAAGCAGATTCACACATTTCCATCAAAGCGACCCTCCACAGTTTAATAAATTAATATACAAAATTCCAACCTCACGCTGGAGCACTTTCACTTTGACAGCAAACAAATGTCAAATACGCCTACAACCACATAATTGGCAAACAAACACACCCACACACAGTCACCACTCTACTCAGCCATGCACACAATCAAACAATTACAAATGCAATAATTGTAAATAACCGCAATCTAGCATAATAGTAAAGCCACATAATAAATTTAAGCACACGCGCTCCCACACCACTCACAGGCATATGTAGACATCCAGGCACACAAACACACAATTACACCAAACACACACAAATACACACTCCACGCCCCCAGTTACATAATACTCGCACACTTTGCCATTGGAATACAAACGGATTATTTGTAATTAATCCATTAAAGCAGCAAAAATGGCACCTACAACACACGCCAGTGAGTTAGAGTGGCTTAGTGAGTACCTGTGGGTACCCCTGTAGGAAAACAGCAAAGACCCTAAGAACAGGAGGGACTCCAAGTAATGATAACAATTCCAAATAAATACTATACCAGAGACTAACAAATACCACGGCACTATGGACTCCAAGAGGAGCTAAGCACAATGACCCTGTTAAAGCAGTTACCTTGTGAATATAAACAATTGAAAAGTTTCCCAAAGATAGTATTGTACCCTGACTCCATCTAATTTTGCACACCAGGCTTCCGAGATATACACATACAAATGCCAATTTCATTCAGAGACATGCAAATCCCGCAGCTTTGCGGACTGCAAGAGTTAGTAGAGTAATTACCCTGATAGAATAATGTCCCTATTAGAATTATTAACCTGTGTAATTACCCTGTTAAAGTAATAACCCTGTGAATATAAGTAATGGAAAATTGTTCCCAAGCTAGTCTTGTAATCTACTTCCAGCTAATGTGGCACTTCAGGTTTCGGAGATATACACATAGATCCTTGAAGTTGAAGAAGGGACTATTTCTTTCAGAGGAATTCAAACTCCGCGGCTTCATGGGCTCATATCTTACAGAAATCTCTCATTTCACGCAAGTTCACGGGAAAGAAATCTTAGTGGGAATGTAAGAAGTGGTTTTTGGGTGACTTGGAAGCACGGATTCCACCATCATTTTGCTCCAGGACCCCTACAATTGGATTGTTATAATTTTTTCTATGAAGTTATGTGGATTGCTGTGCTACTGGAAGATTCCCGTGCGGTCACTTCGGCGTTAAAAAAATATTGTGAGAATATGCCTATGCTACTGGTCTTACCTATGGGGCTAAGTGGAAGACCTGATATAAGTGCTTACAAAAAATGTCTTTCAGCTGCTGGTCTTACCTATGGAAATAAGTGGAAGATCTGACAAAATTGCTTTCAAAATAATGCAGTAAACTTCTTTATGCATTAAATACCTGCTTCTAGCCCTACCTACCTATGGAAATGAGTGTGAGTCTTTATGCGATAAATATTGGCAACTATTTGAACCAGTTAACAAATTTGTTACTTGCCTTTCAGCTTGTGGCCTTACCTATGGAAGTAGATGGAAGATCTGATAAAAGTGCTTCCAAAAAAAGTGAAAAACTTCTTCATTCGATAAATATTGTGAAAAATGTTCGCAGGACTTCTGACAGACTCTTCACTGCCTCCTCTGGAAACCAGTGAAACAACTGACAATCGTACTTCTAGAAGAAAAAGTTCCACAAAAACAAAAGTTCAATTACGGAAGCAAGCGTGAAATTTTGACTTTACTTTTATGATTATTAAATATACCTGGCTTTTCCTACTGGGTTATGTTGGTACGCAAAATATGTCCCCCAGACTGCATTTTTAAAAAAGTTTCAGAAATGAAAATATGCATGTGAAATTTATTACATTAGACTAAAAGAGTAAAAAGGTAGAAATGAAATTTTTTGTTGTTTTATTCCGCTGCTGTTTCATATTTTACGAGCATCATAAATTGTAATTTACTTAAAAACGTTAAAAAAAAAATACCAAAAAATTCCATTTAACATACAAAAGCAATGAAACATGCACTAACATCTCAAACACTCTCAAATACATAAACACAGTTATACACACACAGGTATACTCACCGTCACACACACATTTTGCTTCAAAGCACATAGCCTGCTAGGACTAGGCAAATATAATAGGCGCTGTCCCCTGATGCTCTAACTTAGAGCAGCCCAAGTCATAATTGCAATTGGAATGACTCTGGCAGTAAACTTTTCAAGTTGACAATGCTGCCAAGTTTTAACGAATTATACGAACAGCTGTTTTAAACAGTGCTGCCAAATTGTGTGATTTTCCTTGCTTTCCCCTGATGTTCTGACTTAGAGTAGTTCCAACACAATTGCAGATTCGAAAGGCTCTTGAGTGATAATAATATTTTTCAGTTAAGAATGCTGCCAAATTTTGACGAATTATACCAACAAATGTTTTAGCAGTACTGCCAAATTATGTACTGTGCTTTGCTTTCCCCTGAGGATCAATTTTAGACCAACTCCAGTCACAATTGCAAATTGGAAAAGCTATGAAGACGTAATAACCATTTACAGTTAACAATGCTGCCAATTTTCAACCAACTTTATCAACAGTTGTTTTGAACAGTGCTGCCAAATTGTGTACTTTGCTTTGTTTTCCCCTGATGATTGAATTTAGAGCAACTCCACTCACAATTCCCCATTGGAAATGCTCTGGCAATATAATAATCGTTTACAGTTGAAAATACTGCCAAGTGCACCGAATTTGACCAACAACTGTGTTAGGCAGTGCTGCCTCCTCGCCTCTAATTTTACTCAACGCCCCCTATTTGATACCATTAACAATAGTTTCCAAAGTAGTTTCATATCCTTTTTTTACCTCTTTGGTCCCAGCCTTAATCCAAGGGATGCAAAGGAAAGATGGGAGAGAAGGAAACATACTAAAAACTGCCCCCTTCTTTCTTGTATTACTCAACCCACAGTTTGGTCAAACTTTTATCCGATCCACTTCAGTTGCATCAATTAATTATATTGCACATAATTAAAGCTAAAACACACAAAATTAAATTTTAATTATTTATACATTAAACGTAAATTTACAATGGCAGCTGCGAGTGCGTTTCGAGTGTATTAATTTGCATGAAATTTTAATATCCTTTTTAGTTTAACATATTTGGCAGAATTTTCCTTTATACCCGAACTCGCAACTTTACGGCCGATTTAATAATAAATGCGGTTTTATCTCTTTTTCTATGTGTGTGGTGAGTAATTGTGTGAGTGAGGGGGAATGAGTGCGAGTTGTCGCGGGGAATGTGTTTGAGTGTTCGGAGGCAATGTGTGTTTGTGTGAAGGCGAAATGTGTTTGAGTTTGTGGGGGGAATATGTTTTAAATGGGAATATGTGTGTGGTGGGAATGAGTGTAAGTATTCGATGGAATGTGTGTAAGTGTGGGTGGAATATTTTTTATGTGGGAACATGTGTGTGGTGGGAATAAGTGTGAGTTGTCGATTGAATGAATATGATTGTGTGGGGAATGAATGAGAGCGAGTGTGTGTAGGAATGTGTGAGGCTGTGTATCATTGCAATTTTGTTAATTTATCTAATTCTGAGTTTATTGGATGTTGTTGGCCGCGTTTATCACTTAGTTCGTTTAAATTTTCAGCTTTGTTTTAATAAGTTTCACCACAAAACAATAAAAACAACCTAAATTTGCGTGGCTAAATTTTTAATATTTCATCATTTTCATATTTAAATATTAAAATTGTTTTTTTCTTTATATCAAACGCATAAATTTTATTTGCTTTAATTGCAATTTATATCAATAATATGTGAAGGTGCTGGGATTATACCGGGCAATTAAGTTATTTGCAAGTGAATGACCTTCAGTTGGACAAATAAAGCAATATTTAAGTAATCATAACTCGAGGAATTTAGCAGCACTGTAAAAGGAACTGTTCGTCTTTATAGTACTATTAACAGTCACAATTTACTAGCGCCATCTAGTTTGCCTTTGCCAAGTTTCACAATGATCCTATATTAGTTTTTGTCCATTCTACATGAATTACGTGGCATCTCTTTGGGAACAGTTTAACAACGTCCTCTGGTATTGAAATTGTGAAACTCCTACTAGACACCCTTGGAATACAAGGAAGTCTCTCATAAGCTTATCTCTAGCATAATTGTTGTAGACTGTCGAAAGGGGATGAAGACCTTTTAAATTATACTTCCTCGATAGCCTTTGAAATGCAATCGCGGAGCTCAACAACACAATCACAATGACAGGCTTCAGAAAAAAGTCTGTGGAAAATAAGGATTGTGGAGTTATAAGGACCCAAAAGGGGCCGAAATATATTCCACCTAGTAATAAAATGTAATCCATTTGTTGAGGAAAACTAACTCCCTACCCATTAGCATCTGGTAGTTATAAGGCGTAAGTAAGCGTGTATAATAGAACTTAGTCCATTGAAAAGGAATACCGAACTATCCACAACAAGAGAATATATTTTTCCTTCCTGGATTTACTCAAAAAACACTCTGGTTGCTAGTATCGTCTAACATCTTACAATACCTGCAAGGATCGCATGTGCCAGTTGTAAGAGCCCAAAAGACCTGCTATTGTTTCAAACTTATTGTAGAACGTAGTCCGTTTCCACAAAAAGAGACCATTCTACCTTTCTGGATAGTAACCTACAATGGGTCATTGCACTAAAGGCACGCTGAAAAAAGAAAACCCACAAGAGAAGAAAACACATTGCTCTAGATTAGAACTTTCAGATCTAACAAAGTTTATAAACAATTTCATCTGGTTGTAGTCCATAGCCATGTAAGCCATCTTTAGGCTCGCGAAGATATGGCATCAAAACGCCACTAGTGCTATATGGGCTAATTGCCTACCTACCTACCTATCTATCTGGACTTACCTAAGGTGATCATTCAGGTGGATATGGCAATTTCTTATAATACCTGCAACGATCCCATGTGGCACACGTAAGATCCCAAGGGACCTGACATTCATTCCACATTGGAGTAGATTCATCCATTGTAGTGGAAAAACTAATCCGTTCCCATAATATGTGACTCCTTTACTTTTCCGGATATACTCAAACTGGTTGCTAGTAATATTTACTTTCTTATAACACCTGAACCCCCTCTCCCCACCCTCTTTCTAGCCCACCAACGGTCATTTGTATATGAATCGTAGCTGCACGTGCCAGCGTTCTAATTGCCTCAATCTGTGTAATTATTTATTTTGATTCAACATTTTTCCCAACTCTCCTAATTAATGAATGAGCGATTGGATTTGTGAGAGATGCAGGCAATCTTCCGCTTGAGTAGATACAATTCAATTAGCGTCGAAAATTTCTCAAGAAGTAAAAGTGGCAACTGGAAAAAGACAATGACGAAGAGAATCTGTTAAAAAAGAAAGTTCTGCAGCAGATTCACAATCAGAACTTGATTGAACGCAAGAATTATTGAATTAAAAAGAAAATGCTAATTTACAGCAACACTCAATTCCAAATATTTTACGAGAGCGCTACACTCGGCAGGGCCCGCCCGCTACAACTCAACCAGAGCCTGAATAAGGAAGATTTGTTGGTATGGGAGCACAAGCAGATTGGTCAGACTCCGTGGTGATCAATTCATGTGAACGTGTGTTTAGAGATTGCTCTGGAGGAGGGGTAGCCATATAGCAAAAAACTGGGAACTATATTCATGTGATATTGTGACGAAATAATCTGTTCGTCATTCATCACCAAACGGGAAATAAAATGCAAATGCTATTAGAAGGCTATTAGAAGAGACAGAGAAGTCATTACTGAAAAACTCATTAATGAAACCTTTTTAGTGAAACTTAATGAATGACAAGTCATAAACAGCGAGTCATAAAGCTATTAATTGGATCAAGAGCCACGTGAGTACTGTTCACATGGATCGATGGTGCAGTTCAGTTGCCTGCAAAACAACCAGTGCTTCCTAAAGCTCCCAAACAAGAGAGTTGCAGATTTCAAACATTACGAAGGAAAGATCTTCGATCATTTGTTGGGCTAATTATGGGGCATAATCCATGGGGCCATCATATAGCGACCATAAGCAACATCGAGAGACTGAAATGCGTCTCCTGTCTGGAAGAAGGACAGGGCGGCACTGAGCATTTTATCTGCGATTGTCCTGACTTTGCAGATGTGTTGGAAATGGATCTTTATATTCCGTCTTCTAATTAAATTTTTCTTGTCTTCATTAAAGCATTTGTCTCTTTCTCTCCTTGTCGACATAGACAATAATTAAATTTCTCTATAGAGCAATTGTCTCATTCACTCCCTCGGGATATATACAATATTAACATCCCCATATGACCTCTTCATCTGTAATACTTATATCCTTTTCTCACACGTCCTTGGCGAGTATACAGCATCTCTACATGTGGTACCTTCGATGCAGTGGTGGTGTAGGGTGAATAATTAAGTGTTAATTGAAGTTACAGTGGAAGCGAAGTGAGACGGAACTTGTTACACACACATACAGCGGCACATTCACACACACATATGTACATAAGCCGAAGTAGAGGAGACGGTTGCGCTCAGCGTTGACCTACATTCCGCCACAGCGTTATCCGCCGCAGCCACGTGCAACGAGACGAAAAAAAACTGTGAAATTTTCAAACACTTTTTTATTGTTTCGATTGTGTTTATTATAAATTTGAATTACGTTTTACTTTAAAATTAAAATTAAAGCCGTCCCGATGTGCGGCATCCTTATGCGATTGCAACTAGCAATCAAAAAGTGACTTTGTCTTCTATGCCGTCCGCTCCGTCTTGTTCCAGTTGCAAGGAGCTATGCCACACACATTTTCGCAGTTTTCTGGCATTAAAAATGCATTTTAATTAACACATTTTCGCCTTGCAACCCGTGCTGCTGTTAACCCTGCTACTACCAACTCACACTGGTGCACGGCAGTGGCAGTGGCTGTGGCAGTAGCGGTGGCAGCTGCGCTTCCAATGGGTTCAAGTTGAATTGTGCGGCAGGGCAAGTCGCTCGGCTGGTTAGCAAATAATGCCTTAATTTCTCATTTTTCGGTACGAACCATGCCACAACTGTGGGTACGCGCTGTTAATTAATGTGGCAGGTGGCAAGTGGCAAGCGACAGCGCCAGGTGCCTGACGTTATGGTGCCGCTTGTGCCCGCACTTCCATTTTGAGGTGTTAAATTATTAAAGCTATGTAAAAGTGTGCCAAATAATAGGTCAGCAGGCAGACAGCGTTATGCCGGACGACTGCATGAGTGTTTGTGTATATGGGAGTGTGTGAGGATGTGTCTGTGTGTGTGTGTGTGTGTGTGTGTGTGTGTGTGTGTGTAATATATAACAAATCGAAATTAAATTTTTATGAAATTTAAATTGTCGTTTTTAATTAAAAACTTCTTTAAAACTATCAACAAAAAACCTAATAAAGAGAAATCTAAAAATGCTTGCTAACATTTGCATGGACTCGGCCACCAAGGATATTGAAGATGAAATAGGAGTTCAAGATGAAACTGATGAAACAGTGAATAGTAAAATCTCAACATATTCTGATGGCGGTGTAAGTTATGGTACTGAGATGTAATCACACACGTTCAAGAGGAGACACATATATGAACAATTTATTCACTCTAATCGCTGTTAAGTGTGCAGAGACGGTGATCGCTGTCGAAAGACCAGAGACTGTCAGTTTAAACATAATATAAGTACACAAAATGATCAATATTAGGTTCTAAGAGTCTGTTGATATACTCGTATACTGTTTTACATTGTATTCGCTGTTAACTGCGAAGATACCGTAATCGCTGTTACCAGAGGTTGTGCTCACTGTTAAGTGACCAAAGACTGTGATCGCTGTTAACTGTAAAGATACCGTAATCGCTGTTACCAGAGGTTGTGCTCACTGTTAAGTGACCAGAGACTGTGATCGCTGTTAAGTGACTCAAGACTGTAATCGTTGGTAAGCAACCTACGACTGTATAATCTCTGTCAACCTAAATCCGGCTGTCTTAAAAGCGACCTGCAACTGTAGACGCTCTTAACCAACCAAGTGGCTAGATACTGTAAGCGCTGTTGAAGAACCTGTGTCTGGACACGCTTTTAAAGCCAATGATCATTAAGTAGCCAATGACTTTCGTGTTGTGAATATTAAAGGTGACTTCAAAGTCACACTAACTAAATCACTGGCCACCAAAAAGTAGCTTCAAATCTCATCACAATTTAACCAGGCCACATTTCGTACCTTATCTTTGTTTTTTTCTTGAACCCTATCTTTGTTTCTTATCAAGACCTCCATTTTTCAAAGCTAAGGTCCACCGCTAAGCAGAGCAGTCTCAACCGATTAGTGACTCTTTTTGATCAAATCTTCTCAAAACATATAGACCCCTGGTAGCAGAGAGGCAATCTCATTCTGGTACTCTCTCGTATTTATGTCAACCATAGATGAATAGCAACAAATATTTTGTTGTTGACCTCCCTGCATTTTCTTCGGCTTATTTGTTTCTTCATATCTTGTATCTTCATACCATTTCAGTAGAATCACCGTTGTTTGATGGTCTGATCATTGACATTGTGATGTTTATTCAATGTAAGAATTCCACTTTGTGGAGGTACCTTTTAACAATAGCAACTAGCATGCAAATGGTTCTAGAAGTAGTTCTTCACGTTTTAGAAGAAAATTAGAACTCGTCTTCAAGGATGTAGTTTTTTTCGGGTAAAGAGGGTAAAAATTCCTATCGCATCATCAAAACTGTCGTCACAGATTTCGTATGTGAGGATTGCACTAACTAAAACATACCCCTCCCTCACTGAGAATATCTGTCCACCATGGAACCCTTTTCTTATTTCTTTTAAGGTGGGGATTCTCACTTCGTCCTTATTGGACTTTCAACGTTATTCCTGAGTCCAGGTCCGCCGGAGCACATTTGATGATAATGGTAACAATGATGATTCATCGTCAAACTATTGTCATCATGGTAACAATCATTATTAATATGTTCCACAGTTATAGCTTGACAACCAAAGAGATTATAATTGTATTTGTATTTGTGATGTTTCCTAAGATGGTGTTAATGAGTCTGATCCTAAGTCCGATTATTCATGAATATGTTGTTGTTAATTGATTATCATAATAATCGTGGTTTCTATAGGCAATAGATATTTGAAGGAAATCTCTGATGCGCAAACATGGAATATTAAATCAGATAACATGAACAACAGAACAACTCAGGAAGTTTCTTCCACAATCTAAAAGGATATTTTATGCCTCTTTTTTAGTTTACAATAGTATGGTACGGATCTACCAGAGCGGCTTTGCTGAAAGATGTTACTGAAGCCGTCATCATTGGCTCTACCACATAACGAACTGAACTACCCAGTGATCGAAACCAATTATTAACAACTTCTCAAGAGACTCCGGTAATATTAGCAAAACTATGCTTACCTCTGTGAGCATCGAGGACGTGTTTTCGGTTAAGTACGCCAGAAGCTCCAACCCAGAACATTTCAATCCTCTTGAGTACATGGAAGCTCTCATAGCCACATTCATACAACACACAAGCTCACTTATACAGTGATCTTTTTAATTTGCCCACCGGCAATTATTATTCATCACGACCACAGGCAGCAGCCGCAGCACCACCACCAACGGCAGCTTCAGCAGCAGCGGCGGAAAATGAAGAACATTGCCACATACTCAAGAGCCGGAGCAGCATTGTAGTGAGAATCGAGGCTCATAGAACGGAGAACAAAAAGTCGATCATATGCGAATGAAAGTATCGCAAAGTGGCTGAGTAAACAGAGAATCACACCACAAAGCGGAGGCCCCAATAAATAAGCCGAAGAATCTTCAGCGCTTGGGTGAAAGACTTTTTTTGTGGACAGCTCATATGTGGAGCAGTTCTGCTTTAGTTACTCACAATAAAAATTAAACATTTCCACTGCGGCGGATTCAGTTGAAACTCGAATTTCAGACGCAAACGCAACGTACTCGAAACGACCCCGCCAAGAGACGATGAGGCATGAAGCCACACGGAAACGCGAAATAACTACAACGGAAGTGAATAAAGCAAAAGAGAGACAATAAAATACAAGTTTAACTGATTTAAAATAGTTTATAAAATAATAAGCATAATCATAAAAACTTCATTAATTGATAAGAACAACAAAGGAAGAGTCCCAAGGAACAAAAGGGAAGATGCACAAAACGAGTTCAAGTGCAGCGTTGGTGCTGCTGGTGATAAGCGTCAGTTTCGTCAGTGTTCGGGGATACACGCAGGTGGCAACCAGCGGCAGTGGGAGTGGGAGTGGCAGCAGTGCCGCGGACAACAACGAGGGTCCCAAAATATACAAAGCCCTAAATGTGGACTTAATCTATCCAAAAATGTGAGTGGTGCAAAGTATTAAGTTAAGGGGCGGTTTTGCAAGTTAACCTCAGTTGAATTAGAGAAATTGCTATCCCTTCCAGAAAAAGAGAGCAAAATGTGTCGTTTCCGGTACCGGCACGGGACCATCTCTTTTTGGGAAACACTGGTTTCGTTTTAAGCCAACATGTATGGGAAATATATTGAGAAACGGACTCGGTACCGGAGTCGAAACTATTTCAGAAGCTTTATGTTAGGTTAAGTGACTGTGTTTAGAGACACTTAGGACTGTTCAAGGTCAATTGTGGTTCAGATGCTTTAAGAAATCTTTGAAATGATGAGTTATTTTATTATCAATTAAAGGAAGAGTGGATGGGGATTTGAAATGTAGAGCCTAGCAAAATTGTTCAGTCACCAAAAATGTATTCGCTCATCCATGGTTAGTTCAGTACAATGGCGTAACAGCTCAATGTGAGGCCCTTGGAAAATTTTTAAACTAGTGCCCTCGAAGAATTAAGCAATTGCATTTGCTCATCACTGCCCACCTATGTAACGAGCACCGGGATCCCTGGCATTTTGCCGGTCGTACCAACCTATGGTTACGGCACTGGGCGGACAGTATGTTCAGCAGACCCATATTCTGAACGGCATGGCTAAATTATTACCTTCTAAAAGTCAAAGAAAGTGTTGTGGGCTTCAAGCACCAACATTCGCCGAGAGGAGGGATCAATATTCTGATAATTTTGGGAGATAACACCAACATAATTCGTCCATCTTAGAGCGCCTTTTTGTTGGTAATCATTTTGTCATGATTGTAGGAACCATTCAATTAGTAAACTCACGGACTACGGCTCATTCTTTGTGTAATTTAATGGACGTTTAGACGAAATAATTCCCTTCTCTTTGAGACTCCGGTTCATTTTTGTATAATTTAATGGACTTTTAGACAAGAAAATTTCCCTGCTATTCGGGACTCCGGTTCATTGTTTGTGTAACTTTTAGTAGGAAAAAATCCGTTGCTGTTCTGTGAATTCCTAAATTTAAAACAAATTTATTTTTATCCCAAAATCGTGGTGGATATATCTGAACTATGGTAAAATACTCCCCATACTCACCGAATTCTTTTCATCCACCAAGTAATGTGTCTCTGACCAGTATTCTTGTTCTTCTGCCGGTTGCATGGACGATAAATTCATGACCTCAAGTGAACGCTATTTCCTACAAGATTTGACGAAACCATGTTCTAAAATTGAATACCTTATATCTTCTCAGTAATTCCCCAATCTCATTCAATCCTTCAAGACTCTCATGCATGTTTTATTGGTCGCTTTATTCCAGTTTCAATTCGAGCGAGAATGTTATCTCGACGACACAAACCCCAATATCCGTGGCCACAGTAGCTCCAATGGGATCATTATCTGCAATTTATAAAGCACAGCAACAGGTACAACAACAAATAGCAGCGACACCGCCGACCATATTTGTAACGCCTCCTAACGACGCTCAGTTGCTTGCATACGCATCCCCAATGGCCATGACTGCAAATCTCGGACAGCCCCCGGCTGGCGAAGAGGAGCAAAGAGCAGAGCAGCACCAGCAAAAACAACAACAACAACGTTTGCAAGAGCTACAATTGCTGCAGTTGCAGCAGGAGCACGCATCAACCGGTCGCGCCGTTGACTTTCGTCCAACATATCCATTCAGTCAACTTATCACGCCGCTGATTAAAAATAGACCCTCGCCGACGGCAGCGGCACGTCCAGCAGCCGCCTATCAGCGGCCACTTTATGTGCGCCCAATGACAACGTCAGCGGAGGCGTCGTCATCGTCATTGTCAACGTCAAACATTGACAAAGTTGTGTATCCGCAGGCTTATCGACGGCGGCACCCAAGTCGTGTGGAAGTTGATAGATTCCGTGGCAAAGGTGAGTTGGGTGGGTGCACAAGTGAGTGGCGTGGGAAAATGTGTCAGTGAGAGATTTCGAGGGTAAGAGGGGAAGGGTTGGAATGTCGCATGACAGATTTTTGAGTTAGATTCTAATTAGTTGTGACAAAGGCGACAGGACAACGCGTTATCGAGCAACATTCCCGTCTCTCCCGATGTTTTCAAGTACAAAAGGTGGGATGACAAAAAATACTTACACATAATCATCAATTCTCCATCGAATACCTTTTTCATGCAATAAAATACCCGAAACTATAAAGCCAACAGAACTACATCGGGACTGGCACCTTTTTGCGTGCTTTCCATAACTCTCATCACCAGAATTGTCCTTGTAAACATCATTTCCCAGAAACAACATCAGCCGATCCAAGAAAAGTTGCTTAGTTAAACCGTCTTCAGTCATAGAAGAGGCAGGAATGATCCAAAGGCCTCAGCGCTCTAAAGAGTATCCAAATCAGTAAAGTGATTGCAGTCCAGGAAACTTCTGTCCCGAGGGGTCTCAGACAGTTAGACGGAGGTGACCTCCTCGGACTCCTGGAAGGACGAAATGGGAAGATAATTCTCCGCTGTCTATGTTCCGTTTTCGCCAGATGCGCAAGTTTTGCTGGCATTACATTTTCTAGAATCACCTAGAAGCCCTAGAAGCTAACCGTATTAAGCGTCTATTGTAGTATATGCCCTGTGAATAGTTTTAAGAGTACGATACAGGGAGGGGAACTGAACAGCTTTCATAGTTTGACCTAAGAGTGTATTCCTTCGAGGTCAACCACTCCCACCTGTGTTGAGCCCTTTAAACCAGTCCAACTTAGCAGCTCTAAACTTACTTTACTCAACGTTTGAAATTCAGGACCAAATGACGAATCATGATTTCTTCCATGGAACTCGGAAAAAGGCTTTTCATCCACCTAATGGAACATATTCCATTGCGGCCATTGATTTTCTGTCCACACCCATTTATTGAATCTGATATTTTTTTTAATCTCTTTGCAGCCCAAATTTCGGACCGTTTCACACCCGGCGAGGCAGTTGCGTCCGGACTTTTCACCAAACATAAACACCAACATGATCACTCCCACTCACAACCACCGAAAGGCAATAGTGGAGGTAATGGAGGCAGGTTAACCGCCTCTTCAAATGTGGTGCAAGCGTATGTGCCACCAAAAGATCTGTACTCCTTTCCACCCAATCTGCATGCCAAATATCCGTCCCCAGCCGAAGATCCAAAGGCGGCGGTGCCCAGCAACAGTGTCAGCAGTTATTTGGCAGTGCCGTCGGGACCACTGACGAACAGCGCCGGTTATCCACTGCCGACATCGGGCACCACTGCCAATGGTTACAAATATGCTGGACCTTTCAACCCCGCCTATCTGCCACCACAAGCAGCAGCAACCTCACCACCTATGGGGGCCAGTGACGCACCGAAAGACGGTGGTGGGGATGGTGGTAATGTCGGCGATACTGATGACGGCAACGATGACACAATTGGCGTGCTACCAGCAAGCGCCATGGATACCGACGATGCGGACGGTGGCGGTGGTGATGATGATACTGGCGGCATGCCAGGCACGGACATGAGCTCAGATGGTAAGTGTCTGAACAATTTGTGGTGATGATTTCTAAATCTTTTAAACGAAAACTTTTTTTAGATCACCATCATGAGCACGACCATGATCCTCCTCTTATTGGTTATGACAGCGACAAGGAGTATCCCACGCCACCTCCCGGTTGGCTTGATGACCATCCTGAATCAGCGCACGATCACCCACCAGATCATGATCACCATTTCAATTTTCATGACCATGATCATGATCATGATCATTTTCCCAGCTTTCCCAGTTACTCCCATCACTATCCTGACATTATCTATGACGATCACGATCATCATCACCATCATGTTGAGCCGCCGCCACCACCACCCATGACCACGCTGGCACCGGCGCCGGAACCTCCGCCGGAGCCACGTGTGAAGAAATACAGTTACTTCTACATTGGACGCAAGCTCTGGTACATCCCGCTGTACTTCACCATCTGGTTCAGTTTCTACGTGCTTTGGCTGATAGTGAAATCGATAGCGCGGCACAAGGTAAGTTCCTCCCACCACGTAGCAGCCCAGAAACGTCCTACTTACCATCATTCCCCTCTCTTTACAGGTGAATCTGCCGAATCACTACGTAGCCCGACGCAGTCTGCCGGACTATGCAGAAGCCAATGCGCAGGAGTACATTAACGACTTAACGGTATCAGTGCTGGCGAAGATCGACAGCTTTCAGCGCAAGTATGTAAAGTGATCCAAGATGATATTAATAAATGTTCGAAACGTAATTTGCAAAAAAAAAACATTATTTAAGTTGCATTTTATTTGAATGTGAGTAAAAACCACTCAAAGCTGGTTCTCCGGCACGATACCGTGTACGATCGTAAAAAGCAAACCTTAAGAAAGAATGTGAAATGAACGTGGAACTAAAAATATCGCATGAGGGAAAGCCTCAAATTTCATCAATTATTTCATAGATAACAGTCTCCTCGCCATCGTCGTCGTCGTTCTCATTGGAATCGCTTCCTTGTTCGCCATTATGTAGCTTGATCCTTATTGTAGGCGAATTGGAGGACTCACCGCTTTCTTCTCGCCTCTTTGCACGTTGCTCGGCAGCCAGTAAAAGATCACGCAAATGTTGCGGCAATCCACCGGAATGTCGCTGAACCTTGCGTGGATTCTCAACAATGTTGCTGCTACAGATAGAAAGTTAAAGATATGAACATTCAGTTGGGTGGCTCACAAATAAAGTGGGGAAGGGTATTGGGCTTCCACACATTGCTACTGCTCAATATGTGATTAAAACCAGTTTCACGCTAACTAGGGCAAAACCATGACGTCCCTAACTGGCTTCACACTGCACTGAACAACTTAACGCAGCAATGTGGCCTTACCCAGGCACTTACCATGAACGTAAATCATCAAGTTTGGGTACGATAACGCGTTTCTTGTTCCCTTGCGCCTCCTCTTCGGCCAGTTCTTTCGGATGCAGCTTCCGCTTATGCGAACGACAATTTGAACCATTCGAAAACGTGCGCCCGCAGAAATTGCATGTATAGGGACGCAGTCCAGTGTGCAGAATGAGATGATTTTTCAACGCCTTAGAGCGTTTGAATTCAGCATTGCAGAAATCGCATTTGAACTGTTTCTCGTCGGTGTGCACGAGCATGTGCATCTTCAGAGTGCGACGTGTGTTCAACTGCAGTCCACACTCGGTGCAAACATACGCAGTTTCAGTGTGCGTATCGGCATGAATCTGGAACAGACATACACAAGCATTTATAAAGAATCCACGTCTTTAAAGCAATACACAACATTTCACTCACCTTCAAGCGGGCCTTGTTCTTAAAGCTCTTCCGGCACACTTCACACTCAAAGGGGCAGTCAGTGGTGTGCACCAGTTTGTGGTCGTTTAGCGCAGCCATCGTTTTCATGGCACGGCCGCATTCATCGCAAATGTAGGGCTTTTCGTTCTCATGCACGGCCCTAACATGCTGTCTCAACACGACCCTGTGCGAGAATTTCTTCTCACAGTAGGGACACGGCATGTCCAACTTCTCCTCGAGAGTCATATGTTTGCGCTTGTGCAGGGCCAGTTGTTTTTCAGTGGGCATAACCATGGCGCACTTGTCGCACTGGAAGTCCGGAATGTCGGGTTCGCTTTTGTGTGCCACCAGCATGTGTTTTCGATAGGACGTAGGATTTACGTACCTTTTCTCGCAGATGCGGCACACGTACTTCCTAGAGTCTGTGTCATCTCGTGGTGTGTATTTCTTTGCGGGTGGTTTTCTGGATCCGTACGAACTTTTGGAAGGCCGACCTCGTTTGCGCTTCACACCTGCAATTTCCATGGCTGCATTGTTAGAAGCTAAGTACAATTCCTCTTCAGCTTCCTCAGTGTCCTCCACATCCTCGCCATACTCATCAGGTATATCAATATCTGGAGCATTTCGGTATTTAAAATCATTATATTCATTGCTATCGGCGAAGTCATCCAATTCTTCATCCTCCAAGTTCATATGCTCCTCTGCTTTCACTATTGTTGCCAGTCCTTCACAGCTGTCCTCATACAAGTCAGTTCGATGTACTTTTGCTTGCTTCAACTCGCGATTCACGCGCCTAACTTGTGTTTCTTCGTCGTCGGCAAACACAAAATTGAATTCACGTGGTTGATTGTATTCTTCCTCTGGTCGTTCTCCTTCTGATTGTTCTTCTTCCAGTTGTTCTCCTTCTGGTTGTTCTTCTGGGTGTTCTTCTTCTGGTTGTTCTTCTTCTGGTTGTTCTTCTTCCTCCATTTCGCCCATCTCATCCACATCATCCTCTTCCTCCTGCTCCTCCTTCTTCACACAATCAAAGTTTTGTAATTGTTGTTGACCTCGCTCGTCAACCTCGTCAGTTTCTATGCATCTTATTATATGTTCCCAGTCGTCCTCCAGAAGCCCATACTGCATACGCAGAGCATTCGTGTCCAATGTATCTGCAGATTTCGTGTTCTCCAAGACGCTGAACATAGCCTGCACTTTATTGACTCGCTCCGAAAACGTGTTCAATGAATCGATCAGCGCATGACACTCCTGGCAGATGTATTTGGAATTCACTTCCTCCGGTTTTATCTAAAATAATTAAGAGACTTTAACATAAAACACCACTCACACACAAATTCAAGCAATGCCCACATTAACCCAGAAGTATTTGCCTATTGCGGTGGACAGGCATTTATCCGGCACATTGAACTTGTTCTTCGAGAAAACATTCAAATTGCCAAAGGGGTCATCCTTAGCACAGAGACGACACCAACGACGCCACGGCTGCCGTACAAATGATGTGTCAGCTCCATCAGTAGCCATTTGAATTGGTAACACAAGCAAGGCTTGTAAATCGTTTACGCCTCTACAAAAACGACACTTCTATACAAAAATCCTTTCACAAATCAATGTTCTGCTTAGCCTCAATAAAATACTAAATTAGAAATTCATTGTTGTCATCTCTAAACGACATGTGTATTCAATACTTCTATTGGAAAATTCAAATTTCTCTCAAAATAATGATTGAATTTTATACAATTAAAATTTCACTAAACTACTCCGTGAGTGGAAAAATGTCAAACAAATGAAAAACGCGAACGCCGCAGCAGTAGGAAAACGATAGGCAAAAGTGCCATTCACAATAGTTAAAACATACTATTTTTCCATACACTTCGGATGTCCAAAACTGGATTGCAGGTAATGTCTATATTTAACCCTACGTCTCCACGGGCAATTTTTGATGGTTTTGATGAGACTCCAAATTGCTTCAAGTTGGCAATTTATGTTATGAAATATGTTATGCCATAAATTGCCAACGTGCTGTGTTGCAATCAGTTGTCATTTTGTTTGTTTGACAGCCTTTTTTCATTTTTTCGTGACGCTCACAGTGGAAGCATCGTCGGACATTTTCGTTTTACGGCATCTATTAAATTAATAAAAACGCTAAAATGAATGGAGACTGTGCATTTGCATTCTTTGTAATAAAGGATTCACCCAGAATTTCGGTTTCCTTCTTTTTTCCTCTTCACGTCTAAATAAAAAATTTTTTCAAGCGTGGGTACAGCGAACTAGATTGCTTGACGGCATTTTCAAAATGACAATGGCATAACATCGCAATGCCCACCATTAAAATATTGCCAACCATTGCAATCAAATTTGATAGATGTTATGCCATCAAAAATTGCCCGTGGAGACGTAGGGTAAAGGAAGATAAAAAAGTACTATTTTTCTATACAACACAGACGTCAAAAACTGGAATACAGTGAGAGCGTGGATTCAAATCAAAATTAATAAAGTGGTGGCCTCAGATAAGAATTCAAATAAAACTTCAGAACTCGCCATTAACGAGAAGAATAGTTTCGTTTTCTTATATCCAATGTTCTGTTATTTTATCATTTAAATTAATCCATTCTTATCATAGTGTATATGCATAAAATGTATGCATCAGCTTTTTTCCTTCAAATTTATAAACAAATACAATTTTCTTAAAAAATATGTTACAAAATTTTATTAAACCATATTAGTTAGTTCTGACAAAAATAGACTAAATAAAAGTCATATTTGCAACAATATTACCCTACGTCTCCACGGGCAATTTTTGATGGTATGCCATTGGCAATTTCAAGCAAATTGCCAATGGAGACTCCAAATTGCTTCAAGTTGGCAATTTATGTTATGAAATATGTTATGCCATAAATTGCCAACGTGCTGTGTTGCAATCAGTTGTCATTTTGTTTGTTTGACAGCCTTTTTTCACTTTTTCGTGACGCTCACAGTGGAAGCATCGTCGAACATTTCAGTTTTACCGCTCTATTAAATTAATTTAAGCGCTAAAATATATGGAGATTATGCATTTGCATTCTTTGTAAAAAAGGATTCACCTTTCCTTCTTTATTCCTCTTCATCGTATAAATCAAAAAATTTTTCAAGGGCGGGCACAGCGAACTAGATTGCTTGAGGACATTTTCAAAATGACGATGGCATAACATCGCAATGCCCACCATTAAAATATTGCCAACCTTTGCAATAAAATTTGACAGATGTTATGCCATCAAAAATTGCCCGTGCAGACGTAGGGTTAAGTGGCCCCGACACGTTACTGCATTGCTTACATCATCCTCATATGTGAGTACAGTATCTCTGCACCGACACGTTACTGCACACTCTTCAATCATTCATTTTTCTTTTACTCCGTCGGTGTGCGGACGACAATGTCAGACGCGGTTGAAAAACAAAAGCAACGAAAGAGAGAATTTGGATGAAAAATTGGTACAGAAAAATGAATTAGTTTACTCACAAAAATTTAGTCATTAAAATTTAGAGGTAAATTCAATAAATTCTATGCGAAATATTTTTTCTCCGCTTTCCGCCATGACGTCCGCACGCAATGAAATTCTGCTTCGAATGAATGCATGTTCACTCACGGAAATACATATGACGTATTGACTCAACACACCGCATGCAGTAAGCAAAATCCAAATGATTTGGATTTTGCTTACTGCATGGCTTCAGTCATTGTATGTGAGACGCATACATAGTTATTTCAATAATACATCTTTACGATTCTGTACATCATGCAGCAACGTGTCGGGGCCGCTTTACATTTTGAAAGGGCTAACTTTAATTCTTATTGAGGTGAAAAGAGTATTTTTACTTTTCGCAAATTGTACTTTTTACCTGAAATTAGCAACCCGCGTTTGACAGCGGCTTTGTTTTTCTTGACTCTGGTTAGTTTCTTATATGAATTTTTCTAAAATCAAAATAAACGTAATAATTATAATAGTTAACAAAAAAATCGGTTGATAGTGTGAAAAATAAAAATGAGTTGAATATAGTCAATACAAAGCACAAATATGCCATTAACTTGCAGCCATATGGTACCAACTACTGCGCCCGCCTAGATGCGTTTATTTATTAAGCTATTGGCTACTTTTTGGTTTTAAGCAAATAAATAATTTGTAGAAGTTAATAATGCACCCTCCAGATATAACCGAGATGACGTGTAAGTTGCCCGAAAACTCAGGCAGTAGTTTGGGAAACGAGGCGGAAGATTGGCGCCATTGGTGTCGTCTGTGCGCAAAGGATGACGTTCAGGGCAACATAAGTGTGTTCTTCAAGGACGAACAGCCAGTGGTAGGGGGGCCAGCCACAATAGTTGGAAGCAACAATGGAGAGTTGGGCTTAACGGCAGCTATTGAGAAATTATTTTGGGTCAAAGTGAGTTGCTCGCGTTTAATCTTTAAATCAAGAGAATATAAACTAATGTGAATCCCTCTTCTTCCAATTTAGATCAAACGAAGTGACGTTTTACCGGAAATGTTATGCACGGAGTGCTTCTCTCTCGTTACCTCAATGGTAAACTTTGCCGAGCGTGTGTCCAAGGTTCAGAAAATGTTTAATGCTCTACATAGCTCCTCTGGAAAGACAAAATCAGATTTGCATGCAGCTCGTTTGAAGTATGGACTGCTCGATGAGGACCGTGAACATGTGCTCACACAACAGCCTCTGCCGGAAGTGCATTACTTTGAAGAAAAGCCAAAAATTAATGAATTGGAGGAAAACTTATTCGAAACGGATCAAACAATCGCGAATCCCTTGGAGCAGCCGCGTATAAGACTTAAAATTAAAAAGGAGAAAGTTATACAGGGTGAGACTGACGAGGAAGATAACGAAGACGATGATCCTTTCAATGGTGAAGATGCGGACGACTGTGAGGATGAAGAGTTTCAACCAATAAAGACTTCTGAAAGGGATTCCTCCAGTGAAGACGATCAAGAAGAAGAAGAACTAAACAAAAGTCTGAAAAATATTAAAATGGAGCTATCCAACTTGCAAGCGGACAATAACCACAGGGAACCGCCAAAAAAACGCGTACGACGCACACACAAGTTCTCTCTAGACAACAACGAAAGGTCTGCCGGCAACACGAACGCAGACATTAACTCACGACGCAGCTACCCACACGTAGCTGGAGACATCTTCTCTTGCGTCGATTGTCCACGAATATTTAAGCGTGTTCAGCACTTCCGACAGCACATGAAACGCACTCATTCTAAGCTCGAACCATTACATGAGTTACCATGTCCGCAATGTGCCCGCGTCTTCACCACGCAGTATCAGCTTGAGAAACACTCAAAGGTTCACTTGCCACTGGAGTTGAAGAAGGTCATACCGTGTCCGTACTGCGATAAAAAATTCAGCTCCAATACACTAGTGGAGACGCATATAAAACACATCCATATGAATGAGCGCCCCTTTATATGTGAAGAGTGCGGTGTGGCAGTACGCACAAATGCGGCTCTGAAGACTCACATGCTCACGCACACGGACTACGCCCCATTCGAGTGCGAAGTGTGCAAGAAAGGATTCAAAAACCAGGTTCGTTTGAAGAACCACATGGAGACTCACGATCCCAATAAGCATATTTGTGCTGAATGTGGTCTACAGTTAAATTCGCGTGCTACACTCAATCGGCATTTGTTGGTGCACTCGGATGAGATGCAGCACAAATGCGACTACTGCGGGCGGGCGTTTAAACGTGCGAAAGCCCTCAAAAATCATCTTATACTGCACACAGGTCTGAAGCCATATTCCTGTGACTTTTGCGATCGCACTTTCGCAAACGGTTCGAATTGCCGATCACACAAGAAGAAAGCACATCCCGAAGAGTTGGCTGCGCTGGAGGCCACTGGCGGTGGGAAGACCTACACACGTAATATACCTAAATTAGAAGCCTTGAAAGCGGTGTAAGTAGCACCAGGTCCCTTCCGAAATTATGATTTTTAATCTTATCTTATTAATCTAATCTTAAAGCACCAAGGCTGCCGACAATCTGGCTCCAGTGGTGTCAAAACAAAGCGGCCGGTTCGCTTTTGGAAAAAAGCCGAAGCCACCACCAAAAGATGTTAACGTCAAACCAACAAAATCGAATAAGCAGACTATGGCGCCGATGACAACAGTCACCAATATGCCAGGGCACTTGAATTCACTGCATGCATCTGTGCCCCCCTCGACTCCAACCGGAGCTCTCAGTAATATTACCTCAATACCCAATATTGACAACATTTATAGTCACATTATGAAGCAAGCTACAATGGCTGCAGCGCAAAGTGCCAACACTATGGAAACACATGAGTCACCTGGTCCCCCAATTACCGTTCACATCAAACGGTCGCCGAGTCAAGCGTCGTCCTGTGTGAATACCGACCATGAGGCCACTTCAGATGTTCCCCATTTGCAGTTACCGCAACAGCACATACATTTGCTGCAACAACAGCAAATGCAGTCGCAACCGCCAACACCAACGGCGGCCACCATTGCTCCGGCGGCGCAACATTTCTACACCCAAATTGTCAAGCAGACCAATGTGTCTCTAGATCAGCAATTGGCTGCAAGTCATCAACAACAGCAACAACACCAAGCGCTATTATCACAAGCACATCAACAGCAACAGCATGAGGAAAACTCTTCCATGCGCAGTCCCGATAGTCAAGCATCACACATAACCGATGATCATTCAAATGCATCTGCGACGCATTTCTACAATCACATAAGGCAGAATATACAAGGGCCGTATATGTAAAGCTGTAAATAAGGAATAGAATAAGCGTGTTTTCTGTATGCTTTCATCACATCCGAACTTCTCCAGTGGGGGACACATTTCCCAATACGAATTGAGTCGAATCCTTTTTATATTTCCTTAACACTGCGAGCAGCGTGCAACGATACTTGTTGGAGGGTAGTTTTCACTTGGCCCAGACACGCCTCTTTGCAATCCGAAACAGATGCAATTATTTATATATAAGTTTTGTTTATACATAATTTGAATTTCAAATTGTTTGTTACAATATTTTCAAATTCGAAAATTTCCTTGTTTTGGCATCTCTCCAAAACTGCTTAGTTTTTATTTTGTTGTGTATTTGTCTTTAGGCGAAAAATTGTGTCAATTTAAGTGTAATAATAATCTTAAATAAATTGCCATTTGCAAAAAGCTTCCGAGAAGAGCACGGGATTGTTGAGCAGGTACACAGAACGTAGCTCCGGCAATTGACGGAATGGAACGGAGGACTAATATATAAATTTGAAAATGATTACCTGTATGCGTTCACCAACCCCTTGAATCATTCATAACGAGCAGAATATTTAGGGTCAAGTACAATGGTTTCACATCTATCGACTACAACATTGGAGCAGGACTACCACAGGGAGGGCTTATTGTATCTGATCCACACATCCACTGACGTGAATCTTACGATTTCAACGTTTGCCGAGAACACAAATAAAATTATTAAAATGCATATACAAATTGAGGATGCCGGTTGTACAGGACAGGGCAAAGTCTGGAATGCTTGTTTCGCTGGCACCAACTCGAAGAAGTTGCAGTTCATTCCAATTTGATTATTAATTTATTCGGTGTGCAGTGTGAGATTCAAATACGAAAAAGCCATTAATCCAGGACCCTTGCTTTGGCTTAGAGGATATTTTTGATTCCATTATTTACATTTATTTACTAATTTTTAATTTTATTTTCTGTACGGAACAGTTCGCATTCTTATTCAACAATTAACATTCACCGATGTAATCAGAGGCCACACAAAGCAGGCGATTCTACCTCTGAAACAGTGATGTCAGATAATACTCTGCCAGTATGGAATCGCTGCTATAACGTACGACGTTCACAACCAGCTTGAAACAAATTCGCTCTCATGTATAGGCTCAGTCCACCACTGCCCTAGAATAAGATTGGGATATCAGGAAGTGAAGTATCATTACTGGAGCCAATAGAATCCTCAAACGCACTGGTCGCTTTGGTTTGTTTTCTCGAATTTCTTGATCTATCGTTCTTTGGGAGTTTTAAGAAGCGGCCGCTCTGTTTGGACACCACTGGAGTCAAGTTGTCAGCTGCCTTTGTGCTTGAATAAAAAGTGATATATTTAATTAAAAATCGTTCAATTTCGCAACAGAATTTGTTCCACTTACACCGCTTTCAACGCCTCCAACTTGGGTATGTTCAGTGTGTATGGCTTCGCTGCGCCGCTTGCCTCCAGAGCCGCCAACTCTTCTGGATGTGCTTTCTTCTTGTGTGACCGACAATTGGAACCATCGGCGAATGTGCGATCACAAAAATCACAGGAATATGGCTTCAAACCGGCGTGTAGTATAAGATGACTCTTCAGACTCTTCGAATGTTTAAAAGCACGACCACAATAATCGCATTTGTGCTCCATTTTATCCGAGTGCACCAACAAATGCTGATTGAGTGTGATGCGGGAATTTAACTCCAGACCGCATACGGCGCAAATATGCTTACTGGGATCGTGCGTCTCCAGGTGCCTTTTGAGTCGTACTTTATCTTTGAATCTCTTTTGGCACAATTCACATTCAAAGGGGGCGTAATCCGTATG
The DNA here is from genome assembly GCA_920105625.2 of Clusia tigrina. Classification (NCBI taxonomy): domain Eukaryota; kingdom Metazoa; phylum Arthropoda; class Insecta; order Diptera; family Clusiidae; genus Clusia; species Clusia tigrina. Next base: position 64,782,745 of record OV050033.1, on the reverse strand, counting down.
AGTGAGCTTATGCGTATTTAGAGCAGTGATGGTGAATAGAGCCTTACCGCACTCTTCACATATGAAGGGGCGTTCCTTCATGTGGACATATCTGTTATGTGACTGCAATTGAAAGTTTGTGCTGAATTGTTTATCGCAATATGGACAGGAATGCAGTTCCTTCGACTTAACTGGCAAAGGCTCAATTTTGGAATGAACGCGCTCCATATGGCGGCGATAATGATCCCTACGGAGAAATTTACGAGGACATTCTGTACAGGTATATAGATTAACACCGGCACTTTTTTCTTTCCACCATTTACGAGCTTTTGATTTTGGGCTATCGTCTCCACCCAAAAGTAGTGATTTCTTGGAATTTTTTACACTCTTCTTGATGTCCTTTGTTTCCCGGTCTTTTGCGTTGATTATCACTTTACAAGAAGCTTTATTTTTACGGAAACCTTTATCTACTTCAGCGTCACTAATGAAAGAAATTTCAAGAACGTTTTCATTGTTTTCAACCTCTTCTAATATGTTTTCCTTTTCTATTTCAACTTTACAGCATGGCAATTCTAATGGATTTTTTAGTGTCACATCCATTTGCAATTCATTTTCGTTCAGTCCGTTGATTTTCAGCTTTTCATCAAAGTAGTGAGCTTCCGGTAAAGATTGCTGCTCAAGTACATGGTCATGGTCCTCATCGAGCAATTCATACTTTAATCGAGCAGCGTCCAAATCCGATTTCGTCCTTACGTTGGAATTGTGTAGAGAACGAAACATTTCCTGCACCCTGCAAACACGTTTCCCAAAGTTTACCAGTGAAGTAACCAGAGCGATGCAGTCTGTGCAAAGCAACTGTGGTAGGTCTTCATTACGATTAATCTGATTATGTTTATAAGGAATTCGGTCTGATTTACAGTCAATTCTTCGTAATGAAGTATACTCACATTCACCCAAAAATATTTCTGAATAGCCGTCGTTAAACTCATCTCAATACCACCTTCATCATTCGCCGCTGACAAGACACTAACATTCCTCTGGCTATTATCCTTTGCGCACAGGCGGCACCACAGAAGCCAATCATCATCAGTCGCACTAAAACTGGTATCGGGCAACACGCATTCCCTCCTAGACGCCGCTGACGAATTCATTACGAATTATGAGCTGCCTCAATGAATCCAAAATTGTCTTCAAAGTAATATTTATAAATATTTTAGAAGCTAGATATATTTGTTCCATACATTGCTAATTGGCGGCTAGAGCAGGAAATAATAACAGTAGGTCATACTGACAGCTACGCCTTCTCCAACCAGTCCAATAGGTTGTGATCAAGGTGAGTTTGTCCGAAGGTGGATGCAAGTTGAATATTTCCCCTTATGACTTGTCAAATAAAAGCAATGGGTAATCTGTCAAACATAAGGAATAAGGTAGCTGGTCAATATAGACAAAATTCAGGAGAATGAAAAACTATTTTATTTATTATAGTAATCACTATAATAAATTATTATGATTAAGAAAAAAAAGGAGCGCTAGCTGTCAGGGCTTTCGGATCGAATAATTATAAATTTGGAGTATGTAATAATATGAATATATTTAAATTTACAGATTAATATAAATTATGTTATCTAAGATTAATTATGTTACATGCTTGGAGGTATTTCTCGACTTAAATAATATTTTCCAAGTTAACAGTTTCGAGAGACTCGATAGGACTAGAGCCACCGAATACGATTTTTTCTGATAACGCGGAGTTGGATGCAATCGTTGAAGATGTGTTCAATAGATGCTGGAAGACTGTAAAACGGGCAAGTAGGAGCAGGGTCTCCACACAGCGAATGTTGGTGGGTAAGCTTTGTGTGCCCCAATTGGAGACGGGAAAAGATTTTTATTTGCTGGCGGTGCGGTGGCTGGGTAGATGACTTTATGGCCGTTGGAGTTAAAGTTTTTGTAACGGTGGCTATTATTATATTATTCCTTACACCATAATTAATTATGAGTGCAAGGTGTTGGGGTAATGAGTACTAGCTATAGAGGCTGGCTTTCGACTCGAAGAGAAAAGGATTTTATAGAAAGAAGCATTTTGAAGACGAAGCTCGTGGCAGGATTTGAACATGAGACCCTCGGGGTGTGAGTCTAGCATGTTTACCACTCGACCACAGAGGGCGGCTGTGTTACGGTGGCTATAGTTATACAACTCAATGGATCTAATTGACGTTAGATGACGTTAGAAACAAAAAGTAAGGTGAGTGGAAGGCTTCATTTGCAGCATCATTAGTAAACTCATCTCCATGCCCATATTAAATCTTTAAGGCTAGGGTCTGCAGTAAAAACGGAACTGTGAATCCCGATAGACCCGGCAGTAATTAATTGGCCATTATGTTGAACCACGGCGAAAGTTGTGCTGTTTTCGATCCATCAGTGTAAATGAATGTCCATTGTTACTTTGGACTCTATGTGGACGGATGTAGATCTGTAGATTCTTGGCAAATTCAAGGCGACGGTTGATTGTTGATTTATTTCTAAACCTTTCTTGTGGCCTTTATTAGTAGTGGGTAGTTGGAATTTAAAAGCTTTGGTATGAGATTGTATGTGTTAATCGTAACTCGGATGATAGTTCAAGGAAAGCCTGTTTCTGTTCAGATATTTGTAGTAGCTGTGGTGGGGAAAGCGCTTATACTCCTGGGAATTGCTGTGTGGTAGTCTGCATACAGTTGTTTCAGATGACTAACGGTGTACCATCCGTATATTGAAACAGCGTAATCGATTTTGGAAAGTACAAGCGATCTGGTTATATTAAGTAAAGTCGTAACATGAATTAGGTTAGGTTAGGTTAATGTGGCAGCCAGTTCAAGGACCATGAATTAAAAAATTTTGAATGTTAAATATTTTATAAGATTTAAGCGGACAGCTAGGCTTTTAAGATTATTATTATAATTAAAGATTTTCGGACCAACTTTCCAGGTCGCAAGCTGATGCAACACCACGTGCCTATGCCGTCGAAAGCTCCTTCAAAATCAGTAGTCAATATTGTTACGAAATTGCCCTCCTGACAATTTACTCTAACCAGAAACGGAAAAAATCCAATTTCCTTTTTTAACATTTCTTCCAGTGAAATCGCAGGGAGGAAAACTTATTTCTGATACTTGTATGCATGCTCCTTGGAACTTAAATCAGCATTTTCCGTATACATTTTTATGAACATACGCAACATTATAATAATATGTATATATGTACATATGTACGATTATAAATGCTTATAAAATTTTTAAAGCACTTGTGTGGTATATTCATACATATATTATTATTATTATATCTTACACCATAATTAATTATGAGTGCAAGGTGTTTGGGGAAATGAGTACTAGCTACAGAGGCTTTCGACTCGAAGAGAAAAGGATTTTATAGAAAGAAGCATTTTGGAGACTAAGCCCGTGGCAGGATTTGAATCTGCGACCCTCGAGGTATGAGATATTAATATATGTTATAGTTAATTATATAAATGCGCATGTACGTATCATTTGTACGTGTCTTCCAATTCTATATATTATATTCTTTAATTTTTTCAAATCAATATAAGAAAAATACAATTTTTATAAAAATTTTACGTATGTACATATGTATGTATATAGAATTTTGGGATTTTTATATATTTTTAATATGTAAAATTATATTTCATATACAAAAACGCTTCACAATATATTTTATTTATTTCTTATTTGTACGGTACCAACAAAATCTTCTTCCTATTGATTATGTCGGGCACTCATACCAGGCAAACAGAAATCGAAACCACTCTTCACATCATAAATTGAAAATTGAAATTGTTCTTAATTCCAAATTATAACGTAATCTGGATAAATCTTCTTTGTTTGTTTTGGCATTTCGGTCCCTTCACAAGTCGCTACCTAGCAGAACTATATACAATGTAAGTATAAATGTATGTAAGTGCCTACTCAGAATTATTGCGGGGGGATTCACTTTCCTTGCATATTCAGAATTAGTGTGGGGGATTCACTTTCCTTGCATATTCAGAGTTATTGCGGGGGGATTCACTTTCCTTGCATATTCAGAGTTATTGCGGGGGGGATTCACTTTCCTTGCATATTCAGAGTTATTGCGGGGGGGATTCACTTTCCTTGCATATTCAGAGTTATTGCGGGGGGGATTCACTTTCCTTGCATATTCAGAATTAGTGTGATGGTATCACTTTCCTTGCATATTCAGAGTTATTGCGGGGGGGGATTCACTTTCCTTCAGATCTGATGTTTTTAAGCAACAATGAAAAGGAATAACATTTCTTGTGGTGTGTGTGTGCGAAGCAATATGCAGCGCTTTCCAAGCTTGCAACTCAGCTAGAAGTGCGAAACCTTGCAAATATGTAAGCTTTCTTTACTTTCAAACCAGTGTTGCACTAGAGAAAAATAAAAAAGTGCCCTTGTTTAAAAAAAAAAACAAGATAAGAAACAAAAAACTCCCAACTAAAATTTTTAGAAACTTTCCTTTTAGCGAATATCTTTTTTAGAACTTTGCACTTTTAGAAACTATATTCTTTAGAACATACCTTGTTGTCGAAAATGTACTCTTTAGAATTTACCTTTTTGTACAAAATAACTATATTCTTAGAACCTACCTTGTTGCCGAAAACGTGCTCTTTAGAACTTGCCATTTTGTAAAAAAAAATATATGTATATATTTTTAGAACCTACCTTGTTATCGAAAATGTGCTCTTTAGAACTTTCTACTATAAAAACACATTTTCGTACTATAAAAACACAATTGTACTAATTTGAAAAAATAAAAAAGTACTCGTACCAAAAATAAACGTCCTCGGTATATAAAAAGGTACTATAAATGGTACGAAAGTACGTTCTTGTGCAACACTGTTTCAAACGCCTTTTCAATTTTGCTCGTTAAGCTATGTATGTATGTATGGCTGTCTCAGTCGATTTGCCTGATTGGTAAGCATATTGTTCAATATGAAGAGGAGAATCTTTAAGATAAGTTTCCCTGATATATTGGTCCAGAATTTTTCCATAACTTTTAGCAGGAATGACGTTAGGCTAATGGGCCGATAGGCTATTGACGTGTGGTCCGCCTTTCTGCCTGCTTTCTGTATGAAAGCCACCCTAGCCTTCGTCCAAGGTTTACGCACTATGCCTAGTTCCAGGCTTATCCTGAAAATGTTTGTTAGCACAGGTGCCAATACATCAACACCTTGCCGAAGTAGGCACGGTTGTATATTATCGACACCTGGGGATTTGAATGGTCTAAAAGTGGAGATAGCTCATTTGGTTTTGTTGACGGTAAAGATTCTGCTAGCCAGTGAGAGTTCCCTCCGTACAGGCATCTAGAAACGAGTATTCTCGATGATTTCACTATCCCCTCCGCTAGTGGCACAGCCTGGAAAGTAAGTGTTCAACAAAAGCTGTCCCGTGTCTTCCAGGCTCTCCGACAATTTCCGACAGGCTTCTTGAGTGTAGAAAGGCCATTTGAGTGATTTCTGGAGTCGGGTAGCTGCTGGGAGAGTTTCAATCTCCTAGCAGTACTTTTTCCATGAGTCTCTCTTTTAGATCTTCTCAACTCATTTTTATAGGCCGTTAAGGCACTTCTATAGGATGCCCAGTCACCATTAGACTTGGCTCTATTAAAGAGTTGACGGGCTTTTTTGCGCAAAATATTTAGCTCCCCACTCCACCAGGGTACGTTCCTAGAACGTTTCTTCACAACTAAATTGCAACTACTTTCAAAAGCCTCGATTATTATATTATTTAATTTGTTGACTTCAAGATCTAGTTCCTGAGAGTTACTTATTTTTTCACTAAGGCACGCAATATTTTCCTCTAAGTAAAAGTTATATATCGACCAGTTGGTCTTCCTAACATTTCTCATTTCGAAGGTGCCTCCAATCTCTGGTTCTTGAATGGCTACGAAGTCCAGACACTGGTGTTCCACCAAGGCACTGAGCCTGTAAGAGGCTGCTATAGCCGTGTGGAGATTTTTTTGTAGACAGTGAAGCTGCTTCCAAGAGATTTGCGTTCGTGATGGGGCCTGGGACATTATTTCCCAGACCGATCGTTACGGATCTTACCACCCTTTGTGCTCCGCAAAGTTTCCGCAGCCTTTTCTCTCCCATTTTCTGAGCCTACCAGAGAGAGCAGATGGGTTTGGACGTTGGGCACGAGTGTTGCCTCTCTCCGCTCTCGGTACTGGCTTTATGAAAATGGGCCCCGTTTTCGGCTTCTGGCTACTCTGCATTGCCCGCGCTGCAACAGATGTTGTTGGCTGCTCTTCACCACCAACAGCAGGTTGTTGCCTTGTTCCCCTTCAGTCTAGGTCTGAGCTGGGTACTGCCAAAGCCATAGTAGACCTTGTTACCCAGTTTCGCAACCCATTCAGACGAGATGGGGTCCAGAGCAATTGCCAGCTCGACCTGGTAGCCTTTTTGTAGGTGATGGAGCACCCGCCACTCACTGGCACTAATGCCCGAATTCTGCGACGCCACTTGCCCCAAAATTCGGTCATTCTGCCAAGACACCGAACCGGGAAAGTAGCCAACGAAGATCTTGGCCTTTGGCAATTTTGCCTCGTGCACTACCTTCAACTCAGCCATGGCTTCATGGCTGGTATCCTTTCTTCAGCCCAGGCTACGGTTTCGTCGTCCAGACAGTTGATCCTCAACCATCCAGACTTGAAACTACAGCCTGCAAAGTGTGGCTTCACTGGGCCCCCACGAGTCTCGAACATCTTGTCAAGAATACATCGTTGTACCTTCCCAATTTCTTCAGTGGACCATATACCCTCCGGGAAATTGCTAGGTATAACCCCTATCTTTTTGAAGCAGACTGTCTCCGCTAGAGTAGGCTTTGAACAGGGAACCCCCAAGGAGGCGCCCTGCACGCCATGTCTTTCAGAGACCACCGCCACCTTCTTTCTGGGACCAGGTTCGCCCCCAAGTAAGGTCTCCACCTCCTCCATCTCACAACAAACCGGGGGCACTATTGACAGTTTATCAATGTTTTTGTTGCCCTCTTGTGCAAACCGCTTTGTCGGCCTGAAGCTCGATGTCGGCGTGGAGCCATCTGATCGGGATCTTTTAGGGGTCCATCGCGCAGACACGTTGGCTGGATTTGCCGCCAAGGACCGAGCAGTTTCCAGCAATATGCCCCTGGCAAGCAAAGCCTTAAATCGTTTACGTCCAGCGCCGGACAGCTTTGGAATCTTTTCTGGAGCAGGTTCAAGAAGATTTCTCTCTTGTTCCGAGGAGATAGACATCCCAGCCGACTCCTGGCTAAGTGGGATATACATCTCATCCGGCCTGTCGGATAAGGGACCGGGTGCCCCCCCAACAGGTCGTGCTCCATACTTTCATTGTCGATGGGACCAGATGTCCCCTCGGCCAATGATGGCTGTTGGCTCATTGTAGCCACACTATGCACATTTCAAGTTGTGCAGTCCATTTTTTTTTCATATAGACTTAAATTTTCCATATAGTTATCTAAATAAACTGCTAAAACATCAGAATTGGGATTCGCCTTAAAGCAAACGCCTTTTGAAAAAAAAACAGAGTGTCGGCCAAAGGCACGGGTGATTTAAACAAACTGCCCATTACTCAACTGAAAATATGGCTGGAAAAACTTGGGGAAAACATCTGAAAATTAAGTAGCCCTAATTGCCCGCTTAAATGCAATCCCGGTGGACACACGAGGTGAAGTGCCTGAATTGGACGAGAATGCGCTGCCGGTGGATGACGAGCTTGCGCTTTCAGCAGAACTAGCGCTCCAAGCAGAGCTACCACTCCCAGCAGAGCACGCAGGCGCGGCCAGGAATGTTGTTGCAGCAGAAGTAAGCCTTTGCGCCCAGCGTCAACCACATAACGGAAGTTTCCGACGTTGGCGAGAATTAAAGCGAAAACAGAACGCAAGGAAACGATATTCAAATGAGTGAAATGAAAAAATGTTGTGGGAGATGAAAATGATGAAAAAGGAAATGGTATTGCAACAAAGAGAGATTAATTTACTAAAGAGAGAAAAAGAGTGCAGACAGAAAGAGAAAAGATTTGAAATAAATGAAGTGCAGGAAACGAGTGAAAACGAGCTGACAAATGAGTGCCAAGAAATAAAAATGACAATGTTTAAAGAACTTTTGCCGGAATATTGTGGCGAAGGGGACAATTTTTTATGATGGGTATCTCAATTGAATAACGTGAGGAGATCCTTTAATAGAGATACAAATTATCTGCGCTCTTTAAGAGTGACAAAGTTGCGTGGAACTGGTTAAACTGGTTACATTCGAGAGTAGATGTAGCCACAATTGATGTTGATGTATTGCTTCATGAAATGAAAAATATTTTCGACAATCGAGTTGGACAGTTAGCACAGCGACGGCAATTTGAAACTCGTAGGTGGCTAACAAACGAAAATTTCCAACATAATTTTCATGATAAAGTTATTTTAGCTAACAACGTTGGAGTAGCAGAAGATGAACTGGTTGAGTACATCGTCGAGGGAATTCCCGACCAGCAGTTGCGTTCGCAAGCGAAAATGCATAGGTTTCAAAATAAAAACCAGCTTATGGAAACGTCTTCAGATGTGTCTCTCCCAAAGGTAGACAGAGCAGTTGTAGAGGGGAAAAATTGTCTACGATGCTACAATTGCAACTCAATTGGACATGTTGCCGCTGAATGCCGCAAGCCGAAAAGAGAAAGAAGCAGGGCTATATTTCGAAAGAAAGAAAAGGGTGCACAGATAGAAATGATTATAAAAATGAATTAAAGAATAATTGAAAAGTAAGTCTTGATAGTTGTAGTGTTGATGAAAATGAGTATTTAAATAATGCAATTCATGAATTAAATTCGATGCAAGTTGATTATAATGAATTAACAGTCTCCGACTAATACTCGTGGCGAGCAGACACAAGTGTATATTCCGGTTTCTTTCTGAGTTTTTTCTCACGTTTTTGCATACCGTTCGCGGTTTCACTCCACATTATCTTTACTACGGTTCGTACTTGTATTTTTACACAATAAATCCTTCCATCAAGTGACTAGTGTACTACTACATAAAGTAAATCATGGCCCCCGGGCCCCCTCCGTCGAAGGCAACCGTTGCGCTTTACTTTCGGAAGGCCCTGAGACAAAAAAAAAAAGAAACGGCACAACCTTAGTTCACCCATTACCTGCCCCGATCTCCCAAAAACCATCCAGGCCAATCCCAAATTCATTGTTGTAGCTTCTGCTGATGAAAAAACTCCGTTGTCAAACTTCTCCTGTTTCTCAGTGCAAAAATCTCTTCAGCTCATTAGCAAAGACATCACCTCCATCTCTGAGCTTCGTGACGGCACATTGCTGCTTCTAGTCAAAAACCCAACGATGGCCGAGAAATTGTTAGCAGCTAAAACACTACATGGGGTTTGCCCAATTAAATCCACATTGCACAACTCCCTAAATTGTACAAAGGGTACAGTATATGCGCCCTATTTAAATACTGTTTCAGATGAAGAGATCGTTCCTGAACTAAGTTCCCAAGGAGTCGCTTCCATCTACAAATTCCAAAAAATCACTGAAAGTAAAACACACTCTTAACCTTTGATTTATACCATCTTCCGGACAAAATTGATATTTCCTGGCATAAAGTAAAGATAAGGGAGTACATTCCTAATCCGATGCGTTGCAAATCGTGTCAGAAGCTGGGACATACAGCTAAACGCTGCAAAGGAATCCCTGCTTGTGCGAACTATGCCCTACCACCACATACTCCCATTAACTGCTCCCGCACTTTCTGTGCTAACTGTGCAGAAGATCACCCTTCTTCTTCCAGAAACTGTCAAAGGTTCATTCAAGAAAAACAAATTCTGCACATAAAACAAAAAACAAATGCGGGAAGCCAGGCAAATTCATAGAAATCAAACACCTTTAAATCCCTCTGTACATAGCTATGCTTCCGTACTTTCCTCTTCTAACATAAAACACACTACTCCAAAAAATCAAACAGAATCAAAACTAAACGAAAACAATGAAACCACAAACCACACAATAAATAAAGTAAAAATTACTCCCACAACAGAACTAAGCGCTACTAGTAAAAAAAAAACAACTACTTCAAACGGCTTCTCTCTCGAATCCAACGACAGCAATAAACAAACCAGTTTTAGTAGTTTCTTAACACACAGAGAAACAAAAAATGACTACGCTTCAAGCACCTCTACAAATAAGAGAACAAAATTCATGGTACATATAAGTATACCTAATCTGATCTTATACAGGAAAGCCAATGCTGTCTTCAGAAAAGCAATCAAAAACTCCAAAGCAGATTGTCTCGAAAAACTCACGGAAAATATAAACCCGCAAACCAGCCCCAAAAAAATCTGGTCCAACATTAGGGGCCTTGTAGGAGGCAAGCACCTTGAAAAAATAAAAGCAATAAAAAATGGTGCGAACCTATTATCCAAATCCACAGACGTAGCTAATTTCTTTGCCACATCATGGTATAATCTCTCGCAGAACCAAACTTTCACCCACACTTTAGAATTGAAAAAAACACAGCACTTCAAACCCAATATAATCCCCAAAAAATTACCTACGTTAGCCAAACAAATAGGATCAAATATAACCATAGTAGAATTCGAGTCCGCCCCAACTAATGCTAAGAGCAAAACTCCTGGTTTTGACCGTATATCGTAACAATTGTTGAAACACCTACCCAAACACGCAAAAATTACAATCATAAATTTATACAATAATATCCTTGAACAAGGCATTAACCCCCAAAACTGGCGAACAGCTGAGGTTGTTCCCATCCCAAAACCCAATAAAAGCAAGTATGAGTTTCAGACCTATATCCCTATTACCTTGCACCGGAAAAATACTCGAGAGAATAATAGCTAAAAGAATAATGTGGTTTATATCAAAAAACAATTTAACGAGTCTTAACCAAGCAGCGTTTAAGCGAAAACAAAGCACAATTGATGCACTCCTTCACATTGAACATTACGTTACAACTTCACTTTCTACCAAAAACCATGTCGCCGTTTCAGCTACTGATTTTCATAGAGCCTTTGACCACATAGGAATACATGTTGTCCTTCAACAACTGGCGACTTGGGGTATAGGAAAGACAATTTTTAATATCGTCAGAGCTTTCTTATCGAACCGACAAATAAGAGTTAGAGTTAGCACAGAACTATCAAATACATACCCCCTCGTCAATGGCATTCCGCAGGGTTCCCCCTATCGGTTGTTCTATTTACTATTGCATTCGGCCAATTCAGTCAATTACTCGATTGATACAAAAATATTCAACACACAGTTTATGCAGGCGACGCCATTATATTTTCTAAAACAAGAGATCTCGATACCATCAAATTTACTTTCACAAAAATAGTTAATGAGATTACAAATTGGGGCAACTTCTCTGGCGCCAAACTATCTGTTAGTAAACGTAAAATACTACATACGAGTATATGTGAGAAAGCCAAATGTAATTGTTTTAGCCTTAAAAATGATGTGAATATTGAACTTGTAAGACATCTGAGAATTCTTGGTGTTATTTTTGATAATAGATAAGGAGCATTGTTTACAGTTAAGAAAAAGTCTAGCTACCCGTCTCAACATTATTAAATACCTAACATCCAAACACAGTTTAATACACATTTCAACATTTATTAACATCACCAGAGCTCTCATACTATCAAAAATAGATTACGCATTGCCAATTTATGGATGGTGTTCTCAAAAAACCTAAAATCTTTGGAAGCCCCTTACAACACAGCTGTCCGCAGGAGCATCAGCGCCTTTCCAACGTCACCTTTAAAAAATATATTCGCTGAAGCTGGGCTACCATCTATTCAACAGCAATTATCGTTGTCAACATCAAAACTCATCCTTAAACTCTTCATTACTAACAACAGAGTACTGCACAAAGACATAACGGAGGTTGTCAAGCACAAACGACAATTTAAAATAAAATCCATAATTCGTAGATGTATAAAGTCTCTCAAACTAGGCAACAAAGTGAACCACCTTGGTATATATGGTAGCGCCTTTGCATTGAATTTACTCCAATATCCAAGAACAGTCACCGATCCCAAAGTTTACAGACAAACCAAAAATGGAGCCTACTCTATACAGACGGATCAAAAGGAACTCTTGGCACATCATATGCTGTTAAATTTCCACCACAACGGAAATTTAATTACGTCAGGATGTCGTCCTCTATTTAGCTCCGTATTTACTGCCAAAGCTTTTGCTGTTAAATGTGCCATCGACTTTGCTCACAATAATAAAGGAAACTTCCTCATAAGTACACACAGCAAACCGCGTATTGAAGCCATTCGAAATTTCAATATTGATAGCAACAGGACCATAAATAATATCCGTAACTCGTGTATTAAATACTCCAAGAAAATAAAAATTATGTGGGTCCCAGGACATTCGGGGATACCAGGTAACGAACTTGAAGATATAGTTGCTGCAGAGTCAATTACGGCTCCAAACTACGTCTTCCAAGTCACAGAAACTAAAGACTTACTGCAACATATAAAATCTCTCCATGATACCTTGCACTTGGAAAAAATATAAACACTTTTACACCACCTTCAACACAGACGGAATGAAACCACATTATCCTGTAACTTGCTCTCGCCAACAAACAAAAAACCTTGTACGACTCCGCATCGGACACACCAAACGCTCAAACGAGCATTTGCTACGTGGGGAACCGTTACCTAACTGTCAATTCTGTGGGGAATCAATATCCTCGTTACACCTGCTAAATAACTGCCTCAACTTCCAAACAACCGGTAAAAATATATTCCATAACCAGATTCCAAGTGATTCTCTAAAAGATACATCAAAGAATAACATTACAAAGATTAATAAATTCCTAAAAGAATGCCACATCCATAAGAAAATATGTAAAATAATATATTAAAATCGAGTTGAAGGCCCTGGTAGCTATGACTCTTCCTCTTAAATTAGCTTTAATAATTTATTATTGTGATGAATCCTTTTAAATAAAAAATAAATATAATGAATTAAATTTGAATATCAATTAAAAAATGGCATGCAAACGTCCCGAAGTACCGGATACAAAGTTCGAAATGAAATTGTGTTTAAACGACAAAGAGCCCGTCCATTGTACCCCTAGGAGGTTGTCCTTTTTCGAAAAGGGAAAGCTAGACGAAGTTATAAATGGCTTACTAGAAAAAGGACTTATTAGGGCTAGCGATTCAGAGTAGTCCTCGCCAATTGTTGTTGTAAAAAAGAAAATGGGAGAGCTGCGATTTTGCATTGATTATCGCGTGCTAAATAAGATGACGTTGAGGGATAACTATCCACTACCACTTATAGATAATCGCTTAGATATCTTGGTTAATAAGAGTATTTTTACGATTTGGGATTTAAAGAGTGCGTTTGATCACGTGTATGTTATTGAGGATTCAATTAAATATACATCTTTTGTGACACCAACAGGTCAATACGAGTTTGCCATTCGGTTCAAAAAACGCACCCTCAATTTTTCAACATAATAGTAGAGAAAAGTAACTGTATAATTAGACGATATACTGGTCGGGACTAAAACTGTTGACTAGCATAAGTTAGTTTTAAAAGTGATTCTGAGTAGGATTGTAAGAAACAACCTCGAACTGAGATTAGACAAATGCAAGTTTATGCAAAATGAAGTAAAATATTTGGGCTAGACAGACGAGAAGGTAATACAATCGAAAAAAGACCTTCCATTACCGTGCAATGTCAAGGCAGTCCACAGCTTTTTAGGGTTGTGTTCGTATTTTAGAAGATTTGATAAGAAAGTCGGTACAATTTCAAATGGGCGACGTTGAATCAAAATGCTTCGAAACTCTTAAACAAAAGTTGATAGAAGCACTGTCCTTGCGCTGACTATCACCATCCCAAGTATGGGAACTTTTTAGTCAGTGCTTGAACGGCGCCACACCGTGGTATCACAATGGGCCATTATGTGGGCTCAAGTGTGCTTTTGGCAAACTGGGCGGCCACTCCTACCTACCTACCTACCTATTTTGTCAATATATGGCCCTCGTGCTGAAACGGAGTTACATTGCGACGCCAGTTCGCTGGGGTTCGGAGCTATTTTGATGCAGAAGAAAATAGACGGAATATTCCATCCAATTTTTTATTTTTCCAGAAGAGCGACTGAGTTTGAATCAAAGTATCACAGCTTTGAGCTTGAAACCTTAGCAATTATATATGCATTAGAACGGTTTAGAATCTATTTACGTGGAATACAATTTAAAATAATAACGGACTGTAACTCTTTAACTCTAGCGTTAAATACGAAAGACGTAAGCCCACGAATAGCTCGGTGGGTTTTACAATTACAAAACTATGACTACATTTTGGAGCATAGAAATGGTACAAGAATTCAGCATGTTGTACAACAAACATTTTAGTCCTAGAAAAAAATACACTTGAACAGAACCTTTCAATTTGCCAGCATAAAGATAAAGTTATAAGCGGTATTCGACTACAATTAGAAAATTCCGAGAGTAAACTTTACGAAATGCACAATGGGTTAATTTATAGAAAAAATAAGAATAGTATTCTTTTTTATGTACCAACAGATATGGAAAATCACATACTTCATAAATATCACAAAGAGCTAGGGCATGTTGGACGTGACAAAGTACTGGACACTGTAACTGAAAGATGCTGGTTGCCAAATATAAAAGGAAAAATCAAAGTTCTAAATCCGGAAAACGGGAAGGGATGCTGATAGATAGGAGATATTACTTTCGATACTATTCATGTAGATCTTTTTGGACCAATTTCTGTAGCGACGTCAAAAAACAAAATGTGTTCTATTGGTTGTCGATGCGTTTTCTAAATACGCAAAATTGTTTCCAGCACAAACAACAAATACAAAAGAAGTTATTTGCCAGTTGAAGTCCTATTTTCAGACGTACAGTCGTTAATATCAGATAGGGGCAGTAGCTTTACATCGAAAGATTTTGAAGTGTTTCTCAACGAAAATAATGTTCAGCACGTAAAAATAGCTGCCGGTTCAACACAAGCTAATGGACAGGTTGAAAGAATTCATAGAACGTTGGCACCAATGATAGCAAAATTAGCGAGTGGGAAATCCTCCGCAAGTTTGGACAGTATATTACCTGTAATTAAATTTTCCATGAACAATACATTTCATCGCAGTACCGGTACTACACCTAGTCAGCTTTTTTATGGGGTAAAGCAAAGAGGAAAAATAATTGATTTTGCTGGTGAATATTTAGATGAGAATGCTGAATCAAAAATTAATAGAGATTTATACAACCTGAGAAATAGAGCAGTTGCAAAGCAAACACAATTACAAAGTTATAACAAAAAAATGATAGATAGAAACAGAAGAATTGCAAGGGTTTATGCTGTAGGAGACTATGTGATAGTAACAAAATTTATAAGCACGCCAGGAGTTTCGAAAAAAATCGCACCAAAATACAAAGGACCTTATAGAATAAAGTGTTGGGAAACAATAGGAACTTAGTTGAAGAAAGGTCACGAAAATGGAGCCAAAAGCCGAGTACCGCAGTGCTAAAAACATTTTTTAAAAAGTGATTTTATAAATGCTCCAGGAAGCACTTCGCCTGGTGCATCAGTGCGGTTGTTACCAGGTGCAGTGCCTTCCGTATTATTAAATATTAATAAAAATGCGGAAATGAAGTTCAGTGAAATTAAGCCAAATGCTATACCGATGGAAGAACATAAGGATCGTAATACTGGACTTTCATATGGTGAAAAACCGTATGGAAGAGATATGAGCTACCAAAATGGAATATAAGATAACATGGACATATTTATGGCAGGACCCATAGTCCCCAACAGAAATTCAATGGCGCGATTTCAAAAAGGAGTTCTAATAACAAATTACTCACTTCGTCTACTACTTCAGTATGTGCAAAAGAAATACGAAATGGAATGTATCCTCACGTATCGCCTGAACTAAGATATTTTGGAGCAATTTTTCGGTGCAATACGTAGCAAAGGTGGGCTTAATGATCATCCCACTCCACAGGAATTCAAATACCGATTGCGAAAGTATATGCTCGGTAAACGCATCAGCAATTCGTTTGGTCGGAGTCGTAATTCCATTCCCATAATATAGCTAAAACTACAGAATGCTTGAATGAAACAGGCAATGTTGAGACGGATGATACGGAATGGTTGAATAATGCTACTAGTACCACCAACGATATTTCTGACTATTTGTTGATGGGTAACCAAATAAATTTAGCTGAGAACGAGGATTTTGCTGTACCTGAACTCGACAGCGAAGAGTTTCCAGATGAGTTTGATGGAAATAATTCTATTGAAGATATGGGCGTTCTGCATGAGGACGCCCTAGAATATGTAACTGGCTATTTGATTCGGAAGTTAAATTTGAAAGAATGCGAGGGTAATGGAACTGTATGGACTTCGGCTGACCAACTATCAAAAAACCTTCTGAAAAGTTTCGAAGTGATATAAAATCCTTATAAAATAAGTTTAACAATGGGAATGGCGATAAAATCCTCCATTGTAAAAATTTCCGTACGAATTTATTGCAAAAAAGTTCCGGCATTAACCTCCAAGAAGCAGTCAAATCTTTTTCTTCAAATGCAGAATACACTTCCGAATTAAGGATACAAACCATCGTATGAAAATTCAAAAAGCTAAGCAAAAAATAATGGGAAATAAAAAAATGATAAAAATAAAACTATAGCTGTCCATTGAGGAGTGCGATAAATAACTAGAGGAAGCAGTCATATATTATTATATTATTATATATTTTTTATATTATTATTATATTTATATATTGTATATATGAATATAATTTGAAGAAATAATAAATAGTGGGATTTTTGCTACATTTTTTCCCACTTAAAAAAGTCTTTTGGTTTTTATTTATTTTATTGAGCTGGTGGATAAAAAGATAATTATATATATATATATATATATATATATCCT
Organism: Clusia tigrina; assembly: GCA_920105625.2. Classification (NCBI taxonomy): domain Eukaryota; kingdom Metazoa; phylum Arthropoda; class Insecta; order Diptera; family Clusiidae; genus Clusia; species Clusia tigrina. The sequence continues at coordinate 64,765,794 of OV050033.1, read as the reverse complement.
TCTGGAATGCTATTACGCTGGGTAAATTGTTGATCTATATATATTTATTTATTTAGGTATTTTTGGTTTTCCCACTCGCTACATAATAAACTAAAATGAAAATTTATGAGAATAATAAAATCAGTTCATGAAATTAAAAAAATATCTCAGCCGTTATAAAACTAAAATATCAGCCATCAAAGTATTTTTCGCCCGTTACTACAAATATTCTCATGCCTCCTGAACCCGCCTGCTGACTATTTTGACAGATGCGAGATCAGAATCATAGAATACAAAAAAATGACTCTTGGCAGAGAATACAGAGAAATGACTCTTGCCTTGCGTCACTAACCCATGTGCAAAACTGTAGTAGTGTGGCTGATTTTTTCCGAACCAATGATGAACAAACCAATCCAGATTTCCCCAGTAATGATAAACAAAGCAGTGGTGACAGGTAGAAAATCATATTTAGGGTTGTGGTTCGTTAAAATGTAACTACTATTCTTGCGCCAAAAAGTACCAATATCAGTTTCTTTAAATATTTGCCATTTGATAATTTTGATCATTAGTAATATTAGGAATTATACTCAATATATGGAAAGCATAAATTTGTTAATACTTATTTAATAGATAATTACTTATTTCAATATGGCTTGTCAAATTTATTATATTTATTTTACATATAGTTGGAACACTTTCTTTTCATTATTATATATTCTATATTTATTAAATGTAATAATCATTATTAATTTCATATATTGTTATATTTAATAAATTGTACGTAAATACTTGTTTATTACTCATTTTCAAGACACATTTAATATTCATGTTTGAAAACTATATACAATGAAATCGAACTATTCATGTACATATATAAATTGTAAACGGTGACATAGGCCTATAGGGGACCCGAACACCTCAAAAAATCGGTACTGCGCCAAGTGGCATACCTCACAGGTGATGTGGAAAATGCCACACAGACCTGCAAATTATTAATTGTGCTTATATAAAGATTTATATTAAATACATTTAAGCAGAAATTATGTAAAAAAGTTATTTAATTATATTAATAAGTAAATCTGTATAATTTAAACTTTATTTATAAAAAATTACTCCATTTTTAAATTTTCTACTACGCTTTAGGTTTTAAAATTTTGAATAGTAGGGAACTCTTTTTTAACGTTCATAAAGGTAGGGCCAAAATAGACGAGACGTAACGATAGCGATTTGACGAACGTCTGCACTCGCTACGTCGATTTTGACATTTAACCCAAAATGTGAAGCTATCAAACGCAGCGATGGGTGGCTTTTTCCACAAATTCCGAGCTCATCCCTCACAGCGGCGATTAAATTGTAGCAAAATTCCGTCATTTTAATTTTTAAACAAAAAATTAATCGTGTCAACAAAGTAGCTGCTGTGACGAGTAGCAGACGTTTGCAGTTCGGTTCTTACGGAAACGATCGTCACGTATAATGTTTCGTGCAGTTTCGATCAAATACGTATGGCCATTTTGGCTATTAACATTGATTCACATATGCTTGAACTTACTCGTTACGTCTCGTCTCGTCTATTTTGGTTAGCCCTTAACACGGTGAACTCACGTACAATGTAGGTGTTTTTTTTTAAACGTCAGTATATTTGACGTTTAAGTGTCCTGTCTCTATAGTCTCTGCGTATACATAGCTATTTCACTAATACCTCTTTACGATTCTTTACATCATGCAGTAATGTGTCGGTGCCGCTTTAAGCTAATTTAGTTTTTACCTAGAATAAATGCGCATAAATGGGCAATGTTGTTATTCCCATGGTGCAATTCCCATGTTGCAGTCAGAGGGCTTTAGTGTTGTTTTGTCAATGCGGATTTTTTTGACAGAAAGGCGTACCAAACTCTCGTAATTTTTATTTTCCCTTCCTGTATCGTTACGCCGTGAAGAGTGTCAACTTATATGTTAATAATTTTAATATATTTATGTATTTAATTAAAATTATATACAATTAAAATTATAATTAATTATATAAGCTCCAGTTGCCAGACGCCTGAGGTATCAGATTAAATGTTAATATATTAATTTCTCCGTCTGAGAAATGCTTCTTTCTACATGTTTTTCTCTTCGCTACTAGTACTCATTCTCGAAGATCTTTGCAGATATAAAATCATTGTGGTGTAAGGTATCATTATAATAATAACACTTTCTCCTCCGTATCTTTTAATCAAATTTATATTTTCCTTTTCTGACAACTGAAAAATGTATTCTCCCTCTTCCATAATTTGTTTTTGGATTCCCTCTGATAAACTAATCCATTCGTGCTATTTTTCCGGAATGAATCAATAAATATGACTAAAAATAGCAGAAGTCATGTAAAATCAAATGAAAATCCCCCTACCTGGAAAAAATTTAATTTTACCCCTTTAATGGTTGCAATTAGCAGCATATTGCGAATAACTAACTTATGGCAACACTGGCTGACTCGTCCTCACGGTCTGTATATGGATCAGCTTAATCATCATATAAGTAGTACTCGTGTGGTCAGTTCACTGTCAAGAATTCTACGAATTTTGTACCTCTAAAATCAGAAACGGGGCATTTTTAAAAGAATTTAGTTTATTATTATGGTTTCAACAGCTTTCTAAAAAATATGGTCCATACACGATGTTCTATTTGTCAAAATACCTGGAAAAATGAAAAGGTGAAGTTTTTCTGTGTTCCAAAGGACGAAATGAGGCGAAACCGGTGGATAGACAGTTGTGGAATGAATTTGCAACTCAATTCAACAGTTTGTGAAAAACACTTTTTGAACAGCGACTTCATTAATCCTCCGGGCGATCCGGACGCAAAAAGGGTGCGCCTACTACCAGGTGCAGTGCCAACTGTTTTCAGCATTGCTTCAGCTAAACGCATTCGCGCTGTGCCCGAACTACCACCCAAAGTCAAGTCTGTCCCTGATGATTGGCGATTGTGGTGCCGTCTGTGCGCAAAGGACGACCAAGGTAACAAGAACGTTCTTATAAAGGAAGAAAAACAGGAAGGCGAACAGGAAAACACTAATGAAGAATTGAATTGGACGGCGTCCATTGAGAAATACTTTTCCATAAATGTGAGTAAATTCCTTGTTATTTAAGTGTAAAATAAACCGAATCCTTTACGACTAATAGATCAAACATGATGACGATTTGCCGGTGGTGCTTTGCACAGAGTGCTCCACTCTGATTACGTCCATGCTAAACTTTTCGAACCGAGTGTCGAAGGTGCAGGAAATGTATAGTTGTCTGCTCGATTGCCCTGTAAGGACAAATTTGGAATTGCAAGCTGTTCGTGTGAAGTACGGGTTTTTAGATGAGGACCGCGAAGATGAAAATCGGAGGCAACATTCGCCCGAAACCTTCTACTTTGAAGTGGAGCCTACGATCACTTTAGAGGAAGACAGAATACACGAGAGTAATGAAACCAGTAAAAACCCATTAGAACAACAAGTTGTACGCATTGATATAGATGACGAAAATAATGAAGAGAAGGAAAGCAACAAAATGGACGGGGAAGACCCCTTCAACAGTGACTTTGACGAAGACGATTTTAGCGAAACAAACTTTACAGAAGCAATGATAAACGGTGAAGATGCCGAGCAGGATGAGGACGGGGATGATACCACTAAGAGTCTAACAAATGGTCAAACTGGCTCGTCAAACGTAGATGAAGACGAATCTGATATCGCAAAGGGAAAAGGCCGGAAACGGCAACGCAAGGACAGTGATAACGACGAAGATGATGAGGATAAGTTTGTTTTTCACTGCACCGAATGTCCCCGTAAATTTCAGCATAGCTATTACCTTCGGCGCCATATGAAAGTAAATCATGCCAACATTGAATCTCTGCTAGAACTACCATGTCCGAAGTGTTCTCGTATATGCTCCACAGAGGAAGAACTGGACAAACATATAAAAATTCATCAGTCACTAGATTTGAGGAAAGATCAGAACTGTCCGTATTGCGATAAAAAATTCACTTCCGATTCTCTGAGGACGCACATCAAGTACGTACACATGAATGTGCGTACCGTCATTTGTGAGGAGTGTGGTGTAGCAGTGCACACAAATGGTTCACTTAAGAAACATATGCTGACTCACACGAATCATGCTCCATTCAAGTGTAATGTTTGTCATAAGGGATTCAAGGATAATGAGCGTCTGAAGACACATTTGGAGACACACGATCCCAGAAAGCATGTTTGCGCTGAATGCGGTCTGCAACTAAATTCTCGAGCAACACTTTACAAGCATTTGTTAGTCCACTCTGATGAGAAGAAACACAAATGCGATTATTGTGGACGCGCCTTTAAGCATTCGAAAGTATTGAAGAGTCATCTAATTATACACACCGGTCTGAAGCCATATTCTTGTAATTTTTGCGAACTCACCTTTTCAAATGCCAACAATTGTCGAACACATAAGAGAAGATTGCATCCTAAAGAGTTGGCCGCATTGGAAGCAGCTGGTGGAAAGGCATACCAACAGAACATACCTAAATTAGAAGAGTTGAAGGCGCTGTGAGTAGAAGAATTTCTTTATGAAACTTATTTCTTAATAAATTTGCTTGTTTTTTTAGTACAAAAGTCGCTGGAAACCTGGCACCGGTGGGTAAGAATCCAACAGCTCGCCTGCTGCGTGATCCCAACAACCTTACTTGTCCGACATGCGGCCTACTATTAAAGTCCCGTTCAACATATTATCAACATTTGGCAGTGCATTCAGACATTAAAAAGCACAAATGCGACTACTGTGGACGCGGTTTTAAACATTCGAAAGCACTGAAAAGTCATCTCATTATCCACACCGGCTTGAAGCCATTCGTTTGTAATTTTTGCGGTCGCTCTTTTGCTGATGGATCCACTTGCCGAGGACATAAGAAGAGACTACATCCGGTAGAACTAGCGGAATTTGAAGCTGCTGGTGGTGAGACTCACACTCCAAATATACCAAAATTAAAAGATTTGAAAGCAATGTAAGTTGGATGCACTTAAGCCTTTTCGTTTCATTGAATTACTCCATATATTTGTAGCACCAAAGCCGCCATTAACATGAAGCCTGTGTCATCAAAGCAATCTCGCAAGGCACCCGATTTACAACTCCAATTAAAGTTGGACGGATTTGACGATCTGGACAGCATTAAAAGCGAAGAGGACAGCAGATTCGATGAACTAAGTAATTGATTGCCAAACTATGAAACACTATTAATGAAGTAAATAATGCTGTAACTCTAAATAATTGCGCATAATTCCGTTTAAATATAATTGTACTTTCCTACACCTTACATTGCTTTCAAATGCATTTGGTTTTGGAGTGCTGGAATCGATTATTCGTGGGCATATATTGTCTATTTAAAAGTAGCATATATTGGGATTTCATTTTGTTTTGACAATTCTGGAGGGAACACATTGGTATGGTATTAGACTACTTTGAAGTATGTCCTTCAGAGTAGCAGTGCGTACATTCAAGTGTTCAAATGTTCGATAGTAGTGTTCCGGCGGTTTAATCATTTGTCCACGCCGGCGAACAAAATCTTCGTTCGAGGTGATTCGGCTGGGATCGACTTCTTTTCTGCAGTGTTGCTGTGTGCTGAAAGAGTGAAAAAGAGTCAATTATCGACAAAACAAGAAAAAGGAGTAAAATTGTAGTTAATGTTGAGTGCAATGTAATAATTATTGGCCACATTCCGGAACTCTCACAAAATTCCAAAAAGATTGGCATCACTGAATCTATGCGATCTCGAAAAAAGTGGCCAAGTTTAGAAGTGAAATTTAATGTTTCAAAGTAGGGCCTAATTGCAAAATATTTTTGAATTTTTATCACGTTTTTAGTTATTCAAATGTATTTCGTAGCATGTGCGGTTGTGCTGTTGGCAGAAGAAAACGAGGGAAATAAGCCAACTCTTAATATAAAGCTGAAAATGTTACGGCACGACATTAATCCTCTAGAAATTGGCAATAGCACATTAAAAGTAAAAAATGTATACTTTTTTCCATGTGGTCACATATTTAGTAGGTGCCACACGACTGTTGAATTCCTTCCAAAGAATGTCCCAAAAAAAACGGATACACCCTTTTTGGCTTTTGCTACAAGTGCCGTGTGTAATATTGATCACAAGTATATAAGCGTAGCATACCATTAATTTCAAAATTTTATTTAAAAAATATTCAAAGCATTATTCACTTGAATTTGAGTGTTATTTAGGTTGTTTATATGTATTTAAATTCTCTCCATTCATTTAATTTGAATTTTTTCTCCGCTAAACTCGTAAACAAAAGTTCCAAATTGACGTTCCGAATTAGTTCAGTGATGCCCCTTCTACGAATTTCTCATTTACATTCCGAATGAATTCAGTGATGCCCCTCTACGAATTTAGAATTTACGTTCGTAAGGCCCGAATACAATAATGCGAGAGACGGAGTCTCGGCCGAGATGTCAAAAAGAATTTGTACCAAAGGATGGTATGTGGCAATATACAATAATGCCTGATGCGATACGGCGAGACGAGGCATTTCTAAAATATTAGATATTCCTCGCACTCTCGTCCGAGACAATTTGTCAAAGCAATCAACTGTTTTGTAATACGCATTTGTTTATTTCTGTTTTGCTGTTTGTGGCTCTGTGTTGATTTTATTTAATACAAAATTTCAAAACATTTAGTTTTAATAAGTTCTTTAGGACTTTTGCATTTGTGTAAATATGGCGCGCACTTTGCTTATTGTATATTAGAATGCGAGACAGTTCAAAACGAGATCTCGGCCGAGACTCGCTCTCGTCTCGGTCTCTTGCATTATTGTATTCGGGCCTGTCATCATCATCATAATTGGCGTACAACCATTTCTGATCATTGCCGCGTTATCAGCCTTCGCCAGTCGTCTCTGCTTCGCGCACGCTGGCGCCAATTGGAAACACCAAGTGCAGCCAGGTCCTCCTGAACTTGGTCCTTCCAACGTAGTGGTGGTCTCCCCCTCCTGCGTCCGCCACCCGGCGACATCGATTCAAATACTTTTTTCGCCGGAGAACTTTCATCCATTCGCACAACATGTCCCAGCCAGCGCAGCTGCTGTGTTTTAATGCGCTGAACTATATCAATGTCGGCGTACAGCTCATACAGCTCGTTGTTCCATCTGATTCGATACTCTCCGCAGACGCATATAGGATCATAGATCCTTCGAAGAATTTTTCTCTCGAACGCCCCCAAAGCTCGCTCATCGTTGTTTGTCATCGTCCAGGTTTCGGCACCATAAAGCAGGACGGGAAGGATGAGGGCTTTGTAGAGCGTAATATGATCAAATTTCAAATTAATGAACAAAAACGTCCGTTCATTGATTAAAAATTGTAATTTTTTTATTAAACTTCATTATAGACTATTTTGGGAATAGGAACAATCTTTTTCAATACAGAGGCGCTATGTGCAATGAGTGTCATAAATCTGCTCCACCATAATGATTACGCCTTCAATTTTATCAAGGTGGCAACACTATTTTAAACTGCACATACATTAAACGTCACATATCTATATGGATCCGTAGTACGGTGATTACTATGAAAAATACAGTTAACCGTGCTGAGAAAACTTTAAATGGTTAAAGGAGAAACATAAAGAGATATGGTTAATCCGAGCTGTGCTATTTGCCATAACAAATGGAAAAACGAAACAGTTAAATTTTTCCGAGTTCCTTCGGACGCATTGAGACGTAGCCGTTGGAGCGAGAGTTGTGGTGTCAATTTGCGCATCAGTACGAAAGTTTGCGAAAAGCATTTTTTAATGAGTGACTTCATTAATCCTCCGGGAGAACCCGGGGCTAAAAATACCCGTCTGCAGCCAAGTGCAGTGCCATCCATATTGAGTGCACCGATGGCTGAGAAAAAAATGCCGTTGCCCGCCAAGGCGAAAGGGAAATCGCAGAAGTTCATCAAAGATAGGTGGCGACTGTGGTGTCGCCTGTGTGCAAAGGATGACTGTGAGGGCAACAGAAGCGTATTCTATAAAAGTGAACAAGAACTAAACGATGGAACGGAGTCTGCAGTTGATAATAATAGTGAAGAGCTGGATTTGACTGCGGCCATTGGGAAATACTTTTCCATAAATGTGAGTTAATTAAGTAAAATAAAGAGTAAAAAAATATGTCTTCTATTCTTGTTATAATTTAGATAAAACCTAATGAGGATTTGCCAAAAGTACTGTGCACAGAGTGTGTGTCACTGATTAGTACCCTAGTGACGTTTGCGGATAGTGTGTCCAGGGTGCAGGAAATGTTTAATTCACTGCATAATTCCACCATCAATACAAACCTTGATTTGCAAGCAATTTGTAGAAAATATGGATTGTTCGACGTGGACCATGAAGATATACCCATGAAGGAACCTATGCAGGAGGTGCTCTACTTTGAAGCGGAACCAACGATCATTTTAGCTGAGGACAAATTATTTGATCATGATGAAATGACGACGAACCCACTAGAGCAACCGCTCATACAGCCTGATATAAAAAACGTAAACATATTGGAAGAGAAGGAGTTGAATGAAGAGAATGAACAAGAACCCACTAATGGTGACTGCGACGAAACCGAAACTTTTAATGAAGAAGATATTGACAAAGAAACTTTTAATGAAGAAGATATTGACAAAGAAACTTTTAATGAAGAAGATATTGACACAATGGACACTTTTGAAAGAATTGCAAACAGCGACGATGAGCAGTGTGCAGAGGATTTCTTAGAAACTAACCAGAGTCCAGATGAGTGGCCTGAAATGCCAAAGAAAAGAAAACGGCGGAGGCGTTCTCGTAGAGCGAGTTGTAACGAAGATGATGATGAAAGATACATTTTTCATTGCACCGAATGTCCTCGAAAATTTCAGCATAGTCATTATCTTCGACAGCATATGAAATTTAGTCATTCCAGTGAACCGCTGCTGGAGTTACCATGTCGTCAGTGTAATCGCATTTGTTCTACACAGGAAGAACTGGATAAGCATGCAAAAATTCATATGTCATTGCATTTGAGAAGAGACGTGTCCTGTCCTCATTGCGACACCAAATTAACTTCTGAATCACTGCGCAGACACATCAAATACGTACATATGGATGTGCGTTCCTTCGTTTGCGAAGAATGTGGCAAGGCAATGCACACTAGCACTGCCCTGAAGAAGCACATGCTCACACACACGGATTATGCCCCATTCGTGTGTGAAGTGTGCAAGAAAGGATTCAAGGATAAAGCGCGTCTCAAAACACATTTGGAGATACATGATCCTACCAAACATATTTGCACTGATTGCGGCCTGCAATTAAATTCCCGAGCAACACTTCAACAACATTTTCTGGTGCATTCCGATGAAAAGAAACACAAATGTGGACATTGTGGACGTGCGTTCAAGCATGCAAAGGCACTGAAGGTTCACCTAATACTCCATTTGGGTTTGAAGACGTTCTCCTGTAATTTTTGCGATCGCACATTTTCCAGTGCCTCCAACTGCCGTGGTCATAAAACGAAAAGCCATCCGAAAGAGTTGGCTGAGCTGGAGGCAGCTGGTGGGGGAAATAAATTCACTGGAAAGCCTATGCGACGGAAACAAATTGGTGTCGAGACGGATGATCCAACCCAAAATATTTGCGTGGAATGCGGTCTAGTGTTGAAGTCACGTGCAACACTCTATCAGCACATGGTAGTGCACTCGGATGAAAAGAAACATAAATGCGATTACTGTGGACGCGCCTTTAAGCATGCGAGGGCACTGAAGAGTCATCTTATAATCCACACGGGTCTGAAGCCATATGTTTGTAACTTTTGTGGCCGCACCTTTGCCAACGGTTCTACTTGTCGCGCACACAAGAAGCGAGTTCATCCTAAAGAGCTGGCGGAATTGGAAGCTTCTGGCGGTGGCAAAACGTTCACGGAAAATATACCCCGTTTGAAAGATTTGAAGGCGCTGTAAGTTTGAATGTTTTTTGTTTCCTTTGGGCTCATTTTTAATTAAACTTTCTAATTAACAGCACCAAAGCTGCTGGTTGTATGACGCCTGTGCGCAAAAAGGAGAGTGCTCGCTTCTCCACGGACGATGAGGAGACCAACTTTAGTGGCGACGAATTTTTCAGCAACGGCGAACAAACAGATTGATTTGCCGTTTCACATAAAGAAGTTAAGAGTAAATAGGAATAGTTTACTTTTAATGCCTCGAACGCTATTTTATAATATACTGCGTCTGCGGTAGTATAGGTTAGGTTGGAGTGACAGCGAGAAGCACACTTTGGCACAAAGCGTGTCCCATTGTGATACCACGCTGCGGTATTATAAATCCTTTTAAATTGCACCAAGAGTAAAGTTTATAATTCTATAAATTTAAAAAATGTCGTTACTATAATAGAATTATATTTTCCGTGAAAATTGTATTTATGAATATTTTCATATTTTTTGGTTTATTTCTGTACAAAGACAAGAAAGTCCTAATTTCGGAGCAGGCCAGTTTATCAAAAAAAATATACAATATACATACATATATTTCTTCAGCAATCGGCTTCCTAGAAATTTATTTGCTCATATATTATATTTCTATTTTGTATAATTTACTTATATTTAAATAAATACAATGAATTACACCATTCAGGATATGAAAGAAATAATCATAATCAAAAAATCGGGGACATGTTCAATTTTGTACGATAATTACTTGGTATCGATTCTACAAACAAAAGTTATCAAATAAATGTAATGGAGTTTCTACTCTTATTGAATCATTTGTAAGTATTGGCAAAGAAGAATAAGAAAAAAATATTCAATTCGCGCTTTATTTATTTACCGTTTCAACGATTTTTTTTGCTCACATGTATAGTGTAAGTAAATTTATTGTGTTTGTTGTACACGTAATCCATATCCCTGTAGTGAAAATTATAGGGAATAGTAAAAAATCAAGTGGTTAATTTACTAGTTCAAAATTATCTATAAGTTAGCCAGTTGCTGGTTTCTGCGGCACTTCATTGCGAGGATAATAAACTTTGAGTATTTTTTGTTCCTTTCTGATCAATTTGATAAAAAGAGAAGTAAAGACAAACATTGAAAATGAAGAAAAACAGTTCTTTTTATAGTTTCAATCTCTTTTTGTAATTCATCATTTTAGAGATAAATCTTCAAGTTAACGCATGTTTTAAAATATCCGCAAAGAAAAGTGGAAATGAATTAACATGCCGAATTAACACATTCCTCATTTATGCACAAAAATTATACATTTAATTTTTATATTATGTACATATACGAGGTTTGATCAAAAAATAACCGTTATTTTCAATTTTTTCAAAAAGTATTTATTTATTCATCCACAACTATCTTGTCCCCTTCAAAGTAATTCCCCTCAGATATAATACACTTATGCCAGCGTTTTTTCCAATCCTCGAAACACTTCTGAAACGCTATTTTGGTATCGCCAACAGCTCCTGTTTCGATTATTTTTTATCTCTTCAACCGTAGCAAAACGCTTTCCTTTCATCGGTGTCTTCAGTTTTGGAAAGAGGAAAAGTCAGCGGGGGCCAAGTCCGGTGAATACGGTGGTTGAGGCATGATAACGGTTTTGTTTTTGGCCAAAAAATTACGCACAAGCATCGATGTGTGAGCTGGTGCGTTATCATGAGCCGAACGATATGCCAACATCATCAGCAACCTCTCTGATAGTGATTCGACGATTATCCAAAATCATTTTCTTCACTGCGTCAATGTTTTCATCGGTTGTTGACGTGCTCGGGCGACCAGGACGAGCATCGTCATTGACATCTTCTCGGCCTTCCTTAAACCAGTTATACCACAATTGAACTTGTGTTCTGCTCATAGTAGACTCGCCAAAGGCCACATTTAACATTTCAAATGTCCTTGCGCATTTAATTTCATTTTTTACACAAAACTGAATACAGTTTCTTTGATCCATTTTTTCGAATAGTACAAAATCGAAGAGCACACAAAAACACGACTAACCTTTTTATCTGTCAAAAACAAACTGACAATCCAAAATGGTTGGTATTGCCAACATATATAACAGACATGTGTACCAACATAACAGAAAAAAAATGCGAACATCGAACATACGTAACTCACGAAATATGAAAATAACGGTTATTTTTTGTCCCACCTCGTATATGAATTTTACGTTATATGATTTTTACTAGTATTTTAACTAGTTGGTTTCACTGCTGGGATGTTGTCTATGTTTGTGGAAAATGGCAAATATTCGGAGAAAAAAAAAAGATGATTAGTCCAAAAAAATTATAATATTTAATTTGGAGTTGGAAGCTCAAATGTTAACAAGTTCATTTAATACATTGTAACTATTCTGAATATAAAATCTGATCCAATTGCTTTCCATTTTCACTTTTGTTCGCTGTAAATCCACCATGGAAATCATAAGTTGAAGAATCATAATAATTTGGTTTTTTGGCATATTATTATATTACTAATAACTAAAATAATTAACAAAAATTCATTTATATTACAATGGGGTCCGAGTGCTCCAGTAACACCCACCCCTCTGCGTGCACATTTCACTATGGCCATGAACGAATTAAAGAGCATAGAGACACCAAACTTAGAAGAATTAAGAGCATAGGGAAACGAAAATTAAGAAATTGCCGGTCATAAGGGAATTAAACCTTTTTACAGTATTCCCACATAAAACAACAGTTTCAATAATCTCAGAAAAATATTCAAAATAGGTCAAAAAGGAACTAAACGAATTAAGTTAACGGAATTATGCTTTTAATTAAACAGAGGCAGTGTTTCTTTCTTTAATAATGACGCAAAAAAATGTTGTTGTTTGTCGAATTAATTTTTTCACTTAAACGCAACTGCAATATTTCGACTTGTGAATCTTGAGAGTTTATTGACAATAAGAAATTATAAACAAAATTTTGTGTTTTCAGTTATTTGGAGAAGTTAAGTGAATTGAGGAATTACGATGCCTGGAGTTTAAATGAGGTTCACTGTATTTTTACCACCACATACATACATCAATTTTAAAACATTCTCACACTAGCAGAACTCGCCCAAATACATTCATATCAGCTGTCTGTTCCTTTTTGTTCTTTGGTATTGAATCCGCTCGTGGCATCACTAATTGTGCCCTATAAACTTAGAATAGTGAGTGCTTTGGTATCGAGTTTCTATTCTTATTGCACATGTTCACATTAACCTCAGAGAGCCGACTCATTTTGACGTCTACGGGCAAAGAGGGAAGTGGGGAGGAGAAAAGTTATGTGAGAAGAGATTTTTTATTTTGTTGAAATTTTCTTGACTCATTTTGACATTTGGTGATGTGAAATTTACTGATTTCACATTTGCTTGTATAATATTTGTACCAACCCGCAAAAATAAAATTTATTTTTAAATAATGAATTGGAATCGAATACAAACAATGGAGCACATATCGCTTTATGACCAAATTCCATTGCTTTATAATACGAAGTCCGAAGAATACAAGGACCGTATCAAAAAAACTAAGGTTTTGGAGAGCATTACTTCGTAGTTGATGCCAGTTAGACTAGAAGTAACTGCAGACGAAGTAAAAACTAAAATAAAAGCTATATAAAACCAGTACATGCGGAAGAAATGCTTTTTTAAATCGATAAAAGTGGTGCTGGCATAGAAGAAGTGCATGAATCCAAAATATTCTGACAACTTGCAAACGTCAAAATGATGGGGTGATGTTCAGACAACATTGTCGTATGAACATGAGAGTGCGGACTCATGTCAAAATGAGTCGGCTCTCTGAGGCTAATGTGAACCAGAGAACACAGAGAAAGGAAACTTAAACGTAAAACGGCAAAGCACCGAAAAAAAAGCAGACGGACCAAAATACATTTACCAGGTATTATTAATTGAGAGAGTGAGAGGAAAACAGTCATAATATGTGTCAAATCTGCTCTCTTAACGAATGTTGTATACGAAAGCAAACTAAAAAAGAGAATTAAATAAATTATTGTGCTTGGAATATTATTCGAAGACTTAAGCTGCTGCATGAATTTGAAGGCAGCACTTGGATATTGGTGGACCAAGTCTCAAAAGGAGGTCTTAAAAAGCCTTCAGAAATGTTTTTGTGTCTCATCAAATCATTAGAAATCATTTTTATAGAGTTCAACGGAAATAAAATTGTGCACTGCACGAATTTCCGTGAAAAGTTAATGGAATTAAGCACTAAAGTTAATTTACCAAATGCGGTAAAACAATTTTTTTTTAAATGTCGAAAGTATTTTAGAATTAAATTATTAAATAAAAAATTAGCAACTCCAAAAAAAAAAAAACAGAGAATAATAGGTAATAGTAAATGGTTTTGCATTATTAATATATATTTCTATGACCTTATATATTTTCTGTGTGAAATTGTATAAGGTCATAGAACGAATTGTGATTGAAGCTGCAAAAATTCCTGCTGGTATTCATGTGTGGTAAGAAAATCATCAGTTGTTTTGTAAGTGTACTAAATGCATTCGTAGCCAACTTTATGTAAGAAAATAAAGTAGAACTTTTAACATTTTTGGGTATTTAATAATATTTATATTATTAACATAACTTGTTCATTATAGATATTGATGCTATCTCGGGAAACGGTTGCTGGGAAAGACGGAAAAGCATTATAAACAAAGCAATCTTCACAATATATCTTCCATCTAGGCCCTCATTAGGCAATGCTTGCATTTTTTCCACCATATGCAATTTAAAATGCACTGCCTCTTATCACACATGCTATACCTATCAAAGGAAACCAATTAAACATGTTATTTTTAAATCAAAACTTTTAATTTATATATTAATCCAAATAAGCATGGACTAATTGTATTTTACCTATCCAATAAATCACAAAATTAAGATTTAAAACGTATTTTTTACTTTTAGAAACTTTTTGATTTTTTCCACTGAAATGCGCCAAAACAATTTTCAAATTATAACGATTCCCAAATGTCAAAACAAAGTGAAGTTGGTGATTCTACTCAAAGTTGATGTGATTCCACTCAAAATCGTGGTGAATCCACTAAAAATCGTGGTGTGTCCGCTCGGACGCTGGCAGCGAAAAAGACTGCTTTCTCTATCTGCTATGATGTGAACATGGTCATAGATCATTTGAAAGTGTTGAATCTGATCATAGTGGCATCACTAATTGTGCCCTATAAACTTAAATATATTGAGAATAGTGCTTTGGTATCGATTCTATACAAAAAGTTATCGAATAAGAGTAATCGAGTTTCAACTCATATATCCTAAGAAAGTATTAAATTCGATCGTGGCATCACTAATTGTGCCCTATAAACTTATAATAGTGAGAATAGTGCTTTAATTATTTTGCTTGGGCCATCCCTATTTTTTAATTAAACAAACATAACTAAAGTATTATGGTTCATCCAATTTGTGGCATTTGTCAAAGTTCATGGCGAAAGGAAAAGTTGAAGTTTTTCAGCGTTCCGAGAGATGCATTGAGGCGAAAACGTTGGAACGACAGCTGTGGAGTGAATCTGAAGCTCAATGCGAAAGTATGCGAAAAACATTTTTTAAAGAGTGACTACATTAATCCTCCGGGAGATCCCGTGGCTAAAATTACGCGACTGTTGCCAGGTGCAGTGCCATCCGTTATTGTGCCGCCTGAAAGTAGCCACAAGTTGCCTGGAAAGCTGAAAGTCAGTCTGCAGAGGCCAGTCGCAGATAAATGGCGACTGTGGTGTCGTCTGTGTGCAAAGGAAGACCGCCAGTGCAACAAAAGCGTGTTCGTAAATTATCCACAACAAGCAGCAAAAGCTGCAACGGAGTCTGTAATTAAAATAAGTGCTGAAGATTTCAGTTTGACTGCGACTATTGAGAAATACTTTAACGTAAATGTGAGTTAATTGAGTAAAATAAACTGTAAATATACTGACAAAATTCTCGTTATAATTTAGATAAAAACTAATGAGGATTTGCCAAAAGTGCTGTGCTCAGAGTGCTTCTCACTGGTGACTACATTGTCGACCTTTGGAGATCGTGTGACCAGGGTGCAGGAAATGTTTGACTCACTGCATAGTGCCACCTTCAATACGAAAATGGATTTGGAAGCAGTGCGTAAAAAGTATGGCTTGTTAGATGAAGATTCTGAAATTGAGGATATACAAGAATTTTTACCTGAAGTATTTTTCTTTGAAACTGAACCAGAAATCAACGAAGAGGAGGCCAAAATATACGAAATTGAAGAAGCAATTATAAACCCATTAGAACAACCGCTTTTAAATCCTGAAATTGAACACGATAACATAATACAAACGCAGGAAATAGAAGAAAGGGACGACGAAGAGGATCCCATCAAAGATGAATGTGACGTAGACCACGTTCCAGAAGGCACGGAAAGCAGCGAAGATGATGATGTAAATATGGAATCGGTTAATGTGGAGGAAGACGTTAACGAACCAACAAAATCTTGTAAATGGGGGAATTCGACTCACCCTACGAACAACAATAAAACAGATAATATTGCCAAAAAACCTCCAATAATTTATGCTTGCACCGAATGTCCCCGCCAATTTCAATATAGTCACTACCTTCGGCAACATATGAGATTCACGCATTATAAAATTGAGCCCTTGGAAGAAATTCTCTGTACAGAGTGCGCACGCATGTTTACCTCTCAGGAAGAACTCGATAGGCATGCAAAAATTCATTTACCACTGGCCTTGCGAAGGGACGCGGCTTGTCCTTATTGTGAGAAAAAATTCACTGCCGATTCACTCCGAACGCACATAAGATACGTACACGCGAATGTGCGACCCGTGATATGTGAAGAATGCGGAAAGGCACTGCACACAATTGCAGCTTTAAAGAAGCACTTGCTCACTCACACGGATTGTACGCCATTCAAATGTGACGTGTGCCAGAAGGAATTTAAACACAAAGAGAGACTGAATGTAATTTGAAAATATTTTCCTTAAAAATCAGACTAAGATCATAATTGACTTTATTTTAGAAACACCTGGAAACACACGATCCCAACAAGCTTATTTGCGCCGAATGCGGTCTGCAACTAAATTCACGGGCTACTCTTCAACAACATTTTCTGGTGCACTCAGATGAAAAAAGGCACAAATGCGACTATTGTGGACGCGCATTTAAACGGTCCAAAGAACTAAAAAGTCACCTTATTGTACACGCTGGTTTGAAACCATATTCCTGTGATTTCTGTGGTCGCACCTTCGCAAATGCTAACAATTGTCGAGGACATAAACGTAGAGTCCACCCTATAGAGTTGGCTGAACTGGAAGCGTCAGGTGGTGCCACGAAATACACTCTTAACATACCCAAATTAGAAGAGTTGAAAGCGTTGTAAGTTGAGAGGGTTTTATGTGTACATATTTGATTTTATATCTAATATTTCGTGAGTGTAGATCTAAAGTAGCTGGCAACCTGGTACCTGTGGGAAATAAACGAGGTGAGCGCAATTCGATGCAACCAACGCCCCTTAACCTTACCTGCAAGGTATGCGGTCTAAAGTTCAAATCCCGTTCAACGTATTATCAACATTTGTTGGTGCACTCTGATGTAAAAAAGCACAAATGCGATTATTGCGGACGCGCTTTTAAACTTTCCAAAGGACTGAAGAGTCACCTGCTAATACATACGGGTTTAAAGCCTTATGTTTGTAATTTCTGCAACCGGGCCTTTTCCAATGGTCCCAGTTGTCGCTCACATAAGAAGAGAATGCATCCAGAAGAACTGGCTGCATTGGAAGCCTCTGGAGGTGGGAAGACATATACACTTAACATACCCAAATTGGTGGAGTTGAAAGCATTGTGAGTGGAAAGTTCTGTTTATAAGTTTTCACCATTTTAATTCAATTTTATTTCTTGTTTAAGAACCAAAGCAGCTGGTGACATGTTGGTTGGCAAGCCACATCACCGCGATCGCTTTTCAGCCGATTTAAAGTTGAAACTGGACTCAGAGGAAGACAATGACGATGTCAACGGGAATATCAGTGACAACGAAATAACCACCTTACATAAGCTTGAGATGGATAGAAACATCATCATTGATGAACAAAGCGATTGATTTTTGTTTACGATGCGGGAAAAGAATGGGTTGCACTGTTAGATTTATACATTTTATTATATAGGACATTATTAAGCCTTGAGTAGTGTGTCCTCCCAGAGTTATAAATTGTACTTATATACATTATGCTGTATAAATGAAAGTTCATATATGTATAAATTTAAATACGATTTCACAAATATTTATTGAAGAAAATTCGCTTCGCAGCGCTTACGCCATTTTATTTGAAAAAGGCATGACAAATTAGAAGGTAGCTGCGCGCTACAAAATTACTGCTGTATTGTTGGCTATAAATGTTATTAATAAAAAGAAGGTGCGCTTGCAGCAAGATAGTAATTACCCAACCAGATTTGGTTGTTTAGAGTCGATTAATTAATAAAAAGGTGCGTTTGCAGCAAGATAGTAATTACCCAATCAGATTTGGTTGTTTAGAGTCGATTATTTCCTTTATAATAACCATTGAGGAAAAACCGACCATTAGGGTTTGTACTATCTGTTCTTTCCTTATATTTTGACAATTCACAAGAGAACCAAGTGCACGTGCATACACCCAAAATGTATGCACACTTTTTATTTTTAATACAATATGGCAACATTGGCATCGATTTTTACTTTTGGTTATTATCGATAACACTAAAATTAAAAAGGGGAATATTTCGAACAAAAGCGGATTATGGAAGAGCTGGCTAAAATAATTGTATTATTTTCATTCATATATTGCTTATTTTGAAATAAAATAAATACGTACTTATAAGTAAAGAAATATGGTTAATTCCACCTGTGCCATTTGCCATAATACATGGAAAAACTTAAATGTTAAGTTCTTCAGTGTTCCGAAGGACGAAATTAGGCGAGCTCGTTGGAACGAGAGTTGCGGATTTGATTTGAAACTAAATGGAAAAGTTTGTGAAAAACATTTTTTAATGCGTGATTACATTCACTATCCAGAAGACTCTGGCAATAAAAAGGCTCGACTGATGCCAAGTGCGGTCCCATCAGTTTTTAGTATTGCGCCGGCTGAAAAAACTATCATGTTGCCCGGCACCTCGAAAAGCTACTTAAGGAAGTTAGCCTTCAATGATTGGCGATTATGGTGTCGTCTCTGTGCAAAGGCAGATCGGCTGGGCAACAAAAGCGTATTCTTCAAGAGTGAACCTGAAGAATCAGTTGAGGAAGGCTCAGCAAAGCCGAACTTGACAGCTGCTATTGAGAAATACTTTAACGTAAATGTGAGTTGATTCAGTAATATGGAATTGTGTGTAAATTAAATCGAATTCTAATTTAGATGCAATGTGATGAAGAGTTTCCAGATATGCTTTGCACAGAGTGCTTCTCACTGATTACTTCAATGGTAAATTTTGAGGATCGTGTATCTAAAGTGCAGGAAATGTTTGCCACAATTCAGAGCGCTTGTGTAAAGACGAACTGGGATTTGCATACCATTCGTCTAACGTATGGGTTGTTAGACAAGGATCGTGACCATGTGCTCCTAAATCGGCCATCTCAGGAAGTGCTCTATATTGACACGGAACCGAAAATGGAGAACAAAATATTTGAAAATGATGAATCATCCATAAACCCGCTGGAACAATCTATACTAAGTCCCCAAATAAAAGATGCTAACGTATTTGATGAGAAGGAAATCAGTAAAAATGACGATGAAGGAAATCATTCCAATAGCGGCTGTGACGAAGAGAATATAATGGACGAGGTCTACCTAGATGACAACATTTGCGACGTAGTCAAAAATGGTGACGTAGTCAACAGTGATCAAATCTTTATGTCTAACGAAGTCTACATTGATGAAGCAGACAACGTTGGTGACGAAGTCTATATTGAAGAAGATTTAGGCACTGAAATATTGAGTAACAGCGCAGATGAACACGAAATAGATGTAAACCAAAATGGTATAAAAACTACAAGACCTGACTCCGCAATTGGCTTTGATGATGGCACAAACTGTACAAACACGATAAAGCGGCGTAAATTGAATACTGAAGCAGATAATAATGTCGAGGATTCTAAATACATATTTCCATGCACCGATTGTCCACGAAAATTCCAGTATAGTTATTTCCTACGACAGCATCTGGAACGTGTTCATTTCAAGCGGCAAACTTTGGAAGAGTTGCCATGTTCGCAATGTACACGTGTATTCGCCACCCAAGAAGAACTAAAGAAACACAAAAAATCTCATCTGCCATTAAAGCTGAGGAAGGTCTCGCCCTGTCCGCATTGCGATAAAAAATTTACTGTCGATTCACTGCGGACGCACATCAAGTGTGTGCACATGAATGTGCGTCCGTTCGTATGTGAGGAATGCGGGGTGGCGGTACATACAACTGGCTCCCTGAAGAAACACATGCTCACTCATACGGATTATGCGCCATTTGAATGCGAAGTGTGCAAGAGGGGCTTTAAAGATGCCGAGCGTTTGAAGAAACACATGGAGACACACGATCCCTCCAAACATATTTGCCCTGAATGTGGCCTACAGTTGAATTCTCGTGCCACACTTTATAAGCATTTGGTTGTGCACAGAGATGAAAAACTACACAAATGCGATTATTGTGGACGCGCCTTTAAGCGGTCGAAGGAACTGAAGAGTCATCTCATCATACACGCAGGTTTGAAGCCCTATTCATGTAATTTTTGCGAACGTACATTTGCGAATGCCAACAATTGTCGTGGTCATAAACGAAAATTGCACCCAAAGGAATTGGCTGCATTGGAAGCAGCTGGTGGTGGGAAAACATACACGCTGAACATACCAAAACTGGAAGAGTTGAAAGCACTGTGAGTTGTATAGATGTCTATATGTAGTTTGTTTTTATTAATTTGAGTTATATGCATTCAAAGAACTAAAGTAGCTGGTAATCTGACGCCGGTGGGAAAAAAACCTGGAGGTCGCTTATTAAACGATCCCAATAACCTCACTTGCCAGGAATGCGGTACACAGCTAAAATCGCGTTCATCATTTTATCAGCATTTGGCGGTGCACTCCGAAGTAAAAAGACACGTATGCGACTATTGTGGACGCGGTTTCAAACAATCGAGGGCACTGAAGTGCCATCTTATAATACACGCCGGTTTGAGGCCATATGTATGTAATTTTTGTGGACGCTCCTTTGCCAATGGATCCACTTGCCGGGGACACAAGAAGAGAATACACCCCGAGGAGCTGGCTGCATTAGAAGCTGAGGGCGGAGGAAAGACGATTACACCTAACATTCCCCATATAAAAGATTTAAAGAAAGCATTGTGAGTTGGAATTATATTTGTAAGCTTCTAAATTCTAACTAAAACTTAAAACTTAAAGATCCAAAGCTGCTGGGAAACTGATGCCGGTTAAATCGAAGCAAAGAAATGGAACTTTACCGGAAAAAAAACCAACAATTATCCAAAAGGAAGAAGAAAATAAAGATGTAGATATGCTTTCGAATTCAGAGTACTGCAGCGATGAGGAAATCAATTAATTATCCAATAGTTAAGTTGGATTTCTATGTTTGTTACGATTAAAAATTAATTAGCTTAAATCGCTATTTATTGGGAAGTAAACGATATATATTAATAGAACAATGAGAGAATGAGGAGGGGCATGTTAGGTTCAGATGCTTCGGGAATGGACAAAGTGAATTACTCATTTATCCCTGGACAAACTTCTGAGATTAATATAAAAGTTTAAAAAGGTGTAACTTCCTTTTCACAATCCTCTATCTAAAATTGTATAAATAATATAATACATACATATATATACATACAAACATATATATATATATATATATATATATATATATATATATATATATATATATATATATATATATATATATATATATATATATATATATATATATATATATATATATATATATATATATAATAGAATATAAATAAATTTATATATAATATGTAGGCATAGAGTACAATGAGAATCAATGCCTGAGATCTTGTAGACCTCATTCGCCGATTTTCCAACCTATCCCACTTCTATTCTAAAATAAAACTGTATTGCATGATAGTATTCCTCTGAGAATATTTTTAGACTCATTAAGATCACCAGCTTTTGAATGGATGAAGCAACGATTTAAGGTTCACAAGTTTGTTACTTTTTTAAAGAGTGATCAAATTATGTTTAACAGATAATCTTGTAATTTATTGATGCCTCCATCCTTTTAAAATAAACCTATACTAATTTTATTTACTTGTATCTCTTGCCGTAATAAAATTAACATATGCCGAGAGAGACTTAACAAAATTAATTGTGATTTGCAGGAATTCGGAGGCTAACATCAAATTTTCGGATATTGAAGATTGCGTGGCCTTTTTTGTATTTGTACACCATTCCATTATAATTTAGCTATTATATTATTCTTTGCTTTTTTATTTAATAAACAAATTTTCACATTTTATCCCATCCATGGCTCCAAGATAAAATAACGCATATTTTTGGTGCTCTCGGCGCTGGCTGTAAGTTTATTTGTATTGAGTTTAAAAGAAAGATAAAATATGTTATAATTATCTATTAACAAAAATAAGACATGTTCGAGGGCTTTATTATTCCTTTCATTGCTTTTAAAAGCTTCATTAACTCTTGAAAATATATTTAAAAAAGAAGAATTACAACTGTCAACAAAAAACAGCTGATTGACTACCACCCCCAGCGTAGCGCACACACGGGTATCACAATTCAACAGATGCCTACGCTAGGCTTGGCTACATCGTATATAAATATCTTGTATCATGAGTTTAACTTCAGTGACTTATCGTTGCGTGTGTATAATTAACGTTTCACTTACAGTGAACAATTTTGTGGAGAAATTCTTTGCAGCTTCACCAGCAGAGCTAATAAGGAGTTGTGAGCTTTAGCTGCAAATTTCTACTTGCAACGCTTTTTGAGGTACGATGACAGGTGTTGGAACATTAACATATTGTTTAATTCTCTTTTCATAATTTATTCCTTCATGAAACTGGTTTTTTCCTGATGCTAATTTATTTCATTAATGCATATTCAATTAATTAATTAATACATCTTAATTAATTTAATTAATATATCTTAATTCATGTAATTATATTATATATCTTAACTTCATGATTTTTTTTCATACATAATTTGTTAGTTGTGTTCAAAAAGTTCTGAAATAAATATCAGCGTTTGCACAGGAACGGAGCACATATTAACCCGGCGAAAATCAACCAGACTTTCGCATGAATTAAACTGTAGATCTCAGCTTTGATGATATTCTTTACCTCACTTGTTATTTTGTGGCTTAGTTTTTAATATTCTTTCATACGTGTGGACTGACGGTTCCTTTAATTGATTTTAAATATGTTTCCATATGGTGGTAAAAGTGAAAGTGGAAGTAAATGTTCATTACTTAGGCTATGCTTGGTTGTTTTGGGAAAATAATGGTGGGCCATTGCGGACTTAATCGCTTAATGAGCAATGAGTAAGTTTAAGTGTCACAAATCTGTTCAATCGCGCGTATTACGCTTTGCGGTATCAAGTAAAATTTGCATAATCAGTTTTTATGTGTTCAAAAAAGTGTACAAAGCGTCAAGGCACTACACTGGGTGCGCAGTGCTGATGTGCTTTAACACTACTCTGAGAACCACCACGAACGAGAAAGTGAAAACGACAATAATACCAATTGTATATTTGGTCTGTTCAGTTAACTGAAATTCGTATAAAAACTGCCGTTTTTTCTTGAATATTCCTCAGGCTTTATTAAGTTCAGGAATCTACCATATAGTTATCCAATGACTTCTACAGCAGCTTCTGACCATTTAACCAGTGGTTGCGACGCGGTTGATGACGATTGGCTTCTGTGGTGCCGTTTGTGCGCAAAGGAGGATCATCTAGGCAATCTAAGTGTGTTCTTTAAGGACGAACAACGAACACCACTGGGGCCAACGGCGATTGTTGGAGGCAGTAATAAAGAGTTGAGTTTAATGGCGGCTATTCAGCAATATTTTGGGGTGAATGTGAGTATTTTTGTTTAATTAAAAAAATGATTAAATGAATACAAACCTATGCAAATTGTAACAGATTAACCATAGCGAGGACCTACCAGAGATGCTTTGCGCAAAGTGCTACTCACTGGTAACTTCACTAGTAGAGTTTGGGAATCGTGTGTCCAGGGTGCAGGAAATGTTTAGATCTCTACACAATTCCAACGTAAGAACGAAATCAGATTTGCACGCTGCACGATTAAAGTATGGATTTGTCGATGGGGACCATGACCCTGTACTTGAGCAGCAATCTTCCCCGGAAGTTCACTACTTTGATGAAAAGCCGCAACTCAACGGACTGGAAGAAAATGGATTGCAAGTGGATGTGACCGTCTCAAATCCACTAGAATCGCCACACTTCAAAATTGAAATAGAAAAGGAAAACCTATTAGAGAGACTCTGCATGGAAAACGCCGAAGAAATTGCTTCCAAAAGTGACTGTGATAATGAAAGCTTTCAAGACGAAGATTTCTACACAGGAAACGGTTCTTGTAAAATGACAACAAGTGAAAACGAGCAAGAAACTGACACAGTCCACAAAATAATACTAAGAAGAAGATCGCTACCTTTGTGTGGCGACTATAACGAACTTTCCAATTGGCGGAGAGAATCACTTTTAATAGAAACTAATAAGAAAAAAGAACGGAAACGAGGCAATATTGGTGTTGATATACAGTCATTTGCATGCGCCGTTTGCAGCCGTAAATTCCAACGACGTGATCACTTTCAGCAGCACATGGAACGTGTCCATTTTAACTTTGAGCATTTGTCAGTGAAGCTAAAGGGAGCCGACCCCTGTCCATATTGTAATAAACATTTCCATCAATTGGACATGCATATCAGATATTCCCACAAGAAAGAACGCTCCTTCATATGTGAAGAGTGCGGTAAGGCATTTTTCACAATTACTGCTCTAAATACGCACAAGCTCAGTCACACGGATTATGCGCCCTTTGAATGTGATCTTTGCCAAAAGAGATTCAAAGACAAAGTACGACTAAAGGTAATATATAATAAATATTTGATTGAAGAAAAAAATAGATAAAAATATTATATTAGAGACATTTCGAGACACACGATCCGAGGAAGCACACGTGTCCAGAATGTAGCCAGCAGTTAAATTCTCGCACAACACTCATTCGCCACTTGCTGGTGCACTCGGATGAAATGCAGCACAAATGCGATTATTGCGGACGAGCATTTAAGCGGGCAAAGACCCTAAAGAGTCATCTTATTCTTCACACAGGTTTGAAGCCATATTCCTGTGATTTTTGTCCTCGCACGTTTGCCAACGGATCCAATTGCCGAACACATAAAAAAAAACACCACCCCGAAGAACTGGCATCTTTGGAAGCATCTGGAAATGGGAAGAGGAGGACTCGTAATATACCTAACTTGGAAACATTGAGAGAAGTGTTAGTGGAATTGAGTTTTTATGTATATAAAATTAGTATTGAACTTTATATATTTTTAGTACGAAAACGGCCGAAAATCTGCAACCAGTGGTATCAAAACAAAGTGGAAATTTTGCATTTGGGAAGAAAAGGGAGAAACCTTTATTACCTCGTAAATAATTGACTCGGCTATAAAGACTTCAAATAATCTAGAAAGAGATACCAAGGACTGCGAGCCATCTAAACTAAAAGCCAATCAAAATCTTGTAATATTTGTGTTTGGACTTTTGTTTTTATTTGGAGTTACTATAAAATAAATGTTTAAGTAAAATATGAGAATTTTCTAGACAAAAATTGTGTATGGATTACATTACTTTAATACATATGTATATTTATTTTTATATATTTTTAATGATACGCGATGCCAGACAATATCAATTGCATCTATAATTAAAATTAAAATTTGGGATTATAAGCTACCCCACAACAAAGAGAATAAACAACAACAGTGTGTATCCTTATAAATGATGAGATAAGCATTAAGATAACCAGCTAATGGATGCATCTATTTTATTATTGAGAAGGATTTGCTATCCTTTGAATTGAGCCTACAATTTTTCAATATTCAAATCGCCATAACTCGTCTCTTAACGGAAATTGTTCTTCGTCCACACGTGTGTCTGACGGAATATGTGAATGAAGGAATAAGGGTGAGCAACCACACGGCATATTGGAAGTACAGAGTGTATGCATAAGCATATTTTTCTAGTCGGAATTGTAATATTGTGACTGATTACAAGGCATATATGCAATGATGATGCAAATTTTTGACATTCCCTCACGCTTTTTTGTCTTATTGTATCAAGGTGAATTTACTTACATGGTGACTGCAAGAACAAATTTTTTTGTTAACTAATTTTCCCGCAGTAGCGATTGAAATTGAAATTGAATGTATAGAACAATACGATCAAAGCAAATATGCAAACAATTGGGTTGAGAGGGTTGTCCTCAGGGTAGTGATATGCGAAATACATTCCTATAGTGGAACCATAGCCTATATTCTATCAATACCCTTAGTGCGCGATGATGAGTCACATCCTGCTCGAGGTGACCCTGCGACTTACTGAACACAACGAATCTAGACTGGAGAGTCAATAAACACTTCCCTCTAATCCAGGGTGTTTTGCGTCACCGTGCTCATTGGATGAGTTTTGCGGTCAGGAAGTACAAAGTAAACTGTATTTGAACGGCGCCTTTCCGAAAGCAGGCCGCATCGGGGAGTAATGGTGGCCTTTCCGCGGCATAGGATTCTGTCGTGGTTTCCCTACAAAAAGCCTTGATTGCCCAAACCTTCGGGGGAGGGTAGTCGTACGAAACAGATGGATACAACAAAACAAAAAAACACAAAACCACCCCGGAGCCTTGCGCCACATACTCAGAAAATGAGTTGCTGGTCTCCAGCCAGGAGACCATTGACGCCGACAATGGACAGACTACGTCGGAAAACAGGGAAACCACTGCTAAATCCAGCGGTGTTAAAACATCAACATCCAACAACAACAACAAAAACAACATTCATGTCGGTGGCGGCGAAGAAGGACTCTAAGCCAAAGTCTGAGGCAGCGGTCAGGAACAGCCGATACCATGAAGCCCTCTTTATTCTAAGCAAAGTTGCCAAGAATGAGGCGGAAGGGTCGGTACATGAGATTCACCCAGCAGACAAGGACAAATAACAACAGACTACATAGTACCACAACTAGACTTTAAAAAGGACTTCACGGTTAGATTTCCTTCAAGAGAAGAGTGGTATAGGCGAAAATTTGAATCGGAATACGATATACCCGTTTATACAGACGGGTCAAAAATGGATCTGGGGGTACGCGCTGGGGTATTTTCAACACACGCTAACATCAATTACTGCACACGCCTACCTGATGAGACTACAGTTTTTCAGGCAGAAGTACTCGGAATCAGTGTGGCATGTCTGCAAATTAACGAATACATTAGAGAAGGACATAGAAGCAAGGTTGCAATTTTTGTGGACAGCCAGGCTGCTATAAAGGCTCTACAGTAAAACACCATCAACTCCAGGTTGGTCAGACAGTGTAGGGATGAACTTAGAGCGCTAAGTCTTCATGCTGACATCGCAATCATCTCGGATCCAGGCCATAGGAATATCGATAGGAATGAGAAGGTTGATGAATTAGCGCGAAGGGGGGCCTCTCTCGACCTAACCTATGCGGAACTAGTATCTGTTCCTCTGGGTGCGATCAAGAGGGACATCTACCTACTCTGTTTCTCCTTGGCGGATAGAAGATGGAGGGCATTTACAACGTGCAGTACATCCTGGGCGACCTGGCCAGTCTATAATATAGCTAGGTCAAGGTATCTTATAAACAGGAAGCGTAAGACACCAGCCGACTAATGGCGATTTTTACAGGTCACTGGCTAGTAGGCACGCATGCGGAGAAAATGCATAGACCGTTGTAGAAGTTGTAAAGACTCGGACTAGAGGGAAACAATAACTCACTTTCCTTGCAAATAGCCAGCTCTGGCGGCCGCAAGAAATAGCGCCCTGGGAAACCATTTTCTAGCAGGACTATCCGACCTCTCGGCTGTAAAACCGAAGGACTTTCTAAAATACCTTTTTTTATTACAAGAATTTATTATTTATTGAAACTGCTTTACTTAAGCCTAACAATAAGTACATCAAATCTTAAAACCAGTAACTAAAAAATAATTTTAACCAAAAATCAATTTGGCCATCAAAATTTCGGCTCTGCTTCACTCTTGAAAAGGCCGGAAAGTCTTTTCTCTGCAGGCGGGATCCGCTTATCGGTTTTGCGAAGGATTTAGCTAGTGGGCTCGTGTGATTTTCCAGTTTTGCTATGTATTTCTGCTTTCTAGAGTTTATTTCTGTGATAATTGCTGGTACTTTCAGGTCTTTGTGAATATTATCGTTAAGTATGTACCATGGAGCACCTGTTATTAACCTAACTATCTTTGACTGAAAATACCTAAATTCCACAAAGTGGATCAACAACCCATCTTTTCCAGCGTTTAGGAGGGGTAGTGGTTATAAAACGGCGCTAAAGCGCTAATTCTGATGCATGCAAGGATGCCGTGGATCAGCTACCTGAACCGAAAATGCAAACAATTGCAAATAGAGTTTTGATTTGAGTGAATAAGTTTTTGAATTGTTTTTTTTTTGTGAAGATTTGAACATTATGAAAAAATTATGAGTCTATTCAACTATTAAATATATTTTATATAAATTGTGTACCACTTTAAGCAGCTCTTATGTATTTCTCAATTCCTCTCAATTTCGTTTATTTGGAACAATACCTAATCGCACATTGCTTATGTTTGACAATTCCGGAGGTAAGAAATTCAGCTTGCAGTCAATATGTAAGTAAATTCACCTTGTATTGTACTAATTTGTGCGAGTTTCTGTCAAAATCTGCGTTTACAACTGCGGAGCCGGCAAAAACCAATCGGGCCTGCTGGATTCGAATCGCAAACAATACCAAATGCCAATTAGTACTTAACGGGCAGTGTCGGCTATTTGGCAACCTACTACAATAAAGTTATTAACTAGGTATTTTTGTTTCTCCCGCCTTCACTTCATAATATTAAAAATAATAAAATATTAATATATTCAGCTAAAAACGAAATTAACTGTTTGAATTTAATAAAATAATATAACAAAATGTCATCCGTGAACGAAAAAATTTCAGACGAAATTAACATTCTTTCACGATCCCTAGAACTTTTTCAGAGAAGGCGTTCCACACTCTATTTTTAACTGCACCGCCTGCGTCGTTACTCTAAAGGTGCACATAGACGCATCATGCACTGCAAACTGCAATAAGTGTGTATTAGTGAAATTGAGAGAAATTGAGAGAGAATGAGAGTGGGTGAGTCACACGGACAATGCAGTATGAAATATCAAAACTGCTTTGATATTTTTGGATGAACATACTGCAACCTATGAATTCGTTCATTTTTTGCGTGTTATTTTGCCATTTTCTGTCAATTTGTTATTTTTTTTGACGTTTCCTTTTTTTATTTCAATACATCCTTTTTCACTTTTTGAAAACTGCGTTATTTTTCTGTGGTTTGGTGTGTATTTTATTAATAAAATCAGCCGATACCCCTGCTGCTGTTTATTTTTTTTTTTCCAAATTATAGTAATATAGTTATTAATAATAGTATTTTTAATTATAAATAAAAAATAAATTTTTAATAAAATGGAAAAAATTAATGAAAAAAGATTCATGTTGGTGTTAATTGAAATGTAGCGGAGTTTGCCTGCATTATGGCATAAAATAAGCGCTGAATAGCGACGGCAATTAAGTTTCTTGTTCGCGCACGCATGATGTTCACACTAGCACGATGCAGTACAGAATGATGCATGACGAGTGTGTACGCAGCTCGTCAATCTCACACGTACACGAGTGTTCATCGGCAGTTTGCAGTGCATGATGTGTCTATGGGCACCTTAAGGCTGAGTGGAAGTCTAATTTTCTTTCTTTTCGAAACTCTTCAGCTTCTGTTTCGTGTTCTGACAAAATGGTTCAGAAAATAAGAGACTCACATTTTGCTCCCACCGTCTAGCACCATGGAGTGTATGCTGTTACTGTCAGGATACGAACTGAACTTGATGCGACCTATTTGCTACAATAAACCAAGGAGAATTCTCGGACAAACCGAATTTTTGCAGTAGACGATGGTAGTCAACAACTGCTTTGCTCAGTTCAAGATAGAGTAATATTGGATAATCCAATTATCCAAGGGCAGCTGATTGGGTGTTTCCAAACAATATGGAGAGGACAGTCGCCCCCGATTGGCTGATGCGGTGTCGTCTGTGTGCCAAAGAAAATCATCAGGCAAATATAAACATATTTTGTAAGCACAACCAGAAAATACTAAGTGGAACAGCGCCAGTGTTTGGTGGCTGCCAAGAATTGACTTTAAAGGCAGCTATCGAGAAATTATTGTGGGTAAATGTAAGTTATTATCAATAAAAACAGGGCGGTTAGAAACTACTATGAATCATTCATCCATCAATTTAGATTGAAAGAAAGGATGATTTACCGGAAATGATATGCGCAGAGTGCTTCTCTACCGTGACGTCAATGGTAAACTTTGCCGAGCGTGTGTCCAGGGTGCAACAAATGTTCAATGCTCTGCATAGCTGCTCTGCGAACACAAAATCAGATTTGCAGACGGCTCGTTTAAAGTATGGATTGCTCGATGAGGACTGTGAAAATGTTCTAACACAGCAGCATTTAACGGAGGTGGATTACTTTGAAGAAAAACCAATTATTATTAAATTGGAGGAGCACATAACTGAAGAAGACCAAATAACTACAAACCTAATGGAACAGCCTTCTATACAACTGGAAATTAAAAGCGAGAACATTATACAAGGAGAATATGTGGCTGACAAGAGTGATGGGTTTGCCTATAAAGTTCAGGAATCTGCAGACTGTAGCGATGATGAAGAATTTTTGGTAATATGCAATTCAGAAAAAATATCCTCATACGAAGTGGCCTGTTTAGAAGCAACCCCTAGCTCCAATCAAGGGGGGGATCCATTATTTGCACCGGATGAACCAATCACAATATCATCATCGGAAACATCAGAAACAACAACATCCATCGAAGATATGCTGGAAGAAAACGAATTTCAAGTAAGTATGAAAAGTATTGAGGATGCGTCAGCTCTGAGTGAAGACGACACCGAGCTCTCAGCAGAACGAAAACCTGGAAATGTGAGTCCTGCCATATGCGAAAAATGCGGAAAAAGTGTACAGTCCACCGCTGCTCTACAGCAACACATGCTCAAACACATGCCTTATCCGCCATTTGAATGCGACGTGTGCAATAAGGTATTTAAACTTAAAGAAGGATTGAAGAACCACATGGAGACACACGATCACAAGAAACACATCTGCCCGTATTGCGGTCTAGAGTTAAATTCCCGTGCAACTCTGCATCATCATTTGTTAGTGCACTCGGACGTAAAAAATCACAAATGCGATTATTGTGAACGGGCATTTAAACGTTCCAAAGGACTCAAGAGACATCTATTAATACACACGGGCCTGAAGCCATATGTATGTGATTTTTGCAGCCATGCGTTTTCCACTGCGAACAATTGCCGATCACATAAGCGAAGAAGCCACCCCGTAGAGTTGGCTGCAGTGGATGCGTCTGGTGGTGGCAACACAACCACACAAGACATTCTCAGATTAGAAGAATTGAAGGCGCTGTGAGTTGAGCAATTTTTATTATATACATTTAGTTTTATATCTAATAAAGTTTCATGCCTGTTAAGAAGCAAAGTTGCTGACAAACTGACGCCTGTGGGAGTCAAACGGAGTGTGCCCAATCCTCTCATTTGCAAAGAATGCGGTGTACAGTTCAAGACCCGTTCATCATACTACAAGCATATGGTGGTAGTGCACTCGGATGAAAAAAAACACAAATGCGATTATTGTGGCAGCGCTTTTAAACTTTCCACCAAACTGAAAAGTCATCTTTTACTGCACACGGGCCTGAAGCCGTATGTGTGTAATTTCTGCGGTAAAGCCTTTTCAAGCGGTTCCAATTGCCGATATCATAAGAAGAGACTGCATCCTAAAGAGCTGGCTGCCCTGGAAGCTGCTGGCGGAAAGACCTATACGCATAACATACCCAAATTGGCGGAGTTACGAGCGATGTGAGTCGAAAGAATCTTTGTAAATACATTGTTTTACTTGTGTTTTAAATATTTTAAGGGCCAAAGCTGCTGCTGCTATGGGCCCGACACCTTTTGGACATTAACTACCTGATCGCTATTCGACTTATATAAACTCACAGTTAAACTAAACAGATAATCCAGGCGGCGATTTAGTTGAATTTACATGGGTTCTTAATGATATCACAAAATTATAATGGAGTGGAAACCGAACTCGTCCAAATCTTACAAGTCACGAGGACCTGATAATATATTTTTAGCTCTGACTTGGAGACAAAATTTGTATTTTATAACTTTTTTGAGAACAATTTAATTTGGTCTAGATTGCAACTAACCAGAGTGAAGTAGGAGTTGTGTTTCTCCTCAAAGGAGGCAATAAGTTTGTAAGTGTTTATTTATGCTAAAAATGATTGGAAAGCTTATCGCTCTGTTTACTCGCAAACTGTTTTTACTCCACCTTAAACAAAAGTTCGCCTATCAACGAGGTCAAGGAGAGTGGAGAATTACTCTAAATAAACTTTCTGCCTCCAGCTTATTCTATTATTTCTACCATTTTAGATTTGAACTGTTCACGGGATAAATATAGATATGGTCAATGGTCTGAATAGCGTAGAAGATTATTGGGAAATATTTAGGAACATTAGTAAGGGAAGCAAGAGTTCAGTTGTATTGGTAGACAGCCTCTCCATATAATTATAATATATACGTATAATGGTATAATTACTAGTAGTTTAGTTACACTGTGGATAAGCCCAATTGCTCGGTTTTACTGTGTATCTTAAAACACACAAAATATTAATGTATTTTAGTATTTTATTTAAAATTTTAACTTAAAATATTGGTCAGTATCATTTTTCCTTTTTAGTCAACAAACAAAGTACGGTATAAATCATCCAAAGACATCAAAACTCTTTTCATTCTAAAGATTTATTTTAAGAAAATTATATATAAAATATGTTTATAATAATAATAAATAAATAATTTATCTATTGCTTAAGAAAATGTGTATTTATTTATATTAAATAATAATTAAAATTGCGAGGTTACAAAAGGAGGAGAGGTTAAAGCTGGGCTTTATTTAAAACACAGGTATTTTGGTGAATATATATTAGATATGAGATAGGTAGGTAAGGCGGCCGCCCGAAGGGCGTACTTAGGCCAACATTGACTCTTTGTGGTACCGCATGAGATATTAGGTCCCATCCCTTTCAAAAGTCCAGCCATATCGAGCTTTTAATGAAGCAGTTGATGGAGCTAATATTTTTTTTTTAGATATATCAGAGTCCAGAAAGTAGTCGTCCTTCTCAGCAGCGCTGGACACTTACTTGTAAGTAAATTCACCTTGCCCAGAAATCGACTGTCGAATTTAAATTAACGCGGGAGATAACCAAGTCGACTATTCCATTAAAAATACAATAAGAACGGGCTTACCCAAATGTTAGTGCCTCCATATTTAAAATTTCGCTTCAAATTTATTATAATCTGGTATTAAATATAAAAAAGGAAATTTTATGTGAGTCTACGCAAATTTCTGCCGTACTTTGTTCCTGTGGAGTTTGGCAGCAGGCGCACTGAGAAGTTGCAATACCAAACAAATTTATGACATTAGTTAGAAGCTGCACAAAGCATAGATTAATAATTAGTAATCTATGGCACAAAGCATCTGCCAAAAAAATAACCGTGCTTGTGTTTCCTATACCCGTTTTATCTATTAAATAATTTCTTAAGATAATGGTAAATTCGCTAAGGTACTATTTAATCCCCAATGGACTCTTCCTCCTTCTCGTCCATGCAACTCCTGCATAAGTCGTTAGAGGCGATCCTCAGCCTTTACCAGTGTGTGCCTAGAGTCCAGTGTCCCGTTAGGACGCTAATCACGGAACCTATGCTTTGTCTATTTAGAGCCACTAGGCCCTTAGAGCGCTTGACATTTATCTCTGACCCAAGTTTGTCTAGCTATTTTACATCCTGAAAATTCAGACCAACGCCTGCCCGCTGTGCCTAAGGATATTGATATATGAGCAGATCCCTCAACTGATGAATTCCTGTCGGAAATTAACTTGACAGAAGATCTACAGATGAGACTATCCTCATATTTTAAATAAATAGGGCCATCACAATGTATCTTTCAGGTAGCGGTTTATAAAACCCTTAAATAAATCAATCTAGGCTTAAGTTCTTGGACCCATATAAAATTATTATATCGTTCACCATAATTAATTATGTCTGGAACAGTTGTTGAGAATTGGCAACTAACACCTTCGACTCGAAGAGAAAAGATTTTAGAAAGAAGTATATCGAGACCATGTCTTGGGCAGGATTCGAACTCGCGAATCGATCCCTCGACTATAACAATATTATGCTTACCATGGAGACTGGCGCATATAGCGTATTAGTTAAAAAAAATGAGAATTACTTTGAAGTAAACGCACATTTCAGGACTTACCAACAGATAAATTTGAAATTATATAGTCGTTGGAGAGTCAAACGTAAAAGAACGGAATGAAATGCAAAATAATGGAACGAAACGCAAAGCAACGGGATGAAATGCAGTGAAAAGTCACACATTAAAATTTTGTTTTTTGAGTTAAATTAAAAACAGTTAATGTTATGTGTTTTATTATGTTATAATTATTTCAATATATTTAAAAAGCTTTAATATACAATTGAATTAAACAAATTACACCTCAATCAAAAATAAAGTCTCCTCAATTCAATATAATACATATCACCTTGAATACACCTCTATAATTATCCACCACTGATTCACAAACTGTCACCCAGAAATCAAGGTGATTTTACTTACTTGTAAGCAAATACACCTTGCCCAGAAATCGAATGTTAAATTTAAATTAACGCAGGAGATAAACAAGTCGACTATTCCATTAAAAATACAATAAGAACGGACTTACCCAAATGTTAGTGCCTTCATATTTAAAATTTCGCTTCAAATTTATTATAATCCCTATATTGAGTATAAAAAATGAAATTTTAAGTGAGTGTACGCAAATTCCTGCCGCACTTTGTTCCTGTGGAGTTTGACAGCAGGCGCACTGAGAAGTTGCACTACCAAACAAATTTATGACATTAGTTAGAGACTGCACAAAGCATAGATTAATGATTAGTAATCTATGGCACAAAGCATCTGCCAAAAAATAGCCGTGCTTGTGTTTCCTATACCCGTTTTATCTATTAAATAATTTCTCAAGAGAATAGTACATTCGCTAAGGTACTATTTAATCCCCAATGACTTCGACAGCAGCCGTTGAGAGGGATGCGGCAATGCCCGACAATTCACACAGTGATGTTGGTGCGGCTGATGATAATTGGCTTCTGTGGTGCCGTCTGTGCGCAAAGGAGGAGGATCATCTTGGCAATCTAAGTGTGTTCTTGGGGTCAACGGCGATTGTCGGAGGCAGTAATAAAGAGTTGAGTTTAACGGCGGCTATTCAGCAATATTTTGGGGTGAATGTGAGTATTTTTGTTTAATTAAAAAAATGATTAAATGAATACAAACCTATGCAAATTGAAACAGATTAACCATAGCGAGGACCTACCAAAGATGCTTTGCGCGAAGTGCTACTCACTGGTAACTTTACTAGTAGAGTTTGGGAATCGTGTGTCCAGGGTGCAGGAAATGTTTAGATCTCTACACAATTCCAACGTAAGAACGAAATCAGATTTGCACGCTGCACGATTAAAGTATGGATTGGTCGATGGGGACCATCACCCTGTACTTGAGCAGCAATCTTCCCCGGAAGTTCACTACTTTGATGAAAAGCAGCAACTCAACGAACTGGAGGAAAATGGATTGCAAGTGGATGCGACAGTATCAAATCCACTTGAAATAAAAAAGGAAAACACGTTACAAGAGACACAATGTATGGAAAACGATGAAGAAAATTCTTCCAATGGTGACCACGGACATCTTCCAATGGTGACTCTGCCCAGCTTTCAGGACCAAGATTCCCTCAGGAGAAACATTTCTTGCGAAATGTCAACAACTGATATCGAGCAAGAAACTGACACAATACAAATAATAAAAGCGTCACCTTTGTGCAGAGACAGAACAGAAATCTCCAAATGGCAGCAAGAGTTAAGTTTTAGAGGCACCAAAGAACCACCTAAAGAACGAAAATCCCGCAAGAATGCCAATGCTGATATGCGGTACTTCCTACGTAGAGATCATTTTCGAGAACACATGGAACATGTCCATTCCTTTAATGATAATTTTGATAAATTCTTGTGTACAAAATGTCCACGTTTCTTTACTACTCAAAGACAATTACAGAATCACTTAAAGGTGCATGTGCCACTTAAGCTAAAGAAAGTCAATCCCTGTCCGTACTGTGTTAAGAAATTCAGCTCGAATTTCCTAGTGCAGTCGCATATCAAATACAAGCACATGAAAGAACGCCCCTTTATATGTGAAATATGCGGTAAGGCACTTCACACAATTACGGCTCTAAACAATCACAAGCTCACTCACTCGGATTATGCACCATTTGAATGTGAAGAGTGCAAAAAGCGTTTTATAGATAAAGTGCGTCTTAAGGTAATCCGCCATAAAAATATTATTGAGCATCAAATTAATAACCTCCTCCTTAGAAACATTTGGAGATACACGACCCGATTAAATATACGTGCCCAGAGTGCGGACTGCAATTAAATTCCCGTGCCACACTACAACACCATTCGTTGGTGCACTCGGATGAAATGCAGCACAAATGCGATTATTGCGGACGAGCATTTAAACGGGGAAAGACCCTAAAGAATCATCTTATTCTTCACACAGGTTTGAAGCCATATTCCTGTGATTTTTGTCCCCGCACTTTTGCCAACGGATCCAATTTCCGCACTCATAAGAAGAAATGCCATCCGGAAGAACTGGCCTCTCTGGAGGCATCTGGTAACGTGAAGAGGAATACTCGTAATATACCTAATTTAAAAACCTTGAAACAGGTGTAAGTGGAAAGAGTCTTTTCTAAAATTAATATTAAACTTTATACATTTATAGCACAAAAACGTCCGAAAATCTGCACCCAGTGGCATCAAAACAAAGTGGTAATTTTGCATTTGGTAAGAAGAAATTATCAAAAATGCCCATTACGTAAATAATCGAAAGGGACAAGCCAAACACTGTCAGCAATCCATGCATAAGAAGATCCTATCGAAGAGCCAGGTTATACCTTATTCATATTTGGTTTGAATAACCTTTATTTCAATTATGAATTTATAAAATAATATAAGGATGTACCAATAAGCAAATATTAAGTATTAAGCATTGATTTACTCAAATTCAAGATCAAAGTTATGTGGGATCAATTAAGACAAATTGTCAGTAATTCACTAATTTTTGTATTCATTTAAATAACATTTAAATTTTTTTTTTATTAAAATAAAAAGTATACGAGTATATAATAAAAAAGTATTTATGTGAAAAGGAAAAATCGGTGGCAATGTTGAAAATTGTATATGAGCCTTTGAGTTGCTACCCAAGTGTAAAGCTATCGGATAATATCAAAGTGAGGAAAATGTGGCCTAATTTTGTTTAAATAAGGAAATGCGCCAGCGCCACACACAAAGTTAGTTTTTAGGGATACTATTCTACTATTGGTATAAACCAGTATCATTTCGATAGTAGCACCACGGTTTAATTCTCGATTACACTTTGTTTATGCCTTTCATGGCCAAAATT
The DNA here is from genome assembly GCA_920105625.2 of Clusia tigrina. NCBI lineage: Eukaryota > Metazoa > Arthropoda > Insecta > Diptera > Clusiidae > Clusia > Clusia tigrina. The sequence continues at coordinate 64,727,902 of OV050033.1, read as the reverse complement.
TCCGTTTTAGGTTTTATACATAAAGCAAAAACGCAAAACAAAAAAATTCCGAAAAGGTTCGAAATATTTTGCTCCAAATCGTTTTCGCAGCATAAAGGTAGGACCAAAATGGACGAGACGTAACGATAACGATTGAACGAACGTCTGCACTCGTTACGTCGATTTTGCCATTTAACCCAAAATTAGACGCTATCAAACGCATCGATGGATGGCTTTTTACATAAATTCCAAGCTCATCCTCCACAGCGGCGATTAAATTGTATCAAAATTCCGTCATTTTAATTTCTTTAAAAAACAATAATCGTGTCAACAAAGAAGAGGTTGTGACGAGTAGCAGACGTTTGCAGTTCGGTTCTTAAGGGCTAACCAAAATAGACGAGACGAAACGTAACGAGTAAGTTCAAGCATATGCAAATCAATGCTAATAGCCAAAATGGCCATACGTATTTGATCGAAACTGAACGAAACATTGAGACGTGACGATCGGTTCCGTAAAGGTAGGACCAAAATAGACGAGACGTGACGATAGCGATGGGACGAACATCTGCACTCGTTACGTCGATTTTGACATTTAACCCAAAATGTGACGCTATCAACCGCATCGATGGATGGCTTTTTACATAAATTCCGAGCTCATCCCTCACAGCGGCGATTAAATTGTAGCAAAATTCCGTCATTTTAATTTTAAAATAACAATCGTGTCAACAAAGTAGCCGCTGTGACGAGTAATAGACGTTTTCAGTTCGGTTCTTACGGAGCCATCAAAAATTGCCCGTGGAGACGTAGGGTTATGCTTGAACTTACTCGTTACGTCTCGTCTCGTCTATTTTGGTTAGCCCTTAAGACGTCATACGTAGAGTGGGGTCATTTTTTTGCACTCTAATTGCATGAACTTGAAATGTATGCGTCTTGCTCTTACACTATCATTGCTCATTTCAATTCACAACTGTCTTTCTTTCGTTCTCCATTTCCCTTTTTATAGTCGTGCTCTGTTTTACACAATCATCGTGAATGATTTTTATAAATAAGGCACTATCTTTGCCTGAGAGTGTCAAAGATAGAGACAACATAATAATATGGCACAACGCTCATACACGTGCATTTGGGTAAAGCGATAGCAAGAGAGCAATATAAGTAATCGGAATGTAACGTTTATTCACTTCTAGTGAATCGATTACTGTAGAAGAATATGATACAAATATAATACATGGTTGGGTCAGTAATCAAGTAAACCGTAGAGAAACTAATTTAGATTTGCACTCAGCAGATTTTAGTTGTCAAAGTGACAGGCATAATTCACATTAACACACATACACTTACTCAAAATTGTTAAACCTTTATATGTGCAATAAGTCAGTGTAGAAAAGAAATGAATTTGTATGTGAATGAAAGTGTGATCTAAATTATTCCAAGCAAAACCCATAGATGGCCCTTTAGTAGTTAGAAATGCGGTAGGCCGGACAACCACCGAAGAAGGTTGGAAGTAGAGAATATAGAGAAAAGCAAATTAAACGTCAAACGGCAAAGCATCGAAATAAAGCAGACGGACGTTATACATGAACCCACTCAAAATTTTGGTGAATCCACTCATAATTGTGGTGTGTCCGCTACGGAAAAGACTTTATTTTGTCTGTATTTTCTGGTTGGAAGTCTCCAAGCACTCAGGCATTGATGCCCATTGTACTATTTTTTATGCTAGTTACAAAATATCTGTGCTTTATATTGTGAACGAGAAAGCGCGACTAATTTGATATTGGGTGTCAGATTTAGTAAATGGAATATTAAATGGTACTCTTTGGTATTATGCAAAATGATTTCATATTTGTCACATATTCCTATAGTGAAATAAAAACAATCTGATGAAAGCATAAACATATTTTTCAATAACCAAATTTTTCAGCATATAAAAAAACTATGTATATTAATATTTGCGGTAAAGGCAACATATATGCAACTCTAGTAATATTTGCAGTGAAAGAGATATATAGATTAACTATATTATCTTCGTGAAATTTAGTTGATGGTGTTCAGTATTTACTAATGTCATATAATTTTACTTTGCGATGTAGGCAGATAGTTTTCAGTTTTTACTAATGCCATCTAGTTTTAATTAATTACCCCTTTGCCTTTTCTTAACACATAAAGTTATAAAAAAATGTAATTAATGAATATTTCACCACTGAATACTATATTTTTTGAAGTTTATTATATTTACACTATTTTTTAATGTTCTTACATTGTAAAATTCCTGTGTGCTTTCACCAGGCAATTTTTATTGCACCATTCGCATTCGTAATGAAGGCAAAAGAGTGTTCAAATCAAGGTGAATTTACTTACATGGTGGCTGCAAGAACAAATTTTTTTGAACCAACTTTCCCTCAGTAGCTGTCAAAATTGAAATAATAGAAAAATGCGATCAAAACAAATATGCAAACAATTGGAAATAGAGTTTTGATTTGAGTGAATAAGAGTTTTTAATTGTTATTTTTGTGAATTTTGAACATTATGAGTCTATTTAACTATTAAATATATTTTATATAAATTGTGTGCCACTTTAAGCAGGTCTTATGTATTCCTCCATTTCTCTCAATTTCGTTTATTTTGATCGCACATTGCTTATGTTTGACAATTCCGTAGGTACGAAATTCAACTTGCAGCCACCACGTAAGTAAATTCACCTTGGTTCAAATATACTTAACAAGATTCACCCGTATTTCATTTCACCCTGCTGAAGGTTATGCGTGCATCATGAGTTCACCATGTTCGTAAGCGATGTGTCAAATTGTTACGAATGTTGCTCATTCCACCACTCTCAAAAAGGGGATATTTGTGGCGTAAATTCTAAAGTATTCAGAAGTTTTGCTACTCTGTGTTTTTAAATATAAATACTATATAAATAAATATGGTTAATCCAAGCTGTGCGATTTGCCATAAGTCATGGAAAAAGGAGAAGGTGAAGTTTTTCGGCGTTCCCAAGGACGCGGAAAAACGGAATCGTTGGAACGAGAGTTGTGGAGTCAATTTGCAGCTCAATGCAAAAGTTTGTGAAAAACACTTTTTAAATTGTGACTTCATTAATCCGCCGGGCGATCCTATGGCTAAGCGAGCGCGTCTGTTACCAAATGCAGTGCCTTCCGTTTTCAGTATATCGGCAGCTGAAAGAGACTGCCGGCTGCCCAGCGAGTTGGATAGTTGCTTGAGGAAAGCGTCATCCTGTGATTGGCGATTGTGGTGTCGTCTGTGTGCAAAGGAGGATATACAGTGTAATAAAAATATGTTTGTTAAGGATGAAATGGAGGAACGGGCAGAAGCCGCTGCTGGGTCAGCTATAGTGGAGAGCAGCAACGAAGAGTTGATTATGACAGCTGCGATTGAGAAGTATTTTTCATTGAATGTGAGTTAGTTTTTAGATGTAAACCAAGAATTCTTATTAAATTGTTACCATATCCCCATAGATCAAACGTCACGAAGGCTTGCCTGAAATGCTTTGCACTGAGTGCTTCACATTGGTCACTTCACTTATAAGCTTTGGGGAACGTGTGGCGAAAGTGCAGAAAATGTTTCACTTACTGGACAATTCGACTGTAAAAAATGCCACAGATTTGCGAGCTGTTCGTTTAAATTATGGGCTGCTAGATGAGGATCGTGAGCATGTGCTTATGCAGCAACCAACGCCGGAAGTGGTGTACTTCAAAGCCGAACCCAAAATCATCGAATTGGGGAACAAAATCTACGATGTTGATCAAACACCCACAAATCCACTAGAACAACCGCTCTTAAATGTTCTAAATGACAAAGAAACCACATTGGAAGGGAAGGAAAGTAAGAAAAACGATGAAAGAGATCCTTTCAATAGTGACTGTGAAGTAGCCTCAATTGATGACGAAGATTTCGATCCAGTAAATATGTCGGATAGAATGAAAAGTAGCGAAGATGAGGAGGATATTATAATCCCATCAGGAAATTGTGATGACGCCGATGTCGAACCATCAAAATCTCGGATTTGGCGGAACAGAAAGAAGGCGGAAGATGAGGCAGACATACATTTCGATGTTGTTACCGACAAATTTCCATGCACTGAATGTAATCGTATATTTCAATTTAATCATTACCTTCAACAGCATTTGAAATACAGTCATTCCAAAATTGGATCTATACCAGAGGAGCCACAGTTCACGTGCACGGAATGTTCGCGTGAATTTACTACGAAAGCAGAACTGAAGAAGCACACAAAAGTTCATGTGGCCCAGAAATTGAAGAAGACCTTGTGTTGTCCGTATTGCGATAAGAAATTCGCGGCCGATTCACTGCGAACGCACATCAGATGCGTCCACATGAATGTTCGCCCCTACATATGCGAAGAGTGTGGCAAAGCAGTGCATACATCTGGAGCCTTAAAGAAACACATGCTCACTCACACGGACTATGCGCCATTCGAGTGCGAAGTGTGCCAGAAAGGATTTAAACACAAAGAGCGCCTGAAGGTAACTTCAAAATTATGTTCCATTTAAATACAAATAATTTTATTTTATTGTATACTAGAAACATATGGAAACGCACAATCCGAATAAGCACATTTGCCCTGAATGCGGTCAGAAGTTAAATTCGCGTGCCACACTTCAGCAGCATCTGGTAATCCACTCTGATGAGAAGAAGCACCAATGCGACTATTGTGGACGGGCTTTTAAACTGTCGAAGGCACTGAAGAGTCACCTACTAATACACACCGGTCTGAAGCCTTATTCTTGTGAATTTTGTGGTCGGACCTTTTCAAGTCCCTCCACATGCCGAGCCCACAAGAAGAACATACATCCTGAGGAATTCGCTGCAGCGGAAGCAGCGGGTGGAGGGAGAACATACGCATGTGACATACCCAAACTGGATGCACTGAAAGCAATGTTCGTTGGAATAGTTTTGTCTAAGAGTACCGGAGTAATAAATAAATTTTAAACATTTTAGAACCAAGTCCGCTGGCAACCTGAAGCCTGTGTGGCATAAAAAGAGTATTCGCAAGCCATACGATCCCGAGAGCCTTACTTGCAATATTTGTGGTCTGCAATTAAAGTCACGCGCAACACTTTACCAGCATTTGGTAATCCACTCCGATGAGAAACGGCACAAATGTGACTACTGTGGACGCGCTTTTAAACATGCGAGGGGCCTGAAGTGTCATCTTATCATCCACGCCGGCTTGAAGCCATATATTTGCAACTTTTGCGGACGCTCGTTTGCCAACGGGCCCAGTTGCCGCTCACATAAGAAGCGAATCCATCCAGTGGAGCTGGCGGAATTGGAAGCCTCTGGAGGTGGGAAGATTTACACACTTAACATTCCCCATTTGAAAGAATTGAAAGCGATGTGAGTTTAAAACCACTTTGTATGAAGTTTATGTTATTTTTAATTAAATTTTCAATTTTGCAGAACCAAAACTTCCGATAACCTGACACCTGTGGCATCAAGGCAAAGTGGTCGGAGCTCTCCCAGACGAAAAGCAGAACACTACTCAGACGAAGACATTGACGACCTTCAGGAAGATATCAATGACGATACCAATGACGGTATTAATGACGATACTAATGACGATACCAATGACGGCATCAATGACGATACTAATGACGGTCTCAATGAAGATTTCAATGATGACACCAATGACGATATGAAAGAAGATTTAGATTTCGACATCAATGAAGATGTCAAAGACGATGATGTTGCTAATTACGAGGAATTAACGAACTACAAAAATTCGGATTGCGAAAAAAATAGCAACCACGACGAACAATCCGATTGATTTTACTTAACAAGTTGTGTTAAAATTATGTTTTCACGTAGAGCATGATTTTTAATAAATGAAGGCATGCGTATTTTATATGCCTTCAGTGTTATGAACTATTTGCTTTACTTTTGATATGCCTAAATATATATATGGTCATCCTGGATAAAGGATTTATCCTTACGTGGTATCTGATTTTTATACAGATTAATCACGATTTAAATAAAATTTATATTTAATAAATGTCTTGTTACGAAAATTTATCATTATAATGTGAAAGGACCAGTCGAACTAAAACTACGACTTCAGCCACTAGTTTTGTATGACGTAGGGTGTTTCAGGTGTCGTTTTATATTTTATATACTGGAGATATTCATAAATAAATCGGGCCATGGAAGTTTTGCGTATATAATTATTGGAGAGATTGTCAATTATGGGAATCGGAGCGGCTCCTACAGAATAATGTTAACCATATAACAACTAAAAAGATTTGAAAAGTATATTAAAATTTTTGACTCAATAATATATAGAAACTGCTAAGATCGCCAGAGAAATCCGTGTGTTTTTTTTAACATTTTTGGTTTTTGGAGAATTTTGAAAAAGGCAACAACTTTTATTTTTCTCATCCTCCTTTACACTCATTTTCTTAACGTGCATCTGCAAAGCCAAGGTGAATTTCGTACCTCCGGAATTGTCAAACATAAGCAATGTGCGATCAAAATAAACGAAATTGAGAGGAATGGAGGAATACATAAGAACTGCTTAAAATGATATATAATTTATAGTGTAATATATATAATAGTTAAATAGACTCATAATTTGATCATAATGTTCAAACTTTACAAAAATAACAATTAAAAAACTCTTATTCACTCAAATCAAAACTCTATTTGCAATTGTTTGCATATTTGTTTTGATCGCATTTTTCTATAATTTCAATTTTGACAGCTACTGAGGGAAAATTGGATTAAAAAAATTTGTTCTTGCAGCCACCATGTAAGTAAATTCACCTTGCACTGAACTAAACAACAAAATAGAACGCGCTTCTAATCACTCGCCCTAATCAGTTATGGTACAAACGATTTTATTATTAATCACTAAGCACTTGCATTAATCACTGGCACTAATGACCAGTAACCATAGAGACGGGACACTTAAACGTCAAATTTTCTGACGTTTAAAAAAAAATGTCTATTTATCATTAGTTGTCTATATGGATAGGCTGTTTACCTTTGGTTAACCAGAATTCTGAAGAAAATCAGTTACACTCACTGATGCACGAGAGAGCAATAAAAAAGTACTCTCAAATTTAAAAAATGTTTAAAAAACAACAACTACAATTATTATTTTCACAAAATTTTTTGCTGTAATGTAACTGTTGGACATTCTGGTACTACAAATAAAAAAAAGTTTATAATACTTTGAAAACAATGAAAAAGTACTAATACCAAGCCACCTGTTCTTTTGATGCGCCATACAAAAAGGTACCCTAAATGGTACGAAAGTACGTAGTTGTGCAACAGTGGTTATACCAAAGAACATACAAGAATAGACAGTTGATTTGAATGTATTTGTGCGAGTTCTGCTACTGAGAGGAGTTTTTAAAATTGACGTGTGTAGTGGTAAAAATACAGTGCACCCCCCTTAACTCTAACTATCGTCATTCCTCAATTCACTTAACTTCTCAAAATAAATGAAAACATAGAATTTCTTTGATAATTTCTCATTGTCAATGAACCCACAAAATCCACAAGTCGAAATATTCCAGTTGCGTTTAAGTAAAAAAATTAATTTGACAAAATAAAAATCTATTTTCTTCATTATTAAAGAAAGAAACACTACCTCCGTTTAATTAAAAGCATAAAGCCGTTAACTTAATTCGTTTAGCTGCATTTTTGACCTATTTTGAAGATTTTTCTGAGATTATTGATTATTGTTGTTATATGTGAGAATACTGTAAAAACGTTGAATTTTCTTTTGACAGTCAATTTCTTAATTTTTGTCTCCTTCTGTTCCAAATTCTAATATTTTTACTGTCCCCTGTGCACTTTCATTCGTTCATGGCCATGCATATTTAACCACGCTTGGGGTACTACTGGGGCAGTCGGACCCCATTTTAATATAAATGAATTTTTATTAATTATTTTAGTTATTAGTAGTATAATATTATGTCAAAAAACCAAATAATTATTATTCTACATTTACAGTGAACAGAAGTGTAAATGGAAAGCAATTGGATCAGATTTTACATTAAGAATAGTTATAATTTATGAAAAGAACTTGTTAACATTTGAGTTTTCAATTCCAAATTAAATAATACAATTTTTTTTGATTTATTATAACCATTTCTTTAGAAGTTTCGCAGTTCTTTCTAAAATACAAATGAAGCGACCCCCTAAAAGTTTAATTTAAACGTAGCCCTGATTTCTTCTGATTTTTTTCTCCGAATATTCGCTATTTTAGACAACATCCCAGCAGTGAAACCAACTAGTTAAAGTAATAGTAAAACTCAGATTATATGTAAAATTCATATATACATAATATAATATTGTGTACTCGACATTAATTCAGCATTTTAATTCATTGTGTCGCATTTCTACTTTTCTTTGCGAACACTTGCGGATATTTTAAAACACGCGTTAACTTGAAGATTTATCTCTAAATTGAGGAATTACAAAAAGTGCTTGAAATTATAAAAATAACTGTTTTTCTTCAAATTCCAATGTTTGTCTTTACTTCTTTTTTAATTAAATTGACAAGAAAGGAAAAATTTAGTATATACGGCAATGAAGTGCCGCAGAAGTCATAAGTTTTGAACTAGTAAATTAACCACTTGATTTTTTACTATTAAATTTAGTAGTACATTTTGAAGACTGCCTATAATTTTCACTACAGGGATATGGAATATTTTTACAACAAACACAATAAATTCACATACACTATACGTGTGACCAAAAAAAATGGTGGGAACGGTAAATAAATTTGGAGGGACTTGAATGTCTTTTCTTTGTCTTCTTTGGTTACACTGCCACAGTTTTGCACATGGGTTAGTGCGCGCAAAACAAGAGTCATTTCTCTGTATTCTCTGCTAATGACTAATCAAAGTATTTACTACAAAATGCCGCAATATGTGGAATGTAGCAACACCATTTGCCAAGAAAAAAAGACATGAAACATGATGGGTGAAAGTAGCTTTTGGAGTTGAACTCGTTTTAAAGAGTGTACCACGCAGCTATCAACGAAAAAAACCTAACATAATTTAATAAATAATTTCGAATTTCAGTGTTTTTGTGCTTCATTCAATATAAAGAAAAATGGACATGGGTTTTCATCAAATTGGAGGATTGCTATTGATTGTTTTATCGTTCAGGGTTAAAAATATAAATCGTCGGAAAATTACGAAACCCAAGCAAATAGCACTTCATGAATCATTCTTGGGGTTAAAAATTATCGGAAAAATACTCAACAGTTGAGTAAGTTCTCAGAATTTAACAGTACTGGCTTGGGAAATATATATATATTTTTTTAATTTTTATTTTTTATTTATAATTTTGTGAACAGCAATGAATTTTATTTATAATTTTGTGAACAGCAATGAATTAAATGCTCATTTATTTAATAACCAAATTCAATAAGGATTTAACTCATACTTAATCAATGGTTTATTTATATAAATATATATATATATATATATATATATATATATATATATATATATATATATATATATATATATATATATTTATATATATATATATATATATATATATATATATATATATATATATATATATATACATATATATATATATAGCGTTCGTCCAATCGCTATCGTTACGTCTCGTCTATTTTGGTCCTACCTTACCCTACGTCTCCACGGGCAATTTTTGATGGCATGCCATTGGCAATTTGCTTGAACTCCAAATTGCTTCACGTTGGCAATTTATGTTATGAAATATGCTATGCCATAAATTGCCAACGTGCTGTGTTGCAATCAGTTGTCATTTTCTTTGTTTGACAGCCTTTTTTCATTTTTCGTGACGCTCACAGTGGAAGCATCGTCGGACATTTTCGTTTTACCGCATCTATTAAATTAATAAAAACGCTAAAATGAATAGAGACTGTGCATTTGCATTCTTTGTAATAAAGGATTCACCCAGAATTTCGGTTTCCTTCTTTTTTCCCCTTCATCGTATAAATAAAAAATTTTTTCAAGCGTGGGCACAGCGAACTAGATTGCTTGACGGCATTTTCAAAATGACGATGGCATAACATCGCAATGCCCACCATTAAAATATTGCCAACCATTGCAATCAAATTTGACAGATGTTATGCCATCAAAAATTGCCCGTGGAGATGTAGGATTATGCTTGAACTTACTCGTTACGTCTCGTCTCGTCTATTTTGGTTATCCCTTAAGACGTCATACGTAGAGTGGGGTAATTTTTTTGCACTCTAATTGCGTGACCTTGAAATGTATGCGTCTTGCTCTTACACTATCATTGCTCATTTCAATTCACAACTGTCTTTCTTTCGTTCTCCATTTCCCTTTTTATAGTCGTGCTCTGTTTTACACAATCATCGTGAATGATTTTTATAAATAAGGCACTATCTTTGCCTGAGAGTGTCAAAGATAGAGACAACATAATAATATGGCACAACGCTCATACACGTGCATTTGGGTAAAGCGATAGCAAGAGAGCAATATAAGTAATCGCAATGTAACGTTTATTCACTTCTAGTGAATCGATTACTGTAGAAGAATATGATACAAATATAATACATGGTTGGGTCAGTAATCAAGTAAACCGTAGAGAAACTAATTTAGATTTGCACTCAGCAGATTTTAGTTGTCAAAGTGACAGGCATAATTCACATTAACACACATACACTTACTCAAAATTGTTAAACCTTTATATGTGCAATAAGTCAGTGTAGAAAAGAAATGAACTTGTATGTGAATGAAAGTGTGATCTAAATTATTCCAAGCAAAACCCATAGATGGCCCTTTAGTAGTTAGAAATGCGGTAGGCCGGACAACCACCGAAGAAGGTTGGAAGTAGAGAATATAGAGAAAAGCAAATTAAACGTCAAACGGCAAAGCATCGAAATAAAGCAGACGGACGTTATACATGAACCCACTCAAAATTTTGGTGAATCCACTCATAATTGTGGTGTGTCCGCTACGGAAAAGACTTTATTTTGTCTGTATTTTCTGGTTGGAAGTCTCCAAGCACTCAGGCATTGATGCCCATTGTACTATTTTTTATGCTAGTTACAAAATATCTGTGCTTTATATTGTGAACGAGAAAGCGCGACTAATTTGATATTGGGTGTCAGATTTAGTAAATGGAATATTAAATGGTACTCTTTGGTATTACCCAAAATGATTTCATATTTGTCACATATTCCTATAGTGAAATAAAAACAATCTAATGAAAGCATAAACATATTTTTCAATAACCAAATTTTTCAGCATATAAAAAAACTATGTATATTAATATTTGCGGTAAAGGCAACATATATGCAACTCTAGTAATATTTGCAGTGAAAGAGATATATAGATTAACTATATTATCTTCGTGAAATTTAGTTGATGGTGTTCAGTATTTACTAATGTCATATAATTTTACATTGCGATTTAGGCAGATAGTTTTCAGTTTTTACTAATGCCATCTAGTTTTAATTAATTACCCCTTGCTTTTTCTTAACACATAAAGTTATAAAAAAATGTAATTAATGAATATTTCACCACTGAATACTGTATTTTTTGAAGTTCATTATATTTACACTATTTTTTTAATGTTCTTACATTGTAAAATTCCTGTGTGCTTTCACCAGGCAATTTTTATTGCACCATTCGCATTCGTAATGAAGCCAAAAGAATGTTCAAATCAAGGTGAATTTACTTACATGGTGGCTGCAAGAACAAATTTTTTTGAACCAACTTTCCCTCAGTAGCTGTCAAAATTGAAATAATAGAAAAATGCGATCAAAACAAATATGCAAACAATTGGAAATAGAGTTTTGATTTGAGTGAATAAGAGTTTTTAATTGTTATTTTTGTGAATTTTGAACATTATGAGTCTATTTAACTATTAAATATATTTTATATAAATTGTGTGCCACTTTAAGCAGGTCTTATGTATTCCTCCATTTCTCTCAATTTCGTTTATTTTGATCGCACATTGCTTATGTTTGACAATTCCGTAGGTACGAAATTCAACTTGCAGCCACCACGTAAGTAAATTCACCTTGGTTCAAATATACTTAACAAGATTCACCCGTATTTCATTTCACCCTGCTGAAGGTTATGCGTGCATCATGAGTTCACCATGTTCGTAAGCGATGTGTCAAATTGTTACGAATGTTGCTCATTCCACCACTCTCAAAAAGGGGATATTTGTGGCGTAAATTCTAAAGTATTCAGAAGTTTTGCTACTCTGTGTTTTTAAATATAAATACTATATAAATAAATATGGTTAATCCAAGCTGTGCGATTTGCCATAAGTCATGGAAAAAGGAGAAGGTGAAGTTTTTCGGCGTTCCCAAGGACGCGGAAAAACGGAATCGTTGGAACGAGAGTTGTGGAGTCAATTTGCAGCTCAATGCAAAAGTTTGTGAAAAACACTTTTTAAATTGTGACTTCATTAATCCGCCGGGCGATCCTATGGCTAAGCGAGCGCGTCTGTTACCAAATGCAGTGCCTTCCGTTTTCAGTATATCGGCAGCTGAAAGAGACTGCCTGCTGCCCAGCGAGTTGGAAAGTTGCTTGAGGAAAGCGTCATCCTGTGATTGGCGATTGTGGTGTCGTCTGTGTGCAAAGGAGGATATACAGTGTAATAAAAGTGTGTTTGTTAAGGATGAAATGGAGGAACGGGCAGAAGCCGCTGCTGGGTCAGCTATAGTGGAGAGCAGCAACGAAGAGTTGATTATGACAGCTGCGATTGAGAAGTATTTTTCATTGAATGTTAGTTTTTAGATGTACCTAAGAATTCTTATTAAATTGTTACCATATCCCCATAGATCAAACGTCACGAAGGCTTGCCTGAAATGCTTTGCACTGAGTGCTTCACATTGGTCCCTTCACTTATAAGCTTTGGGGAACGTGTGGCGAAAGTGCAGAAAATGTTTCACTTACTGGACAATTCGACTGTAAAAAATGCCACAGATTTGCGAGCTGTTCGTTTAAATTATGGGCTGCTAGATGAGGATCGTGAGCATGTGCTTATGCAGCAACCAACGCCGGAAGTGGTGTACTTCAAAGCCGAACCCAAAATCATCGAATTGGGGAACAAAATCTACGATGTTGATCAAACACCCACAAATCCACTAGAACAACCGCTCTTCAATGTTCTAAATGACAAAGAAACCACATTGGAAGGGAAGGAAAGTAAGAAAAACGATGAAAGAGATCCTTTCAATAGTGACTGTGAAGTAGCCTCAATTGATGACGAAGATTTCGATCCAGGAAATATGTCGGATAGAATGAAAAGTAGCGAAGATGAGGAGGATATTATAATCCCATCAGGAAATTGTGATGACGCCGATGTCGAACCATCAAAATCTCGGATTTGGCGGAACAGAAAGAAGGCGGAAGATGAGGCAGACATACATTTCGATGTTGTTACCGACAAATTTCCATGCACTGAATGTAATCGTATATTTCAATTTAATCATTACCTTCAACAGCATTTGAAATACAGTCATTCCAAAATTGGATCTATACCAGAGGAGCCACAGTTCACGTGCACGGAATGTTCGCGTGAATTTACTACGAAAACAGAACTGAAGAAGCACACAAAAGTTCATGTGGCCCAGAAATTGAAGAAGACCTTGTGTTGTCCGTATTGCGATAAGAAATTCGCGGCCGATTCACTGCGAACGCACATCAGATGCGTCCACATGAATGTTCGCCCCTACATATGCGAAGAGTGTGGCAAAGCAGTGCATACATCTGGAGCCTTAAAGAAACACATGCTCACTCACACGGACTATGCGCCATTCGAGTGCGAAGTGTGCCAGAAAGGATTTAAACACAAAGAGCGCCTGAAGGTAACTTCAAAATTATGTTCCATTTAAATACAAATAATTTTATTTTATTGTATACTAGAAACATATGGAAACCCACAATCCGAATAAGCACATTTGCCCTGAATGCGGTCAGAAGTTAAATTCGCGTGCCACACTTCAGCAGCATCTGGTAATCCACTCTGATGAGAAGAAGCACCAATGCGACTATTGTGGATGGGCTTTTAAACTGTCGAAGGCACTGAAGAGTCATCTACTAATACACACCGGTCTGAAGCCTTATTCTTGTGAATTTTGTGGTCGGACGTTTTCAAGTCCCTCCACATGCCGAACCCACAAGAAGAACATACATCCTGAGGAATTCGCTGCAGCGGAAGCAGCGGGTGGAGGGAGAACATACGCATGTGACATACCCAAACTGGATGCACTGAAAGCAATGTTCGTTGGAATAGTTTTGTCTAAGAGTACCGGAGTAATAAATAAATTTTAAACATTTTAGAACCAAGTCCGCTGGCAACCTGAAGCCTGTGTGGCATAAAAAGAGTATTCGCAAGCCATACGATCCCGAGAGCCTTACTTGCAATATTTGTGGTCTGCAATTAAAGTCACGCGCAACACTTTACCAGCATTTTGTAATCCACTCCGATGAGAAACGGCACAAATGTGACTACTGTGGACGCGCTTTTAAACATGCGAGGGGCCTGAAGTGTCATCTTATCATCCACGCCGGCTTGAAGCCATATATTTGCAACTTTTGCGGACGCTCGTTTGCCAACGGGTCCAGTTGCCGCTCACATAAAAAGCGAATCCATCCAGTGGAGCTGGCGGAATTGGTAGCCTCTGGAGGTGGGAAGATTTACACACTTAACATTCCCCATTTGAAAGAATTGAAAGCGATGTGAGTTTAAAACCACTTTGTATGAAGTTTATGTTATTTTTAATTAAATTTTCAATTTTGCAGAACCAAAACTTCCGATAACCTGACACCTGTGGCATCAAGGCAAAGTGGTCGGAGCTCTCCCAGACGAAAAGCAGAACACTACTCAGACGAAGACATTGACGACCTTCAGGAAGATATCAATGACGATACCAATGACGGTATTAATGACGATACTAATGACGATACCAATGACGGCATCAATGACGATACTAATGACGGTCTCAATGAAGATTTCAATGATGACACCAATGACGATATGAAAGAAGATTTAGATTTCGACATCAATGAAGATGTCAAAGACGATGATGTTGCTAATTACGAGGAATTAATGAACTACAAAAATTCCGATTGCGAAAAAAATAGCAACCACGACGAACAATCCGATTGATTTTACTTAACAAGTTGTGTTAAAATTATGTTTTCACTTAAAGCATGATTTTTAATAAAGGAAGGCATGCGTATTTTATATGCCTTCAGTGTTATGAACTATTTGCTTAACTTTTGATATGCCTAAATATATATATGGTCATCCTGGATAAAGGATTTATCCTTACGTGGTATCTGATTTTTATACAGATTAATCACGATTTAAATAAAATTTATATTTAAAAAATGTCTTGTTACGAAAATTTATCATTATAATGTGAAAGGACCAGTCGAACTAAAACTACGACTTCAGCCACTAGTTTTGTATGACTTAGGGTGCTTCAGGTGTCGTTTTATATACTGCAGCTATTCATAAATAAATCGGGCCATGGAAGTTTTGCGTATATAATTATTGGAGAGATTGTCAATTTTGGGAATCGGTGAGGCTCCTACAGAATAATGTTAACCATATAACAACTAAAAAGATTTGAAAAGTATATTAAAATTTTTGACTCAATAATATATAGAAACTGCTAAGATCGCCAGAGAAATCCGTGTGTTTTTTTTTAACATTTTTGGTTTTTGGAGAATTTTGAAAAAGGCAACAACTTTTATTTTTCTCATCCTCCTTTACACTCATTTTCTTAACGTGCATCTGCAAAGCCAAGGTGAATTTCGTACCTCCGGAATTGTCAAACATAAGCAATGTGCGATCAAAATAAACGAAATTGAGAGGAATGGAGGAATACATAAGAACTGCTTTAAATGATATATAATTTATATAAAATATATATAATAGTTAAATAGACTCATAATTTGATCATAATGTTCAAACTTTACAAAAATAACAATTAAAAAACTCTTATTCACTCAAATCAAAACTCTATTTGCAATTGTTTGCATATTTGTTTTGATCGCATTTTTCTATAATTTCAATTTTGACAGCTACTGAGGGAAAATTGGCTAAAAAAAATTTGTTCTTGCAGCCACCATGTAAGTAAATTCACCTTGCACTGAACTAAACAACAAAATAGAACGCGCTTCTAATCACTCGCACTAATCAGTTATGGTCCAAACGATTTTAGTATTAATCACTAAGCACTTGCATTAATCACTGGCACTAATGACCAGTAACCATAGAGACGGGACACTTAAACGTCAAATTTTCTGACGTTTAAAAAAAAATGTCTTTATATATCATTAGTTGTCTATATGGATAGGCTGTTTACCGTTGGTTAACCAGAATTCTGAAGAAAATCAGTTACACTGCCACAGTTTTGCACATGTGTTAGTGCGCGCAAAACAAGAGTCATTTCTCTGTATTCTCTGCTAATGACTAATCAAAGTACTTACTACAAAATGCCGAAATATGTGGAATGTAGCAACACCATTTGCCAAGAAAAAAAGACATCAAACATGATGGGTGAAAGTACCTTTTGGAGTTGAACTCGTTTTAAAGTGTGTACCACGCAGCTATCAACGAAGAAAACCTAGCATAATTTAATAAATAATTTCGAATTTCAGTGTTTTTGTGCTTCATTTAATATAAAGAAAAATGGACATGGGTTTTCATCAAATTGGAGGATTGCTATTGATTGTTTTATTGTTCAGGGTTAAAAATATAAATCGTCGGAAAATTACGAAACCCAAGCAAATAGCACTTCATGTATCATTCTTGGGGTTAAAAAATTATCGAAAAAATACTCAACAGTTGAGTAATTTCTCAGAATTTAACAGTACTGGCTTGGGAAATATATATATATATATATATATATATATATATATATATATATATATATATATGTATATATATATATATATATATATATATATATATTTATATAAATAAACCATTGATTAAGTATGAGTTAAATACTTATTGAATTTGGTTATTAAATAAATGAGCATTTAATTCATTGCTGTTCACAAAATTATAAACAAAAATCTTGGGGGAGCTTTACCCTACCTGCTAACAAGATTTCTATTACATGATATAATAGAGAACAGGTACATGAGGCACCCACCCTGTTAGGTTTTGTTGCAGCAGCAGAGCGAAGAGACCCTAATTGATTTTTGACAGCCAGACGCAATTTTCCATTTATGTGGGTAGCGGCTGCTACATTTAGTAATTAAATAGTATATATTTGTAGAAAATAAGAGTTTGAAATGATAACTACCGCAGAAGCTGAGACGGAAGGCGAAAGTGGTTCTGTAGATTGGCGGCTGTGGTGTCGTCTATGCGCCAAGGATGATATACAGGGAAATATCAGCGTTTTCTTTAAGGTTCTTCAGCAGAGTGTTGGTGGAGGCTTCAGCGGAGAAGTCGATTTTACTTCAGCTATTGAGAAATACTTTTGTGTGAAAGTGAGTTAGCTTCAATAATGCCAAATGTAACTAAACTGTATCCGTCATCTTCTAATTTAGATCAATCCCAATGAAGGTATGCCGGAAATGGTCTGCAGAGAGTGCTTTTCATTGGTTACTTCACTGATCAATTTGGCGGATCGGGTGTCTAAGGTACAGGATATGTTTGGCGCACTTTATAAAACGTCTGTGAACTCGAAATTATTTCTGCACACTACTCGGCTCAGTTATGGACTGCTGGATGAGGATCGTGATTTCCTCGAGAGTCAACCCTTTCCGGAAATACATTACATTGAAGCGGGTACCAAAGTGAAACAAACGGAGGAGAAAATATTTGGTGTGGAAGAGAAAATACTTGATGTAGCAGAGAAAATAATTGAAGTGGATTTGGAAGTTGCAGACACAATTGAACAAATCGACCATAAATTTAAAATAAAAGAAGAGTCTTTATTGGAAGAGAAAGAACATAAAAAACAGGAAGAAGATCCGTTCAAAGATGGCTGCTCCGAAACTAACGACGATGAGAAGGAGTTTGTGTCCGAAAGAATTGCCATCGATGTAGATGAGGGCGATGGCGTTCGCTCCCGTAGAAGTAGAGGGAATGTCTATTCGAAAATTCCGAATTTGGTTCTTCACTACGGTGAACAGTCATTGGAGTGCAAAAAGGAGAAACGGACTCGCTTAATACCCACTCAAAATAAAGTAGCAATTAAAGGAGAACATACTTTTGCCTGCCCCGAATGTCCTCGTAAATTCGAATTCAGCCATTACCTTAGACAGCATATGAAGTTCACTCATTCCAAGAATGAACCATTGCAAGAACTGCCTTGTCTGCAGTGCACCCGCACATTTTCTATACCTGATGATCTGGAGAAGCACGCAAAAGTTCATCTGTCGCTGGAGTTGAGGAAGGATAAAGCGTGTCCGTATTGCGAGAAAAAATTCACTTCTGAATCACTGCGAACACATATCAAATGCGTACACATGAATGAGCGGTCCTTCATCTGTGAGGAATGCGGCATGGCAGTTCATACTAATGCAACACTAAAGAAACACATGCTCACCCACACGGATTATGCGCCATTTGAGTGCGAAATTTGCAAGAAGTGTTTCAAAAATGGAGAGCGTCTACAGAATCACATGGAGACACACGATTCCCATAAGCACATTTGTCCTCAATGTGGTCTACAATTGAATTCCCGCAAAACATACAATCAGCATTTGCTGGTGCACTCGGACACTAAGCAACACAAATGCGATTATTGTGGACGGGCGTTTAAACATTCGAAGGTGTTGAAGAGTCACCTGATAGTACACACGGGTTTGAAGCCATATTCTTGCGATTTTTGCGATCGAACCTTTGCCCATGCCTCCAATTGCAGAGGACATAAAAAGAAAATCCATCCTGAAGAGTTGGCTGCCCAGGAAGCGGCTGGTCTTAGTAAGGCGTATACACACAACATACCCAAATTGGAAGAGTTAAAAGCAATGTTCGTTTATGGTGCCTTTTTTCATACTAAAACATATTTTTTAAGCAAGTTCTAAATATTTACAGAACCAAATCGGCTGGCAACCTGGCGCCTGTAGTACCCAAACAAGCTGGACGCGGCATTATCATTCCTGATGATCTAATATGTGTCGAATGTGGTATACAGTTAAAGTCTCGTGCCACACTGCAACAGCATTTGCTGGTGCACTCGGACGAGAAGCAGCATAAATGCGATTTTTGTGGGCGTGCTTTCAAGCATTCGAAGGGTCTGAAGAGTCATCTTATCATACATTCTGGTCTGAAGCCGTACGTATGTAATTTTTGCGGGCGCGCTTTTGCAAACGGGCCCAGTTGTCGAGCGCATAAGAAGAGAATCCATCCCCAAGAGTTGGCTGCATTTGAAGCCGCCGGGGGTGGAAAGATTTACACATACAACATACCAAAATTAGAGGAATTAAAAGCGCTGTAAGTGAAAAGTTCTGTTTAGGGGTCACTGTTTTTAATAATGTTTTTTAAAAATTCCAGAACTAAATCTGCTGATAATATGAAGCCTGTAATGTTAAAGAGGTCTGGTCAATACCCACCTGCTAAGAAACCAAAAATTATTAAGATTAAAAATGACGACTTAGTGACAAGTTTTGATAATCCAGACTCCGATAAGAACATCAGCAACGACGAGCAAAGCAATTGAAAGCATATTTTGAAATGATTTCCATTGTTCCCCAGATTGGTGGATCTTCAGAATGGCACTGTAATGGCATATAAGGCGTTTTTGGAGTTTCCAATTTTCTACATGCTTTTATATGAAACATACATATTTGTAATTTAGTATTATCTTATTAATATTTAATTATAATGTTCTTAGTGCATAATTAATATATAATGTTCTTAGTGCATATAAAAACCTCATCAGGAATTGATTTCATAATCATTATTAGTCGCGTCTAATTTCTTAAGAACCTTCTATGTATTTTTTATCATAGTGAAATGCTAAGCGAGCTCAAAGATTTAAGTGGACTTCTTCCTACGTACTAAGGAATCACTGTTCCAAGATTCCAATGGGCGCCACTTGCTGCGTAATGGGTTTAAGTGTGATACTCTCATATGACATGCAGACACTCACATTTATTTCACGTATGCTCTGGAATCGTGCATAGTGGCTAGTGGCTTCGAAATTAATTTTCTAAGCAACTCGATATTTGTGAATTTAATTTTTATATATGATTTGATTTGTATAAAAAAGTTTTATAATGAAATATATAAAGAAAAATATATACAAATAACTAGAAAAAACAGAAACAGTTTTTAAGCAAGCGCAGGTTGACCCTCCACCCTGATTTCCCCCTTTTCAATCACTCTTGTGGCAGGTGAAATTTTACTTTTTTACGGCAAGGTTCAGGTTTTAGGCCAACTGTTCCTCACCAGGAAAATAGCGGCTCTGAGACTCATTTCCTATTATATAATATCGTCGTATTGGGTAACACTTCGTAGTTAAGATTATATATACTTTGCACTGACAACCTATCAGTATTTGAAGGTGCAAAAAACATGACAACTGCTCCGAACCAATTGTGGCTACAAAGCAATTGCTAATTGAACTAGGTAAGAAGGTGCGATTAATGTGGATACCAGGTCATGGAGGGATAACTGGAAACGAATACGCAGATAAAGCAGCGAAATTTACAGTGAAATCTCCACTGAACACGTTTATGCCTTTCGACAACAAATTTGTAGCAAAGGTCGCATCATCCTATGCCATCAAGAAAACTTTCACAAACTGGCAGAACTACAATCATGAATACAAGTCCTTCAAGACTAAACACACTACCGTAATACTTCCATCATCGACCACTGCTGCAATGAACAGATGCTTCGTTAGACTTCGGTTAGGACACACAAACATCACGCACGGACACCTAGTAAAAAAAGGAATCGTCACCTAGCCAGTTTTACGGTATTCTCCAACTCACAGTTTCCCACATCCTCGCAGATTGCCCACTCATCATCCGCTCCATAAATTCTAACCAAAGTCTGATCAATTTACTTTGTGAACCTTCCGTAGATAATATTCAAACTATTTTTAATTAAAAGAAAATAAAATTGTTTCCGCAATTTAATTTAATAAGCTTATACATTTATATTTTATCTAAGATTAATTTAAACAAAAGCCGATAGCCCTGGCAGCTAGTGCTTTCTTAATTATAATTTTAATTGTAATTAATAATAATAATAATATATAGCTAAAACTACTTCCAAGCAACCCTTTTGGGTCAGTTTCCCAATTCTGAGACTGCAATTTAGACCCTTTTAAAAGAGTACTTTTTGTTGTTTGAAATGATACTCATTTTTAGTCAACAGAGCAACCCTGGTTGTCCATCGGTTTGCGTCAGAGTCCTCTTTCTGAGATTACAATTTTTACTATTATTGTGTAAAACATTTTTCAATATTGATATTTTATTGTTTAAATGCCTGCTCTGAATAAAGGAGTCTCCCTTATAGTGCTTTCAATACTCCATTAAATTTGGTGAAGTCATAGTAATGCCTAGTTCATCAGCAACTGAAGGAGATGGCTTGTTTTCTAGCAACTCTAATGGAAGCTCCACCTCCACAGTTATAAACGATTGGCGTCTATGGTGTCGACTGTGTGCAACAGATGATATCCAAGGCAATATAAGTGTGCTCACGAAAGATGCACAGCAAACAGTTGGTAGCGAAGCTGCTTTAGCAGAATCCGTCAATGTGGAGCCTAGTTTGACGGAGGCTATTGAAAAATATTTCTTAGTTAATGTGAGTAATTTTTCATGGCTACAATTTGAATGTAATTTACATCCTCCGTCTTAATTTAGATAAAACAGAATGACGATTTGCCAGAGACACTTTGCTCTGGATGCTATACCCTGGTCACTTCTCTGATAAACTTTTCGGAACGTGTTTCTAAGGTGCAGGAAATGTTTACCTCACTCCATGATTCCATTGTACACACAAAATTCGATTTACACGCCGCTCGTCTAAAGTACGGGGTCTTGGATGAAGCCCGTGAACCTGTGATCCTGTCGGAAATGCATTACTTGGAGGCGAAACCCAAAATCGACGAATTTGAGGAGAATATAATTGAAATGGATGTAGTAGCCATAAACCCATTAGAGTCGGTCTCCTCACCTATTGAAATAAAAGAGGAGTTCATGTTAGAAAAGAACGAAAGCAAGAAAAAGGACGATAAAGTAGCTTCTAAGGGTGGCTATGATGAAACAAACAATGATGAGAACGAACTTCGTGCAGTAAACTCCCTTGAAGAAATTATAATCTGTGAAGATGCGCGGGATGAAGATGACTCGCATAAAAATAATTCTATAACAGAACCGTTTATGCTGGAGGAAACTGCCGTCGAACCACCAACAAAACGCAGACGGCGGAAACCAAAACGACTATTAGATAATAATCAATATTCAGAAGAGGAGCCAGTTCCTGATAATGTCGATGAATCTCAATTCAAATATGGCTGCACTGAATGTCCGCGAAAATTTCAGTTCAACCATTACCTTCGGCAACACTTGAAATTCACTCATTCGAAGCCTGAACCTTCGCACGACTGGCCTTGTCCGCAGTGTTCCCGTGTATTCACTAAGCAATGGCAATTAACTATTCATTCGAAGGTTCATCTGCCGCTGGAACTGAGAAAGGTAGTGCCGTGTCCGTATTGTGATTCAAAATTCACATCCGATTCCCTGCGGACTCACATCAAGTGTGTGCATATGAATGTGCGTCCGTTCATATGTGAAGAATGCGGGGTGGCAGTGCACACAAACGGCGCCCTAAAGAAACACATGCTCACTCACTCGGACTATGCGCCCTTTGTGTGTGATGTGTGCCAGAAGGGCTTCAAAAACAAAGCCCGACTGCAGAATCACTTGGAGACCCACGATCCCAGCAAACATATATGCCCTACGTGCGGTGTCCAGTTAAATTCACGTTTAACATATAGCCAGCATTTGCTGGTGCACTCGGATGAGAAGCAACATAAATGCGACTATTGTGGACGAGCGTTTAAGCATTCGAAGGTGTTGAAGACTCATCTATTGATACATACAGGTCTGAAGCCATATTCTTGTGACTTTTGCGAGCGCACCTTTTCACATGCATCCAACTGCCGCGGGCATAAGAAGAGAATGCATCCTGAAGAGCTGGCTGCGCTTGAAGCGTCTGGCCCTAGGAAGGCGTACACAGTGAACATACCCAAATTGGATGAGTTGAGAGCGATGTGAGTTCAGTAGAACTTACTTATACTTATAAACTTATCAAATATAATAAAATTTTATACATTTAAAGAACCAAAACTGCTGGCAATTTGGCGCCTGTGGGACGTAAAAAATTAAACAAACCAACCGAACCTGTCCGCCACATTTGTCCTAAATGTGGCCAACAGTTGAGTTCACGCTACACACTTCAACAGCATTTGCTTGTCCACTCTGATGAAAGGAAGCACAAGTGCGATTATTGTGGACGCGCCTTTAAGCATTCGAAGGGTCTGAAGAGTCATCTTATAATACACTTGGGTTTGAAGCCGTATTCTTGTAATTTTTGTGGGCGCAAATTTGCCAACGGGCCCAGTTGCCGCTCACACAAGAAAGGAGTCCATCCAGTAGAGCTGGCTGCTTTGGAAGCAGCTGGCGGAGGGAAGACCTACACACGCAACATACCCAAATTGAAAGAGTTGAAAGCCATGTGAGTTTAAAAAGTTTCTTATATAAATTTTGTCTTTATTATTAATTTTTACCAATTTAAGTACCAAAGCTGCAAGCAACCTGTCACCTGTGGGATCAAACAGAGGATCGCTTTCTATTGATAAGAAAGAAAAGCTTGAGTTAACAGACAATGAGGAGGAGGACGTAACTAATACCAATAATCCAGAGTACGATCTGAACAGCAGCAACGATGAACAAACCGAATGACTTGAAATGGCGATGCCAAAACAATTATCTCAGCTGGCGTTTCGGCGCAAATCAAGGCGATTCTTCAGCCATGGCGATTTCGCTGGGGTTGGTCTTATTAATAGACTTTAATCATATACCCTACGTATTTGCATTGTATTTGATAATTTTTTAAACTTATTTTATAAAAGTCATAAAGAGAGCGAACGACAGTTTCGCAGGATCTAAAAGGAATACACAGAAAATTTACATCCAAGATTTGAACTTCCTTTAAAATTGAATTAAGGAAATAAGCAAACTCATAACTTAAAAAAAAAATGCATTTTTGGAACAATTTGATACAATTACACGATAAATTGTTAAAAATATTGTGTTGAAAATACTCGATTTTTGAAATACAAAATTAAAGACTTGAAAGTTGGCTTGTCCCCGATTCCTGGCAAAGTAACATTATTTTAAATTTGTTTAGACCTACAAACTTTCCTTTATTGATGATGATTTATGGGAAGTCTAGTTGGCATCCTTGAGAGGGTTGATAGGCACCAATATGAACTATAGAGGCAGTTCTTTTCCTGCTACACATTCGCGTGAGTAAATACTAAAGAAACGTTGCCGCATAGACGCCACCAGATTAGCAATCAGAACCAACTGACACACACACACACACACACACAAGCGCTGCATTTACTACGAATGCTAGATTTTAATCCACTCTCATAGTAAACCAGAACTTGTTTCTCAAAGTTAGAACGGTGGAAGTCGTTTGTCAATCCACCACCTTTGAAACTAAAGACTCAGGACACGGACCTAGACACTCACAAGTACTGCGTTTGCTACGAACGCTGGGTATTTCAATCCGCCTTCATAGCAAACCAGGACTTGCTTCTCAAAGTCAAACCGGTGGAAGTGGTTTTTCAATCCACCACCGTTGAGACTGGAGACAAGACGGCACAGCACCGACTTCAGGAGCGGCCTTCATAAAGCCCATAATTTCTGTTATAGCATTTAAACATAGAAATAAGAAAGAACTATAAAATAATAAAGAAAACTTTTAACAATACAACACACCGCGAAGTAATTTTCTGTACATGACCCTGGCGAACCGCTGAGTACTACCCCAGCAGATTTGAGTCGTTACATGTTCTTCGAATTATCCAATATTGAATTGCAGGCTTGATATCTTTAAATGTTCTATTATTGAATTGAGGACGGACTATTTTATTTAGATGTTTGCAGCATCTTAAAGGAAGTTTTATATTTGCTTAATTCACATGGTTTTTATCACCTTATGTTTGAACAAAATTATGCTAGATTGAAGTGCCAAATGTGTTCAATCGGATTCATATCTGCCGACTGTGGAGGTGTTTTCAATTGTTTGCTATGGTATATTAGCCATTCCTGCACAAGAAACGATGTATGCTTCGGGACGTTATCTTATTGGAACATAAATTCTCAACACTTCATCTAAAATGTTCTTATACAAGTGCTTCTCCATTTTCTCATCTATAAAGACGAGATTTCCGACTCCAGATGTAGGTATAAACCCCACACTATAGCATTACCGCCGCCGTGTTTCTCTGTTTTGATTACATTATTTTATTGCAGCTCTTTGTGTGGTTTTCGCTAAATTTTTTGTGCGCCATCTTAGGCAAATAGGTTAAACTTTGATTCGCCACTAAATATCACGCTCCGTGTGGATTTGCCTGCCATCCCATCGGACGCGTCCCCAGGTGGCGGATAGGGGGACCCTTGGTAGGCAAATGACATTTCTTCTGAACCTCTTAGGAGGGGCGGGAGTTATGTCTGTCTATATCAATGATGGTATAGAGAATGGGTACCATCCGTGGACCAAACTGGCTAGGGAGGAGTCCCGAACAAAAACCACTGTCGGGCGATGGACAACACAACATACTCCAGGTGGAACCTATTGGTACATTCCATTTTAGTATTCTTGCAACCCTGCAACGGGTGCAACTCTGTAATCTGATCTTTTCTAAACACACACTCTTACTTATTTTTGCTTTTATCTTGAATAAAGACGCTTTAATCATAACCCTAAATAATAGAACCCACGCATGTGGAAATCCACCCCCTTCGGCGGCAGGAGCACGGATTCTGGAGGCCCCTTCTCATCGCTAAAGTCTCTCGCCTTTATCAGCGAGAGCGCATCCTGGAGGAGACGGGGGTTGTTACCACAATCTCTTCTTCTTCAGAGACGGAGGAACGTATCCTGGATCCAGAGGGCCTGCGTCGGCAAGTCACCACAGTGGCGGAACGACCGACCAGTGGTTCTGGGGCAACGCGAACTCAAGCGAAGAGGAAGAGAAGGAAGCGGCTTGCTAGGCTCGTGCAGGAGAAATCCTCACATGGCTCTGCCGGCCCTTCTGTGTCAACTCCCTCCAAAAGGCCCAGGTCTGCGGGAGTGACACCCACGGAAGCCACCGAGCCTGCGGAGGGATTGACCGCTCCGAAATCTCGCTCGCGAGGTAAGCGGCGGAAGATTCTTGCTGAAAACAGCATACCCACCTGCCCTGCAGCTGTTACTGCTGGTGGCGCCACGACCCCAAAGGGTACGAGCGAAACCTCGGTGGCGGCTAATGTGGTGGGGAAGAATGTTGCCAATAAGCTGCAGTCTGCCCAGCCACTCGCACCCAGGAAAACCATCTGCCCGGCGAAGTCTTTGCCAGTGGAGGGTGGTGAGCTGGACCTTCGCCCAAGCCTTTCCAAAGGTGCAGCCAAGCCATCGTACAGCGAGAAGGCTACCGGCCCGCAACCAATGGCGGTCATTGGGAAGCTGGGGCCTGACCATCGGCTGACTGATGCAGAGATAAAATACTGCAAAGGTCATCTGATGACGTCGCGTCATTGCCTCCGGTCCTGAAGCTAATGCGAAGGGCTATGAGACAAAGGACGGCACTCTACAGGTGTCGTGCGCGTCTCAGGCCAACTTTGATTAGCTCGGGGGTGTAGTCAATGACGTGCCCCCCATGGGGACCACTCGCTTCGCGGTCTATAGCGAAGCAGGCGTGTCCCTCAGGAAAGCCATCTGCTGGGTTCCGGATTCCGATCTGTCGACCGCAGATGTCCTTTCCTGTCTGCGTGCTCAGAACCCTGGCATCAACACGAGGCTTTCGCGAGTTCTTTCGCACACCAGGGGTAGCAACCGAGATGGTAAAGAAGGCGCTAGTCTTGTGGTGCGAATAGATGAGGCCTCTGTTGATGTCATGGTTTCTCTGTACCGGAGCCGTCTGAGTCTCTTCTTTGCTGTAACCTTTCATGTCTTTCCCAGATGAATGGCTCGGACGATTCTCGTAGCTATCGTCCTTTGACAGTAATGCAAATTAACTTGCAGCATTCTAAAGCCGCTACTGTACTCCTAAGTAGACGGCTCACCCTGCTGCACACATTACCCCACATAACAACAGTACAAGCGTCCTGGGTCTTTAGGGGTCGCCTCTGTGGCCTTGGCTCGTTGAAAGGGGCCACGATATTTATATTATATTATATGACAGAAACTCGATTAGACCTAGAGCCGGTCTTATAATATCATCCCATTTCGCAGCGACCTGCGTTGACCTATTTTGTTGTCAGGATCTGGTTGCGGCAGAGATTAGTTTTAAGAGTGTGCACGGATGGTCGAGGTTCGTGATTGCATCTGCTTACTTCCCTTACGATGCTTTGAAGGCGCCACCACCTGGGAAGGTCGCTACTCTCGTAGGGTTCTGTGAGCGGCGCAATCTTGGTCTCGTTCTTTGTTGCGATGCTAATGCCCAGCATACGATCTGGGGCAGTAGCAAGTGCAATGAGCGGGGCTCTCGACTTTTCGAGTATATTGCCTCCTCCAGCCTGAACATCCACAATGTAGGCAAGCAGCCTACTTTTGTGACTACGAGAGGGCAGGAGGTAATTGACGTCACCCTGTCAAATCCAAGACTAGGATGGTCGATCAACAACTGGAGGGTCCTCGCCGAAGACTCGTGCTCGGACCACAGATACATTGAGTTTCAGTGTGGCGAGCGGGCGCAGATGCCATTGCCCACCAGAAACCCAAGAAAAACAGACTGGCCAAAGTTCAGGGAGGCACTGCGTAGCAATTACGTGACGCCACTGAAACTTCGCAAGGAGCAGAACATTGAGGCGGCTGTTGAACATCTCAACACCGCTCTAACAAACAGCTTCGAGCTAGCCTGTCCAACTAGACCTCCTCTTAGCCGGACTCCTGTTCCATGGTGGAATCGAGAGCTTCAGGTGCTGAGGCGTGAGTCTAGAAAACTCCTCAACCGGGCCCTCAAGACGAATCTTGATGAGGACTGGGAACGATATCGACGTGTTCAGAGGGACTACAAGAAGCTAATTCGGGACTCGAAAAGGACTTCTTTTAGAGACTTCTGCAGTGATATTAAATCCCTGAGTGACACGGCAAAACTGGTGAAAGTCCTGAAAAAGGACCAAACCGCTAAGCTGGGGTCGCTCAGGAAACCTGATGGCTCCTATACGGAGAGGCAAAGTGAGACACTCAGCTTGCTGTTGGAGTCACACTTTCCAGGAAATCAGGTAAGCATAGCCTGTCAACAATCACCTTTGGCTGGAACTGTTGTCAGGGCAGCTACACCCTCTCGACATGATTGGTATGTCGCCAGAACTGTGGCGAATGAGGCTGCCATTAGATTTGCTATCAAATCCTTTGATAGCTTCAAATCGCCCGGAATGGATGGCATATCTCCGATTGTGTTGAAGGAACGCATTGAGTTAGTGTTGGCAGCACTGAAGAAGATCTTCGCTGCATGTCTCGCGCTGGCCTATGTACCACGCTCTTGGAGGATGGTGAGGGTTGCTTTCATTCCTAAGGTTGGGAGAGACGACTATACCAATCCCAAGAGCTTCAGACCTATTAGTATGATCTCATTCATGATAAAGAGTTTAGAACGGCTGGTGGAGCTTCGCATGCGTAGGGAGTCTCTGAAGACGCATCCACTCTCTCCATTTTATCATGCCTATCAAAAACCTTGTTGGAAGGATAGAGCGAGCCATCGACAGGAAAGAATACGCAATAGGCATCTTTGTGGACATAGAAGTGTCGTCTGGGGTTAATAGAGGCTGTCCCCAAGGTGGCGTACTCTCTCCGTTGCTCTGGTGCATGGTAATCGATCCCCTGCTTAACGCCATTAATGACTCGGGTGTCTACGCTCAGGCCTATGCGGATGATGTTGGCTGTCTTTTAACAGGTCCATCCCTTATGATTGTCTGCAGAAGGGTGCAGAGAACTCTGGATATGATTGACACTTGGTGTAGTGCGAATGGGCTATCGGCTAATCCTGTCAAGACTGGTATTGTCCTCTTTACCAGAAGGAGAAAGCTTGAAGGACTTATTCTGCCTACACTAAAAGGAGTCACTATCCAGCTATCCAAGGAAATCAAATATCTTCGAGTCATCCTTGATAACAAACTTCTTTGGAAATCGCATGTCGAACTGAAGACATCCAAAGCACTGTCAGTTTTCTGGCAGTGTAAGGGTATTTTTGGTAAGACATGGGGTCTTTCCCCCAAGGTTCTATGGATCTATACAGCTATGGTACGACCTATTATCACCTATGCATCGATGGTTTGGATGAGCAGACTCTCTCTTGTAGGGGTCAAAAAAGCTCTATCAAAACTACAACGTGCTGTGGCCATATGTTGTACCGGAGCATTTCCGACTACTCCAGGTCCGGCACTTGATGCTCTGGTGAATCTCCCGCCACTAGATGTCTTCATCCGTGGAGAGGCCGTTAAGGCCATCTGCAGAGTGAAACATAGTGGCCACTGGTATGGGGTGTATTCGATATTGGACGATGGCACAGGCACTGACATCGATTCTGCAATCCTGTCTATGCCCCCGAACTCCATGTCGTCAACCGCCATACTAGAAAAGCGGTACAATGTGTTGTTGCCAGAGGCTCGTTCATGGTTAGATCCCGAGAACGAGCACGGCAAACACTGCTGCCGTATATTCACTGCTGGCTCCAGGACTGAAGACGGTTCAGGCTCTGGTGTCTTCGTGGAATCTTGTGGGGACCCGTCGCTTCTTTGCCCTTGGTCTTCATACGTCTGTGTTTCAGGCGGAGGTGTATGCGATACTTGAGGCAATGGACTTTGTTGTGGAAAACAGGTGGAAAGGCAAATATATTTGTGTCTGCAGTGACAGCCAAGCAGCACTCATGGCCTTGGATAGTCCTACCACCACTTCCACGATAGTCAGGTCCTGCAAATCATGGCTAAATTATGTTGGATAACATAATAGTCTGACGCTGACTTGGGTACCGGGACACGCTGGCATTGCGGGTAACGAGACCTCCGACTCTTTGGCCAGGATGGGCTCTGAGGCTGTTTTTATTGGCCCTGAGCCTGTTCTGCCACTCCCTTCTGCTGTCATCAAAGCCACTGCAAACAAGTGGGTTGTTTCGACCCATAAGCGAGCATGGCGGGCTGAGAGAGGTTGCGGATGGACGAAAATTATGCTACCTGTTATCTCTGACCAATGGTCACGGTTCCTTTTATCTTTAGGTAGGAGGGACTGCAGGCTGTTGGTTGGCGTAACAACGGGGCACTTTCTATGGGCTAGGCACATGGAAAGGATTGGCATATCAGACAGTGCGCTGTGTCCAGCCTGTGGAGAAGAAGACGAGACGGCGGACCATTTCCTTTGCGTCTGCCCTGCCTTTGCTCGAATCAGGTTTGGGATTTTTGGCACTGATGTGCTGAGGTGTGACCAACTTGGCTCCTTGGCACCACAGGATCTACTTCTATTTCTTCGGAGGTCGGGTAGATTTAAAGCAGAGTAAAAGGGAACCTTAAGTGCAGTACAATGGATATACGAGGTGTGATCAAAAAAGAACCGTTATTGTGTGATCAAAAAACAAAGTGTTTATTTATTCATCAACAACTATCTTGTCCCCTTTAAAGTAATTCCCCTCAGATATAATACACTTATGCCAGCGTTTTTTCCAATCCTCGAAACACTTCTGAAACGCTTTTTTTGGTATCACCAACAGCTCCTGTTTCGATTTTTCTTTTATCTCCTCAATCGTAGCAAAACGCTTTCCTTTCATCGGTGTCTTCACGTTTGGAAAGAGGAAAAAGTCAGCGGGGCCCAAGTCCGCTGTATACGGTGGTTGAGGCATGATAACGGTTTTGTTTTTGGCCAAAAACAGCTCCTGAGCGATGTCCACGCGACGTTGTTTTTGCTCAAAATTTAGCAATTTTGGAACAATCTTCGCTGCCGCACGTTTCATGCCTAAAACATCCATAAAAATTGCTTGGCATGAGCCGAACGATATGCCAACTTCACCAGCAACCTCTCTGATAGTGATTCGACGATTATCCAAACTCATTTTCTTCACTGCGTCAATGTTTTCATCGGTTGTTGACGTGCTCGGGCGACCAGGACGAGCATCGTCATTGACATATTCTCGGCCTTCCTTAAACCGGTTATACCACAATTGAACTTGTGTTCTGCTCATAGTAGACTCGCCAAAGGCCACAGTCAACATTTCAAATGTCCTTGCGCATTTAATTTCATTTTTTACACAAAACTGAATACAGTTTCTTTGATCCATTTTTTCGAATAGTACAAAATCGAAGAGCACACCAAAACACCAGTAACCTTTTTATCTGTCAAAAACAAACTGATAATCCAAAATGGTTGGTATTGCCAACATATATAACAGACATGTGTACCAACATAAAAAAAAAAATGCGAACATCCAACATACGTAACTCACGAAAAGATGAAAATAACGGTTATCTTTTGATCACATATATATATATATATATATATATATATATATATATATATATATATATATATATATGTATATATATATATATATATATATATATATATATGTATATATATATATATATATATATATATATATATATATATATATATATATATATATATATATATATACATAATAACACTGGTATTAAACCCTGAAGGATTGCAATGGTATTTTTGTTATGAATAGGTAAATTATAACTTAATTCAATACCTGGACATATTTTTGTGAATTTTGATCGCCTGGATATACGAGTATATTGTTGAATTTTGAATACCTGGGGATATTTTGGTGAATTTGTATTACCAGCGCATATATGGTGAATTTCCTATTATTCCATTAATTTTCGCAAGCATTCTCAGTACACACGAACAAACGTGCATGCATATAATCAAACCGTGAATTTATTAAAAATTGTTCTGATATAACTGCTGGAAACACATCAATATCTGTATACTCGTATATGTACATACTCACTTTTGACACATTATCCCAACATTAATTTATTATTATTTATTTATATACACAAAGAATATTTAATTACTAAGCTCCTCTTTGCTGTCTTCTATAATTACATACGTTTTCAAACTAGTACGTTTTCTAGTTATAATTAGTACTTATTTTTTATTCAATTCAGCAACCCGTATTTGAAATTGTGTTTGTTTTGGTTTTGTTCTTCTGGTTTGTGTGGTTTTATAAGAAGGCAGCAGGTTCTGTATTATATGGTATATTTAAATTAGCTTTGGTGAAGTGATTTTTGGTAATGCATGTTCCAGCAGCCGCAGCTACAGAGGGCGTTATGTCTACGGACACTTCAACTACCAATGTAGGTGAAAACGTAGCCGAAAATTGGCGGCTATGGTGCCGCCTGTGCGCAAAGGAAGATAGTCAGTCCAATATTAGTGTCTTTTTTAAAAACGACCAACGTGGAGTGGCTGCATCCACGATGAATGTTGCTGGCGGCGCCAATCAAGAGTTGAGTTTAAAGGCGGCTATTCAGAAATATTTCTGGGTGAATGTGCGTATTTTTTGTTTAAATATGAATTCATGCATACGAAAGTAATTTCTTTTTAAACAAATTCAGATTAAACCTAACGAAGATATGCCAGAAATGCTTTGTACAGAGTGTTTCTCCCTGGTCACATCTATTGTGAACTTCGGGGAACGTGTTTCTAAGGTGCAGAAAATGTATGGGGCTCTCCACAATACCACTGGGCAGACGAAATCCGATTTGGATGCCACTCGTTTGAAGTACGGGTTGCTAGATGAGGAGCGTGAACTGGTAATGTTGCAGCATCCTTTATCTGAAGTTTTGTACTTTGAAACAGAACCAAAAACCAGTGAACTTGAAGAGCAAGCATTTGAAACGGCTCCAACAGTGAGAAACCCATTGGAACCGCCTTACATAGATCTGAAAATAAAAGATGAAAACATGGAACATAAAGAAAGCAAGGTTGAGGATCATCATCATCATTATGAGGATCATGGTCATTATCATCATCATGAGGATCATTTTTCCAGTAGTGACTATGACGAAGACAACAACACTGATGAAGATTACTGTCCAATAAAGGCTTCTTCAAGAAATAAATTCGCCAAATATAAGCAGGGAGATTATAAATTTACAAAAAAAATTAAAGGCGAGGCGCCCAGTGATGAAGACAAACAGCCGCTAAAAAAACGTATACTACGGAGCAGTTTGTTCTCGCTGGACAACGAGGAGAAGTCACCCGATGAAGCACCCCCCGACGAAGCAGCCATCGACCTCAATTCAAATGGGGATGTTGACATTTTTTCTTGTGTTGATTGCACCGCAACTTTCAATCAAGTTGAAGAGCTCCAAAACCATATGAAACGAACTCATTCCGAGGTGGACAATGAGTGTCAAGCGTTGACATGCCCGCAGTGTTCACGTGTGTTCACTTCACAGTGTCGGCTTAAGCGACATGTAAGTCTCCATTCGCAAGGGAGTGTGAAGAAGAAAGATGTACCTTGTCCGTATTGTCGTAAAAAGATCCGCTCCAATACGCTGCACACGCACATAAAATACATGCACCTAGAAAGCGACGTGCGTCCCTTTGTGTGCGAAGAATGTGGCGTGGCAGTGCGCACAAATGCGGCTCTAAAGTCGCACATGCTCACGCATACGGATTATGCACCATTTGTGTGTGACGTGTGTCAGAAGGGATTCAAGAATCTGGTCCGGCTGAAGGTAATTCCGCAGTGATTTCCTAAATAAGAAAGCATATAAAATTCATAATATTTTAGAAACATTTGGAAATACACGATCCCAATAAGCATATTTGCGCTGAATGTGGCATGAAGTTGAATTCCCGCAAAACATACAATCATCATTTGCTGGTGCACTCGGACAAAATGCATCATAAATGCGATTATTGTGGCAGGGCTTTCAAACGCTCGAAGACGCTAAAGAATCATCTCATAAAGCACACGGGTTTAAAGCCGTATTCGTGTGATTTTTGCGAGCGTTCTTTTGCCTTTGGGCCCAGTTGCCGAGCGCATAAGAAGAGAATGCATCCTGAAGCATTGGCTGCCCTGGAGGCATCTGGTGGCGGGAAGATTTACACACTAAACATACCTAAATTGGACGAATTGAAGGCGCTGTAAGTTGGAGTGGTTTTGTTTAGAAGCTTTTTAATTTATAAATGTAACATTTACAGAACTAAGGCTGCCGGTCACCTGACGCCCGTGGGCACAAGAAAATTTGGCGGTTATGGTTCTTGTAAAAAACCAAAACTTGACTCTAAAGAGAGTGGCGATAGACAAACCAATACCGATGGTCCAGAATCAGCTGAGAACAGCCGCAACCAATAGGTTTCCATTTGTGAAAGGAATGGGAGTATAAAATCCTATAAGTAACTCCACACACATTAGTGGAGTCAGATTGGAAATAGTGATGTATTTTTATGAGACAAACGTAAGAATACTATAAAGAAAAGAAAACGCATTTCTATATTATTGTTAGTATTGTTAATATTCTAGTATATATATCCTAGATAATGAGGGTGTTAGTTCTATATACTTGCAAGTATATAGAAAATCTTTTGTACAATTTAATTAAGTAAGTTGTTCTGTTTAAAGAATTTCCAATGCACCAGTTTTAAGTAATAACGAGGACTTTGCTTAATGCAGACATTTTAGGGTAATATTATGTTTATTTTTTTCTACTAACAATATATACATATGTATATAATATTTCATATATACATATGTATATAATATTTCACGAGACTTTTAAACTCGTTAGAAACGAGCTGCAGCTTTGTTATCAAGTTAGACATATTTTTATTATCATCACAGGGAACGGGCCCAGAGGCTTCTCTTTCCTGGCTGCATGATCTGCATATATCCTCAAGGATAACTGAACCCTAACCTAGCATTTTAATGGCATTTGTGAAGGCACCTCTTGAAAGTAGTTTTAATGCTCCACAATCGTTTATAAAATAGAATCCCAATAATAAACACTTTCCCCATTAATATTATCAATTACTTTTATTTCATTTTATTATGTAATTTTGTTACAATTGCTTTAATTAATTGTTCATTTGTCACCATACAAAATCAACTTTAAAGTCAATGGAGTCTCACTGCATTTGACATCAAAAAATGGTTGTTTTGTATTTTAAAAACTAAAAATTTACATTAAACTATATTTAATTAACCGTATGTATGTATAAATAACTATAAGCCGGGTGTACATAGCTAAATGCGCGTCTTAAACTATCAATTTGTTAATTATTATTAATTACAATTGCAAATTCGTGTTTTTTAAATAATTTTTCTTCTCTAAACTTATTCAATTTTTAAATGTTTCATTTTTTTAGTATTTATTGAATTTTGATTAATTTTTCACACTCCATTCTCATATCGTTTAAATTGAATTCACATACAATTAACAATTTATTGAACTTCATTAGCTACTACGCCTAAAAGTGTGCTAACAAATTAGCAACGAAATTCTTGTTTGTATGCGTTCATGAATGAAATATTTTCACACCTAAAAATTAAGTTCTTTTAGTTAACTAATTTGCAAATAATGCATAACGCCTAAAACTATGCAATAGAAATATACTCCAAAACAGAAAACAATCACACGGGCAGTCAAAAAGAGTCCGGACCTTTTCCGTACGGCTTTGATAGTACTTCTATGCGTTTTTTTCAGTTAGATTCCGATTCTGGTAAACTATTCGAATTGCTTTTAAGAGTTCAACGCGTTAATCGCGTTCATCACATTCATCGCGTTCATCGCATTCAACAGTTCATCGCGTGCATCGCGCAACTGTGTTAGTATCCATGCAAAATAGTTTTTCTTTAGTAGTACATATTCTCAGTATAGGTAGTTTTACAATTAGTATTTTGAATATTTTCGATATCACAACAAAAATGTTTGAAAAAGTGGATAAAGTAACAAGCATTTCACGTTAATGGCGGCGGCAGGATGATCGGATCGAATGTGCGCTGATATTCGGTGAAGTTGTCGATTTGACGATAGCCCCAGAGCTCCATGGCCTTTGTGCAATGTTCTTGTATGAACTGGATCTGGAGAGAACAAAAATTGC
The DNA here is from genome assembly GCA_920105625.2 of Clusia tigrina. Taxonomy (NCBI): domain Eukaryota; kingdom Metazoa; phylum Arthropoda; class Insecta; order Diptera; family Clusiidae; genus Clusia; species Clusia tigrina. The sequence continues at coordinate 64,691,614 of OV050033.1, read as the reverse complement.
AATTAACTATTAAACTTGGGGTGTCGTTCTTTTCTACCTCTTCCACTTTCAAGTCCTGTTTCCAATGAAACGGCGCCGATCTGGAATCACGATATGTCGAACTAACACCACCAATGTTCACTTTGGTGTGTGTATCGAGGAATTCTTCCACCATGGGATCAAACGGCAGACCATAGAATTGCAGAACCTCCTGCGTCATTTCGTACGGATTCAATGAAAGATCCTCGTAACGCAAAGTTCTGGAAGTGAAGCGGTTAGAAATGAGAATAAGCTGCACCAAGGATATTATAAAGCAATGATTGTGACTTACCTAAAGCGTGAAGGATACTTTTTCAGCAATTTTTCAGAGCTTTTGTAATCCGCCACCAAATCTTCACACACAAACGTAGGATCATCGCAGTCGGGATTACCAGCGCACCACACGCGATGCTTGCGCGATTGCATTGTGCCGCGTGGATCGCGCACAAGGAGAACAATACGAACATTCAGACTGAAAGGACACAAGAAAAAGAGAACAATTAATGGAACTGTTGGGATTAGAAATTGTGTAGGTAAGCTTAAATATAATGCAGATGAGTTTAAAGACTATGGAAGTGAGTTTAAAGATCATGTACGTGAATTTAAAGATTGTCTAGGCGAATTTTCTTATAGAAAGTTCAAAAAAATAGTTGCTTAATTGTTCTATCTTAATAAAGAGGACGAGACGACGTAGTAAGAGACCTTCATCTGGCAAAACCAACAGAGAAATGTGTACAGTACCAGCTTTCGGGAGAACAGTCTCCTACCATGTCACAAACAAAGGGCAAACTAGACCCCCTTCGAATTTTTAAAGCGATTTTTCCATCAACCAAGTACCCACTTTGTGTATGACAGAGAATACTTTGATGACTGTGATAGCCAACCGAAGCTGGGAAGCATGGAGAAGTTCTCCTTAGCATGGGGAACATCAGAATTCATAGGCATGTGATAGGAGTTCACACTCAAGGCACGCACTTTCATCACTGTGTGAGAAAATATCTCAGCCTCATGTGAGGAACTCAGACAGATAAGAAGCAGGGCCTTGGTACCATTCAATAATAAATTTAAGGACTAATTATTTTTTTCAGTGTTTTAATTAACTTTTCAATGTACGTCAGGTGAATTTAATTTCAAAATGGATACAAGGCGAATTGAAGTATTCCACTTTTCAGTGTGCCCCAAGGTGATTTCGCCTTAAAGGTGGAGGCAAGGTGAATTTCTGCTTTTTGAGTTGTCAGACAAAAAGCAATTTGAAATATGACAACAAATTAAAATAAGCCAACATATACTTATGTTGGCTTCGTTACAGATTTAGTTACATGTAGCCATATTGCGTGCCATTCGCTTTGTCAATTGGCAATGGGAAAACGAAGGATTGCATCTACTTGCTTGTAAATGCTTTTATTGCTAGTTACTCCCCCTGGCGACAACACACAGTCAGGCACACACAGTGCTATGAAATAAAGATATCCTGTAAGGATATTTTAATTAACACTTTCCCAACAACAGACAAACATTTTGATAGCACTAAAGTGATGTTCAAAGTGATGTAGTAAGTGATTTAAATTTCAGTGCGGCGTTTGAATAAAAGGATTCTATGCCGCGTGCAGCTCAGTGGGTTGATGGCAGGTGTTGCCTCCAGATAAAGATGTAAAGCGTTCCGTTTTGTTTGATGTTCAAGTTTCACTACAGACGCAAAGCAGCGCACCAGTAGGAATGGCCTAAGTAAGTTCTCTTGTTCAAGGCAGCCGCAAGTGAAGTGGAAAATGGGAGACTAAAAATAAAAAAAGGATTAAAGCACAGTTGCTCACTTTGTGAGGAGACTCGAGGTGACGGCGTGTGAATGACAGTTATATGGCAAGTTGTGAGCTGAGCTCTTTTCTCTGTGGATTTGAAAATAAGTAAAATGACTTATCTCTAAACTAAAGCTGCGTATTTACTTATGGTAAACAGCATAAAAGGGAGCAATGAATGAGCTGAGGAACTGCTTAAATTGTAAAGGATGGACTGCTTTTATTTAAGTTTAAACTACTTTCTTTTGGTTTGGAAGCTGTTAAGGAACTGTCTCATAGATGGATTTGTTTAAAAATAAGTCTACTAAAGTAAGCGATATTATTAATCCTCGGCTTATTGAATTGCCACTTGAGTCCTGTAGAAAAATTACTTCAGCTACTTTCGGTTGTCTGCGCGGATCGGTTCCAAAAGACATGATATTCAAACTTTATTGACTATTTCGGTCCTTAAATTAATCGGTGAATGGAACCAAAACTATGCTTCTTAACTGCCTCAAATTTATCACATGAGTTTATTAAATGTATACCCGAAGTCCTATTCCAGCGGCCCTTAAATTTGTCTCTGAATGGTACCATGGCCTTGCTACTTATCTGCCTGAAATCTATCACTTGAGGCTGATATATTTTCTCACTATGGTCTGCGAGTGCGTGCCTTGAGTGTGAGCTCCTACCAAATGACTTCTGAAATGAATTCTGATATTCCCTATACTGACCGCAAGGTCTTTGCTGCCTGCTCAGCTTCTGTTGCCTGTTCACTCATGGTTATCGCGGCCATCACAGCATTCCCCGCCATACACAACGTGGGCTTGTACGTTGTGGTACGAGGGGGTCCGTGTCAACAACAACAACTGAAAATAAACATACCCGAACGCCGTGTATTTATTTACTTTCTATTATTCGTTTATTCACAGCCCGCTTCTGCGCTGGTTTTATCGCTCCGCCTTTATCGCTAATTTCGGTCTGCTTAATTAATTGTTTGTTTACATTTTTGCGAATGTGTTTCTTTCAATATTTGCATGGCATTTGTGCTCCTTTTGGTTTATTTGCGGCAGTCGCTTCGTCTCGGAACACTTTGTTGTCTTTTTCAATGGGTTCAGTTATCGAGTGTTATGTTATATAAGGTTATAATTAATGAAGTGTAAATCGTTTGAAGATAACATCAATTTCTCTCTTAATAGGCGCTGAATAATCTCGCAATGATATCAGAAATTATGGGGATATTTCAGATGAGACGAGTTTCAATGAAGAATTCATGAAATATTGGCTAGGGAAATAATTGGAAGAATTGTGCTTTAAGGGTGGACGGGCATGTCGGAAGATATTCGCATGAGTGTATTTAAGAATTTTTCTCACTGAAAGTGTCATATTACTTAGATTTATGCCCTGCTGCTGGCTACCTGTGTTTGCTTTGACGTGGCTCCGCTGCTGATTGAACAATTAAACTGTTATTGTGGACCTACCGAACTCTTAGAACTATAAATAGTTCTTAGTTAGAATGATTGGGAGTAGTGTATCTGTGACGTATAAGAGAAAGCATCATGCAGAAGTATTTAGTCATAAAGGGACAGCTTCATCATTGCATCTGGTATGTTCCAATAGTCTTTTGAATTTGACATCATTTAATGAAGTTTAATGAAATGGTCTTTTCATCATGAATACCTACATATAGTAGTAGAAATAGTGATGTAGAAAATTCTCTAATTTGGTGGAGATATTCCAGTAGTCTTTTGACATGATAATAATGATGTTTGATAAAAAATAATGAAATGGCCTTATCATCACAATTCATATGGAGCGATGTAAAAGATACCTCAAGTTGGATGAATCAAGATGCAACTGAGTTTCGAGAGAATCAACCAAAAAGTGTCAAGTTATTCCAGAAATTTCCTAGTAAGTGAAAGTACTCCGGATATTTTGTGGTCTATCCTAATCAGAGCTATGCTAGAATCTGCAGATGTTCTCTCTCCATTTAAGGGTATATTTGACTGTGGATTGTTATCCTAAGCTAGTCCACAACTATATTTATATATAATTTGTCCACAGAAATCAGTCACAGTAGTTGGAAAATCGACCTTATCCGCATCTCGTATTGCTTTTAATGTCTTCTTCTGGCTGTCATTGGCTCCGCCTCGCATGTGCCCATTGTGCATGCAGCTGTCCAACATCTACACTCGTATTTGCGTGACTTTCCATACTGGTGCACTTTCGCAGTCATGGTTGCATTCGGCATAACGAACTTTCCGCTTGCCTGCCCGCTGGAGCTTCATTTGCGGCGCGTGGCGGGTTGTTGTTGTTGTGGAGTGCAGTCTCAATACTCGCTACTGTCAAGCAAACTTTGATTGTGTCTTTCTTCTTTCTGTGTTTACAGCTCGATTTGATAATTTCCTTTTGTGTAGTTCTACGCGTGTTTTCACTCTCTTTTGGATTTGAAATTTCACTTTTTCTGCAAAGTGCAAGAAAGTTTCTGTGACTGTGGCATTTTTCGCTTGAATTTGTGACGCTTTTTTCGCACGCTGAATCTACACACACATTCACTCTCACACAAAATGTGAAAGAGTAATTAATAATTCCTCTGATGCATTCGGTGTCATATTTGCCTAAATGAGTTTCATTATGCTGCTGTTACATGTCCCAACTGCGACTGGATCTCGAATTATTTTTAAGCTCTTCTTCCATATTTCTATACTCCTACTGGCGATATAGGAACTCGTTATATAGTCACTTTAACTCGTTACATAATCATTGGAACTAGTTACATAATCTCTCCAACTTATTATCGAATCATTCGAACTTGCTACATAATCACTCGAATTCGTTATATAATCATTCGAAATTGTTATCTCATTAATTGAACTTGTCATATGATCACTCGAACTCTTTATCTAATCATTGAACTCATTATCAAATCACTCGATCCCGTTATATAATCTCTTGAATGCATTATAAAATCCCTCTAATGAAACACACAGTACAAGACAATTATGAAAAATCCCACGTTCAAGGAACAAGCATAACAATACAGGACCAATATGGACCTCTAACCATAACATCATTGTATTGCCCTCCGAGGTATTCCATTAAAAAAGAGCAATATTACCATTTCTTTCAAACACTAGCTGTACGATTTTTAGCTGATGGTGATTACAACGCTAAACACAAATTTTGGGGTTCTCGGACAATCAATCCGAAAGGAAGGGAGCTACTAAAAACAATGCAAGAACGCAACCTTACACACGTATCAACAGGTCAACTCACATACTGGCCATCTGATAGAAACAAAATTGCAGATGTCATTGACTTCTGCGTGATGAAATGTGTTCTCAGAAGCTGTGTTGAGATATCCCCGTCGCTGGAACTGTCATCACACCACTGTCCTATTATAGCAACGCTGAACTCGAAGGTAGAATGCACAATAAAACCACCCACACACCTCATGGAAATGGTAGATGACATTCTGCCACTCAATATTTGTCTGAAATGTGCTGAGGATATTGAGTTTGCCGTTGAAACTTTTAAAAAAACTGTCCAACACGCTGCATGGAACTCTACTCCGGAGTCTAAAGATCAACTCAACAAGCATCCTTCCCATCCCGTTATTAGGGAGATGGTAGATAAAAAACGCAAACTAAGAAGGGTGTGGCAAGGCACCAGGTGTACCAGGCATCCGAAAGACAAAAATAATTTCAATAGAGCTGCAAAAAATCCTAACCGGTACTTGGTGCCGAAGCAGAATGAAGCAATACAGCACTACTTGTCCACTTTGTCAGCAAAAGAGCACAGGACACTGAATGTGAACAAGGCACCTGGCTGCGACCTGACAACAGGTAAAATATTAAAGGAGCTACCAAATAAAGGAATAAAATACCTTACCTATCTCTTCAATAAAATAATTAGATGTGGATATTTTCCGCGTCAATGAAAAGTAGCCGAAATTGTTGTCATCCCTAAACCCGGGAAGCTCTTGGAGGAAGTCACTTCTTATAGACCAATTAGCCTTTTGCCAATTGTCTCCAAAATGTTTGAAAAGCTCCTGTTAAACAAATTTAAACCAATTCTGCTCAAAAAGGAGATAATACCCGATCATAAATTTGGATTTAGGGAACACCATGCCACAACAGAACAAGTGCACCGAGTGTACAGCATAATAAGAAACGCTCTGGAGGAAGACAGTTATGGTACAACTGCTTTCCTCGATATAACACAGGCGTTCGATAAAATATGGCACCCTGGCTTGCTCTTTAAACTGAAAAAGTTACTACCTCAGACGTTTTATGATATCTTAAGATCAAATTACAAACATCCAAATCTGGTTAAATAAGTGGAGAATTAGGTGAATGCAACTGAGTCTGTACAAGTAACCTTTAGCTTAAAACAGAAGACTTGTCCATCAGTGATATTAAATGAAAACAACTTGGAATCAAGCTTTCTACTGGCTTTTGGGGTATAAAACCCAGTTATCGCTTGAGAATAAACTGCTCCTTTATAAAACAATCCTAAAATCCATATGGACATATGGTTATGGGGTATGGCTATGGGGCTCAGCAGCAAAAACCAACATCAAAATCATTGAGAGATTCCAAACAAAATTATTACTCACGATAGTAAAGGCTCCATGGTTCATCCGAAATTAAATGATCGATGAGGAAATGTCAAGATACAGCATTAAATACCTGGAACGACTAAGTAAGCATCCTAATATACTAGCTTCAAAACTTCTGGAGAGGACAGGCACAACACGGCGACTGAAGCGAGCAACGCCACTCAATTGATGATAATTTTTCTAATGGAATAGGTCTGAACTAACCTTACGGGAGATTAGCACTGGCTCCTCTTCCTCATGTGGTTTTAAATAACTATTTAAAAAATAACATTGTGCATTTATTTATGTAGTTGTTTAATATTGTTATTTAATTTGATTATTGCCCCAAGGGGTAGAATGCAAATAAAAGTGGAGTTTAAATATAGTCCCTCTAACTTGTTATACAATCACTTGAACTCATTATCTAACACTCGAACTCTCTATATAATCATTCGAACTCTTTATCTAATAATTCAAGCTTGTTACGAGGGCGGATTGATATTGAAACCTAGCGCTAGATGGCAGCACAAACACAAAAACTTTTTTTTTTTTTAGAAATTGCGATCTGTCAAACGTCAGCTGTTAAAATTTCACCCAAATTCATCGATTAGTTTATTTGTTGTAGTCGTTTGAAGTAAGTAACTTTTGTGTTACTTGAAAAATGGAAAAAAGCGAATTTCGTGCAGTGATTAAACACTATTATTTGAAAGGGAAAACGGCGAAAGAGACAAAAGAAAAGCTCGATAAACATTACGGTGAGTCTGCTCCGTCAGATTACATGGTAAAATATTGGATTGCTGAATTTAAACGCGGCCGGACAAGCACTGCAACAATACCATCAACAGGAAGGCCAAAAGAGGTGGTTACTGAAGAAAATATCAAGAAAATCCTCGATATCGTTATGAATGATCGCCGAGTCAAGTTGCGTGAGATTGTTGAAATGGTAAACATATGCATGAACATTTGCATATGAAAAAGCTATCGGCAAGATGGGTGCCGCGTTTGCTCAGTGTCGAACAAAAACGAGTTCGACAGACCACTTCACAGCGGTGCTTGGACATGTTAAAGCGTAATCCTGTTGATTTTTGGCGTCGATTAATAACTGTTGATGAAACGTGGGTCCACCACTACACACCTGAAACCAAAAATCAATCGAAACAATGGGTGGAAGCTGGTGGAAGTGCTCCGAAGAAGGCGAAGGCAGTGAAATCGGCTGGCAAGGTTATGGCCACTGAATTTTGGGATGCGCACGGAATATTGCTCATCGATTATCTTGAAAAAGGATCCACAATCACAGGAAAGTATTATCGTGCATTATTGGATCAATTGATTGATGCAATCAAGGAAAAACGACCACATTTAAAGAAGAAAAAAATGCTCTTTCTTCAAGACAACGCACCGGTTCACACAGCATTAGATACGATGCTAAAATTACGTGAAATACACTTCGAATTGGTTAATCATCCACCTTATAGTCCAGATTTAGCTCCTAGTGACTTTTTCCTGTTTCCAAACTTAAAAAAATGGCTCGCAGGAAAAAGATTCATCTCAAACGAAGAAGTGATTACCGAAACTAACGCGTATTTTGAGGGGTTCCCGAAATCGTATTATTCAGATGGTATAAAAAAGTTGGAATATCGTCTTACTAAGTGTGTCGAAGTAAAAGGAGACTACGTTGAGAAATAAATGGTTTTTGAAAAAAAAAAATTTTTTTTTTCCTACTTAGATAGCTTCAATATCAATTCGTCCTCGTATATAATCACTCGAGATCGTTATTTATCATTCGTGTATATAATCACTCGAACTCGTTGTCTAATCATCGAAATCGTTATTTAATCACTCGCACTCGTTATATAATAATTAGAGCTCCGAACTTGTTATACGAGGAGCACTATTTATATTTAGGGAACTGGCAACACTAATGTCAATAGCTAAAATCTGGCAGCACCATAATAAAGTTTGACATTTTTAGCATAAACGTACTCACAACGTGTTGATGTACAAGTGCTATTTGTGTTGTTTATAGTGAGTTAAGAAAATCAATTTGGCCAAAAAATGGAAATTTCAAGAGAAGGTTTTCGTTGGGTTATTTTTCACAACTTTCGACGTGGATAATCTCAACAAGAACGTGTCGATGAACTCAGTTTTTTGTATGGCGATAAAGCACCATCAAAAACCACAGTATATCGCTGGTATAGTGAATTCAATCGTGGTCGTAGTGCGGTCGCCGACGAACTCAGTGAAGGTCGTCCAAAATCGGTTGTTGTGCCACAAAACATCGATGCAGTGCGTGCACTGATAATGCAAGATCGTCATGTGACATATAGTGAGATAGAGGACACCTTGGACATTACTTCAACTTCCATAAATTCAATATTGCGTGAACATTTGGCTGTAAAAAAGTTTTGGTCGCGTTGGATACCACATAATTTGACAAAAAAAGGCTCCTGTCAATTGGTGTAAAGAAATTATTAAAAATATCGAGGTGACGAATCAGGTATATATGCGTATGAGCCGGAAACAAAACAACAATCGACCGTGTGGGTATTCCAAGACGAACTAAATCCAACAAAACTTGTTCGTGGAAGAAGCACAGCGAAATAAATGGTCGCCTGTTTCTTCGGTCGAATGGGTCATGTGGCCACTGTTCCGCTTGGTAGGACGGTAAATTCTGAGTGGTACACGACCATTTGGTTGCCGGAAGTCTTCGGAGAAATTCATAAAACCAACCGCCAAAGACGAATCATTCTCCATCATGACAATGCGAGCTCTCACTCATCTCGTCAAACAGGTGAATTTTTGAGCAGTGTTACCGCACCACTAGAATGATGCAGTGTGGTGGCCACGGCTAGCTCACCGCAATGGTCGTGGTCCTTAACCCGCCACACTGCATCGGGTGGGACAACACTACAAAAAAAAACTTCAACTCACCATGTTTTCTAACATCCTCCTCTACGACGACAAGCGAGCCCGCCCCATATTGTCCGCCTTAGCCTAACATTTTCAACATAAAATTAAACACACTAAACATTCTACTTGTACTTAAATAAATAACATATATATGTATACACGTATGCTTAATAATACCTACATACACGTGAATACTTAGTAATACCTATGTATACACGCGTATACTTAACAAATATGTACTTATCTCTAGGGGCGGGCGGCAGCCTCCTTTTCCTCCTATGCTCGAATGGGGTGGGCCGGAACAATAAGTTATCCCTCTTATGGGATGGGCCGGAAACAAGCGGTTATGGATCTAGTCAGCACACTCAATAATCAAGGTAAACTTTCTAACGCCAAATCTTTAAACTAAACTAACACTTTAAATTGATTCAAAATTTTAACGTTTATTTTCGACACAGGTACATTGTAATTGCATTCAAACAAAAAATTTTCAATTGCTATCTTTCACGCGTTAAATATACCCGGATAAAAAAACAGGACCACGGACGAGACGAGAGACTGTCCATCCAAAAAAACCGACACGAACTAAAAAAACTAATCTTAATTTTCTCGGCCTCTTCCGCTATTCCATCAGTGACCGCTCCAGCGGTCGAGGCGGTCAGTCACCTTTTTTTAGAATTTCTACTATTCTGAGGCAGCGCCATCTGTACCTCAGAATCTGGTAGGTTTCAGCCTGGCCGCATTCACCAGCAAAGCGGACAAGTGGAAGGAACAAAAGAAGGAGAGAAACAAAACAAACATACAGACGGTAGACGCCAAAACAACGATCGCAACAGCAGTCAACACATCGAATTTATGACTCATCCTCCGACAGTCCTGATTTGGTACCCAATGACTTCCTCTTGTTCCCGAATATCAAAGTTAAACTCCGTGGTCAACGATTTACGTGCGACGAAGAAGCAGTTGAAGCTTCAAAAACCATGTTTTGGAGGTGTCTCAAGAGGAATGGAAAAACGAACGAATGCAAAAGTGTATTGATCATCAAGGGGAATATTTTGAAGAACAATAAAGCCATTTTCATTTAAAAATGTTTGTTATTATTTGCTATTCCTGAAATATAAATAGTACCCCTCGTATAATCACTCAAACTCTTTTTCCAATCACTCGTTACAAGTACCAAGTGTGGTGATTTGTTGTGGTGAATTCATCCAGTTAAGTTACTTATTCACTTATACTTGGAACTCTGAATACACACCTTCAAGTTTAAAGTATGAAAACACTGCCGCAACCAGAGGGTTTCTTGTGGTGCCTGTCTGGTCGAATTTTTATATTCACTAGACCTACTCTGATTGAAAACTTCTCGGACATATTTTCGATTTCTTCTGCCATAAAAGTAAATGGAAAACACTAACTTACCTATGGTATGAGTAAACAGAATAAGGCAGTCTAATGTGGAAGTCAACTATAATGTGCGGAATTCCAACCAATAACAACAACAACACTGATGAAAATATGTCCACCATTGTTGTTGGGTGAACAAAGAAAACTGCTTAAATGGATTTCTACCATCAATCATGGTAAACTGTTGTGTAATTACAGAAATATTTTGAAAGCAGAAAAAACCCCCATTAAAACACCAGAATGAACACAGAGTCTGGTCCTGAAATATGACACTGGAAAATACAATCATGAATAGGAATACAAACAGCGCTAAATTCAGCACTCCAGGTGGATTTTCGCTCGGGTTTGCAGGGCAATAACACCGGAAAGTGAATCTTCTCATTGGGATTCCTAATGTAAAAAGAAAATTCGTAGGGCATCAGCGGCAAGGAATCGGTTATATCTCCTTCTTTATTATAGGGAGACATCGGAGTGCATTTCGCGCGGAACCTCAGCTCTGACACAGTTTTGTTTGTTTACGATGCCGTCTCCAAGCTGCGGTTTGCTGTAAGTGTCGCCGTATTTTTCCGCTTACCAGTTGTGACCAGCATTCTATCTAAAAATATGTGTCACCGGGTGGACACTTTCCTCGCACCAAGTCGAAAGAGAGTTCAGTAAACCAAACGAAGAGCAGCTAATTTGCATATGTTATGAGAACATGTTGCACACAAACAAACAGAAGAAAGAAAAACATTTGCAAGATTAACCAAATTCACGCACGCAGACACGCTACGCGCACAACACGCAAATCACACTGGACACGGACAATTATGAAGCAGTGTAACAAAAACCAGCAACGCACCGTCCAACGTGGTGGCTTTCTGCAGTTGGTCGTTGCTTCCATTACGCCACGTCCTTCCAACTACAATTGGGGTGATTAAGGTATTCGCTCTGCTGCTGCGGCTACTGGGGCATCATCGCGGTGCCCAGGGCCCTGTTTCACAAAACGGGGTTCACTTTGTAAAGTTGGGTAGTTTCTTATGGTCCCAAGATCGGCTTTGTACATTAACTTTTCAAATCGATGCCTAAATTATTGCAATCATTATTATCTTTTCTTGAAAAAGAAGAATCTGTCAGTCATTCCCTTCCCTCAAAACATAATCGTACTCTGAATAACACTCAAGGAAAATCTCCTTTGCAAATATTTACGGGAAGGAAAGAGAAAAATGTTTCGGAAGGTTTTATTCAGAAGAGTTGGGCTCAGGAAGAGAGAAAATTCCAGTCACTGTAAAATTTCACTTCACTATAAAAAGATGCTAAATTGGGAAAATCAAAGATGGTTGTTGAAGTGTTTTATCCATTTCAATTGTTTTCGAGATCATTTTAGCACCTCCAAATCCAAGTTTATTTGCGAGAAAGAGACCAATTTATGGTTCGTTGCTTATGACATGCTGTTTGTGATGTGTTTTTAGTGATTGTGATTGGATAGTGACCTCAAATTAATCACTAAACGCCTTGTGATAGATTTATAACGTTTACCTAAGTCGGATTATAAATTACGAAAATAGCATTTCATGGCATTGTCGACGCGAGACGACTATATATATATATATATATATATATATATATATATATATATATATATATATATATATATATATATATATATATATATATATATATATATATATATATATATATATATATATATATATATATATATATATATATATATATATATATATATATATATATATATATATATATATATATATATATATATATATATATATATATATATGTATATATAGATATATAGATTTTATATATAGATCTTGCACATATATAGATAGACCTTGTATATATAGACCTGGCTTTTCCCAGTTTTTGTGCATACTTTCTTCAAAATATCTCAAACCAATTGACAGAAGCCAAAGAAATATATTAAAAGGGCTTAAAAAAGTGGACACAAAAATAGAGAAATTGTTCCTAGCAATTTTAAGCCATAACCACAATTAACCGTTCCAGAGTGAGGTTCTTGTTGGGTGACCGACCATTCCTCGAGCACCCCTCACTCATCACTTGACTGCTTCGCAATCAATTATCTCCAAACGACCGTGTAGGGTGCCAGTGCCATGGACGCGAATGTCCAAGGGACACCTGACAAAGTGCACCCCGTGTTTGTATGTGATTCAGAATTGTGATTTTAATGAGCTGCTGGCGGACTGTGCCTGATTGTTTGCCTATTCTCCGGCGATATAATTAATTGCTATTATATGCATTCTCATGGCCGCATTTCGCTTTGTGTTTTATTTAAAATGAATTGTTTTTGTTGGCTTTTTCAATATAAAATTAGTTGAATTTTTATCATTGCTGAATTCTTCATGGTTTGTGAGCAAGTGTTACGCGGGCTTCCATCGTTTAATAGTACTTAAGTTGGGCCCAGAACGCAGTACTTTTCCATCGCGCGCGCCTTCCATGATGAATTCACTGCAATTACGGTACAACATACATATAATAATTAAGAAGATTTATTGAGTGAAAAACGATTTGAACCAAGCACGAGAGCTGTAATAATAGATGGGGTTACCCGATCAACCGTCACCCTACAGTAGAACGAGTAAAGGTGCTAGGAAGGCATCCAAAGGACTCGCGGAGATATTACTACATCCTCTCAAGTTGGTGTGAGAGTACTTGAGAGGATGTAGTAATATCTGAATAAAAAAAAGAAGTATTCTTCTTCTGCATCTACATCATTACACATTTATAAAAGGCGCATTCGATTCTCACTTGTATCGAGCCCGTAACGAGTTGTAAGTGGCGCAGTACTCGAGTATGTGGCCTACTTGGCAGCACTGTTTCAACTGTTTTTTAAACATTTACTTTCTTTATATTTTTTATGCAAACTAATCATCTGAATGTAATTTAAATCAACAGAATAATAAGATTTAAAATCAAGAAACAAAATCCAAAGATTAATTTTTGTTTTCTTTAAATTTAAACAGCTAAAATATAAAAAATTCCAGGGAATTTTTATGGGTAATTTTTAATCTCGTTGGCTTTCAAGCAATTTCCAATTTGGAAGCACTTTTCTATCGAGGATGGAAAAATTCGCACGTAGTATAATCTACGCCGAGTATAATTTACTCGATATCTTTTCCATAGAAATGTCTGTCCTATCTTCGATAGATTGGCGAATCGAATGCGCCTAATATACGCTAGCAAGGTAGAGATATCCTAACCTCTTGCGTATATTCACCACTGTGAGAGACATTTTTGTCGTTGCTTTGGCAGCTTATTTTTTGTATATCTCTCTAGCAGTGATGCCAAGTATGCAGAACAAAATTAACCACATCACATGGGTGTAAGACTCACAAATTGTCACCACATGCGTGATGAAGAGAGATACTTTATTCACTACGGTTAGAAGTGGGGTAGGCCGGAGAGCCGCCGAAGAAAGAGGTCTCCGAGCACTCAGCCATTGATGCCTATTGTACTGTTTTTTCACTAAGGTTACTTACAACTCTACAGTGATGTTTATTCCATTAGTAAGTAGACGTTCACTGCGGAGGAGAGATAATTTGCCCAGTTCAAACATCAACTCAAAGTTGAATCCTTTCTGCCAGCTTCAAGGCAGATTGAAATGGAAGCGGTTATATCAAAATTTGTGGGTAACCCAAATGAGAGCAGGGAATTATTCTGATGAACTTCGGTTGAAACTTTTTGTACGAGTGAAATGAGACATTGATACACAACCATAGTAATTTATTCCTTTACCTCGGAAGAGCCAATGTTGCTCCGAAACTTCCCTATCCAGAGAGTTATGGGATCGACTATATTTGAGTTTGTTTAGCAGCATCATCGACATCTTTAGAATATCTGTGGCTAGTTAAGTAGGGTAAGGACAATATTATCCTTTGGAGTAGAAAGAACTTAAAAGTAGCTAATTTTTGCGAATTGAAGCGGAGACCGGACAGAACAAAGCAGACGCAAGGACAGAACAAAGCAGACGAAGTATGAATATAATCAAAATGTGGAGTGGTTAATAGTGTAACCAATTCGTCCTCCAGAACCAGTGGAGCAACCTTTGAGCTACCTGCTATCTAACGACAGCGGTCGACATGAGTAAAGGAGAAGGCGGATAGAACGAGAAGGCGGAGGGAAGCAGAAGGAGTTGGTTGAACTCAAAGAGAAAACATTGCACAAGACAAAAGCAATTGTACGGGCCCGAATGCGCAAATGCAATTAAAAATTCAGTACACGGAAACATTACCTTCGAAATGGTGGAAGCAGAGAAACGCAGTCCAAGTTAAGCAGTGTTGAAGTGGCGGGAATGGCGTGGAAGCAGAGTGGAGTATGGAATCAAGAGTGAAAGGTATTTATGGTTTTAATTAAATTGTACTTTTAAATCAAGAACGAGGCAGGTGAATAGTGCTGGAGTTCAAGTGTGAATTGAAGTCCGCAAATCAGATTTCGAAGCAAAAGCCAAAGTTGTCAAACTATGAATTTAACTGTGCCAATTGTTTTTAATTAAAACTACTTTTATTAAAGTTAACTATCTATCAATTGTTCATATTATTACTGGGTACAATCCAATGATCGAACTATTTAGTAATAACCTGAGCTTCTTTAAACTAAATTAAGAACCTAATTTTCGTATAATATTATGATCGTCATAATATTATTTTGGAAAAACCGAAATGACTATTTCGTCACAACATTATTGTGGATTGCTCAGGAGTGAACATATAAACAAAAGTCACATTCAATAATAGCTGCGTTTCTTTCAACGCGAGTGTGAATAAAACGCTACCTGTCGCTTAGCAGTCCAGTATTTGGCAGCACTGGCTTTGGCAATTAAAATGCTTATACATACACATTTATAAACAAATTTTAAAGAGGAAGAGGAAAAATTGAAAATGGCAAATTCAAACCAAGCGTTGCTAATTTAACTTTAAATGTGTGTATATTAATTAATACACGATAACTATGATACTATATATTTTATATAATTGCAGCTTTTTATATAATTACAGCGGTTAATTCTTGGTGTATCCTTTTTCGTTCACAATAGACAAGAAAATGGGCTTGGCAGCACTTCTGTTCGAAGCGCTAAACCATAAGCGGATACAAGCACCCTGTCTTCACTAAGCGGACCATATGTATGGATAAGCGGCGTTTTATTCACACTCGCGTTGAAAGAAACACAGCTAATGTTAGAGTAACCGTTCCGCATTGTTGTTGCGGAAATACTGAAATCTTTTTCGTCATAATATTATTATGGATTACTCCAAGCTAGTTTAATCTTCTAGCAAATGCCAGGAAAAATGCTGCTCTCAGCTCCCGCACAAATGGTCTCAGTGGGATGTTTTTGTGAACCACATCGTGGTGGCTCGCCCCTATTTCCTTTCTTCTTGTTTTCCCTGAGCATGCTTTACACACGCATATCCGACCACAACACGAAATATGTTAAACTTGTCCTTCACCTCTTCCAGCACGGCAGCGGCACCGAGCATAAAAGGGAAATTTTGTATCGTCGCCGCATGAACGAATTCGTAACACAGAAACTCGCACTTCACACCAAATGAGAAGTTGGAACAAAAAGTTTATGTAAATAAAGTTCAACACAGAAGCAACAAAAATGCGAAAAAAGAAAGCAAAACAAAAAACAACAACACCAACAACAACAACAACTATAAACTTCATAAAAAGTTGTGATATTGCAGTCTGCGCAGAGTGATAAATTTTTGAAAAACTGTGTCACTAATGCGAAAGATAGGAAACAACATTTTCCAAACAACTACACAAAAAAGTATAATAAAAAAGAATATGGAAAAATAAAAGAAAAAATAAGTAAAAGGAAAAGGAGGCAACACAACAATTTCAATGGACATGCGACAAAGTGCATTTCACATAAATTTATAAACCCATCGTCGTGAAAAACGATCGCAGAAATGCATGTCACAGCATTACGTGCGAGTGTGAAAATAAACATAAACACAGCGCTGCAGAACGACCTGGCCGAAGTGGGGTTGGCCCCTACCCAGGCAGTGGGAAGGCGTGCCTAGCACAACAATCGTATCAGGCAGTAAAGTATTTATTTACAGAGCCGCCAGGGGACGGAAAATTAGCACCGCTCCGAAGATGTCGCACGAGTCTTATTAAAAATAAATTGTAAAATGTGACAGTGGAACTTCTTGAAATCAGTGTAGGGGAAAAAGTGCCTGAATTCTATTCTCTCCTGAACTCCTGGAGACCACGCCCAACACTTAAATGGGTGTATAAAATGAGTACGGTTTATAACTCCGAACGAAAATTGACCTCGAACTGCGTTTAAAATGAGAAATCGTTATTTATCTGCATAAAATCGTTAATAATCTGTAGAACATAGTTATAAATCTGTATAGCATCGTTATAGATTTGTACAAGTTCGTTATATATCTGTAGAAGATCGTTATTAATATGAAGAATATCGATATTAATCTGTATAAAATAATAATTAATTCACATAACATCGTTATTAATTTGCCCAACATCGTTATTAATTTCCTTAACGTTATTAATCTTTATAAAATTCATATTAATCTGTATAATCTGTATAATATCCTTATAACAAATGCACGAGCAACAAAAAAAGTAACAATTCAGTTAGTCAGAAATAATTAACAAAATAGTTTTTAAAATATTTGTAGAAATTTCAATTTTCGTCTATAACACTTCTGATTCCAAGTCACATACGCACTCTATATTGACGATAAACACTTTTTTTGGGAAACAATTTGCCAGACATAGCAAGGTGGACTCAATCTCAATCTCAATAGATCCTGTATCCCTAAAGAGCCAAAGTTTACTCTACTAAGGTTGTCAGTACAAACAACCTGAAACCCCATTTTTGAGAGAGCGTAGCACACACTTGAAAAATCTTTTATGACTAGTGGTTTATGACTTGTTGTTTATATCTTTTTGCTTATGCCTTGTAGTTTATGTCTTTTTTTCTAGACTTGTTGTGTAGAACTTTTTGCTTATGACTTATTTCTTATGTGTTTTTGCTTATGACTTGTTGCGCTTGACTTATTGCTTATGACTTGTTGTTTATTACATGTAATGACACGTTGTTTATGTCTTTTTTTCTAGACTTGTTGTGTAGAACTTTTTGCTTATGACTTATTTCTTATGTGTTTTTGCTTATGACTTGTTGCGCTTGACTTATTGCTTATGACTTGTTGTTTATTACATGTAATGACACGTTGTTTATGAGTTCTTGTTTATGTATTTTACTTATGACTTGTCGTTTATGGCTTTTTGTTTGTTCACATATATTTTGAAATACTCTTATATAACCAACCCTAAAATTTTATATATAATCGTACCTATTAAGTTATTCAGTTGTTATTTAAAAAATATTTTGAATATTTTACATTTTTCATATATTCTACATAATTTAATTTGTTTATTACATATTCTACATAATATAAAATTGTCTACACACATTTCTGTGTCTCTCGATTGTAAGCATTTTATATTATATGCAATTCATTCTGTTCTAAGTTAACAGTTTAGTATTGTAGCGAGGTTTGGGACAGAGAACAAAAAAACATTAACTAAATAATATTTTGAGTATTCTACAATAATTTTTACATTTTCTACATAGTGTAAAATTGTCTACATTAATTTCTATGCCTCTCGTTCGTTTCTATTACTACATTTTTGGAATATTCTACATTTTTCCTACATCATTTTTAAATTTTCTTCATAATGTAAAATTTTCAACATACATTTCTGTGCCTCTTGTTCGTTTGTATTACTACATTTTTGGAATATACTTAATTTTTCCTACATGATTTTTCCACATTCTACATAATGTAAAATTTTCTACATCAATTCTGTGCCTCTCGCTCGTTTGTATTTTACATAGGATGCAACTCGGTTTGTTCTAAGTTAACTCGTTAGTATAGCCGCGACGTTTGGGAGGTAAGCATAAAATTACGCTAAAATAGTAACGAATAAATCAAGCAGGGTAAAAATATCCTTATCTCATATAAATCAAGCCAGGTAAGCATTTCCTTGTCATATAAGTCAATATTACCTCAGCAACGTGGTTTGTTTCAAACAATTTTGCTTTTTCGTTTGGCTTCTGCAACTGAAAATATTGTTTCTTAATCGTACTTGTTGTAAATTAGAGAGGGAGAGAGTGAGAGACGGAGACGGAGAGAGAGCAATTATCAATACTCGTCTATACTCTGTGTTGTATCAGCTGAGTCACGGAGTTAGTCACCGCCATCTGTGCGAAGTGTCCTGTTTTTGTACCAATTAATTTGTGGAATTTGTATGGAGACTTGTGGAATTTCATATCGTTGTCTCTCTCACTGGATATTGAAGACCCTGTGACTGGTCACCACACACTATTATTGCTCACCTCACAGTGCCCAAACCAGCCCTGCCGTCTGCATGCTGTAGCGCCATGCAGCACACGATTATTATACATTGCGACAAGTATTGCGCAGAGTAATTTTGTTCAATTTGCAGGGTTTTTACTTTGTTTTTATAAAATTGTTTTTTTCTTGTCTTTTCTGCTACGCCATGCACAATTTTTGTCACAATTTTCGAAGCTAAAAACTGCGAAACTGTTGTGAAAACATTTGCACGGACATGGGCAGCCGGGTAGGCAGGCAGGTAGGCAGGTAGGCAGGCAGGCAGGGAGCAGCTGAGTTCGCAGACAGCTGAGAACGCAGATTAAGCCAGAGGAAGCATTACTTATGCCGGATTGGCCACGCATAAACTGATATTTTTGCGCTGGGATTTATTCGTTTTTTTCGTCCGATTCCATGTAAATTGTGAGCACGTTGAACGTATTTGGGTCAGGCGCTTTAAATCGCGAAGCGGTAAATCAATTTAATGTGAAATGGAATTTCTTCAGCGCGGTGGGTGGCAATTCATTTAATAAACTTTTCTGCCCACAATTTTTAATTTAAATTAATTTTCATGTTTAAGACACCCGAGTCGTGGAGGTGTTGCTGACGTATTTACTTGAGTTGCCTAAGATAAGTCTATGGTGGGTCACACATCAGGCGAAATGTGTTTAGTTTGAGGGCATTCCAGAATTCCATAAAACTCCACCGTTTGTAGTGGTGGAAGGGGACTTTGGGGTGTAAAAAACAACTTGGATTGGATGCCTTTCATATGAAACTATTATACTACTCAGTAGTAAAGGGGGCATGGCAAATTGGCGCATGTTACACTCAAAATCGGCCTGATGGTAATTGTGAAGACCTTACATAAACATTACATACGAAATTATGGTAATCCAGAAATAATCTTTTACATCTTTGTGTTATGATTTATATCGTGGTTTTATGACTCCCTTAACTTTACTCTAAGCAGCTCCTCACTAGGTGTTCCTAAATAGCAGAGACAAGATAGTTACCGGGTATTTACTGGAACTAATTAAGCCTTCTCATTAGGTGAGTAAGTGCAAATACAATAATCCTACTAAGAGACGAACCAGAAATTATGCCTCAGAATGTTCTGCAGAGATAAACAAGGACCACCTTGACCGGATCCTAGGTGAATCGGTAAGAAACTCAGTCAATAAGAGCCTTTAAACTCAGATTGGTTCAGTTTGGTTCTCTTGATTATATACCAAGTGAAATTTTTTCTCATTAAGCATGGCTTTTCGTCCCGTCATTATTTTACTTAGTCTCTTGCTGGTGTAAAGGGCTTCTGCTGTTCTTATATTATTTAATATCAAGCGTTGAAAAGGAGTCATAATGATGCTTTAATATTACCGGGTTAATGTCAGTCCCGGTAATCTTCAAATTTCATTTGTTCCTTCTTGAGTGTGAACTTCAATTGCTCTCTTAAAGTGGAAATCTTTGCTGTACTGAACTTTTCTTTATACCTCGGAAAGGTTTTGCAAATATTGGTTTTGGAAAGATCGGTTTTCCTAACATGGTTTGTGTCCTCCTCTTATAGTGTTTGAAATTTGATTCGTCCCGAAAGATATGATGCCTTCTTAGGCGAGATTTGTGGTAATTATTCGTTCTTGAGCGTAAACTTCAGGTAGTCACTTAAAGAGGAACTATTTGCTTAACTGAACTGTTTCATCTTCTTTAGTCCTCAGAGAGGATTTGGAAATAACGGATTTCTGGAGTTTGCTTCTTACCGAATGATATGAGTCCTTTTTAAGTGAGATCTGTCCTAAATATCCATGTTCTCAATGTGTCTCAGAATCAACCTCTTTCTTTAGGTTGAAGTTCCACGCATATTTTATTCTCTTGCCGACCTGTGTACCATATTAAGGAGTACTTCCTCTTAATAATTCCATCGATTTAAACAGCAGAGAAAGTATTCCTTGTGTAGGGTTTTAATGAAATTTCTTTGCTGAATAAATCCGAACGTATAAAACTTCAGAGAAATCACTCATTGCAGTAAAAGTTCGCAAACTGGTGCGGTCGATGGACAGCAAAAGCCACTTCACTCCACTGCAAAGCCGATTTTGTTATGATGCTCTTGTTGCTCACTAAGTGGAGTAAATGGAAGCGGAGATGAAGAGGTAATAAATATTTGAAAGCATCTTTTTGCTTTCTATTATGCTCGTATTATCTCTTATTTTTAAACTTCCTCTTCCCAAAGGGAAAAGTGTGAGTTCGCTTCTGCTTAATGAAACGGATTTAATAGAAAAAGTGTTGGCCTAGGTCAGGGGATTAGGGTGCTTCTGTACCTTATACTCCGGGTCGTATGTCAAGAAAGATTTTCCCTTTGTAATTGCTTTGTGTCTTCCTTCAGGGAAACTTCTGTAGTTCGAGTAATCAACTTTAATTGGTGTAAACATGATTAACTATATTGGCGGAGGATCTTGGTATTTGCTACATGGTCTTACAAATGAACTAGTTGCCAGTTAGTCCCTTTGGTCTTAGGCTTTAATCTCTAAACAACCTGACTTCATGGTCTTACAAATGAATCAGTTTCCAGTTAGTCCTTTTGGTCTCAGGCTTTAATACCTATTAACACAAACATAACAAATCGGACTAAAAAAGTCCTTGGCACTTTCTTCCAGTCTGATGGTGTGACTATTTATTCCGATAGCCAAGCAGACATTTACTCCAGGCAGCAATCACGTGCCTCTCTGCTGTGTTTACTGCAAGAAAACTTTTTTGTACTGCAGCTGTTCCCTCAACAGGGTGTCGAGGAAGTCACAGGTCAACCTCTACTTGGTGCCAGGGTACAGGGATATTTGGAGCAACTGCAATGCAGACGAACTTCACTTTCTGCACTTCACTTAGTGCAATATTCCCGCTTCTCCATCGTTAAAATTCCCTTAAATTCCGTAAAATGGACGATCAAATAACACTACCTCGAGGAAACAAAATGGTATTGGTTAGGAAGAGAGCACCTGTGAACGACTGGGACAAATTTGGATAACAGGTGAACTGGTCAGTTATTGGACCTCAGCAGAAACTACATCAGCACAACGATCTCTGTGCTCACGGGATCCTGATTGATTGGCAGACATGGACGCCCAAACAACACTACTTTGAGGAAGCCAAACGATCCTGGGTAGGAGGGCGCATCTATGCACGACTTGGACTATCATGGACAAGAGGCGAACTGGTCAGTTATTCAACCTCAGAAGAAACTCCTCCAGCACAACAATATCTGAACGCACGGGACACTGCTTGATTGGTATGCATACCGAAAGAATAGGGTATGCCATCAATACCTGGACTCATCTTTCCTCAATGATGTGATCAAATTATCATTCATTGGTATTAGAAATTCAGCCATGTTCATAAAGGAATCACAAAGGTTCCCCACACGCTAATGGGGGAGTTTCTTGTGGTGTCACAACTCTAACCTAACCTAACTTTCCGCCAGTCTCCTCTTCGGGCAGCACTTTAAATTTTAAACCTAATCGGAGCGAGTGTGGACTGGGAGAGTTCCACCACAGTTCTGGAACAAACTTTTGTTTAAACCCATTACTTGGACTTTCTGTGGCCTTGTTTCTTGACAGCGCAGCAGCAGCGACGAAGCGCGTTTCCGTTGCGAAATAGAATTTTGCTGAAATGAAATGCATTCAAAACTAACACTGCGCCGAATTGATAAAGTTCTATTAAAAAATATGAAGGGAGCGAGTGGGTGGGGGCGATAAGCAAGGCATCGGCACATGTTCGAGGGTGGGGCAGTGTGGCAGCGGCAGTGGCTGGGCGCGCGTGTAGACCAGGCCGTAGGCAAATTGATGGCTGCGATTAAAATGCAGTAGCAGGCCACAGAAATGTGCCGTTAAGCATTTTAAGAGCCTCATTTGCAGTGACCACAAAATTCAATTTACGAAATGAACAAACATTCAAAAACAGTCGCTGCGGTTGCCGCGCAAAGAGCGCACAAAGCAGAGAAGTCAGCGCCCAATTCGCCCGGCGACTCAGAGCAAACACGAGCGAATAACCAAGGCTGGGCTTGCGACCAGTGTTGCCGTTTTGGGATACTTTTAAGCAAAAGTTGTTACTCTTTTGTTGTATGATTTTTCTATCAATTCGGTTACTTTTTTCTCAAAACCAAATGTCCACCGTATTCTCGGCCTCTCTATCTCTCTCTTATTGGAGTCTAATCTGTTTAATAGCCTCCTGATTGAAATTGATGTGTCAAGCTCTCGTGTCTTTCTTGTGTGCTCTCCTTTCGCAGGATTCTCACCATTTCGCAAATTGATGTAACAAATTATTGGCATGTGCCTTGCCTTTGGTACAGAAATACCATATTCACTTAGGATATTACCTTCTAGGCAGTGGTCTGGCGGGGATGGCTCATCAATCAGAATTTAATTTATTTTATGCGACGCATGGATGTGGAAATATTGACTTTCATTTGGTGGAACACGAGCTGTGAGGTCAATATTGCAGCAGATAATTATATAATTATGGGGATACGGTTCCTTGATTGTTGAGTAGAGGCAACTAGGGAAAGCAGGTACCTGGTAAGGCATGTAGTATAGTGAGTGTAATTTCTATGGTGATACACCTACAGAACAGACCAAATTTTGTGTTCGGAGTACAAAATATCCAGGGACTTTTCCCACATCTAATCAGAGCAATGCATAATTGTGGGAAATTTAGTCAGAGCGCAACATTCCCAATATTATGGATGAGATAGAGTCAAAAATTCATGTAGAAGTCATTGACAGCAATGGGAAGCGGATGTGTGAGGTACAAGAGGGTCCGAGGATGTCTATGCGAAATCATATATTTTTTGTTCTCTCTCTCTCTCTCTCTCTCTCATCATTGGTTAACCAGAATTCTGAAGAAAATCAGCCACACTACTACAGTTTTGCACACGTCCGCAAAACAAGAGTCATTTCTCTGTATTCTCCGTCACATATATTTGTTCTCTCTCTTACTCTCTATCAATGCATATTAATACCAGTGTTGCCGTTGCCTTCTTTTAAATAAAATTGGTTACTCTTTTAAGGTGGTGTATATATGACTTTTGTTCTCATTATACCCTTTACCCTTGAGCTGTTTTTGGTTACTTTTTTAAAAAGATCTGGTTACAACATTTTGTGCACTATGGCAACATTGCTTGCGGCTGTGTGTTTTATGTGAGTGGTTATCAGTGTTGCCGTCTTCACTTCGATCGAAGTGTTTCACTTCATTTTTAAGTGGAACGCTTCCGCACTTCCCCTTTAGCAAAAACACTTCGATTTTCGAGGCAATCAGGCTAATTCTATATAATTGAAATATTTCAGTTTTTCTAATTTCTTATGGATATGGGATCAAATATCATTCATCTTATGCTTAATAAACCGATAGCAAAAAATTAACTTTCTCTAATAATTTGTTTTTTGCATTTTTTAATTTAGTTGTTATATTTAATGGTAGCAACGCCATATTCTTTGGAAAGAGTGAAGTTTAGTCCAGAGAACAAGCGATACTTAATAATCGTAAAATTTTCAAACGTAAAATAAAAGTCTTTGTTTATCATTAGTTGGCTATATTGGTAGATTAGTTTATCATTGGTTCTGAAGAAACCAGCCACACCACTACAGTTTTGCACATGTGTAAGAATAGCAGTGGAACAGTTGAAAGAGTTTTTTCACAAACGAAATTAATAAAAAAATTAAAAAGAAATAAATTGGAAACTCAGTCATGCTAATAAAAGAACACTTCCAAAATTAGACTTTTTTCAATTGGATTCCCTCCAAAAATATTCTGTCACAATACAACAAACTTTGAAGTATTGCTTATTAGATTTAATTTTTATCAAATTGTTGACTTCTCTTAAAACTGGATCTTTGAAATTTACCAAGTAATATTAGTAAATTGATTATGTACTTATGTACTTCAACTGTTTTTTGTTAACATTTTTTATATATACATACTTGAAGTTTTTTTGTTGCTCGAAAATGTAATTAATTTAATTGTTACTTTAAAAAGTGTAATAAACATTCATTTTTAAAATACAAAAATATACTTATACGCCAGTTAACGTTTGAGAACACTTCACTTTTTCAGCGCTTTTCACTTCGCTTGCAAATTTATGGACGGCAACACTGGTGGGAATGTGCGTGTTTGCGTATATGAAGCGCTTTATTGTGACTTTAAATTTAATTGCAGTTAAAATGTTCAATTAAAGCTCCAAACATCGCATTGTCTAGGAGGCTAATTACGATGTAGATGTATAGTGACTCATTTTTATGCTAGACGCGCACTGAAAGAGGTTTATTTTTTAACCAAGTAGAGAGTAAGTAGAGATAAGCTTGGAAATATTGCTAAGAGTGGACCATTTTACACAATCACTGGACTGATTACGAGCAGTTTTAGAACTATAAATGAACTGCGGACAAACCGAACGCCAAGGCCAGAGATTGCATTTCACTGGACGAATATTTTCTATGAATCAGGGATAAGCCGCAATCATATTCGTATATATGTATACATATGTATATATGTGCATGTACCGCACATAAAACATTCCCATGGCGGAGCGACCCAAGAGTTTCACGGCTTATCACCGTACTCAAATGTTATCCAGCTGCGGCACTAATCACTGCACAGTTAATTGCAGATATGTGTCAACATTTACTGCTGCGGTGGCCACACTTGCAATTACGCAAAGCGCTGCTTCAGTGGGTGTGGTTGTGTGAGTGCGGATGTGTGTGAATTGTGTTTACATCGAGGAGGTTAGAGATAAGGAGATGTTACGTGTGAAGGCTACAAATTATGGGCACATAGTAGATGCTGCTCTTCAAACGTTGTCAAATTGTTACCATTTAAGTCAATTAAGAAGAGACAGAGAGAATTATTGTGTAATATCAAAGTGATGCTTAGAGAATGCAGAATTAGGAGCAGAAAGAAGAGTAGGAGAATCAGTTAGATTCTCACATGATTGTTCCCCATTTAAAGATACTGGTATAAGCTTTGTGAGACTCACTTAACGAAGTATTTTAAACAATTGTGATAAGTTTCCTTATGCGTCTTGCAACAGTGCTGCCAAGTACATACATTTTTTTTGGTTTGTGCATACAATTAAATTTTTTCATATGGAATATCAATATTCATAGAATACTTCTTCCTGCCAGTGCTACTAACTTTCTAGCAACCGGGGATTTAGCGACTTCGTTAATATTTTGGCAAGCTATGGACCAATAGGCTATGTGTGGCTTACGCCCAGCCAGATCAACCTAATCTACCCTAACGTAACTTATTGTTAACTTCCCTTAATGTAAACTTAATTTAATCATGGTCACACTCAATCTTGATTTGTTATTTTCCCACCATCCAGAGAAATGCTGATGGAGTCATAGACTGCAATTTATGTTAATGTTAATTTTTAACATTTGCATTAATCACAATTCAATGAACTCTTCATTACCCGAGAGTACCCCCAACACTGGTGGAAAAGAGAAACTTCGAACAGAAAAATACTTGAGAAAAATTGCGAATAAATTACAAAATGAAATATCATTAATTGAATGCAGCAGAGTTAAATACTTTTCATTATTATTATGAATTTTTTGTTGTTTCAGTTTAATTATATCATTTAATGATGCATAAAATTAGATTCGTCATGAGTTCGGAAATGTTATTAAACGACAGAAATGCCCAATGCGGCATTTTGAGGAGAAGTGAAACCAAAAATAAGTATTTGAACATTTGAGGTGGTTACGTGGGCTGAACTCTGTGGCGAGAAAGACAAAATGCAACCCTGTGGAATGTCAGCTGTCAAGCATACAGTAAGAAGAAGAAACGGGTATTTTCTTCGATACAATTACTTTTTATCTCCAATAATTTTTGCATTTTTTGTAATTTAGTGAATTTTCCTTCCTCGTAGTAAAAAAATTGCTCTAAAAATAGGACTCACCACGCAACATTGAAACCACATTTGAAATCCAGTAGTTTAAAAAAGGGCCTCTAAAAAAGGAGAGCTCACATATGCATCCAAAACTGTAATCTTGCTTTGAAATCCTGTCATGAAAAAAATCCATTTAATAAAAGGGTATTCACACATGCAACACTGTCACCCTGCTTTGAAATCCCGTAGTGAAAAAATTCCCTCCAAAAAAGTATTCCCGCATGCCATACTGTAATCTTGCTTTGAAACACAATAATAAAAAAATCCCTCTAAAAAAAGAGAACTAACACATGACACACTGGGACCCTGCTTTGAACTCCCGTAGTAAAAAAAGCCTGCTTTGTAATTCCGCAGTTAAAAAAATCCCTCCAAAAAGTACTCACAAACATGCAACACTGTGACCCTGCTTTCTGCTTGAGCTACCATCCTCGAGACATTTGAAGAAAGTGCACTCTCTGATGTTGCTTCACCATGTAAAGTAATTCTGTCGTGGCTTCAAATTGGACCATAACAGCGCTAATTTGAGTTCAACGTTTAGAGAACTGCATGAAAGTGATGATACGTGCGGACATGGCGAAACTTGCCACTCCAATGTTCGATTAATGTCCGAGTAACTGAGAAATGCTGCAACTAAAGTGGTACCATTTCTGTGGAATTCAATCAACTTTTCTATGATCTGCACCGACATTATATTAAATTGTGGTATAACTAAAAGAAATGTTTATCGAAAAGTCGAAAAAGAAACAAACAAATAACTGATAACTCTCTTATCGAAGAGTAAATAATAATAAAAACCATAAATGTAACAAGAAACGCTATCTTGGTGTCTATAAAAAATATTCCACAACAAGCGATGACTTTGGTAATAAAAATATGGTAATAAATAAAAGTAATAAACAGTTTCCACAATTTAACGAACGAGACTGTTCCTGGTAATTGAAAGTCTTGTAGATTGAAGAAGAGCCGCTTCAATTGCTGATCCCTCCCTGCTGTCAAATTGGGTAGCACTCATATCCACACTCATCCAGAACTGTTGTGCAAGGTCTTTGTGAGTTTTTGACAGCCCAGCTGCCAAATTAATCACTTTTCCTATTTGCATCACCCGGCAGCATGATTCCACTCTTGGGCAAAGTCACGTTTTGCAGTTAACACGCGGAATTTGCATTAAACAGGTTGATTTTCCAAGAAAATGTTGGCAATTCGTTGAAACAAATGCGAAAGTTTTGATTCCTCAATCTTGTAATAAGTGCGCTGTTACACCTAAGCTCGAAACTCAATCAGTGCTTGGGGTGAGTTCACACCATAGGTAACTATATTCATAGGGAAATTTCTTTAAAAATGAAACAGAAGGAAATCGATACGAAAATCTAATCAAAACACTAAGACCTTTGGAAGAATATGATCTGATACCGGAATTTGAAGCTGGGAACGTGTTTATTCTCTCTCACTCTGCATTTCTAAGTGTCCCTCATTCTATCTCGCTCAATCTACGTTTGCCTTTTTTCGACAATGTAGTCGCGTTGAACTGAGAAGAGTATCTTTCTCTTATTTATCTCTTTGCCTGTGTGTCTCTTTTTTTGCGTAAGTGTCTCTCGTTTTCCCTCTCTGTACTTCTGTATAACTAAATGTCTCTTTTTTTAATGAGGGGGAAAGCATCAAAAACCATATGTCAGTGTGTGACTTCCACCCACTAAAACCCACCTCAAGGTCACACGGTTAATCCTCCCGGGATACCGATTGGTAAATACGTCAGGAGGCCGTAATGAGCGCTACCGCTTCAAGCGTCTGCTATAGTCAGCGTTGTTGACTGCTAATTTGTGCGCATTATGTCCCTATCTGCCAACGCAGTGGCGACATCAGTTTGTTCGGCTTGTTGTGTGTGTCTAAATGTCTCTCTTTCTGTCTGTCTGTAGTTCTGTCTGTATCCAAGAATGATAAAATATTATTATATAAAATATCTATTTTATCATTCTTGGTCTGTATCTATGTCTGTCTCTATCTCTCTGTATATCGGTTTTTCCCGACAATTGGAGCTGCAACTTATGTAATGAACTCCCGTGCTATAACATGCATGATTTTTACCGACTCCACTCACCTCCTAGGCACACTACCCCCAGCAGGACCCCCGCAAAGTCTGCCTGACTGTCTCCCTCTCTACTTGTGTGTAGCTCTCTTTCTGTACGTCTCTGTATTTCTACGTGTCCGTTTCTCTATCGCTCTCTTACCGTCTGTCCCCATTATTACCTTTCTTATACTTATCTCTCTCTATCTGATAAACTATTTAGTTAATCTCCAGAATAGAAGTATGGATGCAATGGAAATATGGAGAGGTTGACTACTATCTAACGCAGCTATTCATCGGCCATGGAAGATTCCCTCTCTACATGTCTATATCTCTATTTCTCTCTATACCTGTTTCTGTCTCTATATCTCTCTACCTGCCTAGATATTTAGGCTCCCTCTCTACCTGTTTTTGTCTCTATCTCGCTCTCTACCGGTTTGGGTCTCTATCTCGCTCGCTACCTGTTTTGTATATCCCTGTACATGCCTGCATATCTCTCCCCCTTTTCGTCTCTGTCGCTCTATTTACCTCTCTCTTTATCCCTCTTACTTTGTCGCTCTGTCTTTCTCTCATTATCTTTATCCCTCTTACTTTGTCTCTCTATTTTTATCGCTCTCTTTTTCTGTCTATTTTTCTCTCTCTTTCTTTATATTTTTCTCTCCCTTTCTCTCTTTATATATATATATATATATATATATATATATATATATATATATATATATATATATATATATATATATATATATATATATATATATATATATATATACGAGTATATATATATCTGTCTTTCTCTCTTTCAGTCTTTCTCACTTTCTCATTCTCCCTCTCTCTTTCTCATTCTCCTACAATCTCACGTTGAAATTAGTAGAGAAACCACCCACAGATGCAACTGACGCCTGGGTATGTGAACTAGCACTAAGCAACTGAGGCAGCTGTGGTGGCCTTGAGAATTTCGAATCACGAAGCCAGCTTATGAGGCATTCAATTCAAAGAGCACAGTTTATCGGTGCCTTCTTCTTGCCATTTATAGCCTCACTCGTGATAGCGTGGATTGTCACACGCAGTTTCTGCTGGTGCTGCCTGCATGACCATAAACAATCTGACCAGCTTCACGGATTTATGCGGTGAGGCTATCTTCGCAGTGCGCTGGCTTTTCTTGGCACTTGGGCTGTTGTATTTACGAGTATGTCCGGAAGCTGTGTGAGCAGTCGCAGCTCTGCTGACTTGTAATCTCAATCAATGGCACCGCTGGCACTGCGCTCAAGTTGATGATCACTCAAATTGTGGTTAAAGCCAAACTTTATTTTTAAGCGGCATTCAATATTAAATGAAACTAGATTTATTTTTATGAGCGATCGAAGGAAAAAATTCCAACGACCGAAAATTAGTTCAGGAAATTTAATTCATGAAAATTCTGCTAAATTGTGGGCTGCTAATGCAGTCGGGAATATCATAAAAAGAGAACTGAAAGATTTTATTTTTAATCTTAAAAAAGCACATGAAATAATTTCATACAAAAAGGAACAACAAACTCAGGAAAACAAAACAATGAACCCCTGCGTGGCAAGAGGAGAACAGTGTAATAATTGTGCGCCACACTTGGAGCAGTTCCTGTTGTTTTTGCGCTGAAACACACAGAAAAACAACACAAAAACAACGTGAAACACAACAAAAAAGATACAAAAAAAAAAATGCTAAAAATAAATAAAGTAAAAATGTAGCAAAAACAAATTCCGCTGATTACAAGTAAATGAGCAGCAGCTCCGAAGCGACATGGAACCCAGCTGGATTGCGCTCTTAGATCCGATTTTATTTGTTTCTTATGCTCAGAAATGCAAAAATTCCGTTTTAATGTGTGATTGGAGCTCCCAAACAGCGGTTGGAAAATTACCAAATCAACTGAATTAGAATTAAATTACAATTATGTGCGGGAATTGTATGTGAAAGAGTCTCCATGGCTCGGACAGGATTCATGCTTGAGCGCGGAGGCGTATGCGCAACATTAATTCACATTTTGCCACAGCGCTCGTACCCGAGCACAGCATAGCAGCAGCGAAGCTTTTATGCGTATTTTAATTTAGTTTTATTTTCATGCTTAAGGCTGGGAAATTCATTACAAACAGTTACAGGAGGCAGACGCGGGGTTCCTGGCACATGCGATTAGCCCAATAGCAAACAAAACGAAGAACAAAGCAAAACAAGTGAAGAAGGCGGTGCAGAGCGACTACGAGATGCCCTACGACATAAGTGGGGAAAAGCGACCAAGTGGGTTGGGGCATGTCACAAAGGAGCTTAGATATATTTATATTTTTAAGAAATAGTTGTTTCTGTACTCATGACTAAACAAGAATGAAGGGTAAATTCCAATAAAAAAATTATACTTTTATATATCTCTACATTGAATATCTAAATATATATATATATATTATACACTCAGGATATACCTTAGATCGCATCCTAGGTAATCCTAAATTTGTTTTAGGTAATCCTGGAAACAATTTTCAAGAACTTGGGTACTTTTAAATGAACTGTTCATGTGTGAAATTTTAAATGTATAGTTCATGTGAGTACTTTTAAATGAACTGTTAATGTCTGTACTTTTTAATCAATTGTTCATTAAAAAGAGTAGTGCATGTGTGAACTTTTAAATAAATTGTTTATATGAGTGTACTGTTCATATATGTTTACTTTTAAATGAACTTTTCATATATGTTTACTTTTAAAAAAAACTGTTAATTTCTGCACTTTCAACAAAACTATTCATGTGAGAACTTTTAAATGAACTGTTAATGTCTTTACTTTTAAATGAGCTGTTCATATGAGTACTATTAAATAAATTGTTTTTGTGTGTACTTTAAAATAAAATTTTCAAGTGTGTTCTTTTAAATAAATAGTTCATGAGTGTACTTTTAAATTCATTGTTCATCTGAATTCTTTTAAATGTTCTGTCGATGTGAGTATTTTCAAATGAACTGTTCATGTGTGAAATTTTAAATGAACTATTCATGTGAATAATTTTAAATGAACTGTTAATGTGAATAATTTTAAATGAACTGTTCATGTGAATAATTTTAAATGAACAGTCCATGAGAGTACTTTCAAATGAATTGTTCATGTACGAACTTTTAAATGAACTGTTCATGTGCGAACTTTTAAATGAACTGTTCATGTGTGCACTCTTAAATAAACTGTTCTTTCGTATGGCCTACGTATGTGGGGCACTTGACCACGGCACATCTCTCAAGGCACGCCCGATCGCCACCAACTGAACACTACATGTGTAGAAAGTCAATAGAAGCTTATTACTGCTACAAATGTAGGGTACAAAAGAAACTCATATATACGTCTCACGTTTCTCTATGAAAAGCAAATTTGTCTTATGTGCTGAGCACGAAAATTTATGCATATTTAATTCTATACATTTAAATTTATCTAAGCGTACATTGTACTTTGGCACAGTTTAAATTTATGAGCAGTACACACCGCAATACGGTAAGAAAGGAGAGGGAGTAGTAGGAGTATGAAGAGGAGGAGGAGTTAGAGTAGGAGTTTGTTGTGTGCCTGAGATTTTGCAATTGTTTAATCGATGAAGTTTAAATTTGGAATGTGGAATTTACGAACTGAACAGAGACCCACACAAAATAACACAAGAGACACACACACACACACACACATATATATATATATATATATATATATATATATATATATATATATATATATATATATATATTTATATACATAAAAGCAATGGTTACAATTGAAAGCGGCGCAGGAGGTGGGCACAAGACGAAATACCTCTGAGCCTCCACTCAATTGTGTTACATTCAATGACAAAAGGACATTTATGAATGTGCACGGAATCAATACAGTAGATAAGCCAAATGAGTAAAGCACATTTAATATGTCCCTCCCCATCCTCCTTGAGCGGAACAATACGTAAATCCTAATTTCAATACAATTGATATATGGAACGGATTCGGAACCACGGTAGATGGCCACAATGTACAGGATACAGTGGACACAAGTAACAAAGCAAGTCCAAGTGAACAAAGGGTCCTTTAGTGGTACAGAATAATAGAAGAAGGTGATGAAGCACCATTTTAATATATTTTGAATATATTGTTTGCGGTGGAAATAGTTGAGACAGTTTCCTTCAATTGAAGATGTTCATTTTAATTTACATTTCACTTTAATTCGCAGTTCGTTTCATTGATTATTATATAAAAAAAAACAGTATACTGGTATACTTAGAAAGTGTTTTGTGGCATCACAGTGGGCTTATGTATGGTCTAAGTGTGTCTTCGGGCCGAGAGTTTGTGCCCTGGACAGCCACTTAAACCTACCTAGAGGGCGATACAATTTGAAGTCAATTGTCATTATATCAATCAATTTACCACCATCACCTTCATTGATGATAGATACTCTGCTTTTTCCAGATCATTCCCACAAAGTTTCAAGCATAACTCAATTAGAGCGAAGAGATAGCATCATTGACTCTTGAATGATGGAGAAGAAAGAGACAACATTATCAATGACTTCTATCATAGTTCATGATTCTTGTGAGACAGTAGAAGCAGGGTGCGAAGATTATCAATGTAATTTGATTATGACCTTGACTCTTGTTTAGTTGTGAATAGTGTGATGAAATGTCTTTTTCGTCACGATATTAATTGGTTTGCTATTGAACTGATTCTTATAAATTCTCTTCACTTTGGAGATCATTCCTATATTCATGATAAATACTCTTTACTTCGGAGATTATTCCTCGATTCATGATAGAGACGCTTTACTTTCGAGATCATTTCTACGCACTTTATAAGATTACTCAATAAGAGCGAAAGAGATAGATACAAATCCATATTGACTCTTGTATGATAGAGAAGAAAGAGTCCACATAACTAATGCCTTCTAGAACTATGACTCATAGTTCGTGATTTTTGTGACATATTAACAGCAGGGTATCAAATGCTATCATTGCAATTTGATTGTGAGCTTGATTCATGCTTAGTGGATAATGATGAAATGGCTTTTTCGTCACAATATTAATTGTTTTCCTATTGAATAGGAGACAATGAATAGTGATTCTGTTTGGGGAACAATTTGTCAAACTTCTTCATATAAAATTTGCAGAGAAAAGAAAACAAAGTTTGGGGAACTTTTGAAACATAATCTGGATGAATTTATTGAACCGACAGCGGGAGTTTGTGTCGACATGTCTACCATCTCAGCACAAATATTCCACATACACAAATACAGGGTTCACTCCAGAACCTGGCAGACAATTTTCTTAGCACCCATTTACGCCAAGCTTCTTATGCTCTACAATTCCTTTCGGGTTAGAGAAAGTTTTTTTCTTTTCCAATTATTTTCATGGGGTTCTCTCGGATACCATCACTCCATCTTAACACACAGTATGAATAATTAAGTGCGGGCATACGCCCCAGAGACACACTCAATCAACTTCACCACTCGAATGGGAAAGTGTAACTTTAAACGAACTCAATCAAACTTTGCTAAACGATGGCGTCCAAACGCCAGTTCTGCTCCAATATACAACCAATAAATACTATCAATCACTTTCGACAACTGTGGAACAATTCAAAAGCTCAGGTAGAATGGGGTCGGGGTGGGGGTAAAGAACTATAATGCGTAAAAAAGTTCTCACACAACAACGACAACAACAAAAGCAGCGCAGCAGAAGAACGCAATGACGAAAAGCTGCTAAAAATAAATGTTAAAAAAGAAAACAGAAAAAAACGATTATAATTGCAAAAGCGAGTAAAGCGAAGTGAAAAACAAACACACAAAAAACAAGAACAACATTGACAATGACAATCACAACAAAAACAACAACTTTTCACGCTGGGTGAATGTCAATCAAAGTTCTATTTATGGGAGCCATGGTCTCCTAGCGTGACATCAGGACATTAAATGACGCTAACGGAATGGCGTTACTCACCGGGGTACGGCGGGGGCATTAAATGGAATTATCAAATATTAGATTTTTGTTTTAAAATTGCAAGGAAATTGTTCTGTAATGAATCTAATTTGTGTGGACATGGTTAGTTGATAATTATAATTAATGTTTGGCTCTTTTTCTGAGTATCCCTGCTCAAGATCCTAGAATGCCTTCTCACGACAGGCAGGTATTATAGCACACGGAACGGTCTGTGACTGAGGCCCAATTTTGAGTAGAGGTCTTGCTGCTCCATACGAGTGTGGGTCAATAAGTCCGTGAACATTGTAATAAGGAACACTCTATTCAACATAGTCTCCTTTTAGCTCGATACACTTCAACCAACGTTTCTCCAATTTTGTGATGGCCTCCAAATAGTATGATTTCCCGAGGTCCTCAAAGTAGGTGTTTGTTTCATCGATGACCTCTTCATCCTCTTTCATCGATGACTTCTTCATCCTCTTTCATCGATGATCTCCTACAATCATCTGCTCGAAAATATGGTATCACGCAGAGAATCTTTCCACAAGACTTTATTTTCCTGTACTCCAAATTGAATCGGTCTTTATGGAGAACTCCTGAACTACCAAACCTTAGGAAGAGTGTGTACCATACTGTTGGCAAACGTACCCGTAATTGCCTGCATTGTTGTCGTGGCGTATGGCAAGTAATAAAAATAGAAAAGCAAACGCGTCGCAACGTTCTCGAAATGGCCAGGAGGCGAGCGCTCAGCGCCAATCCTAAAAAGAACACAGCTGGAAGCCGTACTTATTCATATTTTATGCCGGCACTGCAAAACTGGGAGTCATATTCTAAGGAAAGCGCCATTTTCTAACACGTCAAGGAGCAGGGCTAACAATAAATAATAGGGTGGCGTACATTTTGAATTGGATGTGGTGGCATGCAAAATTGAAACCTTATTTCAATCAGAGCCGCCGGGGCTGCGCACACTACTCCGATACGTAACACGGACAAGGAGAGGAGCATGTTGCATTGA
Source organism: Clusia tigrina (assembly GCA_920105625.2). Classification (NCBI taxonomy): domain Eukaryota; kingdom Metazoa; phylum Arthropoda; class Insecta; order Diptera; family Clusiidae; genus Clusia; species Clusia tigrina. Next base: position 64,655,572 of record OV050033.1, on the reverse strand, counting down.
ATGCACTGCCGCAAAATAATAAGACGAGCCAGTAGCAAGTCGGGAGTTGCGAGGCGGTGGCGTCCTTGCAGAAACTCATTAATAACAAAATAAGGAGCAAGGCAGCCAATTTCCGCTATCGACGAATGTCAACACGATGAGCATAAAAATCTACACAAAATAAGTTGAATAGTGCCAAAGGAAGGAAGGTGGGAGAGGGCGAGAGGAAGAATACAAAGGCAATAATAGTCAGGAGAATGTAAGCTGCCTGGCGCGGGGGGAATATTGTCACAGCCGAAGGAATGGGGAACCGTTGCATAAATGATGAAGCAACTCGTAATGAAATGACCTCTCCTTAAAGTCAGAGTAAACACAGATGCAGTGGGAGGTGGGACGACAACGCGAACGGGACTCAAATATATTGCTTGGGGTGGCATGGAAATATTCATCTGTTAATAATCCAAAAGACTTTTATCCCTCAGATATTAATAAAATTCACATAATAATGTGCAGATTCCTTATTGGAAAAATACCAACAGTTCTGTTGTGATTCTAGTATAAATGCATACACATATATTTCGATTTGTGGCCCATATATGGAGTACTTAGTTTGCCTCGCTATATAACGGTCACAACATTTTTCTAAGTGTACGCACACTGCACAACAATTGTGCAATGAGCAATGAATGAAGCCTTCAACCGCATTTCCGTTGAGTTTGAAATTTATGACGCATCCATATCAACTACTCCTGCATAAATCACTTGACGATGAGCGATAAACGCCGCTTGGGAGCGGAGAACTCGTGCGTGTAATGGAAACAATAACAAGACCCACGGTCAGCCGCATACATTAATTCCCTGCACACTCGCAGTGGCAGGAAAACAGAGAATTTAGAGCAACCTCCGAGAAATTGTGGTGGACAGTTGGTAGGAAACAAGACATGATGTAGAAATATTTTCGAAAATTTTCGGAGTACAAGACACGCCCAATTAAGATAATTGCAAAAGCAATAAAATGAGGAGAAAGCAAGTTTCCAGAGTCGAGTGACCGACCGACCAAAGGAAGCCATTATTTCTGTGCTCTTGTTAGCAGTGACAACTGAAAACCCGAAAGGAAATTTATTGATTCTGGCAGGCAGACAACAAAAGCGAAATTGCGCCAAGGCAGGAAGGTACTCCGTCCGTACGAGTACCTTCACACAGACCCAGTGCACCCATTGGCAACGAGAGTGGCTTTCAAGCTGCGTGCGATTGCGGCTGCTGCACCTCGCAGCTCCTGCCCCGCATGCGAAACGCGAGTTTTGGCACTTTTGCAATTTGATTTAATTTGCAATGCAGCGCGCTGAAGAACCACAGTGGCAGTAGCGGCAGCGGAAGCTGCTGAAGTTGCTCAGTCGGCGATGGAAGTAGTGGCTGTCTGTGGGTTTAGCTGCCTTTTGTTAACGCTGCTCCCTTCGCTGCCAGCCGCAGCCTGGAGTGAGCGGAATAATTCATTAGTGTTTGTATTTGCTGACGCTGCTGCAAAATGTACTGTGTAAGTTTAATTGCCTAACAAATGGCAGGAGGAGTAGCAGGAGGAGTGGCAGGAGGAGTGGAGCTATGCAAATGCTTAATGCAACAACATAAAATTTGGCAAAAGTTGGACGCCGAACCCGTTTAAATTGGATGCAGCAAGTGCCCTTAATTGGAAATGTGCACTGCGCAAAGAGGCTTACTTAGTGAAGACTCGAACCGCTCGGTTTAGACAACCACCAGCATGGAAAAGGTGATTAATGATGGGGGTGCGATAGCGGTTGAAACTGGTGCTTTAGTACAGCACGCACGGCCAGAGGAGGCTGCTAATGCAGCTGCTATACAAGTATGGGCAGTTCTGCTCGAGTTTCTGTAAATCACCACTGTACTCCAGAGTTTCCTCACTGAGACTTACTAAAAGCATCCAACTAACTACTTCTAATTCCAGGGAGTGGAATACGCAGCTACACGTATTCTGTGCTTCTCTAATTGGGCTCGGCATGCCTGATTACGGGTATTATGAGTAGGCGATGTAAGTAAGGTTTACGTTTCGGTTGAATTATTGCTGAGGTATGCTAATAAATGGTGTGACTTGCTCTTCCTTTCGTCTGCAGGATATAATAGAATCAATTTAGGAGGTAATTTCATTTAAAATGCATACTAAATCTGGACAGAAATTGCTTATTTTGCAAGTGCAAATCTCGCCATTCCGATACCAAATTACAAGCTGCACACCACAGAGCAGCGCTGGAGAACAGCCGGCAACATCCGCTGCCGCTGCAGTATTGCAGCATCGCAGCATAATCCAAACAATAAGCAACATTATTCGAAAGGTAGGCAGATGGTTGTTGGGTTGGTGCTGATGCGGTTAATAAACTTGCCATGCCAGCACATGTGAGCACACAATCGCAAAGAATAGAACTAATTTAAAGCACTTTAATTCATGCCGCACTCCACACACACGCACACACACACAAAAACAGAGGCACACACACACAGACACAGAGGCACATACACAGAGACACAGTTGTAAGCATAATAAAGTATGCTTGAGCGATTGGAATGCATGTGCTGAGATCCCTGTTGGAAATTTGAACATATCTGGTGAACATAAATCGGGGAACGTTTCTTTAGATTCATAATTTCTAAGAAGTTGCCTGATAAACTGTTTTGATTGATATTTATTAGTATGATAAAAGTAAGGATATTACACAACATCCATCAAAAATGATATTTGGTATCACAGAAGTCAACTAAACCAATCATTCGAGGCTAATTAAGTTAAGATTCCCAGTGTAAAGTCAGGAAATATCAATTATATTAATATTTATATGAGATCACAATAAGAAAGCTTAGCGAAATTGCTATATTTGTGGATTTATCGCTCTCGTCAAGTTAAGTGATGGCATTAAGTTTCCTCAGAAATATGCAGACAAGGCTTCGAACGCAACCACCAAAGCTGTAGAAAGAAAGAACGGCTTAGATGCAAATGGAAGAGGACGCTGGACAAGGAGATTCAATCTACCGGGAAATCTTTCAAAGAAATAAAAGTCATTGCTAAGGATTGTAGCCAATGGAATCATTTCGTGGAGGCCCTATGTCCTACAAGGGACGATAGGTACTAAGTGAGAGAGAGAGAGAGAGAGAGAGAGAGATAGATAGAGATTAAGTTAGTAGTACTATTCCAGTATGTCCTTACAAATTTGGAAATAAGCTGCTTTAAGTGCGCAGACGACGGCATATCTAGATAGGTAGGTTTGGCAGCTGCATCACACAGAAGACAGTGATGACACTTAGACCACCAGTTGAGTCCGTTGTGAGTCCGTTGGCATATCGAACGCAGCTATTATGTTTTATTATTATTGAAAGTATTTCTATACGAATATGATGACAGACAAGTGCCCACTGCAGGGTGCAAATGTAGTTATTCCACCGTAATAATTGTCAAAAGGAGAATTATATAAAACATTTTGGCAGATCTTATATCTATTTCGGACTTGTCCTCATCAGAGATCTTTCAATGAAAGGAAATTCTTCCCCAAATATATATTACCTATGTCTCAGGAAGCAATAGCACACCAACTATGAATCGTCGGAGGAATCGTACCCAGGCCGTCAGCTATTACATTTGTGCATCCAAACAACTACTCTAACAGCAGGTGGTGGCTTCTGTTGGTGATTCACTCATTTTATTATTAGTTTTATTAATCAATCAATTAAGCCAATCATCCATTTAAATTGTAATAAATTATTTCTAACAATAAAAAAGAATCCTTTCAAGTGCCATCAACAATTTAAGTTATATATTCATATAGTTGATATTGTGTAGAGCTGTTGTCCCTTGCACCTTCCTTGACATTTCCCACTGGGCCGTAGCAGAACACATTAACAGCCATGCCGCCGGACGGAAAGTGCGGTGTGCACGATTTGCAGCGCCTCGCGTTTCGTACGAGCACCTTCACAGGAAGGAGTGCTGAGCCAGCCCAGGTACGGTACAATAGCGGTGCTTGGTACATGACAATGCGCTGTGTGCGCCGGTCTATGCACCTAGACAAAAACGCCAGTCAGGCTGCTTGCCTGCCTGCCTGCTAGCCTGCGGATGCAACCATCCAGCCAGCCAACCAGCAATGTACGCCATGTTGAGCCGCGCATGCAGCACGCTGCCTGCCGCCTCTGTGCTCGGCGTGGTGTACGGTGGCGTTCATTCATCTCCTCGCCTAACGTAATTACGTGGTATATGGCGTACGAGCGCTACGAGTGCAAAACGTGTGCAATCGCGGCGGCATGCTTGGCTTAATGTAGCAATTGCAGCAATTGTACTGCTTTATCTGGTTTCAATTGCAAATAAATTATAAGGCAGGCAGGCAATTTGCAGTATTCTTCTATTAGCAAAGAACTAATCGCACACCGCATAAATTGCTGCCCGGCAGAACGTAGGCAGGAGGGTTTAGCTGGTCGTGGAGAAGTAGAGGTAGGCAGTGTTAGTCATAGGCAGGCAGTGGCTGGCAGAGTTCGGTCTGAAATCCATGAAAGCACAACTAATTTCGAAATCAGTGTGGCTGGAAAAAGTTTCTTTGGATTTGGTCTGCTTTGAGTTGCTTAATTCGATTCGATGCAGTTGGGTCGCGAAGTGTTTAATGGAGCGTGCGCTGACGTACAACCTCATCAGTGGCAGTGCGCGTGTTGCAGGGCAATCAACTGTTTTCCAACTTGGCTGGTGTGGACAAAGCGCTTTGAACTTGAATGCAGCTCCGCAAACTACGTCAGCGAGTGGGTGGGACATACTTTTGAGGTTCAATGGAGACCATCTTTCTTTAATTGTTTTGCCATCATTTGTAGTTTATTGAAGAAAGTGTCTGCACTACTTTCACGCAAGCGCAGTAAACAAATGCCTCACATATTTGGAGCGATGTGGCGGCTATAAAGGCTGAACTGAACGTCTGTCTAAAGGACTCACATTTTCAATGATCTTACTTAAAAAGTCAACTGAATTTAATATCAGGTACCAACTTCAAGCTCCCATACCGAAAATTGAAAAACCCAACAAGTCCAGAAACTGAAGTCATATTGAACACTGAGAATAAGCAAGTACACGAACCAAAATTGTCAACTTAAACCACTTCTCTCAAACGAAACTTGTCTTTTGACAAAGCTGGAAACACATTCAGGCGACAGCGCCTTTTTTCATAAATGACCACTTTAGATATGCGACGCTCACATTTGAGAACAAGAGCTGTCAGAATCCGATTCACTATGTAATCTATCGGGTTCCCTTTCAATTTAAACGCTTTTTATTTAAACATGCATTATAAATCTTTCGAATAGTTATCAACATTGCCAACAGAAAGCACTGCAATCGCTTTAGGTATACAGTAATTATATACAAAGGAGATTAAGGACGAAAAGATAATGAGTGTGTGGGAGCTTATTACCTGATTTTCAAAGAAATATGACATTCATATATGGATGAGACTCGTAACTAATATCGACGAATTTCTTAAGTTCCACGACCTTGACTCTATTAGAAATTATGTGACGTTTTCAATATGCAGTCAGCCTCTCTCTACTCCACTCCTAAGTTATACGACCGTGGTTCTATAAGAAATCATGTGACGTCTCTCTTTACTTCACTCCTACGTTATACGATTAAATTTTGTTACTAAACAGTGTTAAACCCTCTCTTTGCGCCACTCCTTTAAAATCTTTTGAAACATTATTGCACCCACTTGTAAAATAATTCCCACTCGTATCACAATTACTTATTTCCTTGACACTTAAGGATGTGAAATTCAGAAGGGATTCAAGTTGCCTTAGAAGTGCTCTGCAATGTTTCGAGTCAATGGAACCTTCTCTCTCGTGACTTCCCACACACACTCGCAACACTCTTCCATAGCACAACTCCCTCCTACGCACTACAATACTTCACTTTTATTGTTATTGTTCTTTGTACTTTATGTAATTGTTCGCATTGCACGTTTCGCTGTTTGTGACATTTGACTCTCGAATAAGCATGAAAGAACTTTCCATGAAAACGACAGGAATGGAAACTATCAACAAAAGGTGAGAAGAGGGAATTCCGTGAAACTAATCGAAAAGTAGGGAGGGAAAAGGGAACAAAAAATGTTCGTTAAACAGTTCAAAAATGAAACAAAATAAATCCAAAACATTCAGCGTAGTTGATGGCAGTGCAACAATATACAAAGTCATTTTAAGAACGGAAAATAAATTGCCCCCATTATTAAATTGCATTTGTTTTATGTGTCGGAAGGATTCAATTGTAGTTCCGACATTGTGTTTAATTAAACTCGCATACAAAAAAAAGCAGGATTTTAATCTCTTTTTATATAGCCCGATTTGGATGTGTCCTTTCATACCAGTAGAACAAAGAATTTTATTAAGCGACTCTTGTTATGACACTCTAATGAAACTTACAGAAATCGCTATTTTTAACGAGTTGGCATTGCTCCGCCACGCACGCCAGTTTTCGGCTAATCCACAAACCCGCATCTCAGCTTTTAGTTTAACCACAAACCACATAAGCTCTGCTCGCGCTCCTTTGAGCCAGAACCGCCATATTCTAACTACTATTCTGTTATACGAGCTAATGATTTGAAATTCCCGGTATGACAAAACTTAGCGAAATCGTTATTATTAGCGAGTTGGCATTATGTTCTTCTATACGACTTAACGATTTCATATTCTCGGTATGACACTCTAATGAAACTTAGCGAAATCGTTATTTTTAACGAAATGGCTTAACGAGTTAGTTCGTTATTTCACTTAGCAATTTCAAATTATAGTGACGAGACAACTTTCCATGGTTTGTGCATAAAATACGACTTTATCTCATATAAAAATATGAATAATGAGCGAAAATTTTGCTGTCAGTGCTGCCAACTGTCTAGAAAACAGAAACTGCACAATATCCCTGTGTTATAGATAGAATAAGTATATAGAATTGGGTTAAGCCAGAGAACCGTCGTAGAAGGAGGTATCCAAGCACGGAAACAAGTGATGCCCATTGTAATGGAAGTCTTGAAGAGATAGAGGATTTGTGGAAGGGAAGGGAAGTTTAACTTTCAAACTTATTCGACTCTTTTATGAATCTCAGAAGTCTTCCCGGGGATAAGGAATGTTCCTGACCTTAATATGCGCATCCTCATTCTGGCAAAGGCAGAGAAAATGCTCTGTGGCGATATGTTCTTCTTCCAGACAGGAGATGCCAATCGGACTCTCAACTCTCCTGTTATTGTTTGTTTCTTTTTGTAGTAAGAGGGTAACTTGTTTATGTAAATCGTTCGCATCACGAATTTTTCAGATTATAGAAGCGGTTGGGAAATTATTGTCCAGGAAAAAGCGGCCTAAGCCAGCGGCAGTTTGTTCTAAGCCCCTCTACTATCACTGATCAGATGCTCAGCACACATTGTAGCACAAGAACCTCTCTCCACACAGACACACACACTCATAAGCGTCATAATCGTTTAATTTAGTCATGTTCTACAACATGCTTGAAGACATAGCGGCTTCATTATTATTGCTGACTACATTTTATTTTCTGCACAGATTTTTCTTTGCTCTGCTTATTTTTAATTAGTTGCATTACAGCTACACCCATAAAATTACTGCTATTCGCATTTCACAGCAAATCGCATTTAAGTTTATTTAACTTAATAGACAATAAAATAATTTCTTTCACCGTTGAGCAAACATAACCAAGTATTACGGCACCAACTGCATGCGATTCGTAGCTAGAGAATAAATTACCGGGACACGTTATCGACCAATAATCACTTACAGTCGACTACGATTACTCCACTCCACACCTCTCCAAGTTGATTGTTATTCCTCAAACGTTTATTTAAATACTTTGTTTCAATTTAATTTGGTCGAAGTGGCTTATTTGCATTTATAGAAGCTCATGGGAGTGTTCGAGATAAGAAACACAAATTTAGTTTATAATATGAGAATAAATGAAAATGTGAGAGTAAACTAAATGGTGAGAATAAACGAAATTGTGATAGTAATCAAATTTAAGAGAGTAAAGGAAATTGTGAGAGTAAACAAATTTGAGAGAGTAAAGGAAATTGTGAGAGTAAACGAATTCGAGAGTAAACGATAATGTGAAAATAAACGAATTTGTGAGAGTAATCAAATTTTTGGAGAATTAACGAAATTGTGAGAATAGACTAAATTGTGAGTATAAACGAAATTGAGTCCTTACATTTGTGGTCAGACCCGGAAAAGTATCAAAACAAAAGAAAGCATTCGAACTTAGTTTCTGCCAAGACTAAATCACACTTAATCTCGTGGGGCATGGCAACTGTAATCAGTCAAGATAAAACAATCCTCTGAATCTGCGCTCCACTTTCGAGATCATTCTAGTATATTTTGTAGCGAGATCCTTCGCACACATTCTGAAGCGAGATCATTCCAACACATTCTAAATTAAGCTCATTAACTTCATCGCAAGGTGGAATTTACTAGAACTTATTTCGGTTCCGGAACAGTACGGTGTACGGGGGAACGAAATACATGATGAACTGTGGATCTGCGAGTACTCCAATGGAACCAGAACCATTTATCAGTATGAGTTCAGCAGGAGCTGTTAAGTGTATCAAGGGGCACGTGAATAATATTCACCAGAACCGGTTGCCCAGTACATTTGCCTGCAAAACAACCAAGTTCTTCCTAGAGGGCCCGAACAAGGGAGTTGCAGATTTCCTTCTAACATTATGAAAAAAAGATTTTCGATCGTTGGTGGGGCTTATCACATAATCCATTAGGCTATCATATTGTGACCATAGCCATCATCTGAAATCCGAATAGCGTTTCCTGTCTGGAGGAAGAACAGGACGGGGAGTTTTTGCGTTTGTCCTGCCCTTGCCAGAATAAGGTGGCGCTTATTAGGGTCCAGGTTTATAGTACAATGGGCATTAATGCCTCCAAGCACTCAGGCATTGATGCCCCACTACTATCTAACTATCTGTATATCTAAGCACATTCGCAGAAAAGAGACAGCTACACTGTTGCGGCAGGTATGGCGGAATAAAGGAGCAACAGCGCCGTCAGGCAATCTGGAATATGGTACTCATATATAAATTCGAATGTGATAAAGGCTTCCTATGCAATGAGTGAGCTCCAAGTCGCCTCCAAGGTTCAATCCCTTGTGTAAATTTAACTTTCGAGCGGATTTAAAAGTTAACACCTTGAGGTGTGAACACTCTTTTTCTCCTCCGCTTCATTTCAAGCACCTCATAAAACTTCAACATAATAATTGACATAACACAGGAAGAGGTTTCCGAGGACACAGTTGAGCATACTCGCAAATATTACATTCCGAAAGTCCAGCTATGCACGGAAGCCAGAATGTGTTTTTGTGGCAGTTACATCATGACCTTGCGCAAACAACAACACTTCCTTACTTACGAAGCTGCACTCATCCGGCACAGTTCAACATAAGATTATGAAGAAAAAAGAAAAAGTCCTTCCACATATGTGCGCGTTCATTTTGCTGAGAGTTTCTGCAAGTAATGCTGAAGAGGAAGCAACAAATGAAGTACAAAACTCGTTAAAAGAAACTTTGCACATGACATTTCAGTTGATTGCGGGCTGCAACACCAAAAAACTATTTGACAGCTGTCAGGCAGAAGCAGTGTGGGGGCGAACGTCATGCGAAATGTTGCTGTGAAGAGCTGCCAACTGCAGAGCAACCAGAGCGGACTTACGAACTGAAGAGCCCCACATGTGACTTGATGGAGTTGTGCGCACGAGTGCGCTTTCACCTCTCGAAAAAATCTCCAACCACTCAACAAAAGTCGCAACACTTGTCAAACTTATTAAATACCCAACAAGGGCAATGCGAGACTCAAGTCAGCTCAGAATTTAAGATCCTTTAAGTCACTTCAGGTGGTACGTGTTTCTGTCAACAATTTCACGTAAATACTCGCACCACCTCGGGACAGGCAACGGAGCGAGCAAGCGAGCAACTTATGCCAGCCAATTTAATACAACACGAGGGAGCACACGAGGACAAATGGGTCGCAAACATGGCGCAACACTGGGTGGCATTCACATGAACGCAGCAGCTGAGAATGTAAGATAATGGTTCTTAATTTGCCATCAAGAGATGCCTAAATGTTACTATATTGTTTATGATGATACTGCTCATTTAAGTTGAGGAAAATGTCACCACCTGATATGCCACCATGAGCCAAAGACGGCCCACTCTTCACACACTCTTATATGTAGTAGTAACAAATGAAATAATTTGGCCTTAGGTACTGCAGAAATTTCTCAAATGACACAAAAGACTGACTGCTAGGCAGGCACCTCCATATTACACTCAAAAAAATATGGTCCATAAAGTCCATGTAAACAGAAAACACACGGAAATCGAGATGAGATCAAAGAGAGCGGCAGAGGAGCGGTTGCAGGTACTTTCGGTGACGACGACTCTATTCAGATATTGGTTCGTTAGTGTCAAAGTGAACATGACAATGTACCAACTGAAATGTCTTAGAATACCACAGCGAAACTTGCCAAACTTCGCTACGAATTAAGCTTCACCTGATCAACTCCTTGTAGTGAGTTAGTATGAGGAACTCATTTGGTACATTGAGGTGTTACACGGAGGTGTTACATTGAGGTGTTACATTGAGGTGGTACATTGAGGTGGTCCATTGAGATGGTCCATTGAGGTGGTACGTTACAAAGAACCACTTCAAATGAGGTGATATTCGGCGGGCTCGCGATAAGATGTCTCCTTAACATTAGTTCACCAACGCACTCTTAGTTGAGTGTACCTTGTTAAGAGACAAAGCGACCTCATGTTTCCTCACTCCACTCAGTCTCACTTTAAATGAATATGGTTTGGGTTTTAAAGCGGTCCAAAATTTGTTGTTTTTGGGTTCCACGCTCTTCTGATCGCTTCTTTTTTAAAACCACGCCAATGAACATTTTCATTGCTTTTATGAACTGTTTTGGAGGAGTGTACTTCAGTCAGTCAGTCTACTTGGTGTTCCTTCTGAGAGGAGCGAACGAACAATGCCTGCTTAGTTGTCGCTGTCGCTGTTTCTGCCGCTGCTTTTGCATACAATTGCACAAAGAAACGCGTGTGAGTTATTCCACTAGTGTTAATATTGTTTTTCCTTTTTAGCTATTACCCTGTGTGTTGTTGTTGTTGCCTTCTGTGTCTGCCTCAAGGAGCAGTAAGACTTAAGTAGTTGAAATTCTGTTAGTGTAGCCTTCTCGGCATGAATTCCGTGCAGCTCCTATGACTGCACTTGTAGGAAAATTTGGCACAAAAGTGCAGCTTCTCCTTGCATTTCATTCTGTCTCTGACTCAGGATGAGGGTGTGTGTGTGTGTGCGTATGAGGATGAGTATAAGTATGAGTGTGTATGGATGAGCGTATGTATGAGTGTATGTATATATGTGAGTTTATGTTTGTGTTTATGTGGGTAGTGTAAATTGTTTGCGCTGCATGCACAAACAAATTACATGTCAATGCTGAACTGAAATGCCGGTGGTAGGTATTGAAGTGTGTGTCTGTGTGTGTGTGACAGCACACTGAGTACGTGCAACAATGAATTGCCGCAGAGACTGAAATGAAATTACATTTTATTTCAGGCTCTTAGTTTTATGTAATAACAACGTTCCATGCTAAATTCATTCATACACGTACTCAGGGTATTTTGTATATATACTCGTATATATATATATATATATATATATATATATATATATATATATATATATATAAAGTAAATGACAATAATAAATAATAAAGCGATTGTGTTAATTACATACAAACATTTCCCATTCGCCAAACAAGCGGTCTTCATTAAAAACAAGAATTAAATATTTTTATCACACTTGCTTGATTCGAAGCTTTTAAGAAAGGGAGAGAGTGAGATTGAAATCTCACAACAGTGTTTAAGTTTTTATACTATCCACTTAGTTGTGGCCTTTCAAAAGTGCAAGTTTTACACAAATTTCCCGGCAGAGTGGTTTCTAGCAATTTAATAGATGTGCAAAATGACCCAAAGAAGCAAACGTAAAAGTAAGAATTATTCCAGTGATTATCTTTCTCTTCGACTCATTACCATTTCTAGTGGTATCCCTATGATTATCAGTTCCAACATTATCACCCCCCTCAACAATCACTACCTATAATTAGCACCACAACGTGCAAATTTCTGGCCTAGGTCAGTTTCCTTTTGCTGCCACCCTAACTATCTAACCTAATCAACAATCTCTCTCATAGACTATCATCCCTATTCGTATGATTATCTCCGTAACCCAAAATAGTATATCCAAACTTTATTTATTAAAAAGCTTATTTTATTTCTGATAATAAAATCTTCATTCCTGATCTTAATTCCTATGATTTCCACGTCTATTCCAATGATTTTAACTGTTTTTATTCCTGGGACAACCAGCTTTATTCTAATATCTTAGACCATCTTTCAATGGCTGTCATCTTTATTCCAAAAATATTAATCTGTATTCCTATGATGATGGCCTATTTCAACAATGAGTTTGTTTTTCAGTAATAATCTTCTCTGTTCCTATGATAACCACCTGCTTCTCTCTCCCTCTCTCTCCAATGAGGGGAGATAAGTATCTTTATAGGAAAAATAATAATCACTATATTCTCAAATGATTTGTAGCATTTTTCTATAATAGAGATCTTTATTCTCATGATTAACAAGTCTGCTTGTATTCCTTTTTATTAAGCATTGCCAGTAATTCAGTGATAGCCATGTTTATTCCTTCTCTCCATCATTCCATCACCTTGGATTATTTTTACTGTGTTTTAATAATTTTTGCCTTCATCTTCATGAATAGAAGTGTTCTTTCTGTTTCTATGATAACTTCTAAACTAAATTTTGTATCCCCGATCTCATTGATTACTCATACTATCTCTGATGCTATGATGCAGCTCCCTACTGCAATGATTATCGTCTTTCTTTGTAAGATCTCCAACCGATTAGTTATATCTCAATGATTACTTAATCCATTCCTGTGATAATGAATGATTATCAACTCTTTTCTTCTCTTTTGGTATGGTACAGAAATATCATTGTCAAGTAGGAATCTGTTTATTCGTAAGATATATTTCTTTTACATTTGATGAAACCCGAGTATGGCGAATTTCGTATTCTGGATTTTATGAATCTTTATTAACATTCGCTTCGCGAGTCAATAATATTCGGTGGAATAGTGACCTCTTTCTTCTACTCAGAATTCATTCAGAGACGACACTCCTTGGAGTGGAGAAGTTGTTTGTATATACTCGTATGAAATCAGAATCAAACTCATTATTTTTAACGATCTGAAATTGGTTCGTTTGTAGGATTTAACGATTTTCTGTGCAACAGTGCTGCCAAGTGAGATTTTTTGTGGTTTGTGTGTAAAACACAGTTTTGTTCATATACAAATATCAATAGCGATAGAACATTTATTGCCAGTGCTGCCAACTCTCCCGCAAGCAGGAACTTAATGAGCATGGAAGTAACTCCTGTGGTGAATAGAGCGTGGCTAAAGCATTCTTTTAAATCATGAGCGGCCTTTTTATTATTATTTTTTATTACTTTTATTATTATATTTGAAGCCATTATCACCAATCCCAATTTAATGAGTTCAATTACGAGGCTTCAGAGTTCTATTCCGTAGTCGCCAGCCCCACCTTGGTACAATGAGGCAGAAAGATTTGGCCTAAAAAGAGCACGTGCTTCTCCTTATATGACGCTATTTACTTCTTGTTTAATAACACAAAAATAATAAAACAAAAACCCCCGAAAAACGGGAGCAATACGCCAGAAGCATGACGAAAAATGCGCAAGTTGCGAGCGTAAAAAGCAAAAATAAAACTATGCATAATTTATGACGGAAGAAGGAGCAGCGGAGCAGCGGTTCCATAAAAACAAAAAGGACCCACATAGACAAAACTACTGCTGCTGCCGCTTCAAATATATTTTGCGGCCCAAATGCGAAGGAGTGGTCCGTGTTAGTGCGCCCCTCATGCACACTCGTATGTGGCACAACAACTCGTACGTGGAGTTACGGGAGCCACTGTGTAAAAAATGTAGCATGGTTCCGTTGTTGTTGTTGTTGTTGTTGTTATTCTTGTTGTTGCTGCTGTTGAAATTACACAAAGTATTTTGGCTTAAAGCCAAACTGAATAAACGAGCAGTAGAAGAAAAAAATGGCAGGCAGAACAAAATCGCTGAGGTCAAAGGTAGAAAAAGGCATTTTGCGCTGAGCTGTGCTGGCCTGGGCCTGGGCCTGGGCCTCTGTGGGGAAACATTCGTGCAAACTCCTTTTTTCTCAGTTTTTAGAGTAAGACGCAGGTGAAGGTAAATGGCAGCGAATGCTGAAGGTAATTTCGAAACCGAAGCCATCGGTAGACAATTTTTAAATGCCGAATTTTGTAGCGCAATTTGCAGTTTTACAGTTTTTAAGTTCATGCCACGAGCTCGGATCGAAGCACTAAGAAAAATTGTTGGTGCATTAAATTGTCATGGACTTTTTAATGAACAATTCATTGGCCCAATAAATACATTTCATAGTATATCAACTCCAATGGAAATATAGTTACCGGAGATTTGAACTAATGAACAATTCATTGATATAATAAATAATTTTCATTAAAATTCTTCTTTCAAATATATCAACACCATTAGGAAACTAATTCCAGATTAATTTATTCTCCCTCTGCAGAGTACACAAAGGAGCTCCATGTACAATAACTTGATTTAAAAACATAAAGACAATTTCTAAATTTTTTTTAAAGCCCTCTGATAGATGAAGTTAGGCTATAATCAAGGCTCCCAGTGCTCCTTTTTGATAATATATTGTGCCTGTCTTACGGACATAGACGATTAACTCTACATAACCCCACCGAAGAAGGTTTGAACATGTTAAATCACTGGATTTCCTGGTCCTGATTTAAGGTCTCTGTTTCATCCAAGGGAACTTTTCATGCTTGACTTTAATCACTTGGAAAGAAGTGGGAGAGTCCGAAGATGCCTCCAACCTACCAAACAAAGCTTTATTTTCAGGTTCTATTGAAGTTCCAATATCGCCAATGGAATCTTTTCAGTCTTTATATGGAAATTAGGTTTGGAGAGAGAGAGAATAAAAGAGAGAGACAGGGAGAGAGAGACAGGGAGAGAGAGACAGGGAGAGAGAGACAGGGAGAGAGAGGCAGGGAGAGAGAGACAGAGAGAAATTCAGAGTATAGTTTATGTTATCCTTGGGTACATCTATAAAATCACCATAATTGAAGTACTTATATGGAAGAACTGAGCTCTTTGCCACCAATGACTTCAAGCTTGGCAAATATTGTACCCGTTTATCGCTAATATCGTTGAGGTAACAGTGAAGATGATGATGGTGATGAAGACGAAGACGAAGAACAAAATGAAGATGAAGATGAAAAGGTAAATGAAGATAAACATGAAGATGCTGTTGAAGATGAAGATGAGGTTGAAGTTGAATAAAGATTAAAAAGATGGAGATGAAGATGAAAATGAAGAGGATGTGAAGATGAATATGAAGATGAATATGAAGATGAATACGAAGATGAAAATTATAATAAATATGAAGATACTGATGAAGATGAAGATTAAGATTAAAATCAAGCTGAAGATGCTGATGAATATGAAGATGAATATGAATATGAAGATGAATATGAAGATGAAGAGAAGATAAAGATGAAGATTAAAATAAAGATGAAGATGCTGGTGAATATAAAGATGAATATGAATATGAAGATGAAGATAATGAAGATGAAGATAATGAAGATAAGATGAATTTGTAGATGAAGATGAATATGAATATGAAGATGATGATGAAGATGTTCAGCATCGACTTTTCAATTCAAAATTATGTGAGAAGTAGCTACAGGCCTGTCCCCCAATTAAACAAACAATACAACCTTTTTAAACATATTCCTTACGTAACGAAGTTCCATTTCTATCGCAGAACTTTCCGATATCCGAGTGTTTTTTGGAAATTTATCCTATATTTCTGTTTACCTCCACAAATCGTTCGATTCCACCTTAAAAAAAAAAAGCCTTTTCAGGCAAATTCAAGAGTTGTAACCCCAGCCCCCTTAAATCCCTCTGTTCCTCTGAATCATGTTCATTTTTATGTTTTACTATTGTTGGAACACTCAGGAAGCAATAAATATGTTTCTGGCGCAAAACTCTTTCGCATGTTGCAATGCAATACACGAAAATTGCATGTCAGCACATGGGGCATGCAGCGGAAACACTCACACACGAACACACAAACAAACACATCATTCTTGTGGCAACAAGAAAAAACCAGAGAAAAAGTTTCAAGGGTCGGAACACTGCAGCAGCCGCATTCACCGATGCTCGGAGGTATGTGCTCCTCCTGCACTCCTGCAAACACCCGAGGACAATTTACACACATGTGGAGCAAAATCGAATTTCGTCGTAGTTTAACACAAGTGCCGTTCAATTTACATTCCGATTTGTTGAGAGCGGAGCCATTCAGCAGAAGGCCCCAGCCACTCGGTTGTGTAATCGGCGGAGGTGCTCCTAAGCTGAGAATGTGCGAGCGATACAGAAATATGAGCCAGGGATGCGGGGGAATAATTGAGATAAATGTGCGAGGGGGATTTAAAGGGAGCACGAGTACGAATATTATGAAAATATGTGCTGATAATGATGGAGTTAGTAGAGGAGGACACAAAGGGGACTACGGCATAAAGAGGACAACTAACCAAGCAGGTCAACTGGCATACATTTATATGAAGTTACGAGTCTTCGTTAGGGAATTTTGTGCATTTAAAGTAAATCAGAGTGTGTCATCTTCGGATTTGGTGGTCACGTTTTATCTGCATAGATGGAACTTTCATTGGCCATAATAATATTCGTGCATATTTCTTTCCGTTTTTTCTATTGAATTTATGTAATTCGTACAAGGAGTATCGAAAGGATCTTCGTCCTTTATCAATATTTCACTTTATCATGTACGCGTAGAGTTCCAAGATGAATACTGATAGTGGTCGTGCCATACATGGTGACTCTACTGAAAACAAGTTCCTTCCAATTGCAAAGGTGGCAAAGATTCCATTTATCTGAAAAATCTCTGCTATCAAGGAGGGTGATACATCGAGCTCCATGATCAGCATTATAAATGACACTATAATATTCCTTCTGTTCTGTGACAGTCAAGGAGCCCTGAAAGCTATTATCCCTAAGTAGCCAGAATTATCTGAGTCCCAACTAATATAACATTGTCTCTGAAACTGTTGGAGTACTCTGAGAACAGTCAGGAACAATTCATTCAGTACTTTCTGAGTGTTCACGAATATAAGCAGGTTTCTTAAACTTTAAGAGAATTCTGAGAACTATGAGGAACAATTCAGACAATATTCTCTGAGTCTCAACGAAAGGTCCCTGAAACTGCTGGAGTACTAGGAGGACAGTCAGGAATATTTCAGACAGTATTCTGGGGGTCACAATGAAAAGGAACTTGTCTCTGATACTGTTGGAGTACTCGAAGAACTATCAGGCAGAATTCAGGCAGTAATTTCTGATTTTAAATGAATGGAGGCCGTGACTCTGAAACTGTTGGAGAACCGGTATATCCTAACTACTTAGGTTAGAGAGGCAGTCCTCTTTGGGAAAGCTCACTGAAGCACGTAAAATCCCATTCTGCTACAACCTTCTAACTTACTAGGCCACTCTTTTTCCCCGTACGAGTACAAAGGAAGAAATGCGGCTTAATTGTTGTTCTGTAAATTGTGTTGAGTGCTCCTCACTGCCATCAGTACCCTGGCGTAACCCCGGAATGAGTGCACTTGTCACATTTGCAGAAACGCTGAGGAATGAAGATCGCCTGTAGTGCATGCAGAGGAAGAATGAAGCTAATCAACGGCAATCTGGATAGTACCACTGACAGACACATCACGACAAGCAAGCAAGGCACGTCAGCGGCGTGTTGGCTGAAAGTATTTCCCTCCAATTAAATACGTTCAAGAATGCCGCAAGAATGGCAGCAGTCGCTGAAACTGGACCGCAACAATAGTTGATAATTTGCTAAAATTATATGCTCGCGCCACCGCAACACTCTCCCGCCGCTGCTTCATAATAATAACCCAGATTTAGTTGTCCTAATATGCGTCGTTAGTACATTAACTAAGCACGAGAACACTAAACCGCCATTAAAACAGAGTGACTGACTGACTTAGTTAGTGTGTAAGTGAGTGAGTAACAGATTGAGTAAGTGAGAAGAGAAACCACAGAAACCACAGTGGCGGGACGGATCCTGGACTCGACCAAGGAATGCTTTCAAATGATGACCAAACAATTCTTTTTGTAAATAAGAATAAATAAAAATATACCTACGAACATCTTTCAAGCACAAACATTTCCGGATGTTATCAGATACTCGCTCGGAGATATTCACTTCTTATAATTTAGCAGCCTATTATAAACTCGGGGGTGAATCTTAATACATACGATATATCTTAAAGATCTATTTATAGAGGATCCCTTGTGTTTCATCCCCTGTGCTCCATTTGAGAGATCAACCATGAATAAAGACTCGTTATTTAGGTACCCAACTAGTCGGATTAAGGCTCCAAGCCTTAAAAAAGCAGTGTCCATATTGTCATCTCTCTAAAAACAGGACAATTGTGCAAACTCTCACTGCTGAATAGATCTAGAGGATCTTTATATATAGAGGATCCCATTGTGCTAGCAAATGTTCTTCATCTGAAAGAACGATTTGAAAACGCAAATGCAAATGTTCACTCAAATCTACTCGAATATGTACACTCAGATCACCACTCAGATATACTCTAAAATCTCCACTCAAATATACACTGGAATCTCCACTCAAATCTGCACAAAAATATCATCATTGACAAATCTGCAGATCATCAACAGGGCACTCAGGTGTACACTCAAATATCCACTTAAAATTACACTCAAATCTTTACTAAAATCTCCACTCAAATCTGCACTCATATATAAACTAAAATCTTCATTCAGATCTCCACTCAGAGCCACTCTAAAATCACCAGAAAAATCTCATCATTAACAAATCTGCACATAATCAAAGGGGTGACATATGAGCCCCGAAGACTTTTATATGGAACCGCCACTGAACCAGGCGTGTGGCTGCTCCCACCATGGCCGTTGGAAAAATGTCTCGTGCCAAAGACTAATCAGCGTAAATCGGTATGAAAAAAGATTGTAACTAAACGAATGAACTGAAAGTAAATCGGCATAGACGGCAACCGCGGCAGCGCAACATATCACAACGACTCCGCGGGCAATGGGTACCAAAAATGGCCACCATTGTGTGCTCCGCTATGTTGGAGCTAAAATTAACCGTTATGGGGGGAAATGCGCGCCCGGTTGTACTTTCATTTATGCTCATAAACCGTTGCGCCAGCACCAGGAACATTTATGACACATTCGCAGCTCACAGTAGAGCGGAGCACAAAAGCCGCGCGCACTCAACACATAAAATCCATTCAAATAATCATAAGAATAGAAAAGGGCATGGTTTATTTATGAGCCTTAAAAGCCAAGCGACACATTACTACGTGCATTAGCTATGATGTAGCCCCTTGCCTAGCCCTCCAGTCTCCTCCCTTGACCTGCTGTGATTTATGTTGGCATACTCGTATCATATTTCCGCCTGCTTAAAAATGCTCCTCATGATTGTGTGTGACTTTTGTCTCCTGCATAAAAAGCAGCGACCGAGTCTCTTCTCTATTTGTGTATAGATAGAGTCCCCCTTCCCCCCTGACCGCTATTCCCATGTAGTCATTACTTAGCGGTAAGCATTACTTTCATCATTTACTCGTGCAGCACTTGGTGTAGTGTTGAGGCGCGCGAGTGCTTTCCAACTGCTGCTGCAGAGAGTGTTGGCCCGGGAGAGTGTTGGCCCCACGTTATGTGCGCGCCGTGCCGTCAGTGGGTCATTGGGTAGATTTAGTGAAGACATTTATTAGACAATTGCATGATATTTTAAGATTTCGCTTGTGAAATGCTATTAAAAATAATTACTTCTTCTTTGGAGCGAGTGCAAAAATGGGCAGCTCCGCTTTTCTCTGACGCAGACGTCGTCATCTTCAGGAACAGCACAGCAAATTGGAATGTCAGGTATTGACCGTGGGCTGCGTGGGTTGCGATGCCGCACGTACGATCTAAGGCCAGTAGCTGCCGAACAGCTTTAATTGAGTAAGTAATATTGACAGGTCATTTATGAGTGAGGTTCGGAAAAGTTAAGGAGGGACACTGGAGAAAGGAGAGGAGTGTAGAAACAGAGCCACTCCAAATGGAAATACCTGGCTAGAAATTAAACTGGTAGGACAAACCCAGATTCATGGGAGAATGATTACTTTGTTGACTCTTATAAAGGATCAAGTGGCAGGTAGATGAACTGAACTTTGTAGCTGGGGAACATTTATAAACAATTCAAGGAACAATGGTAGAATGATCAGCAATGACGATGAATATTACTTTGTTGACTGAAGAACGACGATCTCTGCGGAAGAATGTTCGAATGATGAGGACTGGCGATGATGTTTACTGGAGAACATTTACAAAGGATATATGCGGAAGAACGTTGGACGATGATGATGATTACTTTGTTCTCAAAAGAAGAGGAAGAAATTTGCAATAATCAAGCATGACGATGATTATTTTGCACTGCAAAACATTTATGAACGATATCTAAGTAGATGAACTGGAGAACAATTATAGAACATCAATATTGCAGTAACTTGAAATGAACTTTGAACTTTGTTCTCAGGAGAACGTTTATAAAGAATCTAAGTGGAAGAAAATTACTTTGAATTCTTGCTTCATTGGTTTTCATTTAGAGGGTTTCTAAGTTCTACCTTCGAATGCTAATTTTAGACTATCATCATAATATCTTTGTTGCCGATACTGCTGCTCTAAAGAGAGGTCACACATTTCTCAGTAGCAACAGGGCCTAATAATGAGCAGTAGTTTAGAGTAGTTCTGGGTTCCATCTTCGAATGATGACTCTAAGACTACGATCATAATTTCTTTGTTATATATACGGCTGCTCTAAAGAGAGTTCAGTAGTTTCTCCGTAGGTACACTAGACCACTGCCACCTATTCATGAGCTCTTCCTTAGTACATCATCTTTGATCCTCCTGCTGGAAATGAAAATGCTTACTACCGGGAAACTTTGGTCTGGAGTGTTGCATAAGTGCTGGCTGAGCAAAATTAAAGCAGCCCATTAGTTAAGTGTAGGGTGCAGGGAGGCATAAATTAAGTGTTGCGAAAAATTACGGCATTTAACACCAAAAGAACCCAAAGCGCACCAAGCATGTACATAAACACAACTGGCGCAAATGCCGTTTCCACTGATTGCCAACCCGAATACAAAGCGAAAGGCTGACAACACTGCCTCCTTCTCCGCCTTCCTCGCCGTTCTGGCTGGTCTTGTTGATGATGGTGATTATGATGATGTTGCAATTGTTATTGCTGTTCTATTGTACGTATTTATTTAGGCATAAATGCTGCTATTTACTAGTGCTGCCTCGGCTGGTGCTGCTGTCGGTGCCACCACTCATTTTTGCCAGTTCTTCGGGTTCTTGTAATTTCTGCTGCAATTTGCGGTTGAATATGCCACGCAAAGTGGCAACAGCAGTTCGTAAATTATTTGTTGTAGTTGTTGTTGTTGTTGCCGCCGTGGTGGTTACTATCACTGTCGCTGTCGCTGCTACTGCTGCCGGTGTTGCTGCTGGTGCTGCTGCTGCCGTTGAGGTTTCCACTGCCGCTGCCTTTGATGATTCCACCGCCGCTGCCTCTGCCTCTGCCAGTCGCGCTGCCTCTGTCGCTGTCATTTCAAACGCACCACAACAGCAATTTTGACAGTGTGCTTCCTTTGTGCTTTTCATTTGGCCCACCGCGCCATGACTTCTGCCCGCTGAGGGTACCTTATGTCCCCCACCTCCGTCCCCGTCCGTTATGATGGGTTCTAAACTGTAAATGCGGTAATTACACAAAATTTGTGTCCATTGTGTTTTGAGTTCAACATTTTTGAAGAGGGCGTCTTCAGCAGGCAAAGGGAGACTAATTAAAAAAAAGTGGGTTTCTTTTTTGTTGTGGAGTTTTTAGAATTCCAACTGTACAATAAACTATTAAAATGTTAAAACTAAACTTTCCAATGCTACCTCAACAAAGCGAACGCAGCCAGCAACTTCTTCTCTCGGCGCTGCGTTTAAATGCAATTAAACAGCACAGAAACTTTTACGAAACTTTTTCCTAGTCATTAAAAGTAAATTACTTCGCTGCATGCGTTGTACGACCACTCGGAGCACAACAACAATAACAACAAGAACACGGTGGGGGCTGGAGAGGCTCGTGTTCGCTTTGATGCGCTTTGCTTTTTCCACAGAGCGCACCAACTTTTCAAATGCCAAAAAGCTGCACTGTCTACAAACGAGAAGAGGCCACCAGAGACGGGCAAATCTGGCAGCCAGAAAAAGAGTGAAATTCCACACCGACTGAGTTGGTTGCTCGCAAGCGGAAAATGCGGAAAATGGGGGAAATGTGGAAATACGAAAAGCAAACACAAAAGTGATTGATATGCGGATTCTGCCCGGCATGGACGTTTAGTTAATAAATGGTGCCATTAATAAAGTCCACGCGGCACGGCAGGGGTCCCCCAAAATGCGAGTAGATGGGGCCACATTGCGAGCTGTCGGGTTGACATGCCTTTACATCAGTTGTTGTTTAGTGGGGGAGGATTCAAGGTATTGTCTATGAACTAAAGTGGGTCATATAGAGATATCGCTACAGAGACCTCAAAAAATTGCCTGGGATAACTTCATCTGCACTATTCCTGAATCAAGTATGATTCACAACTATGATGGAAATATAGGGCACTGGAAGCCTAGGATGTGGCCGTATAGGTATGCTGGAAGTAAACGGTGGGGTATGTAGTTCGACATTCAGTAATTTTATTTAACATATGAAGAGAAAATGAAAGTGATCGAGCATAACATGAATGAAAAAACAATAACCAGTAAGGAAGTAAGTACAAAGACACTACAGGCAGAGTGAAAACGACCGAACGAAATCACACTGAACAATAATATATATAAACGTATATACGTATATGTTCACACATTATTTTTACCTCGATTATATATACTCATATGTACATATTCATACATTATTCCTCTATTCTTACACCCACCTAAACATATACTTATACTTACATAGAGAAATAATACACTAAAGGTAGAGGAAGAGCATCAATGACAGCTGTTCGCTTATCCTCGCTTTAACTGTCAAAATTTAGGATCAGCTGTTTTTGGCGAAGAAAAATTAAACTCTTAAACGGCAGCAAGGGTATGAAAAAGATACCTAAAGACCCACACTCATCAACAAACACGTGGATACAGGACTGCGTTCGACTTGAGCGATGCCGGTGGAATGGATTACATATCATGACGTCTCTGAATAGTAGCTTAATTCTCATTGACTAAGGAATCTGTACGAGTATCAGGCTAAGCTCCAGAGTTTGTGTATTGGATTTCTGAACCGCACATAAAACGAACTTGTAACGAAAATAAGAAAAAAGCAGCGGACAAGGCTCCTCTACTCTGTGGACAATTAGAGAAAAACTTTTTAAAGACCCGGAACCTTCTTTAGTGAAAATGCCATTTACTTTAAAGATACTTTAATGAATATATACTTTAGGGAAGATCTTTCTTTTAGGAAGACATTATTGCTTGAGGGAAAATCCCACTTTTCGTTTGGAGGCCATGATTGAATACTCCAAAGAAGATCTTTCTTTTAAGAAGACATCATTGAATACTTTTGGAAAGATCCCATTTAGGAAAAATGTCAGTTTATTTTAGGAAGAGATTACTTTAGAGAAGATCCCACTCTCCTTTAGGAAGTATCATTGAACACTTTAGGAAATATCCCATTAAGAAGCCATGATTATATACTTTAAAGAAGAACTAACTTTCCTTCAGGAAGGCATGATTAAATACTTTAGGGAAGAACCCACTTTCCTCTAGGAGGTCATGATTAAATACTTTAGGGAAGATCTTTCTTTTGAACCATCCAACTTTCCTTTAACATCATTACATACTAAATATTTAATTTTGATTCAACATTGAATTTTTCGTGATGCTAAATCCCATGATGAATGTAGAATTTCATATAAATCTCAATTTAAAGTTCAAACAAAAAATAATGTCTTTAAATTCAAAAGGGTATTGTTGGAACCATCTTGGGTTGCGGTACAATGGCCTTTAATTTAATATTAATACCAATCAAATGTTAATAGTGCAAGACCTAAGGGTGTGTTCATATCTTCAAACAGAAACCAGATTTCAAAAACCCCAGATGACAACAACAATTCAAGGTTCAGCTAAAGAAATCATGATGTAGACTAGAAATCTGTGGTAGAAATCTGTTATGAGAGAAAATCGTATGCATAACTCGAAGAATCGAAATCTATATGGTAGACATTTCATCGCTACACTGTTTTGCGATACGATTCCGCTGAGTGAATCGTCAGTCAAATGGGTCTGAGGTGGGACAATACCATAATAAATAAAAGTGATGTAGAAATTACCTATGAGAAATTTCATCATAAGAAAATTCCTTGCTAGAAGTCATGTGTATTTCTCGTTTCAGTTTTCTCACTCACTTTCATCCCATCATCTTCACTCTCATGTGGTTTTTGACAGATGGAGCAGTCATCTTAATATCACTGACAGGCATTCGCACCTCAAGTGCTCCCATTCTCATATCAATGCTCCATTCTCACTTGAAATGTTCACATTCTCATCTTAAGTGCTACCATTCTCTCCTCAAGTTCACACATTCTCAACTCAAGTGCTACCATGCTCACCTCAGGTCCTCACATTCTAAGCTCGAATTCTACCTTTCTCACCTCAAGTGCTCGCATTCACACCTCAAATTCACCCATTCTCATTTGAGGTGCTCTCATTCTCATCTCAAGTGCTACCATTCTCACCTCAAATGCTACCATTCTAATCTTAAGTGCAAGTACTCACATTCTTATCTTTATACATAGAAAAAAAGTATTTGTTTGACTGATATTTGAAGGTGTAAACTCAGCCTAAGTAATTTTTCTGAAAATGCATAATTACAGGCAAAAAAGCTAAAGGTGAACTACTTGGTAGGTTAAAAGTGGTTGTGGCTGCCTCCCAGCAAAGAATGGCTGCATCGCTTAGGTTTAAATGACTAAAATGGCAATGGTGAGACCTGTATAAATACCCAACTACACACATAGATATGTATGAGTAAGTTGGAGTATACATAGAGGCGTACTGGATGCCAGACAAACTGGGAAACTAACTAAAAACAAACCTCAAAATCAGCAGCTCAAAATCACTTCGCAGAAAGAAAAAATGTCATTGATGTCAACAATGAACACAGTCGTCAAATGGCATTTAATATTAACTATGAATGCACAAAGGCACAATTTGGAGCTATGTCAGCACAAACCGCACTGCACCAGTACGGCTACGGGCTCTGCTTACTCTGTGGCCGTTCGCTGACTCAGTCAGTCAATTAGTCATTTAACCATTCAGTCAGTCAACCAGTCAGTCAGTCAGTTAATCAGTTAGCCAGTTAATCAGTCAGTCAGTTAGTCAGTCATTTACTCATGCTCTGCTCGCCTAGGCGCATACTGGCACTGCATATATGAACGTTATTTAAAGCTGAAGGCTCTTTCAAACAAGCTTGGCCAGCTCGGCCAAAGAAGTCACTGAACCCGATGACGGTAGGTGTGCCTGTATATGCCCACAGCTACCTGCATTAATATGTGGTGGTGTGTGTGTGTGTTTATTGAGTGTGAGGCTGTGCAACTTACTTGCTGTAGCAGGGGGCGGTGGTGGTTGGGAGCCAGTCATTGGTCGCTTAACTTTTTAACCGGCTTCTTTTTAGTTTGTTTTGTATTTGAATGGCAAACGAGTTATTTTATAAGATTTGCCACAGATCTCGCTTGAAACTGCGACGTAGAGTGGAAAGCGTTTAATATGCCGCGCAGTGAAAGTGATCGATTTTTGTTGTTGCTTTGTTTGTTTTCTTATTCACTTTCAATCTGGCGATAAACTTAAACGTTAATTTGCATTATTTCGGCATTTGAAAGTAGGTAAAGTGAGCATTGAGAGAGAGGGCCACTTTAACAGCTGTTTCAGTAGCAAGTTTCTGGGTAGTTTGGCAGCACTGAAAAAAATGTGTATTCATTTGTGATCTGTCAAACATAAAGTGTCAAAAAAAAAGTGCCACAAGAGGCTTGAAGCTGGGCTCAATTAAGGTTGGGTTCGGCAAATTGAATCGTAATGAATCGTTTTGTATAGTAGAGTCACATAATTCTCCATGACTGACTCTGAATAATCAGCGATAGTGTAAAGAAGTTGTTGTCTGTAAGAAATATATTTTATATCGCGATCGTATAATGAAGTTGTTGTCTGTATGAAGAATTATTTGATACATTTTGATCCGTGTTGACTAATTGGACCTTAAGAGAGACAACGTCTTCAGGAAAACTTCCTACGAAAATGGCAACAACTTAAGAGTAAATAGAAGAGCGTGGTCGTTTTGTTTTTGTGTTTAACTAAAGTACATATAGCGAATCATTACCCTTTCCAGAAACCCCTGGCTCCTCGCTTACTATTCTGATGAACACAATTTTTTTTATTAATCACGAGCAATAATCTTTTTCCTTTGAAATTAAACGCGATCACTAAAAAGAGCAATTAATTTTCATGAGACGAGGGCTCTTAGTATTGTTTAATACAGGAGGGGGGGTACCAGAATTTACGCAGTGCTTAATACCGGAAGGGGGAAAAGAGTTGAGTGAGGTGTTGGCTACCAGAATTCCCGCACTGTTTAAAACGGGGGGGAAGCAGAATTTCTGCATTAGTGAAACCATATTCACAATGAACCTTGAATAGAGGCCATTACCAATTAAGCCACTAGTACTCTACGCCAGTGAATTCCAGTTGTCCTTCTATCTAGAATGCGATACACCGAAGAACCACCTTAGAAAGAGTTCTTCAAGCACTCAGGCTAATGCTACGACACATTGTACTCTAATCTTCACCCTACAATCAGTTCTCTCTCCCGGCTTTAATATGAATCACGTAGAGAATTTCCTGCATGGTGATATGGTATTATACATATGACTGGGGACATATTTCATAAACAGAATAAAAATGGTTCCATTGGAACCTCTGTCATAGACTGACTTTCCGAAATCAAGGGTGTGTGTGTGTGTGTGTGTGTGTGTGTGTGTGACTGACTCTAACGCATATGGCTAGAACAATCAATGCCAATATAGTTGTAAATGTTAATGGAATCGTAAATGTACACTTCAACTGCACCGATGATGATGGTCAATTCCATGCACTCGAAACTGATTATGATGATTTTTATTGTTATCGAAGCTAATCAAATAAAAGTGGCTGCTGCAGTGTCCGGAACAAATTGCAAAATGCTGCACGAGTATCACAAATTAATTAAATTATTGTGTGCATGCCGCAGTAATGAGAGCAGTGCTATTGTTGCACGGAAGCCTCCCCTTGCGACAAGTGGCTAATTAACTTTGCTCTTTTGTGATTTCCTTTTGCTTCTTTACACAAAAGACCACAAAGTTAGAACCAAGTTAACAAATTAATCAATAAAAGCGGCAAGAAACGCTCAAGAAGTTCTTTTGCTGGCTTACGCTTAGGTTGGGTTTACATGCAGAGACAGCAGTCAATAAGGTGATTTTTTACTTGGTCGGAATGTAAGAACTAAGGTAGCGTCCTCACGGATAAGCTGGGTCATAAATGTGACATATGGTAAGTAGGTTTCAGGTGAATATTGATAGGTTTCCACCGTTTAACACAGTTGCAGGATTTAATTAGAGCTCTGTCCAGGAACAGCAGTAAATGGATAACTAAAATTCGCTCACTACCTTTCAAACCACATTAGATTAAGAAAATTTGTGAAGAAACCGTTTCAAACCATTTCAAAATATTTTAGAAACAGAAAATTTGTTAACAAACCATTTGAAAACCTTTCTGATTCAGAAAATTTGTAAACAAACTATTCAAAACCATTTCAAAAAATTTCAGAGCGAGAAAATTGCTTAACAAACCTTTTCAAACCCTTCCAAAATGAGAAAGATTTGTTAACAAACCGTTTCAAAACATCCTAGAATGGGAGAATTTGTTAACAAAGCATTTGAAAACATTTCAAAATGAGAGAGATTTGTAACAAACCACCGCAGATGTGAACTGAGCCTTATGAGTTCAACCTCAGTGCACTGAGTGGTAGAAAAATAAAGAGGTGTTGCGTGGAGAGGGGAGTGAGGGCAGATGCTGAAAAGTAGTTATAATAATGGAGAGTGCTTAACTGTAAATAACAGTTTGTATGCTTAGTGACCTGTTTTTGTGCTCTGAAACATGGCAGCAAACAAACAAAAAAACCGCAATTAGAATGAAAGGCGTACGAACCAAAACCAAAGGAAAAACCATCCCACAAACCAATGCAGAGGCGAAAAAATGGGTGAAAAATACTTCCGGAATTTGATACACTCGCGTTGCTGTGCTCTTTTTGTTGTTGTTGTTATTTTAATCCAGTGTTAATAGAGTATGTAGAAATTATGAAACACAAACATGAGGGAAGCACTCGAACACGAACCAACAAGGGAGCAGTCGGCCGGCCAGCAACCTTTTAAAAAATGGCCCAGCTAAAACCGCACACACTGAGAAAAATGCACACAAATTTGTCGCACCGCGTGGCTGCAACCTAACAAAATGGCCACTGTACTCTCTGCCTTTCTATCTCTCTCTCTCTCTCTCTCTCTCTCTCTCTCTCTCTTACTGCGTTCTAATCTGTTTAATGGCCTCCTGATTGAAATTGATGTGTCAAGCTCTCGTGTTTTTTGTGTGTGCTCTCCTTTCACAGGATTCTCGGTCACCATTTCACAAATTGATGTGACAAATTATTGGCATGTGCCTTGCCTCTGGTACAGAAATACCATATTCACTTAGGATATTACCTTCTAGGCAGTGGTCTGGCGGGGATGGCTCATCAATCAGAATTTAATTTATTTTATGCGGCACATGGACGTGGAAATATTGACTTTCATTTGGTGGAACACGAGCTGTGAGGTCAATATTGCAGGTAATGTGCTGGAAGTTGAAAAAAATCCTGACGTGAGGATGCGGTGCCATTGTTGCCATTATTGAGTCACTGGACTGAAAGTCACTGGAGAAAGCAGGTACCTGGCAAGGCATGCATTACAGTGATTGTAATTTCTTTGGTGATATAGCCACATAGAGTGTCTATGGAGTATAAAATATCCACGAACTTTTCATACATCACAATAACAGCAGTGATTATGTGTGGAGAATGTGGTCACACCGCCACATCCCCAACATTATGACCGAGATAGAGTCAGAAATCCGTGAAGAAGTCATTGAAAGCTGTGGAAAGAGGAACTTGAGTTACAATAGGGACCAGGGAAGTCTGTAAGAAATCGTGACCCACGTCGGCCCCGGACCATCTGTGGACCCCGTTCAGTTGCACGGCAACGGGTTTTGGAGAATACTTGACTAAGAGATCCGATGGGATACAATTGAGGAGTGTAAATAGTGCTTTAGTAGTAGTTGTACGAGGAGCCTCAGTAACTAGGATGGAGGCGATTCTCCTCACTTTGTCGAAAGGTTAAGATTAGTCAGGAGAGAGATCCCTGGGCACCACGCCTCATACAGCCAGAAAATTATGAAGGGTTTTAGCCCCAACAGCTCTTTTCCACGAGCTCTCTCCACAATTCATTTGGTTTCTTTTTTAAACCGATTTCTGGAAGCACATGTGACAATTCAATATACAGAATCATGTGTACACAATTTGACGGTTATTTGGCTGAATAATGAGGAAAGTTCGAAGGGCGTTTAATTAATCATCATTGAAGTTCATTCTAGGCCCACATAATCTCGTATATTGTATGAACATCTTCTATCATATACGATTATCTTCTATCATATGCAGATATCAATATCAATGGTCGACTATATCTCTTCGCCCTCAGTGGATTGCATGCCTGCGATTCTTAGATATAAATAGTTAAAGAGCGATAATAATAAAAATTACAATAACAAAATAAATTGTGTACTTCATGATATTGTTCGAATTTTACGTTGAACAAATTAACTTAATAATTTATTTTTATTATAATCTTTTTCATTTTATACTCGTACGTATAATTTTCTTTGGAGTTGATTACTTAATCAGGTTTGCTAATACAGAAAAAAACGTAAAAGAATGCGATGAAGATAACTTCATCCGCTGAGCTGATTGGACCAAGTTGCATTTTTATTGTTTACGTACACTGTTGTTGTTCATGTTGTTGTTGTTCCTGTTGTTGTTGTTGTTGTTGCGTGGTTGTTCGTGGTTTGTTAGTGTTCTGGTGTTCTAAGATTATCAAAAAATATTTCAAATATTTTTAGTTTGTTTATTTGAAACTTTTCTCGTGGTATCAAAAATCGTGGAAATAAACAATGAAATAAAGCACAAAATGAGAATGAACGTCCGCGTTAGTATCTCGACAAATGAGCACGTTCTATGTTTTTATTCTTGTTGATTTAAATGTTGTTTTTAATTTACAATTAAATGTATTTTCTCTATATTTATATATATATATATATATATATATATATATATATATATATATATATATATATATATATATATATATATATATATATATATATATATATATATATATATATATATATATATATATATATATATATATATTTATTTATTTTTTTTTTTTTTATATATATATTTTATTATATTAATTAATATTAATATTATATTATAATTATTTGGCTGTTATATTCATTTATATTCATTATTTTGAACTTTTTTCGATATTTTTAAACAAAAATATGACAAAGTGTCGAATAAGTCACTTTTTATGTAACATGCGTCCATATTTCGTGCCATAGTTAACTTTAATTTAGAGTTAAAATTAAATAAATGTATTTTTTTATATATTTTAATACATTCATTTATATTCATTAAAATTTTTTGTATATTTTGTATTTATTATTTAAAATAATAAGAAGAGTCACTTTTTATGTAACATGCGTCCATATTTGTTTCATGTGCGTGTGTGCGTGTGTGTGTGTGTGTGTGTGTGTGTGGGGGGGGGGGGGTGTAAGCCAAGGCGCACTGCAGACGAGTAATTGCGTTATTTGCGTAGCTAAGTGACAGCAGAAGTGGCCGATTGCGGTGGACGCCAACTGCCTCAATAAGTGAAATGCGAGTTGGTGAAATTTGTGCCGATATTGCGGATAAAGAGCACTGCAGTATTGACTTTCTTACCTACTTTTAATGGATGTACGCACTCATACAGACACGAATACCTACACGCATGCATACTCCATATGCACGTTCATATACAGTGACTCATAAAAATATTGGTACCATAATTTTTGGAAAAATATAAATCCTTCAAAAAAATATTAATACAAATTTTTGACAAATTTTATAATTTAGTTAATATTATTTAATGTTTGATATATATTGAATATATATTTAATATAATATTATATATATATATATATATATATATATATATATATATATATATATATATATATGTATATATATATAAATATTTAATAAAAACAAAGATTACAAAAGCTGAAGGACTAGGTTCGATTCCTGGGAGGGTTCATAGTTGGCGTGCAATTGATTTCTGAGACATAATAAATGCTTGGGAAAAATTGCGTTTCATCTGATAAGGACAAGTGGCGTCTCCGAAATAGCTACACGATCTGCCAAAATGTTTCAATAATTCTCCTTCTGAAAACATACACAATTGCAACTACTGTGTGCAACTTGTCTTGTCAATAAATTCGCTGAGAAATAATCTTAATAAAAAAAATAAATAAAAATTGTTTGTCTAATTTTATTCAATTATAGATAATATTTAATAAATAATTAATATTTAATAATAATTAATATTCAATAAAACCAAAAATTATTTAAAATTGTATTTAATTTAATTTTATTTAATTATAGTTAATATTACATATTCGAAAAATATTTAATATAAAAATAATAATTAATATTTAATAAAAAAAATAAGTTAAAATTGTTATCTAATTTTATTCAATTATACCTAATTTTTAAAGTTCAATATATTATATTTCTTTAAGGATGTTATGTACCGCAACCTGAAAGATCTAGCGGGATGCATCTATTTATTTAAAAGCTGAGGATAGTCTCATCTATAGATCTTCTGTCAAATTAAATTCCGACAGAAATTCATGTATTTTGTAGAAATCACTCAAGCAGAGAAATCTTGCTCATATCTAAGATATATACACGAAAACACCTGTGCCAAAGGTGCGCAGTCTGTGATCAGTTGCAGTGAGGTTTCGTCACTTTCTCCACAAAATCTACAGAGGGCATCTGAAGATACACCCAACTTATCCATATGATAGTTGAGTCTACAGTGTCCACTTAAAACGCCTGCGATGATTCTCAATTTACTCCGAGGCATGTTAGTTAACTCTTCAGCTCTTTTAGGATTAAAGTCTTCCAAAAGAGCTTTGGACTATCTTAACCCCTTCTGTAAACTTCTTCAGCAGACCTCCTATGGTGGTGGATGATACTCTACAGAAGCGTTCCTTGCTAAGATATCAGCCTGCTCATTTCCCTCTACTCCTATGTGGCATGGTACCCACAGCAGAGATATTTAATTTATATATTTAATATAATAATAATAATTAATGCTTAGTAAAAACAAACAAAAGTGTTTGTTTCAAAACAAATACGCGGATACAGACTATTTTTATTTATTTAAAAAGTTTATACACAAATAAGCTGAATGATAAACATCATTACTAGGCAACTAACAACAACTGCGGTCTTTGGTCTAACTATTTGTTAAACTAATACAAGTATATATACATATTAGATATTTATATTTCAAAGCAAATATGACAAAGGTGGAGCAGTGGAAATCCGTCTTCTATAGATATATTTTATATAGCATATGGCCAATCTAATTAGTTTAAACAAATTTAGCTATTTTGGAACAACAGCCGGGCAGCTGTAGAAGAGATGGACTACTATTAGTAAGTAGTAGTTGCAAACTGGGCAAGTTGGTGGCTATGATCCCTCGAATAAATATTCATGGGCGATCAATGACTCCATCTTCCGGTTTTGTGTATTGTCTTAGGTTCAATTTGTTGGTTGTGTTCCCCCGAATAAATATTTATGTTCGTAGTAATTTTGTAATTTCTAAATGATGGTACCATGGGCGCCAAACTTTCGTGGGCCACTGTACCTAGTAACTAAGCACATGTATAGCCCAATAAGTAATTTTCTGAATGGCAGGCAGGCGGATTGTGTGGCATACCGTAAGGTAATCAAATCTCTCTTTTCATGGCATACCTCGTATGTGTAACGACGATTTGTGCTGGAAAATTACAGGCAGCCCGGTCGAGCACACGTTCACAGCCGCAATTGTCACAAAGCCAGAAATATACGCTGCACGGATGTGGTGTGGTGAGGTGGGTTGAGGTGGGGTGAGGTACGGTGAGTATAGATGGATGGGTTGGCTTGTTAGTTGGTACTTTGCCTGCCATCTGTAATTCAATGCATGCGCGATTTTTCTCTATTTTCTCCTGTTATTTTGTTTTCTATATTATTATTATTATTATTAGCACAGCTTGTGTGAAATCACATATTAATGAAAAGCTAATAGTGGGAGTTGAAATTACTAGCGCACAGCACATAATAAATATTTGAAAGTAAATGCACCGACAACTGTGCACAAAAATAAACAATGTGCAGAACAGAAATAAAATAAACAAATAAATTATAAAAATATTAAAATTTTCTAAATTACTTGCTGGCAATTATTTTTAAGTATACAAACTTTGTCACCGTAAATAAGTCTAATTATAGCCGTCAGTAACATTGACGAAAGATAAATAGCTTCAGCATGCAGGCAATGGCAGAGCCACGCAAGAGAGAGCACTGAATTGAACTGAACTGAACGCGACGTATGAGCAACTTATTCAGCTGATATGATCCTACAGACCCTTTTGAGCCTCTTTGGGATATACAGAATAAACCTTTTTAAGCTAAAAGTACCAAAGGAAGGGCTTATGAACATAGAACTGAGGAACTACCTTAGGACAATGGCTTACCAGAGTGGATTTTTAGTTCCTCATACAAATGGTTTGGTCAGGGAGCACTAATAAGATGGCCACAAGGCTACAACAAGTGTATAACAGCAATAATTTCACTAAATTAGATTGTCAGTTGAAGTGTCAATTAGGTGAAAACAGGTGATCTCTTAAAAAAAAACCTAGAAACAATCAAGAAGAGTCATTTTCCCTTGCGATCACCTAATAAGGACGCCCTGGGGTCAGTCATACTCATGTACATGTAGCAAGGCGGAACAATACAAGGTGGCATCATCACAATATTTATGTTCTCTGCATTACAATTTCTTTGTGACTATTTTCGTTCAGCAGATTTATGACTTCTTGCGGGTGTATGAAGACTTAAGTCCCTGAATGTGCATATTTATAGTAATATGGCACTCTGTTATACTTTCAGAGACCGCAGCGAACGAGGCACATTTTATAAATAATAAAAAAAGAAAAGAAAGTAAGGAAGTTATGCTTATTATTATTGAAAATAAAACAAATAAAAATGAACTACAACTAAAACAGAATGCAGGCATGGCGACTGGCATAATCAAAATTCCTCAAAGCTTGTTAAGCGTTGAAAGAAAAATGTCATCATAGTCGCCATTTAACGCTTGCATTGCTCCTTTGAGTTCGTTGAGTGACGATAAAAGCTACAAGCCCCAGCTGCCAAGGGGGAGGAGTGCCGGCTGACGAATTAATATGATATGTGCACTCATAACCCAGATACTGAGCTACTGAGACTGACTGACTGAGTAAGTGGTGTACATGAATTTCTTCACTGTTTGCTGGCTGAGGCTGTGTGCGGTGGTGGGGTTTCTGCACTCAGCCAGGCAACGCATCTAATGCAGCGACAGATGCTAAGCTCATAAAAATACAATGCAATTGTTGTTGTTGTTATTATTATTATCACTTATATGATTATGCGACAATGCTGACGTTCACAATGAGAGAGTGAGTGGATAAACAAGAATCAATTAACAGCATGTTCTTAGGAAGAGAGGAGGTATTGGTGAATGTGAATGTTCATATGGTTTTTGTTGTTTTTTGTTTTTGTAGCATTTTTGTTCTTGTTCTCCTTGTTGGTGTTTTTGTTGTCTATGGTAATGATGTTGGCGGTGGTGGCAGTTGTTTTTGCTGTGTTTGTTGTTGTTGCTCCTGCTGATGATTATGATTATTAAGAGAAGCGGTTTTAATTATGCAGCATTTTAACCACAACTTGCAATTCGTTTCGTGATTGAATTGAAATTTACAGTTTTTATATTTCATAATAAAGCAAAATTGGCACAATTGTTAAAGACTCGCTTTGCGAGTACAGTTGGCGTCTGCACAACTCAAAACAACCGCAAAATTAATATTGACACACTGAGCGGAAAACAATTAATTTTTCGTTTCAAATTTGGTGAATTTGGCAGTGTTGCCATTGCATATTTTAAAATCTAGTTTGACGTGACGTCAGCTGTTTATTATTTACATACAAATTTAATTCATATTTATATAAAAATGTATTAATTATCTGCGAAAATGAGCAAAGGCGAATGAAGATATTTTAACAACAAAACAAAGAAGATAAAAGAAAAGAAAATAAGGAAACAAACAATTCAATAATAAAATGGTGGTATTTTTATTAAAACTGAAACTATCTTGTTAAAGGCTGAACACAAGATCTCCCAAGTGGTAGCCTCTTAAGATCTAAAAAAAATCTTTGGAAATATATCATCATATTTTCTCAGTTTGTGCTAGTAATTCTTCAATAACTGCCGAATGGGGCCGATGTATTGGTCTAAACCTTGCTTTCTACGAATCCCCCCGTAAAAAAATACTAAAGGCCTCAAAGCACGCGATATTGACGGGTCACTCTGACACCAGAAATTTGCGAGTCCTGGAAATATAGAGCGCAATAAGCTGACTACAAATACGTAAACTGCCCATATTTCACTTATCGTTGCCAAATTTCACCTACGTAAGAGAAAAGTATTGCTAGGCTTAATTTTTAAAGGATCTACATAAGAAATGTTTACGTATCACATCCTGTTCCTAATATTGGGATCTGGTTTAGGTTTACGTTTATGTCTAGTATAGTATTCCTATTGGGTTATTTGTCTTTTGTAAATATTCCCATTATATACTCTCTCTCTCTTATATTCATATGTATTATTAGTTCTTATATACGTACTGTTACATTGTTATATATTAAGCCTAAGCTAAGCTAGGTAAATGTGGCTCTCCAGACGTCCTTAGGACCATTGTATTACCATGATGAGCTCTGTCCTAAGCAACTTGCCGTGGTTCCTTGAGCTCCGAAAGTTGGCTGAATAAGTACTTTCCCATGTAGTGGTAGCTGGGTATTTGCATAAAAGGTGGTCCACACTTTGTTTGGCTAAGATTAGTGCATGTGTTAGGGAGGTAGACAGAAAAGCACTCTTAAACGCGAATTGGCCCTTTGTGTTACCACATGAGATACAAGTCCCATTCCGCTTTAAATCCAATCGTTTGTAGCTTTTAATGAAGCCATAGATGGATATTATTTTTTCGTTTGGAATGTCTCCCAGGGAGAAGAGACAATAGTCACCCAAGAAAGAGTTTCTCCTTTTGGAAAGCGCTGGACATGTACATATCATTTGTTCTATGGATCCTTGCCCATCCTCCAAAAGTCATTTGAGGCGATTCCTGCCTCCTCCAATTAGTACCCAGGGTCCAATGATCCGTTAGGATACTTATGACAATACCTATATTTTGTCCACTTAAAGATAAGTGTAGCTATTTTGCATCCAGTTCCTTCAGACCAGCACTGCCCCCTGCGTCTAAGGATGTTGTATTATTTTGTAGCTTACATTCATCATTAATTCTTTAGTATCAATATTTTGTAGTCTAGACCTTTGACTATTAGTGGTACCAAGTTTGAGGACACTCCAGGTGGAAAATTTTGTTTTATAGATTGGAGCTCTTGGGGAAGGACACAGTGTAACCTTTAACATTTGAATAATTTTTCGGCAATTGAATTAACACTATTTTCAATTTACTCCAGTAAGAAAGGCAAAGATATGCAGTTTCTTCAAAACACGTACTAAGACACCCTGATGCCCCTTCTAAAACCCTGTAAAGTTATATGGAAAATTTGAAATTTGTCCACTAAACCAGTTGTATTCTTGGAAAGTCCTTGATAGACTGACTCACGAGCTTTAAAAGAAGTATATTAATAAATTGATTATAATTATGGGAACTCCATTTTTACATAACTTCCCCACTTTCCCTTACATATTTAATTATATTAATTAATTATATTCCTCGCATATATTAATTAACAATAAAAGAAGAAGTTTTAGTCTATAAGCTCACCCTTTGTCCTGTAGCAACTGCTCGGCCAACTCCAAGCGCAGGCGCACCGTCTTCATGCTTTGCATGGGAAACAACTTACAAAACGATGTTAAGAACTTGGCTCGCCAACAGAAATGCGGAAAATCCTTGCACACGCTCCACAGACGTTCGTTGTGTTCGAATAAGTACGTGTGCGTCCGGCCATAGTCCAGATACTCATCCATTTCTGCATAGTCGCAGTAGAGTAAATTTTTCAGATTACGTACGGCTATTTCGGCCTCATCGGCGTCGCGCACTTGCTTTATGCCGAAATTCAGCAATGGTTCGTAATGATAATAATTGCCTGGCATTGCATTTAGTATGTCACCGAGGAAGGTGCTGCCGGACCGCCAGCTAGTCACGACAATGCTGCGCACTGGTGTGCCCAATGTCTCGGGCGTCATATCCGCCAGTTTATCAGCATCCACACCGAAGCGCCCCGATGGATATTCGAAATTTTCCATTTCGGTTTGGATTCGAGCGCGCTGCGCCGCCAGGACATCCGCTATAGTAGCAGTCAGATTGTACACAATTGCTGATTGTGGCGGCACCACATTCAGCATGGCATGGCGTTCTGCTCCTAAGCCGGAGGTGCCGCTCACGGCACCTCCACTGCCAATGATATTGCCACTGCCAATTGTGCCAGACGAAGTGGCCAACGTGGCGGGCAACGGTCTGTGTTGCGTTGTGGCTATCAGGAGGAGTATACAGAGACTGCCAACGCCACAAATTCCAATAACATTCGCGCGTCGGGACATTATTTTCCGGCGCTTTGTTGAGAGGCTGACGCGATGCTGAGCGCGTGTCCTGCCGGCCGCGCCCTCCACGGGTGCTCCAGTGAGTAGCGAAACAACAGCAGGATCAGAGGACATCGAGATAATGCAGCACAAACTTTATTTCGCCCGTACGTCTACGTTCACCTGCCTTCACCGCTTTCACACAATTTTAACACTATCAGATTTTCAACTTCTGTAATTCGCACTAAAGTATGCTTCAACCAAATAAACTTCACATCATTATTTGTTTGTTATAATTTTGCGTCTTGCTTCATTTTTACTCAAATTACAAACACATTCCTTTCGATCCCGCTACAAGGAGAGCGCACGAAACAGTGCGAAGCAAACAAATCAACTTAACTCTTCGCGAGAAAACGTCAAACTGAAATCCCAACACGAATCAGCTGTTTCCTTTTGTCATAAGCAATTCACACACCACATTCCACTACCAGAGTGGGTGAGTGGCAAAATCAAGTTGGAAAAGCTGTGGTATTCGTTTTATGAAATAGTAACTTGAGCACAGGGTGGAGAGTTGCGTTTGTGTCAAGAGGTGAAACTTAGGAAAACACGCCACACTAAAAACAACACTGGATCAAATTTTATAGTTACTATTGTTAGTACCTTAGTTTTAAGTTTAATCTATAATTGCATTATGTAATAAACTGTTTAATAATAAAAAATAATATAATTATTATAAATAGTTGAATAAATAAGTGAATTATAAAATAAAATTTAAATTGCTGGCTAACGTGAAACAAATTTAATAATTAACATAGCGAGGGACTCTTAAAATAACTTTATTTATTTATTTATAGAAAGAAATATTATTAATAACTATACCACTATAATTTTCAGCATTGATAACGTGGTTTTCAGCATTGATAACGTGGTTTTCAGCTATTAAAAATAACATTAGATTTTGACCTTCCATCAAATAAGAACACCCTTCTATTCCTTAAATGCTTTTTGTGTTAGTGGAGACATATTAACTTTAAAAGAATATCATGTAGGAATCGTGTATGGAACCATTAAATACACTATGGAAAAACACGGGTGAAAGGGATGCATAGACTCCTTTACTTCTTATATTGATACCACATGTGTTGAATTTCAATTTGATCGTCTGTTAAGTGCCAAATGGCACTTAACAAGAATATACAATTTCTTTTGTATGTTCAGTTATATTCAGAAATCTCAAAGTGTAATTACATAATTATTTATATTAATAATATTAATGAAATCCATTAGGACGTTTGCTATTATTATTATTATTTAGAGATCAAGAGGGGATCGCCTTTCACGATCGTTAATTATCAGAGGCTTCAGCTTTTTTCACCTAATTGATAATTCAACTGACAATTAGAATTTGAATTTTTGTTGTTGTTGTTGCAACCTTTTTGTAGCCAGAGAATACAGAGAAAAGAAAGTATTTTTCGTTGCCAGCGTCCGTAGCGGACACACCACGATTTTGAGTGGATTCATGTACAACGTCCGTCTGCTTTATTTCGCTGCTGTGTCGTTTGATGTTTAAGTTTCTTTTCTCGATATTCTCTGGTTCTAGCCTTGCGGCCATCTTATCAGTGCTCCCTGAAACCCATTTGGAAATAATCGGAACGAGGTGAATTTCGCACGTTGTCATCTCTTAAGTGGGAAATGGAAACTAATCTGAGTATAAAATTGTTTATAATCTCTATTATGTTTTATAAAACTAATGAGTATAATTAAATAATGAATACTTAAGATAGGTGAAAGAATATTTATGGAAAAAGTGGCGTTAATGTAAAGAAAACGTATTATATAAATGTGTTTGCAGTTCGGGCCTCCACTGTATTTAACACTAAATATTAAAGCTGTCAGAATCAGGTTCGTTATATGTAATGGCACTATGGAAAAACATCATTACCATTTTTAGCTATGAACGCTGCATGAAGGTTCGGGAGAAATTTTGATTCAAGCAAAAATACCAATTAAAGTCTCAAAAAGAAAGGAAAAGCAAATACATTTACTGTCATATTTAGTAAAATTGATATTTCTTTAAAATAAAAAAGCTATATGTTTGGGTAGTGCTTTGAAAGCTATTTTACTTAAATTGATTTACAATCACTAATCCGCTATAAAATTGGAGTCCATCAATTTGTGTGGGAAAGAAGAAGAAAGGCATACCTTTATTTTTCACCTTTTACTTTTTCACCAGGGTACGAGAGAAGCAGGAAATTTGTCAGTGATTTTAGTTATAGTAGGGCAATGATATATTTTAAGGCTTGAATTGCAAACTTGATTTAACTTAGTTCCTTTCAAAGGAGAATCAATTATTTGATTAATGAAGACACAACATAGCTTGAAATATAAATATATTGACCCAAACGTACGAAATCGGAAAGATTTCTTGTAACCATCAATAATAATACCAACCAAAATATGTGGTATGAAATATAAATTCTGGACTACCTACAAACTCGGTATACCGTACTTCCTTATTTATTATATATGACTTTATTTTATGTGGCATCTGAGTCGAAACTACTTCTCTAAATGGCCCACGAAGTTGTGAGTTTAAAACTAGTTCATTGGTTGGTTACCATATTGGGTACTAGTTTATTCTTTGGTCAAACTTAGCAATCAATTGGTCTACATTCACATTACTTTCAAATCATAATATTATTGTGGTCCCTCGAGGTGGTGTGGGCCGATAGAGACCCACGACCACTAAAATTTGAGCTAGCCGTTGTCACCACACCACATATGCTAAAAAATTGACATAACAATATTCAACAATTAATTCCTAGACAAAAATTACGTTCCTCCATCATCATGCTGTTTGGTATGATTTAAACTGCCACTTTCCTAGTTCAAAACTTTGCAACACTAATCATTTTCTCTTATTTCCTAATGCACCATTCACAATAGCCGATGTCAATTGGCTGACAATCAGCTCCGGATTGCCGTCAAGTTGCATTCTCTCGCACAGAACACCACACATACTCGCACACACAAATACATTCTCTCCTATCTGCAGAGTTGCGGCGAAAAGAAAACAAAAATGTCAAACAAAAATGTTATTCCAATCAAAAACATCGCATTTTCTACGGGAAAAATTGAAGAAAATCATAAAAAATCCAATAAAAAGGCATTCATTTATAACTATTCACGGCGAAAATTGCATTAGTCTTCAATTATTCGCCTTCGGCTGCGGATATATATGTAGTGAAAGGGGAAAAAGCGCCTAGATATTTTGATCAATAATTTTGTGTGAAAAATATAATTTAATAATATATTGTGCATAAATTATATTAATAAATAGCAAATTAATAGTCATCCCGTGTGATTTTAGTGAAAGCGGGAAATAAACGACAAAAATGAGTTCAAACGTTGTCGTTGTATTGGATTCTTCCGAAGATGAAGATGAGGTAAATCAAGCAAATTGCGAAAAAAAAGTACTTAATTATATTTTATATGTCGTTTTGCTTGCTTATGTGTGCGCTTAAACCACAACCACATTTGTCAGTCTTATTTGTTCTACACGGGCGAATAGCAGTGGAGAGTTCGCTACACACTCACGCACACTCCCTCATCTACACAGATAGCAGTGGCGAATTCAGTGTTGTGCAATACAGTACCTGTTGTGTGAGAGAGTAACCAATTAACCCAAAAACAAAAACATGAAATTTTTTTTATAAACTTTTGCCAATTTGACACTGGACGGTTGGTGGAAGAGAAACTTAGGCATAAAATATCGTGCAATTGAAGACGTGGTGCGAAATCTAAGCAAATTTGTATTTATCATAGTTCTCACATATCGAGCGGATCCGTGTAGCGGAATGCAGTTACCTTTTCCCGCGGAAAAGCGGTTACAGTGTATTATATAATGCATTCTTACTGCGTTCGTCTAAAAACGAAATGTTGAAATGTATTCTAATAAGTCTAATCAGAGTACAGTTGCATAGACGCATTGATGCGTTGAATTCGATTATTACTTTATTTCATACTCATTTCGTTGTGTTCACAACATTTAATAATAAAGAATCGGAAACTGCTTACTCTCTTTCCGACAATTTCGTGTATTCATTATGAAAACCGCATAATCATAATTGATTTTATCAAAAGTCGCAACTACTTTGGGAACATAGAAAAATTCGGCTGGGTAAAAATTGTTTTCTTTCACTGTTTATGCTTTGTCGCTTTTCGGTACAGCTGCGCCGTTTCTTAGAACCCGCTGATTACGAATAAAACGTAATTTACATACACACATATGCATATGTGTGCAATCTAACTTTAAAGTTGCTAATTTGTTCGTTTATGAAGGCAACTTCACAAGAACAAAAGCAAACCGAAAAAACATTATAAAACTCATTTGTATGGACTGCCATACACACACATACTTATGCAAAATGTCTGAATCCATAAATGGCGGAAAGATAATACGCAATTAGATTTTATTACGGTCAGTTTTCTATATTTCATATGCTTATATTCGATGTTTTATAACTCTCCACGGGAGGTCAGGTCTCCACTTTTGTTTTCCCGCCTTTTATTTATTTTCTTTTAAGAACTCATTTGATTGCGAGTGGGTGGTGGGTGGATTGGCGATCTTACAGGGTGTTTCCAATGATTGTTTGAGCATGGGTAGAAATTTGATACGCTACGATTTACTTTAGTGATGTTAGCGTTTATTTTAAATATCTGTGTATTATGTAAATGAATAACAAATTAAAGGAATCTGTTACATGAAGGGAAATGGTATGGGACTTATTTTATATAACAGTCCTCTACTTACTTTTATTTTTATGACCCTACAATTCATTACATATCAATTCTTCTGAACGGCTTATTTCTGCTCTAGATAACAGAAAGTCCAATGGTAGCACCATTGTGAACGTAGGTTATTGCATATCACAACCAGAGACCATGTATTCTCTGTCAACGTTGCCGATTAAAGAAAGTGTCAATCACAATTAACGTAATTGCGAACACGGCATATGAGAGGTTAAATCCTCTGTTTCAGTGTTCCATAAGGAAGCAGTTCATTCGACCCGGTAATTGCCTTTACTATGGTCGGAGTCCATGATAAAATTAGAGTAATATATTAATTTATTTATTATTATATGTTCAATAATTATAAAAATTGGTAATAACTTTATCATGGCTGCATCCTGTATTCCTAGTACCAGTTTCCGCTCAACTATTTGGCGGGTTTTTTTTCACATTCATTCATTTGTTTAAATATGTAGGTATATATATAAAAAATGCCCATTTTTATATAAAATATTCATTACAAAGAAAAATGCAAATCTTCGTTCCAGGCACCACCGACAAAAAAGCACATGATGGCTCGCTCAATACAAGGAACGATTACTCCAATTCAAAGAAGAACTCCGCCAAATTTACCAGCTGCAGCTATGAAGCCAGCAAAGGCCAGAATTATTCCTAGCAGTATTACGGTGAAGCGCCACAGTCCCGTAATGAGCTGCAGCGGCGGGCCTGTGATATCCAACACACTCCTATTGCCGGGCACTGCAAACATTGCAAAACCCCAGCTTCCCATATTACCCAAAATAAATGCTGCATTCTCACTAAACATCAATGAAAGAAGAACACCGACTCCTCCCAAACAACTGCTGCAGGCACTGAAGAGAAAGACACCGACACCACCACAATCACAACAGCGCACCCTCAGCACACCCCCAACAGTTTCGATAACATGCACGCCTTCGACGTCTATGGCCACTACACTCCATCCCATGGCCGCCAGTGCTACTCCGCCACTGAAACTAATGGCCACACCGCCTCACACGCCTGCAGTACTAAGTGATCCGCTGCTGATCAATCCACAATTGATTCACGCCAATATACCACAGTCCACGACCATCAGCATGCAAACTATCACAGTAAAGAGCCATAATAATAATAATAACAACAGCAACAACAACAACAACAACTGTAACAGCAACAAAAACAAAATAAATGATAATT
Organism: Clusia tigrina; assembly: GCA_920105625.2. Lineage (NCBI taxonomy): Eukaryota > Metazoa > Arthropoda > Insecta > Diptera > Clusiidae > Clusia > Clusia tigrina. Next base: position 64,611,220 of record OV050033.1, on the reverse strand, counting down.
TCAAAATTCATTTGCCCCCGAAACGCATGGTCAGCCTGACGCCCTCACCAAGATTATCCCCAGTGCTGAAAACGACACTCTTAACTCCCAGTGTGGCCTGCAAATTCACACCTGCCTCTCTGTCTACATCTGCGTCGACGTCAAAGTCTACGTCTCCAAATCTGGAGAAATCTGTGCGCCGTATAACACCCACAACTATACTGAAAAACAGTGACGAGGCGTGGTTGCAGCGTCAGCGTCCCGCGATGCCCCCTTTCGACAGTGCAGTGAGGAAAAAATCACCATTTTCCAGAAGCTCCCCGGAGACGGTTACTTTGAGGTCCATCGCACCAAGGCCACAGCTCCATGCGACACTCGCAACGTCGCAGCCTAGAACGCCTCCACAAAGGTCTCCCACACCTATGCAAGCCGAAATCAGTCCTCGCCGAACTGCAGAGCTAGAAGGTAACAGCAGAACCCCACCCAGTTTAAGCTCACCGAGCAGCGTTAAATTGAACGGTGATTCCAGGCAGGAAAGCGGACCACCACCCCAACGCCAACCAGTCGGCGACAGCGACGTCTCTAAATATGAGGCGAGAGGCAAAACGCCAGCAACACCACCGTCCGTTGCGGAAGAATGTGCTCCTTTGGACCCGGATTTTGAAGAGCTGATAAAGGAGTGCCGCAAAGCGGACCCTTCGCCCGATATGGAGAAGCTGATCAAAATGAAACTGATCAAATACTATTACGAGGTACATCCGGATTTTGTGAAATCGCGAGGCTTCCGCAAAAATCTACGCACTGTGATCGAACGCATACAGTCTGATCCCGAACTGGTCTACTACAACCTAAAAACCATAGTCGATGAGCTGAAGGTCCGCCGCAAGTGCAAAGCGGTGGTGCTGACCAACGAAGAGTCCAGTGTGTCGACGGGGAACAAACACACCGATGAGCAAATCAAGAAACTGAACAAGGCTTTGTACATACTCACGAAGCGAATCGAAAAACTGGAAGAGGCCGAGGTGAATTGGGACGACGATGACTCCAGTTACTTGCAGGTGGAGCGTTTCAAGAAGAGAGCATGTCAGGTATGAACCCACTACGGGAAAATCAACTCGAAAGGAATTTTTTTTCCCACTTCCTCTAGAAAAAATACTAGGAAAAGAAAGAGTTTTCGAGAGTTTCCTACCAAACCTGGGCTGAACTTATTTACTAATTTATGTGTTTATATGCTTTCAGATCTATGAGAAGATTTGTGATCTAACCGGAGAAAGCAAGAGTGCTCATCGGCTCGTCAGGAAGCCAATACAATTCACCGGCACGGCGTATCCGCATTACAATAAAACGCTGCAAGCCTTTGTGAATCGCACCAAAGAGTTTCCGGATTACCACGATGTGCTACGCATGCTGGAACATTGTAATCTGCAGTACAGTTATGATCTGAGTAGTTTCGAAGTGAAACGCATAGGTTAGTATTCCACTAGGATGGTACTCTTTCAGTCCTGGGGGGCTTTTATGGAATCATTTGGGTCACTGTAAGCAGTTTGGTAGTTTCTGTATATCTCTCTGACTCCGGTGTCTCTGTCCCTCCTCCCTTATTTACTTAAAATCGGTTGACATTCCCGTATTTTGTACCATTTGATTTTTTGGCCATCCGTTTTCTAATCTCCTTGGAATTGTGTTCTAATACTTCTTGAATATGTTTTCCAGCTCATGACGCATTCACAAAAGTGGGCAGATTGCTGCAATCAAGACGTAAGACTGATCTTTATGAGACCGTTACACACTACACCGCCAACGCTAAGGATCCTGCGACCACTGATCCCATGCTATTGGCGAAGCTGAGTGAGAACCAAAAGAACAACCGGAAAATAAGTGAAATTATTGACAAGTAAGTGTGAAGGCAGCGCTGTTTTCATATTTCTATCCCTATAATTAATTAAATATCTCACAGGTACGCTCGCGATCAAGATCTGACCTCTGAGGAGCAGAAGGAAGCGCGTCTCCAGCAAAAGCTTAAACTGCTCAGTGAAAGTGATGAAGCACAAAAAGATGTTGCAAAAGACACGGTAAATGAGAAAGAGCCCGCCGCCACCGCTGATGACGATGATGACGACGACGATGACGATGGTGATGAGGAAGATGAGGAGGAGGAGCCCGATCTGGAAGAGGAAGTAAACACATTGGCAAATGGTGCTTTATCAGAGGCAGAATCGGAAGAGGGTGACTCAACAAAGCCAACAGACCAGAGCACCACTTCTACGGTCAGCGAAACAGACAAGCAGCAGGCGGAAGCGGTTGCAGACAGTGTTACTGATAGTAAAAAACATGGGAGTGTGGCGGCCACGCCCTCAACCGATAAAGTTGAAAACCAAAAAACCACTCCTAATACATGTGATACAACACCAGTTGTTGCGAAAAGGATTGAAGATAATCTCAAGAAAACTATAAATAACAATATAGAGAGAGCTAAGACTGTTGCCTTGGACCACGATCCTGCCCCCGCTCCTGCTCCTTCCACAAATAGAGTTACCACAACCATACCAGAACCGCAACGCATACCGAACGGCAATGCAGATAAGCTGAAGGACACAAGCACGATGCAGAACAGCAATATAAAAGCCGCAACAAAAACTGTAACTGTAGAGAGAACAACAACTGCAACTGCAGCAACAACAACAACGACACCAAAAACATCCACAAGAGAAACATTTCCCACTTTAAGAATCATGTCCGTCTCCTCGTTAAATGGCAGCATTGATGCTGCAAAATTTGCAATGAACAAAATAGGTAAAACGGCAGTCGCTCCTGAGCATAGTGCTGCCATGTCCGGGGTGAAGCCAACTACAATAAGAAGCGAAACGCCCACAAATAACGCACAAACACAAAAACATCGCACGGTTGCCGAAATCGTTATATCCGATGAGGAATCATAGTCTTGGTGGCATTCAGTGCACATGAATTAAAATTGCTTTAAGTTATTATATATATACATATATATATATATATATATTTACATATATTTACAATCATTATACATATATTTAATTTTTTGATATGCTGTATATATACATATATATCCCGTTGTTCCCCCGCCCCACTCCATCCCTTGTGCATACAATAAACATTAACTAAAATAAGATTGCAAATGCTGCTTACCCTCTACTAGCCCCTCCTCTTCAATGTAAATTATTTATAAGTGAAACTTGACATATTCTATATATATATATATATACATATAAAATATATATATATGTAATGTATTTATAAAATATATATTTTTTAAATCTTTAGTAGTAAGAAAAAATTTTCAATTAAAATTAAAATATTCTTCATTAATGGAAGTAAACTATGCGCATAATAAACAAAGAAAGAACAAAGTTTAAATTAAATGTGTTTGTTATTAGGTAGGGGGTAAGGGATCGTTTCTCGTGTGTATATCGGAGGTCGAATCACTCCACATTTTAATTTTAGTCCATATTTAAAGCTTCATGGAGTTATTGTGCATTGCGAACAAGTGGAACGTTTCATTTACATTTGAGTACCACTCTGAAGGAAATACAGTCTGCTTTCCAGATTGGTTAATACTGGACGATGAACCAAGCAGATCCATTGCTGTATGAGAGAACGCATGTCCTTACATCTAAAATCAAGAATGATAAAGTAGAAGATTACGCCAATTCTGGTACGAAAATTTCCTCTCTCTGCGCATGTCGTCATAAGGCGCACAAGAAATTAGAGAACAGCCAAAATGCATACATTTTTGTGTGAGAAATTTGATAATTTGTGTTTAATATTAAATATAATATTTATCGCATTTTATGATAATATTTATATAAATAAATTTGAAATTCTATATTTCAATTGATTTGGCATTAAAATTTTTGTTTTATTCAGTAATTTTTTGGTTAAATTTGTGCCGTTAAAGTTGTTATTTAGTATTTTGGTGCGACAATGGGAATATAAAAAGAAACAATTATAGGAAGTGAAATAAAATAAAACTCATGTGCATATGTGCTTATTTTATACTTTTAGTTATTTTATTTATGTATTATGTTCATACATAGTTATACATACAGATATGCATGCCTATACATATGTAATTATAAATACGAAGCCTTTGGCTAAACACATTTTGTTAAGTTTTTATGATATTTACAATAGATAAATAAAATATTTAACTTGACTCCTGTAGAAGTGAAGCAACCACTTTTTTATTATTGAGCCTTTGCAACTGCTTCAGACGAACTTGTGCTATGGGATCTATATTTTTGTTCAAAGCTTGAATAGCACCTGGCTTTAAATACCTTTTCGTTCCAAATCCTGTAATGAAATATTTTTAAAATTGAATTAATATATTTTCAAAAAAAATTACCCATTTCAACCTTCTCTATGAACTCTTCGTGAAAATGTTCCATGCAAATTCGCCAAGTATTTGGATTAAATGCTTTATTTTGCTTACAAAATTTCACCCAGACATTTAATAACTTATTTTCCTTTGGAAAACAGAAGAAGAAACTTCTTTTGGAATCTTTATTCTTCCGCTCATTGTTACAATTCCAAACCATGCACTTAATTTTTCACTTTATCAATATATTTAATATATGTATATTTATTAAATCACTACACAAATTTACTTTTTCTTTACTTGAAATCCGCTGCTTAAGTCCTTTTTATCGAAAGAGTTTTTCAATAATTTGTACTCACACTTGCCAGTTAACTTACATATATATTATTAAAAATAATTAAAATCCTTTGAATTCACAAATTATTGCCTTTTTTCATATAAACAAATATTTTAAAGCGCCTTATGACCAGAGAATACAGAGAAAAGAAAGTATTTTTCGCTGCCAGCGTCCGTAGCGGATAATCGATTCTGAGTGGATTCACCACGATTTTTAGTGGATTCACCACGATTTTGAGTGGATTCACCACGATTTTGAGTGGATTCACCATGATTTTGAGTGGATTCACCACGATTTTGAGTGGATTAACCACGATTTTGTGTGGATTCACCACGATTTTGTGTGGATTCACCACGATTTTGAGTGGATTCACCACGATTTTGAGTGGATTCGTTTGACGTTTAAGTTTCTTTTCTCTATATTCTCTGGGGACCACCCAAGGTGAATTTACTTACATGGTGGCTGCAAGAACAAATTTTTTTGAACCAATTTTCATCAGTAGCTGTCAAAATTGAAATTATAGAAAAATGCGACAAAACAAATATGCAAACAATTTCAAATGGAGTTTTGATTTGAGTGAATAATAGTTTTTTAATTGCTATTTTTGTAAAGTTTGAACATTTATGAAGAAAGTATGAGTCTATTTAACTACTAAATATATTTTATATAAATTGTGTGCCACTTTAAGCAGATCTTATGCTATCCTCTCAATTTCGTTAATTTTGATCGCACATTGCTTGTTTGACAATTCCGGAGGTACGAAATTCACCTTGCAGCCACCATGTAAGTAAATTCACCTTAGGACCACCTCATGAAGAAATTCCGCTATATTCACCACACTTATGTTCATTATATATAAATAAGTTGGAACATTTTTCACCGCACCAACGGAAGAATTTGTAGTTGCCAAAGCCAATGACTTTTATGTAGGAAAGTAATCTTAAATAGTATACATATTTGTATGTGTGTGTGTGCGGTATGTAATAATGCAGTACGAATGGTGAATAAATATATGTGGAATATTTCCTACTGGGTATATTCTTTGGTGCTAACTAATCTAGGAAAGACAAAAATTATCAACTTCACTGGCAATTTGGTGATAAAGGGCGATACAATTTATGCACAGACAAAATCTCGTTATGATTTAATTTATGAGCATATTATATAAATATGTATGCTTTATTTAGACGCTTATCAGCAGTATTTAGATACAATAGTACACACAAGCAGGCATAGATGCGGTTTTAATAATCTTTTAACAGGTTCCTCTTTTACTATTGGACATTCTAATGGTGGTTTGTCTTATTCTCGCCACTTAATTTTGCGGTCGTTGGTGAAAGGTTAAAGTGAGTGTCAGTAAATTTGAAAATAAGACTTCGAATAAGCCTGTCCAGTGACTGGAACTGGTTTTGGTTGCATAACAGCGCAATTAGCATTTATAGTAAAGCAGTTAGCTTGCCATCTACACCAAAGCAGCGATTGTATTTTAAACCAAGGTTAAAACTGTTCGTTGTGCACATATTCTTGATTGCATATAATTTAGTTTCAATGCAGCCCCCACATCAATTGTGAGTGCAGACACATAAGTAGCGACTCGCTGCACTTATAGTGAGACCCGACACAAATTCCACTGCCTTCCCCACACTCTTCGGAATTAACTCTTTAATGCTCGCACCCCACCCGCTTCCCAGCAAATGCCTGAGCTACATGGGTGTGGGGTATACTATTTAAATATATAAATTGTGCATCGAGATCTTACAGAATATTTGTTTATTTGCAATGCAGACTGAAAAACCGGTTTCGTCTCTTTCTTGCAGCGCCAGTGTTCTGAGTCCGGTCGCCAATTTGTAGTTGACTTTGGCTTCAGTTGATAACGAGCTTCGTCTGTGCGCACAGTCTTTGATAAGCCTGCTCTTAAGCTAAAAGCAAAATGTATACAAATGAACGTGACATCGATTTTGATAAGGAATATTTGCCCACGTTAAATACGAAACGATTTGAAGGCATAGAAAATCCCACCGATACAATTTTGGCGAAATTCGCAGAAGTTACTGGAAATGGTGAGCTTGGGCTCGGGATTATGCAAGTTTCATTTAAAACCAATATTTATTTATTCTAAAAGAAACCAAAAAAGTGCGTCAGAAGTATAAAGTAAGGCAAGATGTGCGTTACGCTGGCGTAGACGATAACCAGATACTGGATATTTACTACAAGGAAGTTGAGAATGGTGAGTTCAGCTTTGAATCCTTTTCAATTTAAATTCAACTCTCAATTGTATACACTTCTTTCCAATTGCAGATACTCCCATTTTCGCTTTCATTCACGGCGGATACTGGCAACTGTTGGACAAGAATACGTCTGGTTCCTTTGTGGGCCCACTCGTGGAAAACAACTATCGTGTTGTGGTCATGGACTACAACCTGTGCCCAACAGTAACGCTTCAACAACTAACTCAGCAAATATGGAATTTCTACGAGTGGTTGTTTAAGTATGCCAAGGAAACAAATTCCAGGTACGGTGGTAATCTACGGGTTCTCTCCTATGCAAATAATACATTGTTTATCTCGGTATATTTTCAGTAAAATAACCGTATGTGGTCACTCCGCTGGTGGTCATTTGGCCTCAATTCTGTTGGACGAAAAGTTGCTCAGCAGTCCCCATTCCGATCGGCTGACGTCATTGTACCTTATCTCAGGTGTCTACGATTTGCGAGAGTTGTGGAGTCTGGAATGCGCAAACCCCAAAAATATTTTATCGTTAAATTCAGTGAAGGAAGCCGCAGAGTTGTCGCCTCTCTGCTGGATTATAAAGCAAGATTTGATTGAATTTTGCAATAAAATTGGTTTGAAAATATACGTTGTGATTCCGGAATACGAAAGTGTTACATTTAGTGAACAGTCGCGTGCTTATGCCAAAAAACTGGCCGAAGCCGGACTTAAGGCTAGTTTCAAGTTCTTCGAGAAGTACGATCATTTTGACATTATAGAGGAAGCAGCCAACAAAGACTCTGTTATCAGTCGTTATATTTTGAATAATTTATAAATATATATGAGATATTTATATGTACGGTAGATATGTGAAACTGACAATTCCACATTATATTAAAGATTGATATTAGAATCACTGTTATATTCCACTATTGATATAATAAAATGGTCGAGTATTCGGTTTGGAAGTAATACGAGTGTTGATTTTTTTAATAGTTCGTGAAGAAAGTCAGCAAATCAAAGCGCTCAGCATTACCAACGACAGATATCCTATCCTTCGATTTACGAATCACACTTATAGTATATTTGCCTATGCTTTTGCATCAGTAATAAATAAATAATTTGAATATAAAATAGATGAATACCATTGTTTCACTTCCATGATTTATAAAAAAAGCTTTTGTGGTGATTAGAAAATATCACTTTGATGTTTATAGCCAGCTACTTCTTCAATCATGGCTGCACTATATTCCACTTTTCGTTTCATTTTCATTGGATTAGTGAATAGATAATATTATTTTGACGATTATAGCCAGCTGTCATTATCTTCTTCAATCATGGCTGCACTATAATCCACTTGTTCTTTTCATTGCGTCAATGAATAGAAAATATCATTCTGACATGTGTAGCCAGCTGTCATCATCTTCTAACACCACAGTTTCACAAATCACTTGTTCGTTTCGTTTTCTCAGCATTCCCATAATGTTACTCACTTCCTATAGGAAAATTGGGATTGGTCTGTTTGTTGACGTTTACACGTCAGTTCCATCAACCTCTGCAACCCCATCAACTCAATCGGAGTTTATAAACTTTTTCTGTGAAACATATAAAAAGTTTTAAATTATATACATATAAAAAACATAGTTCTATTTCATTCGCTTGTAATTAACTGCACCGCAACTTTACACAAGATGAGCAAATCATTGCAAAGTGAAGAGGACACCAACACAACTCTATTCTACGCCCGCAATGAATACTATATTGGTAACTTCATGGGCTCCATTAACTTCGTACTGCCCGAACAGGGCACTGCCGGCGCGGAGTTACTCTCCTACATGTATTTGTCTTATTTGGCAATTGATTCCGGTCGCCTAATTGCCAGCGACATTAAGGAGTCGAACAAAACGGTTGTGCTAGCAATCCGTTATATCAACGAAGCCTTCGAGCAACCCAGTCAAATTGACGAGATTCTGGGTAAACTCACGGACAATGTGTTGACTGAAGGCGACGAGAACCACATGTGGCGCATTGCCACCGCCATCGTTTACTGCTATGACAAGCAATTCGAGAATGCTCTGAAAATATTGCACGGACAAACAAATTTGGAGGCGATGGCTTTATCTGTGCAGTGCCTGTTGCGCTTGAATCGTATTGATTTGGCAAAGCAGCTGGTGGCGAAGATGCAGGAAATTTCCGATGATGCCACATTGACACAACTGGCGCAAGCTTGGTTGGCGCTGAGTCTGGGCACGGAGCAGATGCAGGATGCTTTTCACATTTTCCAAGAGTTCTGTGAGAAATATAAGCCGACGCCGCTGCTGTTGAATGGTCAAGCGGTAGTGCACTTGGGCTTAGAGCGATATGAGGAAGCAGAAGCTGTGCTTCGTGATGCGCTGACCAAGAAACACAACGACTACGATACCCTTATAAACATGATGGTGTTGGCACATTTGACGGGGAAATCACAGGAAGTGATTGCACGCTATTGGGAACAGCTGAGACAATTTCATCCGAAAAGCGAGTTTGTAGCAGAGTTGGAGAAGAAGTCGGCAGAGTTCGACAAGCTGTGCCTGCAGTACTCCATAAGCAATAATGCCAGCGCACTTCAAGTATAAGGGCAAATTTCCACTACATTATAAATGCAATTGTTCCAAATATGAAATTTAAAATACATTTTATTATTATTATACACAAATACGTATAAAAATTACTTTAATAAAATACAAATTATGTTTTGCTGCAAATAAATTACTTTTTAGAAATATAAATCGTATAAATTTATAAAATGAGAATAACGATGGTGCTCCTAATGCTAGTAGCTGAAAGAATTAAGATAAATGTTAATACAGAATCAGGAAAAATGAAGTCCATATTACTTTTGCTTGAAGCCGTATTTCTTCCGCTCGTAAAACAAATCTGTTTTCGAGCAACCCAAGTTAACAATTTTGGGACAACCATCACGCTGCAGGGGGAACAGAATACGTATATAGTGTTATCTATTATTTATTATTATAATTAAATATGGACTTACATCCTTTTCTTGTACTGTGCACTCCTTGCAGTAGTAAGCATCTGACACCCCGGGTCCACCGCAAATCACACAGCGTCCCTGATAAGAGCCGTAATTGCACTCATCACAGATACGCACTAGTGTGCAGGGCCGCACATAGGAGTCGCAGATCACACATTTGCCATCACACTTCTCACACAGTCGACCAATGGCTATGATGGACGAGGAGGAACACACTCAAGCTTTGAAATGGTTTTGTTTGTTGTGCGAGTTACTTACCCACTCCTGGTTGCTTGCGGCAGAATATCAAATCTGGATGATGTTTGGCCATTATGTGGAAATGTATTCACTACTATATTTGAAAGAGTTCAATCAAAACTCAAGTTAGAAATTAGCCGACAACAGCAAACAGCGTTTTTCCCGTTTCCGTACTTCCGTCTGTACCACACCGTCAGCTGTATTTGTTTATAGTCACCACCAAGGTGAATTTATTAATTACTAAATAAATTCACCTTGGTCACCACGCTTTTCGCTGCGGTTTAATGCGTTCGTAAAGGTGAATTATAACATGTGAGGTTATGTGGTGGGTTTCTTGAATTGTCTCCTTTTTATTTATTTGCTGACGAACCAAGTGAAGCATAAGTTTGTTTATATTTCCAGTTGTAAGTCCACATAATTACAAGCATGACGTCAGTGTTGGAACCACCGAAGATACAACTAGGCGAGTACATTGTTATACAGCGCCAGAAATATACCAAATTGCAAAAATTTGGCAATATAGACTCCACAACGGTGCTGGGTAAAGATCAATTGGAATTGCGTGGTTTGCTGCATCAGCCCTACAATGGTACCTTTAAGATGTGCCCCAAAGAAAGGTCTGGAGGTAGAGGGCGAGCGCAACGCATGCACAGCCTAGAATTGTGCAGCGAAACGGAGTTGCGAAACATACGCGATGTGCTGGGCATCTCGGCGAGCGGCGTCGACAATCGGCATATACACGATAAGGGCGATTCGCAGGCTCTGGGACAGGATGCCATTGCACAACTGCGAGAGGATTGCAGCGAGTCGTCGAAGATTATTGAGAAAATTGTGGAAAATTCAAAAACTTTCCACGCGAAAACCGAATACTCCCAGGAGAAGTACCTCAAGAAGAAAGAAAAGAAGTATTTTGAGTTTGTACAGATACGACGACCTACAATACGCCTGATTACTGAAATATACTACCGCCAGGATGCGGACAAGGTGATGGGCATGCGTATGGACACTTTGTCACAGCTGATTTCATATGCTGGCGTCAGTTCCTTTGGCAATTATTTGTTGTATGAAAGCGGCACGAATGGTTTGTTGCCGGCCAGCTTCCTAAACTCAATGGGCGCGGACACAGAGGCCACAATGGTGCACATGGTGCCGGGCAATGTGCCGCAAAAGCAAGCTATTCTGGCGTTAAATTTACCGGAGGAGCAGTTGCAGCGTTGTGTGTCGGTGAATATTTACTCCGTGCTGCGGGAGTACTATCAAGGAGATGGTAAAAATGAGGCGAATGTGCGGGAAACTGAGCATTCCATCCAGACAGAGGCAGCACCAGCGGAAACAGAAGTAATTACTCCAGAAGAAGAAACCGAGCCCAGCAGCAAAAAACCAAAACTTAGCGATGAACAGAACTGTAAGTATACGCAAATTTACCTTTGAACTCATTGATCAAACATTTCATATAATTCCAGCTACCAGCAAGGAGTCACCAGTACCAGAAGTCCCTCAGGAACACCCACAAACTGTACAGAAATGGCAACTGGAAAATCGTCAGGCGTGCGTTCTAATGCGGCAAAAGTTCGATTCTTTAGTGGTGGCCGCCAAGGAGCACCCAGCAAGTATACTGCTGGAACTGCTCCCTTTTGTGAAACCCTCGCGCCCCGTTGTAGTATTCAGCCTGTGCAAAGAGGTGCTCATGGAGCTCTATGTGGAGCTGAAGGCCACTACACAAGTAACTAATCTTCATCTGACCTCGAACTGGCTGCGAATGTATCAAATACTGCCCAACCGGACGCATCCGGAGGTGAATATGAACGGAAACGGTGGTTACTTGCTCAGCGGCTACACAGTCAGCTAAGACTTAGATTAGGCAAAAATGATAACTCAATTACTGTGTGCGAAAATAATTAATGTATAATTATATTGTTTGAAAAAATCACAATTTTATGAATGGAAAGAAAGAAAACGATTAGAGCGGCACATGTTGATGACCAGCAACGTGCAAAATTACTGACCAAACGGTTCCACTTCTCTAATTTTGAACCAATAGCCGCACTCGCAACGCTTGGGGGAGCCGCGCTCGAGCCACATCCACTGAGCAAACCGTCTTTCCTCGTTACCTTTAAAAGAGCAATGCATTGAAAATCTGTGTCGTGAGAAGTGAGTGCCTTACTCTTTTTACTACTTACACAAACAGCCCACGAGACGTGCCTCATAAGCGGACGGAACTAGGGTGGGACAGTCTCTGGAACCGGAGCCGCGCTTAATTATGTTCCGTATGCCAAATGGATCCTTGTTGCCGGCATTTTTGGCCTGCATTTCACATTTCTCTAGGCCAGTTGCAAGTTCCATTGGATTTGGCATTTCTAAGTGGGAGAGACAATTTATAATTTGGCTACCAAAGAGACTATGAGGGACACTTACTAGCCAAACGTACAATGGTCTGCGAGATGAAACGCTTGGCAAATTCAGCTCGGCTCATAATGCGGTCGAGGAGTTTCGACATATTTGGAGCGATTGAAATTATTTTCTGAATTGGAAAAATTTTACGATTCAAAGGAAAATTGAAATATGTAATTTCAGAGTTTACTTCAATTCAATTTTAAATGTATACAAAGCAAGTTTTTTTCTAGAAATTTGTGGAATACAGATTTTCATAGACAAGTTGAAGTAGAAAGCGTTTTACTCGCAAAGAGATGGAATTTATAGCTAAATATCAAACTGGTTCCGCAGAGGACTCATCCCTTGAGATCACTCGCACAATTTCAAAGGTCACTGATCAGATCAATTTCCCATATAATACACATGTAAGGATGGAGAAAATCTTCCAGGGAGATAAGGATGCTTATCTTCTAAGAAGGCACTTTCTTTAATTATATCATTCTTGATTCCAGAGATGGAAGACCCGGCTACTGAGTTCTTTGATTAAGAGTTATCGACTGAACTTATTATTATTACTTGAAAAATAATAATTTTATTTTATCAAAGCTCACATAACAATGACAATTATTATACAAACTATGCAACGCAGCGCCAGCAGCAGGGACTTTTGGCTGTTTATTATCTTACATTGAAAGGAGAGCAGAAGCTGCCAGGTTCTTCAGCTCGTCGGCTGAACTTAAAAGTGGTCAATTCGTCGAAGATCCAATAAGTATCTGAAACATTAAAATTCTGATAGACCACACATTTGTGGCCAACTCGAGTCAGACTATTTTTATCCTCATATATTACGCTTATTATTCCGATATAGAGGAGGCCCTCTTTCCTTATATAATACGTTTATTGTTCCCATATAAGGATAAGAAAAGAGGCATTCGAATCATTATATATTAAATTTATTGTTCCGATATAAGGGAAAGAAGAGAGGCATTATATCCTTATATATTACGTTTATTGTTCCGATATGAAGATAAGAGGAGATTCAATCTTATCCTTATATGCTACGTTGATTGTTCCGACATAAGGATGAGAGGGGAGGAATTCTCATCCTTATATACCACCTGCATAGTTCGAGTTCGTTATTGAAATTACTTCCCCCATTTTTATGCCAATCAGTAAAAATTCCAATGAATTTTTTGTTTATAATTTTTCGTAAACTAAATTTATTTAATTAAGTATGTTCAACATCTTTTTGTTTCTTCACTTGTGTGTCGTCGCAGTGATTTTGTTTTCTCTTTATTGCATGATTATGTTCAACAACCTTTTTGCGGGCGCACAACATCAAATTTAATTTAAATTTGCATTATTATCGATTAACAAATATTGTACTTGGAAGTTGTTGACATATTTTTATTTATAAATTGTTTTATACTAAGAAATAATTAGGTGTTCATTTATTTCACTTAATTCATTTCATTATCATTGCTTATATGTTTCTTTGCTAGGATTGACTTTCAATATATGCTGGCTTGGTTTTTTAATGATTTTATTTTTGGTTGGTTAACTTTTTGCTTAATTTTTTACGAATAGAATTGAGGATAAACGTGAATTAAACGGCAGCCTTCTCGACCAACTTGAACCAATGGCCGCATTCGCAACGTTTCGATGTGCCCTTTTGCAACCACATCCATTGCACATAAGTCTGATCCTCTTCGCCTGTTAGGAAGAAAGTGTATTTTAATATGTAGCCAATGCTCTGCTCACGTCATGCTCTTTTTACTCACAGATGCAACCGACAATGCGTGCCTCGAAAGCCGATGGTATAAGGTTAGGGCTTTCCTTGGTGCCAGCGCCACGTTTGAACACTTTCATGTCGAAGGGGTTGTCATTGCCAGCTGCTTTGGCCAACAGTTCACGTTTCTCGATACCAGTGGCATGCTCCACGGGATCGTTCATCACTGTAATAAGAGAAAATTGAGCAATGAGTGGGCAAGTGGAATATATAATTTGAATATAGAAGATATGAAATGAATGGTTGAGAAATTATATGAATGGGGAGAGAAATTATATGAATAGGGAGAGAAATTATATGAATGGGGAGAGAAATTATATGAATGAGGAGTGCAGTTTATATGAATGGAGGGAAAAATTTATATGAATGGTGAAAGAACTTATATGAATGGGGACAGAAATTCTATGAATGGTTGGAAGAACTGAAAGATAAACGCTTCTAACTAAGGACTAGCCACATTTCGAATAGTAAAAATATTATAAGTATTTAAAAGAGTTTTGAAGCTGCCTGCAACGTTAATCCTAACACAGTAGTTTCATGGGTGCAAAAGAAATATATTTTTGATAGCGTAGGTAGGTAGGTAAGTAGGTTGAGCGGTCTCCAATAAGACACCGATTGGCCCTTTGTGAAACCACATGAGACACAATTCCCATTCTCTTTCAAAAGTCTAGCCATTTGGAGCCTTTTATGAAGCCATTGAAGGTGCTTATTATTTTGTTTGATAGGGAAAAATGTTAATAAATTCCTTATTAGGATAAATTGGGAGCGGCTCAATATAATATTTTACGTCAATAACGATTGAGCTATTTCAGCGTTGCCTGTTACGTTTTAATATTGACCATGCAAGTTGTAGAGTCCTTGGAACCATAAAATATGCAGACGAAGCGAGCCGGTGGTATTTAACAGCACCAACACTTTATAACCAAAGCGCCTTCCCAGTGTAACCATATACCAAGCCACTTAAGGGCAAATTCGACCCCAATGAAGACAGTAACAGGCGAATGGGTGGGTGGGCACACTCCCTGGAGTTTACAAGGTTTCCCCCACCTAATATGATAAGATTTCAACCTTCCTTTGTAGGACTTCTTATGCAAATGTATTCCTACTTTTCCACCCATAATCGATTGAATTGCTACTATCGTTAAATTCACACACCAAAGTTACCGGCCTTAACTCTCGAAGTTGAAACTATTTTCATATTGAATGACTCGGAATCATTTAAACTGCGTCTGCATAAATTTATGGCCTACAAATCACACGAAAAAAATTTCCTAATGAGAAAGGTAGATGTGTGTGGAGGTGGGGGGAAGATAACATTGAGAAGGTTACATAAACAGCGCAATTCGTGCGAATTGCTTTGGTGTCAAAGTAAATAATATTAGGGGGTGGGGCAGGTAGTCATAATAAAGTAGAAAAATTAATTTTTCGAAACAAGTTAATTCATTTTGAAATTTTTGTCTAAGTGCACGAAAAGGTTATGGCTGGAAAATAAGCCATTTGACAGCTCGGCAGTGCCTTATATCAGCTATTACATAAAAGCTAGCAATTGAAAATTGCATTTCTCACCAACCTGCACACTTTTCATTCAATATTTGGCATCATTTTGACTGGAAAATCATAAGAAAATTTTCAAATTACGTAACGCTCTTTGCTCTTAAAACAGTGTCGGGCTCCAAAAGTTGACAAAATGTCAAACGCACGGACAGGCGGACGGACGGACGGACAGCAGCAGCATCGAATAACCTTTTCTTCGTTGGGAATGCAGTAGTTTATGGTGACTTGGAAACTTACTCTTGCAGAAGCGAACTGGAGTGTATACAGCATTTTGACGTGCAGTGGCACGGAGCGCCATGCGTCCACAGATCGATGCCATTCTTTTTTGGAAGGTTTTTGCCGTACGACTTGTTTTTTAAACGAATTGGACACAAATTTTGTACAACGAATATTTCGTAATTTCTACACACGGAGTCGGGAACTCGCTCGTTCGGTTAGAGAAGTAAAAATCCACATGACAGCTGTAAGGTGAGCTACAGAAAGTTGGTTGCATTTCGCTGTCATTGTGAGAAGTGGTGAAAAAGAAGAGTGTGCGATTTTCATACAGGGTTGATTTTTCTATTATAGAAATAATCGACCCTATTCTGCATTTCGATTACGCTCCCGCATTACGTTACGCATCGATCGAAAATTGGTATTCCACCAAAAAACCTAATCGAAAGAATAAGAAGAAGACAAGTGTGTTTTCACAATAAGCTGTTAGCCTCTGGAACGTGCGAGATCGAAACAGAAAACAAGCAATTTTGTAAACATTGTAACAAAAAGTTAAATTTGTACAAAACCAAAATAAAAAGTGAAGAAAATTAAACAGTGATTTAATAGTGAAAACAATTTAAACATTGTGAACTTTAATATACTTTAATATAAAACACAGCAGGTGAACTTTAATACAAAACACAGCAGGTACGTATAAAAGAAAAAAAACCAGAACCTAAGGCAGTGGATTTTGTGGGCAAAGTATTCTAGTATGAAGAATACTTCGTGCCGGAGGCGATATTTTCATTTGTTTAACATCATTGCAGCACAAAACTATTTTTTTTTGTATTGCAATAGAAATGGAATTGATTGCAGCGGCGGTTTTGTTAGAAGAGGAGAACAACGTGCTCCAGAATGCAGAGACAAGGATGGTAATGAGAAAATTGAGGGATAGTTCTAATCCGTTCGAGATGACAGATCAAAGGTAGGACAATTGTTTTAATTTATTCATTTTAATTTTAATTTAATTTTAATTTAATTTACATTTACATTTATAGATTCAAAAAAAACTTTCGCTTAAACAAAGACGCGTTTAAGTATGTGCTAGACACTTTTGAGCACGAAGCACGGGCGACTACGTTAACCTCTCTATCACCGCTGAACAGAGTAGTGGCAGCTTTGAGGTTTTTTGCTGAAGGAAGCTACCAGCACGGAGTTGGAGCAGACTTTAATGTTGGCATGGCTCAATCGACAGTGTCCAAGTCACTAACCCATTTCCTCGACATTATGCAGCGGAAACTTTGCACTCAGTGGATAATGTTAGACCAGACTGAGGAGGAAAAGATACAAGCGAAGCGAGCATTTTATGAGAAGACGGGCTTCCCAGGCGTCACTATGTGTGTTGATGGCACACATATAAAAATTATAAAACCATCCGAAGAGGCGTACATTTACTACAATAGTTTTAGTTGGTGGCCCTACTGCATTGAGTGTGCTGGTCACTTCGTCCCAGAATGCCTGCACTTCCTCTTTCGTCCTTTTGTGGTAACCACTAGCAATGTCTGTCTTTGTTGCCAATAAATTGTACAATTCCTCATACTGCTGTGGTGTTGTTGTTTTCGACCTGCAATTGAAAAGAAATATTTATAAACATCATAAATCAAACCCTTAATTGCATTTTATACTTACATTATTTTTAAATGACACAATTTTTCAAATTAAAAACACAATCGAAAAATTCTCCGCCACAGAATAAACAACTTAGAAAAACGTAGCTACGATCGTAATGCAGAATACATACAATCGAAAAATTTCCGCATGCGGAACGGAACGGAACACAGAATACCAAAGTTGCCAAAACGGAGAAAATTCGATCGTGATCGAAATGCAGAATAGGGGTGAATAGCTTATAATTAACTATAATATCTAATCTGATATCTAATAAAAGTTTATTTTGAGATATATTAGTTATAAATAGAAATACTAGCTATTACATATTATATCTATTATAGAAATTTTAGAGTATAGCTACTTTAATAATATCTAATCTGTTATATAATAGCTTGTATTGCATTTTAGATATTTTAGCTATACACTTGGGTCTTTTTTATGCGGATTAGAAGTTATGCGGTTTTTCAAACCATTTTTTTGCTTAAGCGATTTTTCCTTTTTTTAGAGCTGTTATTACTTTTTTCGGTGTGAAAGAGACAAAGAGGTACACATGGCGAGTGTTTTCTTAATTCGGTGATTCCCCGTTTTAGTTTTGCTTGTGTGCACATACAAGAGTGAAATCTTTCTATCTTATGTTTATGTTGGTTTCATTACGACATACTAAGTGAAAGTAGGTCAAGGTGCGAAAGAAAATATCGCGGAATTTTTTATAAAATTAAATTTGAAGTTTGGAAATAATTCTTTGTTTTTGAGAGTTAATTGTTATTATGTTCGGGCTTTTTTCTATTATAATTTTTTCTTTTCAAAACTTATTAGGAAGAATATTGATGCAATGAATTCCAAAGAGAGGAAAGGAAATACGATTTCTCTCGAAGCGAAAATTTAAATTTTGGACCATATTAGAAAAGAGGACAGATATGCAACGATAGGAAGAGACTTTAAGCTTGGCGAATCTTCAGTTAGAGCAATAAAAAAGAATGAAGAACAAATGAGAAAATTCCGTGGTGTTTGGAACTGATATCACTGTAAAGGACTTATCCTATTCGCGCGATCCTCTGCTGGAAAAAATGGAACGAGCCGTCATGATATGGATTGGGGATCTAACATCCAAAAGTATACCTGTGAGCGAGTATGTAATTGTTGAAAAGCCGCTTAAATTTTACGAAAATTTAAAAATGCTAGTATTAACATCTTCTACGTCCCTTGTAAACAAGACATTCTCTGCAAGCAAAGTCTGGATAAGTCGATTTTTAAAAAGAAATCAACTACATGACATAGAAATAAGAGACATACAAATAAGAGGAGAAACATCATCAGGCGACGAGAAGGCAACAATAGAATATCCAAGGAAATTGAAGATCATAGTGGTTGGAGGGTACTCAGCAGACAGGTATTTAATGCAGATGATATGGGATTATTCCAGAAAAAAATTCCAAGTCGCACTTAGCAAAATCGGGCCAGTGGTTTCAAAGCCAACAAAGAATGAATAACTTTCTTGCTCTGCAGTAATGCATCAGGAGATAAAATGTTGAAACCTCTGGTAGTCAATCAATTATTAAGACCACGTGCTGTTAAAGGTAAGGAACTTAAAAATTGAGCTGTTCATTTGATGGCAAGCAAAAAGGGATGGGTGACAACAGCAGTATTTATCGAATGGTTTAAGAAATGCTTTGTTCCTGTGGTGGAGGCCTACATGAACGAAAAATCCCTGGAATTTGTAACGACACGGGGTCTTTTCAATTCTAAGGCTCAGGTATACTCAGCGGCTTGCCAGGGTTCGTTACGAAGATTTCTATGTTGTTTAACTTATTTATTTTTATTTATTTATTGTCTTTATTACAATGTATTAACACCAAAAAATTGTACTCCTTTTCTAAATCAAGGGGTGCTCGATGTGGCGAGTCCTGTAATGACCGTCAACGCGGGGTGTTGGCCCGTTGAGGTGCGTCCGGCGCGAATGATTGATTCGCTCCAGTCGTCAGTAAAAGTCCGGCGCGGGGCCTTTGCCCGCAGAGGTGCATCCGGCGCGAATGATTGATTCGCTATGTCGTTATTGTCCGGATTTGTCTGAGCACTTACCTCTGAGTCAGAATTCTTGAGCATTTCTCCAATTTCCGTTGTAAGTGGATCTCTGCTATGTCTTCTAGTTACAGTCCCGAGATCGAGGACAGTTCTTTTCCGTAGCGCTGATGTGTGGCCAAGGAGAACTACTTTTTCAAAGAGAGCTGTTTGTCAAAAGAGGTAGATTTTATCCTTGTTGCCGCATTTATAGGTTCCCATGCGCACGCATACCTGCACAACTTTCTGTGTGTGTGTCTAAACCGGCAAAGTGGCGTGATCTCAAGCAAGAAACCGGTTTTCGCTGTATCCACGTGGCATGTTGGCCGATGTTGGTAACCGTGTACCTGAGTCCGCAAAGCCGGTTTCCATGCTAACCACGTGGCAGGTTGGCTGCTGTTGGTAAATATGGTCTGGCGTCATGGGCCTGTACGGCATTTAGCTGCCCATATACATATTAATGCTTATATATACATACGTGTATGTGCTTTGAATAAATATGTACATATTTATATGTATATGAGCGGCGTACAGAAGCGTAACAGTCAATTGCCATCAATTTGCTCTCCTTACAAATTTAAAGTGATATTAATCATTCACAATGCTCCAGGCCATCCAGTAATAGAACATCCCAACGTTAAATTAGTATATTTTCCACCAAATACTACAAGCCTTATCCAGCCTTTGGATCAAGGCATAATTTCTACGTCAAAAAAATATTATATCAAAGGTTTCTCTCAGCACATTTTTAATAAATTGGAAAATTCAGAATATACATTAATGGAAATGTGGAAGAAATTTACCATTCTTGATTGCATTGTCCAAGCTACTTCTGCTAATGGATGTCTAAGAAAACACATTAAACGAATGCTGGAAGAAAGTCTGACCTGAGTGTGTAGAAAACGAAATCGATATTGAAGAACAAGGACTTACGGAAGAAATAATATCAACTGCCCATCAAATAGGAGAAGAAGGTTTCGACATTTCAACAATGCTGGTGTCAAGGATTGTTTGCGGACCTGCCTTTACCCGAAGACATTATTGAAATAGTCTTAAGAGATGTACAAATTTCTGATGGTGACAGCGATGGCGAAGTTGTTTCTAGTGTCACGGAAAATCGATTTAAGAAATTCTCCAAACGTGCGATACATTGCAAGAAAAAATTTTGTTATACGAGCCTGACACGGAAAACGCCTTAAAAATAAATCAAGATTTAAATAGTCTTGTGTCCGGTTATCGAGAGCATCAAAAAGTGTTGAAAAATGCAGTTACTCAAAAGAAAATCACTTCATTTTTTACAAGAGTAGACAACGCTGCTGATGTGAATGGGGAAGGATCTATAAGTGGTGACAGCGGTTCTCCAATATTTGAACAAAAAAAGGCATATTAGCAGGGATTCTGATAATTAATTCGTCCTTACATAAATCATGAATTTATTGTGGTACTTTTTTTTGTTTTTGGTTAAAAATCGGATAAAATTTTATTAATTTAATTTATGCTTAAATCAACATCGTTTTAAATGAAATAAGAAGTGTTGAAGTGAAGAAATAAATTGTTTTGTTTTGCTTAATATTGTTTCACTGGATTCTATGATGCGGTTTTTTGGGGTTTTTTCCATGGAGTACCTAAATTTATGAGGTTTTTGAAAATGCTGGAACGCATCCCCTGTTTTTGTATGAAAGTAAAGAACTTTTATGGGGATTTCTATTATTATTATTATTATTCTACTATGCATAGAATAATATCCTCAGCAAAACTCATTGGAATCAGTATAAAAAGCCACAAAAAATACAACACGAAACATCCACCATGGCTACTAAAAAAAGAAAGTGTAATTTGTGAATTATTCGCTCTCTCAAAAAGTACAACCACTGCCACCATATACCATCAAAACTACAAAGAAATTCAAAATTCTTGGCTAAAATGTGGATGGAAATTCATGTATACTGACGGCTCCAAGAAAACAAACGGTTCCGGATTTGCTGTGATAAATGCTAACATGGAAGTACTCCAAGTATCCCAATTACCTGCATACTCCTCAATATTTACAGCCGAAGCCGAAGCAATATATACAGCTTTAAAATATTACAAAATACAAAAAGGAAAGTATATTATATGCTCCGATTCACAGTCGGTTATCAAAGCTGTTCAAAACCCATCACACGGAGACGAAACAATATGCAAAATTCGTGATATTTTAATCACACTTCCCCATAAAACAAAAATAATGTGGATACCGGGACACGCTGGAATTATTGGAAATACCCTGGCCGACGCAGCCGCAAAATATGCTACAAGTGCACCACTTTTAATTCATCCCACATACAGCAGAAGCGACTTAAAAAACCAAATAAATGCATACCATTCTATCCAACGAAAACAAAACTGGACTCAATACTTGCACAATTATAAACTAATTAATCCAGACGGGAATGCATCCAGATACCCAAGTAACATATCCAAATTGAACTTACGAAAATACATAAGGATCCGTCTTGGGCACACATTGATCACACATAAATATTTATTTGAAGGAACATTACCACCAACTTGCCCACTTTGCAACTCCCACACACTAACAATAGTCCATCTCATCAACAGCTGCCCGACTGTGGTTCAAAAACAACTACATTTTTTTAAACAAATCATGCATTACAAAATATATCCACAGAAAACATAAAAGACGTAACTTCACTGCTCCACCTCTGTCAGATTTACTTTGACATATAAATATAAAATATATATGTATATACTTTTATTAGTTTAATACTAGTTAATTTTATTAATAGTTAGGCCGAAGACCTTAGTTGTTAGTTGCCTAGGTAATAAGTTTAGCATTAAATTTATTTGTGTATAAACTTTTTTAAAAATAAAAATAAAAAAAATAAAAATTATTATTATTATTATTATTATTATTATTATTATTATTATTATCATTACTTGAAAAACAATTACTTATTTATTATTTTACATTGTAAGCGGAGGGGGGATTTTTACCGCACAAAAAACGACCTAAGTGTATGTAGAAATAGTAGTTAGATAGAAATGACTTATATTAAGTACAAAGAAATTAATGGTAGCCAGAAAATAAGTTTATTATTTATAAAATTAGTTATTATGGACCCCCATTCACAATTTTCTCGTTTTGTTTTAGAAATATCAGTTTTTAAAGCATTACTTGAAGTAACTTATTTTAAATAAAGAATCAACAAGTGTAATAAGTAATCGGATTTAAATTATTCCTTTATTTAACCTTTACAAACCGAATATTTTTATTGAACCTAGTGCAAAAACATAAAACCAAAAACCATGCTCGCTACAAATTATTCCGTGTTCCAGAAACATCAACTTTTTGCGGGTTTAAATATTTACAAGAACGAGTTATAAGTTATTACGCATTATAGTAGTAACTATAATAACAAATAATTATAAAATATATCATTTTAATAATGAATGAACATTTATAAAACGCATAACTTGAATACGTAAATATACTTATAATGATTCCTGAATACTCTTATTATATAAATTTTATATTCTTGCCGTAGAAAAATGATCCCATCAAAATCATGGACTCTGTATCTTTCACTTCCAGTTTTTATGTAAATATTTACAGCGCTAAAAATAAATATTAATTCTTATTATATAGACAAATATAGGAACACCAGCTGCCAGGACCTGAAAATCACTGTAGTCTTCGGGGTCGTCGGTTCGAAGACTGCCCCTAGCATGGTCACAAAAATGCTTCTTTCTAAATATTTTTCTCTTCGAGTCGAAGTCCTTAGTGCTAGCAAAGACTATATATTACAAATATACTACATCGTTCTCTTCACTCAGCGAAATGATTTGATTTGCGTGGCTGACTATATGTAGAACCAAAATAGACGAGACGTAACGATGCACTCGTTACGTCGATTTTGACATTTAACCCAAAATGTGACGCTATCAAACGTATGGATGGCTTTTTACATAAATTCCGAGCTCATCCCTCACAGCGGCTATTCAATTGTAGCAAAATTCCGTCATTTTATTTTTAATTTAAAATAAAAACAATCGTTTCGAAAAAGTGGTTGCTGTGACGAGTAGCAGACGTTTGCAGTTCGGTTCTTAAGGGCCGAGACGAAACGTGACGAGTAAGTTCGAGCATATGTGAATCAATACTAATAGCCAAAATGGCCATACGTATTTGATCGAAACTGAACGAAATATTTAGACGTGACGATTGGTTCCGTAAGAACCGAACTGCAAACGTCTGCTACTCGTCACAACCTCTTCTTTGTTAACATGATTGTTTTTTAAAGAAATTAAAATTAAAATGACGTCATTTTGCTACAATTTAATCGCCGCTGTGGGGGATGACTTCGGAATTTATGTAAAAAGCCCTCCATCGATGCGTTTGATAGCGTCACATTTTGGGTTAAATGTCAAAATCGACGTAACGAGTGCAGACGTTCGTCAAATCGCTATCGTCACGTCTCGTCTATTTTGGTCCTACCTTTAGGCTTTCAGTTGGCTGGTTACCGAGTTAATTGTAACTAAAAGGTAAAAATACACTATGGAAGTTATCATATATTAAATTAAATTAGATATAGTAAATTAGTAATTTTTAAAAAATTATAGATTTTTGTTATGTTGTCAAAACTGGGATGTTTTAAAATATCCTACGGATGAGTGTTGTGGAATATTAAATTCCTTAGGGAGTTGAGATGGTAGGAATTAAGTAGATGCTCGATTGATGCTGGGGAATTACAGAACGGACAGCAGTTCGCACCTGTCCCACGGAGTAAATGATCATGGGTTATGTTCGTGTGCCCCAGACGGAGCCGGGCAAATGGTGTGATTGCGAAGCTTTTGGCAGCAGCAGGATAGGTTGGTTTACCGCGATCAGGATTGATGATTGAGTAGTGGTGACCGTATGTGCACCACATATTAGCGTTGGTTAAGAATCGCAGTTTTCTAATGAAACGATTGATGTCATTTTGGCTAAACGTCGAGTTAGTTAGCGTAGGTGTAACGCACATATCCTTGGCTGCAGTGTCTGCCAGCTCATTACCACGGATACCTACATGGCTGGGAATCCACATAATTTTAATTTTATTGGGACATGCGATTAGGATGTCTCTGATGGCCACAATTGTCTGGTTAGAGTTAGACAGAGATCGAAAGCTTAGACACAGGACTGGCTGTCTGTACATATCAGAAATGTTCGACTATTTGTTTTTGCATATAGCGTTGCCTGCGAGCAAAAGTTTTGCAGGAGACCAAAACAGATATCTAAGCCGTTCTCTTTGGTAACAGCAAAAGCTGTGGTGTTGATCGTTGTTGAGCCATCGGTAAAGATCAGACTCCACCCAGAGATTTAGAAATGTTCAGCTTCTTGGATAGAGTGTTGTAAACTTGGTTGGAAGTGTGCTCTTTTGGATATCGCATTAAATTGGTTACCAGAGATACTTCTTTCAGATGCCAAGGCGGATGCCATTCAGGTTTTTAACGGATTGTAGATAAAGGTAATCCATGTTCCTTTCCGAACTGTATGCATCTTGCTAAAGTAGAGTTTCTCTTTGTTTGACGTTGGCGAGATAACGCGTTTTTAAAGTGTTTAGCTAGAATGGTTTTTTTCGAGAGCACTAGCTTAGGAAAGAGGCGGTTAGACGAGTCTTGCACTCTATCTAGTATCAAGGGGAGTCCAGATTCGGCCAGGATATTTTTTATTGGTGTAATTGGAAATGCCCTGAGGCTTCTCCGAATTGCTCTGTGGTAGGGTGCGCAAAGCCTTCCAATATTGCTTTTGCCTCAGTGTGAAAATAAATATTTATTTCGAACAAAAGGGAGTGGAGAAGTTATTGTCTGATGATATATTTGAAAATGTGTGGCGAAATGCATAGCGATATCATTTGGAGAGAAAAGTGGACCGGTGGGAGTATTTAATACAACAAAGTTAGAGTGTGTTGGGCAGCCGGTGAGCAACTTAATGTCGGACCAAATTTTTCTTGGTTTAGATGAGGGATTAATGCGTCCAGTAACAGTTTCGAGGCTATTTGTTTTAGCTTTTAATGAGTTGAAGCGAAATAAAGCGTTAGTCTTCTTGAATGCTTTTAAGTTATCGACTGACCGACATCGCTTATACTTATGCCACAAGAGTAGACTATTCAGAGCTCCACCAAGGAACAATTGGTCTTTTGCGTCTTGGTTTGGATTGAGGGATTGTGAAATGAGCAGCGGGACGAATGACTTTGTGGATTCTGGCAGTTTCTTGATTGATGTTTGATGAAACAGCAATTTGTCAGCAGTCTGTTCGCAGTCTTGTTCAAATTTCAGCCAGTCAGCAATGTCTGTTTTAAACTTAATTTTGGGTCTGAAGGCGGTGTAAAACCTATTAGTATTGATTTTAGTAATTATCGGGTAGTGATCGTTGCCATGGAGGCTGTCCAATAGTTTCTATGAGCATTTAGGACATAGTGTGAGGTCAATATGCGTCAATGAGTTATGTATTGAATGATGAGTGGCGGACCCATCATTAAGGATAACCAAGTTAGAAGAGAGTATTACATCCTCAATGTGATTACCTCGTGAATCAGTGACTGAAGAACCCCACAGAGAATGGTGTGAATTGAAATCACCAGCTAGAATTACGGGCGTAGGAAAGCTATTTAAAATTTGAAGTATATTAGCCGAAGAAAACTGTTGAAGCGGTGGAATATACATGCAGATTACTGTGATTTTAACTGAAAGGTTGATTTCGATTGCGATTACTGACAGGGTTGAATTGATTAGGATAAGTGTGTAGGGGATATCTCTTTTGAATAAAATGGTCACTCCTTGTTTGTTGGTGGTGGTATGAGACAGGCTATGAAAATGGCCTATGTATTGTTTTGGGGTTGTTGCAGTTCTAGCTGCTGCAAGATGAGTTTCTTGCAATAAGATAATTGAAGGAGAATATGTACTGAAAAGTTGGAGTGTTGAAATAGCCGAGAATAGAAACCATTATTAGTGAAAAACATAAAGAATAGAGGTAATAAAACCATGAACTACTCATCAGCAATGAAGAGAGTGCACAGTTCATGAACAAATACAAGAAGTCTGTCATGATAGGCCTGAATATTCAGTTTAAGAATATTCGCCGTCGCTAGACAAACAGAATTTGAAGAGTTATTTAATACTATCGTCTGGAGAGTTGTGTTTGCTATTGATGTTTTTGAAAACGGAAGAGAGTGAAGAGCTTCTGATAAGAGTGTTGTCATTATTATTAAATGATTTTGGAAGAGAAAGATTTTCTGGGCATTGAGGAGTTTTGTTGTTGGAGATGCTAGCAAAAGGTTCGTTAGAAAAGGTACTAGTTTTTGGTGAATCGTGTTTTTGTAGTTTATCGTTAAAATTGAGAGGAGTGGTTAATGTGTTATTGATTGGAGTTTGATGATGAGTGGTTGTTGTTTTTGTGTGGAGCCAGAATAGCAGAGAAGCTCGACTTTAAGGAGAAATTGGGTGTTTGTGATCTATGTATTTGTTGCGCTTTTTTGAGATTTAATTTGTACTGTATAAATTTAGTGCATTCTTTAGAGGAAGTAGGGTGTTTCTCAGTGCAGTGCGTATACAAGTGGTAGGATTGTGAGGAGGGAGATTGCAGTTGACACATGCAGGCGTGTTTTGTGGCCGAGAAGCTGGCAGTTTTTGCATCGCATCGGGTTTGGGATGTATTCTCTGACACGGGCTCTATACCAGGATATTTCAATCTTGGTGGGTAGAGAGTATAACTCGAATGACAATAGGACTTCTCCACTTGGTTGAGGTTTTCCGTCAATAGTTTTAGTGAATTTGTATGCTGGAACTAGTCCTTGCGGGCTCAACTCTTTTACTATTTCTTCTGCCGGAATTTTATTTGACCAAGGGGCATAAACAGTGCCCTTGGAGAAGTTCAAGTGTTCATGGCTCTTTGAGGTTATGGGCCACAAGCCATGCAATTCTTTAGCATTGATAAATTTATCAGCTGCCTTTTTTGTTTTTTTATTAATTGTAGCAAATTGCTATCGCGTAAGATGGTAACTGATGTCATGTCTTTTCTTATTAGCTGCAATGACCGTTGGACCGAGAAGCAAGAAAAGTCGGAGAGAGGTTTTTTTTTAGTTTGTAGAAGAAACAACTACCAATTTCGGAGTGGAGGGGAGTTCAGGGAACGTAGGTGAAGTAAGTGATTGAGTAATTTGTTTCTTTTTTGCCTTGGGGCTACCTGTTGCGAATATAGCAAACCGGTTATCCCCTAAGTTG
Source organism: Clusia tigrina (assembly GCA_920105625.2). NCBI lineage: Eukaryota > Metazoa > Arthropoda > Insecta > Diptera > Clusiidae > Clusia > Clusia tigrina. The sequence continues at coordinate 64,583,179 of OV050033.1, read as the reverse complement.
GGGGGTCCAGGGACCATTTTCACTATACACGCGTGTCAACCGTGCAATAGCAAATATACTGCAGAGAAATTAAAAAATAAGAGAATATTTATGAAGAAGAAAACGGATTACGGAGTTAAAGGGTGCAATATGAACTGATCGCAATGAGTGATAGTCGGAGACTGTAAAATTCAGATATGCACAATCTACAGTCTCCGACATTGTACATATATAATAATACAAATGTTCTTATTCGGCAGTGTATAATATTAAATGTATTCAGGACCCGTAGATTTAGATTTTTCATAAGTGTAAATAAGATAAATGTATTTATTTTATTTCATTTTTTAAATGTGCTCGTATACTCGTATTAGTAATTATTAATAAATGGAACTAGATTTACGATGGAACTACATTTACGTCGAGTAAACCCAAGAAATTGCCAGTTAGGAAAAAAATTTCACACCAAATCTTCTCCTTAAAAATCCTTCTAATAAATTTTTCCAGATCTGCCAAATACATTTTAAAGTATTTGGAGGCATATTTCCATCCAACTGTCACACAAGCCATTTACAACAACAAATAGGTGTCTCTTGTGTAACCGAAACTAATAAAAAATACCCATATTGGTTTTCGCATGGAATATGAGGCACACATAGACTGGACGTCCTTAAATTTCTGATAGTGGTGTCACTTAGAAAGCACTACCGATGGATTTTTCTCATTCAAGACCATTTGACCAAGATCAGGCATCAGAAACTGTGCAATTGAACTTCTGACAACAACAAATAATAAATTTGCCAAATTTGGGGTCTAGTCATAATGTGGTCCATGTCATAAGTCTGAAGTCAGCTTGAATTTGGGTCGACTATATTATGTTCACTGAGAATTAAATTCCTTTTGTACCTACATTTTAATATTAATAGAGCTGCTGGCTATTGCTTGTACAGCGTAGGAAATTAAGTGTTTTATAATATAAGGCTGTACTTTGTGTAAATAGACTGAGGAGTTAGTTATTGTATATTAGAGTCTTACTGGTATTTAGTTTTTGGCCTCCTTATTTCTTATCATAAATTAGAGTAGCACTTTCGGTGCTTCCTACAAGGTATTTAGTACACTTACTTTCCTAACTCTGCTTCGTGAAATTGCGGATGATTTTTCCAATGTGGTTGCCATACACTTCAAGAGAGCAATGAAAGGTCTTTCAGTATATTGTCGTTGGTAGCCTTTAGATCTATCTTCTATTATTAAACATTTATTTATAAGTAAAAGCGTTTAAAATAAAAATAAATAATGTCTCTCCTTATTAGACTGTATAATATCCTTATTAGACTGCATAATATCCTTACTATACAGTATAATATCCTTATTATTACTGTAGGCATTTATTACTGATTTATAATCAAATCAAAGTTTTTTGCAATTACACCCTAACGATCCAATACTCTTATTAATAATAGAAGCTGCTGTCGAGAGGTGTGACATCAACCTTATCTGTATATTGCAATATATCGCTACTAAGTGCCGAATACAAAGTAACGAATACTGTAAGTGGAAATAACGAATCATTACACGCCAAGAAAAGTGGCGAAATTTGACACCACTAACACTCACGCAAATATGTTCTATTTAAGTACTCGTAAAAGGCAAATTACGTGTGTGAATAGCACTCAAGACTGAAACCGCAGACAATTCGAGATAACATCTCCCGCTAAAGTTTGTGGTGAGTCTCGTTGAGCATTTAACTAGCGAATGCTCCTAATTTGCTTAGATTTGTTATGCGCATGCGTGTGGAAGAGTCGCCGCGATAAGTCGCTGGAATTTCATTGGTGGGAAATATGCTCACATACTCAGAACGAGTTTCCCAAAGATGCACCTTTATGAGAAGGGGGTGTTGAGGGGTGTGGGTATGTATACTTATATTAAACGAAAATCTAGTGCTGTAATAAGAAGGAAAGTCCCAGAATTGTAGGTGTTGTTAAGTCTTTCTCAGAGTTCTGCTAAATATAGAAAAATCGCCTCATTTCCCAGAAATTTTTTTATATTAATTTTTTTTCTCTTTAATTTGTAAATAATGCCCATCAACTGGCAACAATTCGTTTTTTTCCAAAGTATTTCCTGTAGGTGTGATTTGTAATTAATACACAAAAAACTACATCCAACTGCTCCCTGCAGGCTGTATCCTGATTACATTCCTCCAATACCCTCTGATGTAGCATTTGTTTTGACATCCCCACGACATAAATTACAAATTATTGGCCTGATAATGTCGTCGACGCTCTCATCCCCCAACTACTGCTGCAGGCGAGCTGCTACCCCGCCAATTAATCAAATGATGTATGTGGTAAAATTTGTCAACACTTCGTTAAATGTCTCGATTTGTAGCACTTCAAATGCTCGAGTGTGAATTGGAGGGTTGCGCAGGCGCAGCGGCAGTTGAAGTATTCGTGATGCAAGTGATCTTCATAAATGCTCATCATTGGAGTGAGTGTGCTTGAACCTCAATTGTCGTCTCCTGTTCACAGTTCACAGCAACAGTTCTCCAGGATATGTGAAAATTTTGAGAATTTGAGGAGGAATGTGAAATTGTTTATGACCGATCATTACTTAAGAACATTACAATGAGCGCTCTTTTTTGGGGGGTTTTCACTTTCACAGGTTTTGAATATAATAAACAATTTGAATAGTGAGCCATCAATATTAATTGTCAGGGGTAAATATTGGAAAAACCTTTTTTTGGTTACCCCCAAACAAAACATTATTTGATTTTGATCGGTGGGTTGGCACTTCCTAGATGGCCTCAATGATGCCATACGCAAATGTTGATCTCAATGATGACATAGGCAAATATTTCTTGTATGCTCTATAAGACATCTCCAACCTATGTTGTTCCACTCAGTCCACATTGTATTATATGAGGAACTATTGAGCTAGAAGACAATCAGTTAAATGGAGAACTAGATAGATAGTCTGTTAAATGGAGTATTATTTATGGATTTCTCAGTGGGTCCACAGGTTTGTTGCTATTAAGTAAGAACATGAGGTGGGTGAGAAGTAGAAATGTTGGCTATGCATTCTAATTTCCATTGCCATGATGTGGTTGATAGGAGGATCGTAACCTAGTTTGGAAGAAAATGAAGTCCTTTTCCCATACCCATTATGCATTCGACATCCACGAATGATGAGTTGAGACTGGCTCAGCTGAGGGCGTACTATCAAAGAGGACACACCATAGAGAGTTCTCAGTTCTTGAATGGTGTATCCTCGCCATGTTGTATGTAACATTTTCTCATGGTGGGTGGGAGATTATAATAATTTTGTGAACATATCTGAATGAACGAGAAAATTTTGTAAAACAAAACTCCTCTAGCGATGTTTTCTGAAAATGATTTTGAGATATATGAGGAAAAAATGCTTTCCCTGCTTGATATGCTCGCTGGTATATTGGCGAGTTGGCTATGATAAAAACCCACCGCCAAAACTAGCGAGTTCGAATTCGTAAAAGTAAAATTTCGTTGTAAATGTCGAGGAACCAAAAAAAAGACAACCAGAGGAAAATAGTGATGTGCGGTTTTGGCTACTTTTCACCGAGTTGGTTACCTTTTTTTGGTGTTACGTCTTTCTCAGTTTGCTTAACATATAATTCGCAACATGTGGCACCTCTTTTCACCCAAGCTGTGCGCTCATTCGTCTTAATAAAACCTCAAAATAAATTTGAGTCCAAACCATGTTTACACATTCCGCGATTATCTTTCAGAATATGTTTGCAAAAAATTCATTTTTTTACCCTCCCAAAAAAAAAAACGTCAGCAACAAGGAAAAAGTGCTGTAAGCAGAACGCGAACGTGTGACAAAAACTTGAAAACGAATTGAAAAAATTAAATTTAAATTGCAAGGAATTTGCTTGAATTTGCACTTAAAACAAGCGTTCAGGAAAATCCAGAAACCATTTCAGGAACCCTTATCGTGAAATTTAAAGCGATTGTTTTGTCTATTTGACTAGGATCCACTTGGGTTATTCTGCTTTTAATTCTAGACAGAAAATAGTAACGTTAATTTGACTGGATGCTCAGGTATGAGGATCTTCTGCTCCTTACCTCCTTTAGGTTTCTTAGAGGGTGGTAATTGCACAAACAAGGTGAGTTCGGGTAAGGAAGTGAAACTAGTGTGTACACATCCAAATTTCGTACCAATTGCTTCAATTTGTAGGGAATGGAAGGAAATTATCTCTAACCTCCCTTCTCTAATTGTAAAACAATGTCTCACTGACGGCAGTAAGCTGAGTGCACCCTCACAGGTCCTGCAACACTTCAAGCTTTTGTATGGCAACTTCTTGACTTCCTTGTTTACGCCTTCATTTATGCACTTTCAACTATTTTTGTTTAAATTTTGCTCTGCCTCTGCTTTAATAAGCCACTTTATATTCCGTCTGCCGGGAATGTTTGCTCAAACTGCTCAAATAAACGGGGAAAATGTCAACATAACCTAAAAGAGGGCGCTCCTGGGCAAATAAACTGAACAAAACTAAACACAGCTGACGCCGGGTGAGGTCCTTTTCGGTTTCTAATGTACTTCCGCATGTTCCTCGCTGTGTGTTTATTTGCTTTCACCACACACACTGGAGGAAAAGTCAAGCAAACATCTCCCAATCGGTCTCAATTAAAGTGGGCGCAGTGGAAGGCCGTGTAAGCGAAAGCAGCTGTGTTGGCAGGGCTCGTCACTGGGCATAGAAAGGCAGACGATGGACAAAGGTTGGCCATGAGACCGGGCAAGTGCAGCCACGTTGAAATTGTCAAACGCAGCTATTTGCAACTGTCATTCTTCAGCATGCTCAGACAGTAGTTACCCCTACCCTTACAAAAAGGTCGGAAAGAGGAAGCCAGAGACAGCGAAGAAACCCTGAATGAACGGAGAATATGGTATGCTGTCAATAAAGAAATGCTCATTCAAGGTAACTTCCTATGAGGTGTCGAATTACACGCCAGTGTAAGGAGGTCTCTTCAATCATGGTAGAAAAAAACTAAGAAAAAACTTACTTGAAAAAACAATGCCAAGGAGTTTATTTATTTATTTAATTTTTTTTGTACCCTATTTTTCTGTGGCGCTTTGAAACAGCAATTTTTACCGATGGGAAGCACATTTAGCGGTCAACGTTGACAGTGCTGGAAATGGTGTTTTGTGGCAGGGCACTTGTGTGAGAAAAATCTTAGTGGATCACAACCACAGAACAGGTACAGTTCCTGAAGCGAAGGCTTTGCATGGGAAAATTCGTCAGTAAGAAATGTTTAAATGGCGGAATCTGTGAAGATTCAGCCAGGTAGGATTTCCATGAATGACACTCCATTTCTTGGCCATACAAAAATCACCAAAAATACGATTGTTGTCTTTTAGTTTGTAGTCAAAGAGTTGGCGAAATTCTCTTCGAGCAAACCACTAAATATCTTATATTATTTCTCTAGCTCACTTAGAGGACGAAGCTAGTCAGTTCCCCTGCAAGTAATGCCTGGATTTTAGTGCTAATAACTCCCTCCTACTATTAGCTTGGGTATTAGTACTGATAACTTAAATTAACTTGCAAATTGCGTTTTCCGCTCTGGGTATTAGCAATCCATACCTCTGTACTTGAAGGTGGTGGAAAAGATCACTGGTTCACCATTATATATACATGTAAATGTGTTTTTCATACTGAAATACTCGTCCATGACTGCTCTCTCGGTTGCAATTGCTTTCAAATTGAATTGACAAGTTTGTTGTTTAAGTCTTTTCAGTCTGCTTATCTAAACCTCTAGTAGACTAGTTTGTAAAGACTTAAACAACAAACAGCAGTGGTTGTGTGATTGGCTTTTTGGTTACGCTCAAAAATTCGCTGTAGCCAACAGAAGCGAGTAGTGAGGGGAGTTCCAACGAGTAGAAGCTGGTATTGAGGTATTTGAGTATCAAACGAATAGAAGCGGAAGATTCACCACAATTGGTGCGGTAGTTTTTGATAATTTTGGGAACTGATTATTTTCAACTTTCTTGAGTCCCACATTATACAAAAAACACCATAAAACAGTAAAAAAATAATTTGTTCCCTTTCCATCAACTGCAAAGGAATCAGTAAACTGAATGACATAAAAATGATACTGAATGTCAATGATAAAAAGAAAGCGCAGCATTAGTGCTTTTGATATGATCGCCTTGTAGATAAAATATCACGCGGACAATTTATGTTCCCAGCCTCTTCACTGTGCTATATAAATTGGGTCTCTTCGTGTGAAATGAATGTTGGACATCCTCAGATACAACCTTTGAAGCCATCAGACTGACAAATGTTCATACTAAGCAACTCACACTTAATAAATTAATTAAGCGCTATCATAAATTAAATTAGACGCGACTCGCGTTTAAACAAACAGATGCAGACGGACAATTGACCCCTGCCGAGTGTCGCCTTAAACTTGGAACACAATCGTCGACGTGCCTCGAACCAAGCCACACACTTTTCACCTGTACTCTTCAATGAAATTCCGGGAATTCCTCATGAATGGGTCTGCACGCAGACATGCTACAAATGTAAACATAATTTTTATTAAATTAACCACAGATTCTAATAATTTTCATTGTCAAAATAAAAAGAAGAACACAACAACAACAACAACCACAACCAGCTTAAAGGTCAGTTCACAACAACGCGCTACAAGGCAACTCCGATATTGGACATACGAGTCGCAATTTGAATGAGAGTTGATTGTAGGTGTGAGTGTCGTAGGGAGTGTGTGTGTTTGTGGGTTTTGTAGTGTGAGTGTGTGTGAGGTGAAAAAGGTGACAAAGGTGACAAAACCAGGCACAATGCGGAGTGCATGGCATGTTGTGGCAAACAACCTTTTAATTGTACAAATGTGCTGAGAAGCAATGTTTAACAACAATAACGATACTAACAACAAGAATAGAAACTATAAAGATACTAACAACAACACTAATAATAACAACAACACTAACAAGAACAACAATAACGGCACTAATAATAACAACAACACTAACAACAGCTACAGAAAGAATAAAAACACTAACAACAACACTAATAATAACAACAACAAAACTAACAACACTAACTATAAAAACAACACTAATAACAATAATACACAAAATATAACTATAAAAACACCAACAACCATACTAATAACAACACTCACAATGAGAAGAACACTAGCAACAACCACACTAATAGCAGCACACTAACATCAACAACAACACCAACCATCAACTTTTGTATTACCAAGAAAGTGACCATTCGCAATGAAGGTGACACAACCACAGCCATCGAAAGAGCCATGGTGTTATTTTGTATTATGAGCATTTATGCGGGAGGCCTACGGCTGGCGGGGTGTGATTAATAAAAACAAAACTTAAAGAACACAACAACAATAAACAAACAATAATAATTGCAACAACAACAGCAACAATAACAACTAATCACCTGAGCCCCTCAAGAATGTAACAATCAATTAACATGCTCAAGATTTACAGATTAAATGTGTTTATCCACCAATGCGAGTGAGTGACTGAGTCTGTCCGAAAGGAGCCTAAAATGAAGTAAGCCCTTTTGTCTATGGACGTACGGACGCACCACTGATGCTCACTTGAAAAGGTTGACACTTATGGATTGATTAAACACCACGCCACACCACACGGAGACCCGAAGAGTGTGTGCTCGGCGAACAGCCCGGCACCAGCGAGAATCCTATTGCCTACGAGTCTGTGTCTGTAGGTAGGTGCCCTGCCATTAAATGCGCTCTGACACGCATGTCGATGGCTGTTGTTGTTGTTGCTGATGGTGTTTATTTAGTTTTTGACATTTATTGAGCGCTGGACAGAAAGGTGCCCGTTTAATAATAGCAATAAAATTAGCTTTTAATAAAATCATGTTGGTAAAAAAAAAATTAAGTGATCGTAAAAAAGTGGGCACAGCAGTTAGTTGGGGTTTGCGTCAGTCATTCCAACGATTTGTTCTATAAAAGGTTTCAGAGGCGTCTAAAATGTGCGAGTTGAAGTGAAGGTAGGAGGTAGGATGATTTGGTGGATGGTGTTGATATCTTAGAAACAGGGGTCGGTTCTGGGTGGGGGTATTTGGGCGTCTGGGATATTGCTAGGTAGCTGTTGGCAGCGGAATTAGTACAGAATTATCCTACTTTTAGTACACATTTTGTTTAAATACGAAACACATATTTTTCCCCCGTAGGATGAGGAATTCTTTGTACGAAATTAGCGGGTAAGCACCCGAGTGCTGGATTTTTATTAATAAAACCTCCTCCTTAATTTCCAGCTTCGCTAAGCCACCACGGCCTGACAGCGATTTAATAAGGATATACAACCAGGTATTTTTAAGAGGTAAAATTTACGACAGGAAGGAAATGTATGGTCCTTGATATCATGATGGCGTTGGGAAGCATTCTTAATATAACTCCCCTTTGAATCTAGTCGTTCATATTGTAAAATTCATCCTTAAAAAGGATCAATCATGAGTGTCAAGAAAAAGGTGTTGTCTTTCATATGAAATGATGTTGGGATTCATTCAAATTGATAATTTCCTTGTGAAGCTCCTTGCTTATAATTTCTCTTGGAACACAAATACCTTCAAATAACCGCCAAGGACCATTTTGTGGCTGAGGAACCCAACCTTATAGAATCTTGTTGATTTAAAATTATGTTGGGATGCGTTCTTATTGAAAATTTCATCCTTATAGGGACCAATCAAGGCTGGAAAGGAAAAGTGTTATCTATCTTATGGGGTGGGGTCGAAAACAGTCAAAAGTTGTTTAAATATGTTTACCATCCTTGAGACAACATTTATGTGAGGTTGAGGCACACATCGCATCATATTCTTCTGTTCTTATCTGCGTACCTCGTCCTGTCTTCTGCTAGACTTTGCTAACCTTTCCAGTGGATCTTGTTCATAGCCTGATTCCAACAACTTTCGCTACTATTTCTAAGCTCTTCCGTTCTTTTCTTACTACACTGATATACTGGGCATCCAGTTCCTAGCTCTTTTGCTTTAAATCTGTAGGAACATTATCAGCATTATCATCATTACCATCGTGGTCACACTTAATCGGCTGCTCTACTACAAATCGTTGTTAAAGCGCAGATAGGCAACCAGCACAGAACATGACTTCCACACGTATTGATAGCTAACTCAGAGGTCTGCGAAGTGTCAGAGCGAACACCGCAGCTCCAACACTCAGCCGCGCAGACTTGCGCACACACATGCCGGGCATATTCCAACCAGTATGACAGGCAACGTTGTGGGTCCGTCCACAGACAGACAGACGTTGTCGTGCAGGCATTTTGTAGCCATTCGGAAGAAGATTTGTCACCTGGCTGACAATAAGCAACTTGAACGCAAACGTATGAGCCCCACACACACATAGAGAGAGATAGGCACACACAGAGAGATAGGTACACAAGGCGCATTCACCCATACAACCATACATATCCAGATCGTCCAGAGACAAAGACTGACTGCGCTGTTTGTTCTGTGTGCGTGGCCAGCCGAGTCAGCGGACATGTGTGGAGCCATATGATCCCCCCAGTGGTGCGAGTGCCATCAGTTTAAGATAAAGTCGAAATTAATTCTTTTCACTTAAGTACACGATAGGAGATCATTAAATTGTGTTTTGTTGTGTTGTTGTTGTTGTTGATGGTGTTTGTTTGTTTATTTTTCTGTTCTTTTTGTTGTTGTTTCATATCTTGACTGCCTTTGGGCAGTCCGGGGCAGACGCTCGGTGTTGTTCTTGTTGTTGTTCTTGGCCGTAATAGTTTTTCTCTTTTTATTTATGGTATAATTTTATATGTTAATACTCAAAATGTTTTAATCTAAAAATCTTCGAAAATTTTAATGTGGAAAAGTGACATGAGTATTAACATTTTATTATTGACAGTTTCTCGATGCGGAGATCCAGTTTTCGGTGCGGGGCTTTACACCAAGAAGGAACCTGGCAGAATTCTATCACCGCATTTTGATAAGAACATTTCTTCTTCAAATTAGAATTATTTCAAGGTCTGTCATGGAATTAAGCACCATTCCAACTGTGAATTCATTCGATCACAAGAAAAAGTGAGAAAAGAGCGGAGTGAACTTTAGAAGCCCGACCCAATTCCATGCCTCCATTTTGATAAGTAGATTTCTTCTTCAAATTAGAATCATTTTAAGTTACCTTTGTAACCTTTAAACATCTTTCCTACTTTGACCTGATTCCGTTACAAGAGAAAGTGGGAAAGGGGTGGAGTGATCCTTAGAAGCCCGGTAGGATTTCATCACCCAAATTTTGATGAGTTGATTTCTTCTGCAATTTAGAATCATTTTAAGTTCCTTTGTAACCTTTAAACATCTTTCCTACTCAGACAAGACTCGTTTACTACAGAAAGTGGGAAAGGAGGCGGGGTGATCTCTTGTAAAATCGCTTCAGTAATAATAATGAGAGATTTGTCTTTTGTGCTTTGTTCCGTAACAAATCTCTTTTTAGTGCAGTACGCATTGTGTGCGGGAAATATATTCCATTCTGCAGTGCTCCTTCTGCCAACGGTTCCAATGGTAATTCCCGGGTGTCAGCAGTTATTTGAATTTTGCAAACATCAACACCGTGCTGAGGATTTCACTTTTTGTGCACATAAGTCACCTTCATCTCACAAATCTTGTATTTCAAAATTGTTTTGCTTGTCTGGTTTTTAAGGTGCCGTTTCCATATCTCCAACCATAAAAACCGCAAGATTAGCAAGCGTATCAAACGAAAAACAACAACAACAACAACACAAACAAAATACAAACAGACCCTGAGTTATGTCGCAAATAGTGACATTTTTCATTTGCGTGGTGTTTGACGAAAGAGCGACTCCGTAGCCAGACTCCGAGGCTTTTGACGATTGTCTGACAGACATTTTTATAGCTTCCCGCTTAGACAATTTCTGCTTTAATGCTTCGTTGAGCGTGCTGCGCGGTAAACAAAGATTGCAGAAAACTGGTAATAAAATTAAGAAGAAAAAACAAACAGACAATGGCACAGTTGACATTTATAATTGTAAGAGTTGACATTAATATGTCAAATGTGACAATTGCTGCCTTTAATGGGCGCACACTCACCCGGTCATTCGGTTGTTGCTGCGCTCACTGTTATCGCAATAAGTAAACATGTCTGTCTGGCTTTAAACGCTTGCAGCTTCCAGCAGGAGTACGCACCTTCCGACTCGCACACTTATTATAAGTTGTTAATTTTTTCAAAAAATTCCAACAAAAGGGAACACCCATTTAACAAGTCAACAATTTAACGCAACGCCATAAATATCACAATTTACACAAGTCCAGTCGCAGTCGTAGTCGGCGCAAGTAACGCACGCAGGCCAGCGCTGAACAGTGGAGCGGCGACGTTCCCTGAGCAGCCAAAGCAGTGCTGATCTCAGACTTTTGCAACTTTCAATTAAAACCTTAGCTCAAAAGCTCTCTGCCACCCGTGAAGAGGATTAGTCAGCATTGCTGAAGTCAAAGAGAAATTCAGGCTCCATGATTTTAAGGTGGGTGTTGAGGCGCCTTTCAACAATCCGTGTTCCGAACGATCGGAGTGGAGGTGAACATTTATCATGGCCAGCAGAGAAGGTGCTACCGAACAGAAAGAATTTGCTCTGGAAAACCAACAAGAACACATGCTATTAAACAAAAGAAGGTTTGGCCGAACAATATTCTTGATCTGGAACCCGTTGTAACCCTCAAGCAAATTCTTCTGTCCATTTATTCATATCTTATACCCGACCTTGCTAAATTCTTCATGCCATTTATCCACGTCCATGCATTATTATTGATTGGACCATCTGGAACCCATTGTAACACTCGAGAATCTTATAACAGATCTAACAGATTTCTCTGCGGACTTATTCATATCTTATACCGCACCTTGCAAAAGTCCCCATATCATGTATCCATGTCCATAATGTATTCTAAAGAGCATAATCCCCCCAATCAACAGAGATAATAATCTGAAATTGAACAGATTTCCTAGTGGGTCGAGAGACATCATAGTTTTATTAAGTTTCTATCTGAGGTGGTCACTGAGATCTTCTTTTTTTGAGAATAAGCAATCATCCTTTTATAATGGAAGCTATCTATGGGATGAGGAATTTCTTCACCTCTCTCTCAGCTTGTTCCAGTGGGAACTCATTTCCTGAACGCATCGGCTTTGTGTTTTTTTAGAAAACCAGTAGAAAGCTTCAGGAATTATCAACGATCTCTTTTAGCAATATAATCAGCTCTGTTGTTACAAGTATTCGAGTCTAGTGCCATATTCACTGGCTTGGGAAAATATGCTATTTTTCTCAACTTTGCGAAGGCCGACGACACGTGAGAGTTAGAGCATATGTTATCCTTGATTCCAGCTCTTTTTCTATATCTGCACATAATTTCAGGGGCATATATTCAATAGTTAATAAGTTACTGGGCAACAAACAAACTTGTCATTTCGACATTGGACTATTAGGTTCAATTAAGTAGGTGTAACCAACTATATTCTGAAAACTTCTGAAACTTCGTAATGAATAGTTTGCAAGTAAATTTTTCGACATTTTCGTATGCTTGCCACACTGTGCTCCATGGGCCCTAGCAAGAGAAGCTCTGCAAGGCAGTAAGAAAGCAAAACAAATATCATTTAAATGAACATGCACACACAGCCCATAATACACCTTGTCGAACACGATCCTTATCTGTCAGGCAGCATACTGCACAGACCCAGGCGCAAGCATAGACGACGTCAGAGGCCGAGGCAGTCAGCGGCAGAGGCCGCGGAATGGGTATTGGACTGGGATGCGGGTTGTCCAGCCAGTTAGCTATACAAAGGCTGCAGCGGCGACAATTGCAGCCGTTTGGAAGTCCCAGTTGCATTGTAGTTGCACGCGGCTTATCGTGTTTTGAGTGGAGTCTCTGTGGCCTGCCCGGCTGGATCACTGTGCTCGCGCTTTGTGGTCGGTCTAAGCGATCGATCGTCGTTTGTCGCTCGTTTGTTGCCGTTGTCGTTATGCGTGAATTGGCGTTGCTAATAAGACACGCCATAAAACTACGCATTTAGGCCGTAAACACGAGCCTGCGGGCAGGCGCACAGCGGCAGCCACAGCTACAACACCACCGGCAATAACAACAACAATACCATCAACAAAATAAACACCACCAACAACAACAGTTCTGTGCATTGTTGTCACACTTGCAGCGCCGTTTCATTCTGCTGTGGCTATTAAAGCTTACCGAAGAAAATTCACCGCGCCCTGGCTTAGAACTGAGCAGGTGAAGGCCAGCATCCTGGGCCTTTTGGTCTGCATTCTGAGCTCGCTTATCTGCAGCGTTTTATCTGCCTCATGGCGTATCAATTCTTATTTGATGCTTCAAGTATAAGTTTATGTGTTTAAAGTGCGATGGGAAAAAGTTGATCATCACGCGCTGACAATTCATTTACACTCCAAGGGAGTGTTATGGGTCCACAAAGATGGACAGAGTGGACGGAGAATGCGTCATCTTGGCAGCAACTTGAAATGGGTGACGAAGCAAATAATTAGTGGGCGGCTTACTTGACTAATGTTGAGGTGAGAGGTAGTGCATATGTCTAATTTCCAAGTCATTCATAGGGAGCATATCAAGGCATTTTATTTTAAGTAGGAAATAGCTCGAACTGCGATAGCAACATTTCCACTGACTACGGGTGAACTTTTCTCATTAACCCTTTAGAATCTAATATTGTTCTGCAATTGTACAGACTGCCTTAGAATATGAAGCTGAAATTGAGTCACAATTTTTGCCGTCCAAGTCTTTGTGAATATTCCCTACTTCAATGCTGGAATGATCTCCCACTTTGTTGTCCGCCATAGCAACCGGGCTCTGAGGAACCACCTCTTCCTTGGAGTTCTCTTTTTCCCTCATATGGAGCTGTGAGAGGAAGAGTACTTATTGGTGTCCATCATAGTGGAAATACTTTAGGAGGTGGTATATACGAGTACTTAAAACCTCCCCTCCGAGAACTCCTACCATCACTCCTCCCATCACTCCCCCACAACCTCCTGTGCCTTCCTTCCTACCACACCACCAAACCACTCCTCCTCACTGGTTTTTCTTCAGCTCTCGCTGTGGTCAATCTCACTGGTTACTGGTAAAGAAAGCTCTCATACACCTGCAAAGGAGTTGTGATTTTTCTAACAGCGTCCATAAAAAACCGGACGCTCCTCTGCTGGACAAATGCCACTTCACTCCACCTTCCACGCACCTCATCATCGTTTTGCTTCCTTTCCCCCGCAAATGTGACAGCGATGCGTGTTGTTGTTACACTGGTCTCAACTCTATTTTGGACCTTGTACAGCCTTTTACAGCAAATCTTTGGCAACCTCATACATTAAATTGGCATAATTTTGCAGCCGGGCAGCAATTATCACCAACTCTCCAGTTTATAGCCACCCATAAAATATTTTGTTGCCGCAATATATAGCCCATAAAATGATGGCATCCGCCCATATACGCGGGCGAGAGTAATAATAACATCACTTCAGCTGTCAAGCAATTAATATCGAATCAATTTCTCCATAAACGAACACATTTCGTTCGGGCTTCGAGTATAATTTCGGAGAGAAAAGTAATTTTTGAATGTCACTTGCCCACCTGCTGAGTCGCGGGCTGAGCTGAACTTAGCTGACCACAGTCGTTAAAGCCTCTCGCATGGGATTTCTGGCCTTTGTTTTCCATAATTTTTGATTTATGTTCAGGTGCTTAGTTAAGCGCCATGTGAACAAGAATGGGGGTCACTCGAACAATGCTCGAAGGGCATCTAGAGGAGAAGGGATGATTATAAAAATTAATCGATTAATCGATATATATATATATATATATCGATTAATCGATTAATTGATATATATATATATATATATATATATATACATATATATATATATATATATATATATATACATATATATATATATATATATATATATATATATATATATATATATATATATATATATATATATATATATATATATATATATATATGTATATACAAATGCAAGGGATGTCACTGGTGTGCTTTTCACCGAGTTTCTATTCAATTTCTAGTTCGGCTTGGGTTCAGGGTATCAACATGTCTCTTCCCGAGCAACTGTGAATTGTAAGGCCCCTGACCTACAGATTAAAGAAAACCATGGCCTGAAAACCCCTTCCGGAAATCTTTATCAGTATTCCAAAGAGATATCACTGTTGTTTGTGTACTTTGCATTTGAGTTTTCATTAAAATCTTGCTCAAATTTGGATCAGGGAATTTATATGGCTCTACCGAAGCAAATGTGAATCCAAAGGCCCCTGACCCATGCACAAAGAAAACACAACAACAAAACACTGAAAACTCTTTCTGGAAATTTTTGTTCCAAAGGGATGTCAGTATCGCTGATGTGTTTTTCATTGGGTTTCCACTAAATTTTCTGTTTGGATATGTATCAGGTATCAACTTGAGTCTATTCAGCCAACTGTCCCCAATCAAAAGGCCCCTGACTGACATATAAGGACACAATGACCTGAAAACCATTTCAGGAAATCACGATTAGTTTTCCAAAGTGTGACATCACTAATGTGCTGTCATCGAGTTTCATTGAAATTCCTGTTTGGACTTGGAACAGGACCAACTGTGAACCCTCAGATAATGAGTAGAAGGAAGCAATGATACCTTGGACTGAAAAGCTGCCGGTACCCAATTGCCACTTCAAAACTAGGTTGATCATCACTGAACCATAAAGGTAAGGGTATGACACTCACTTCATGTCTCCTAGTCGATTTTAGAGATATCGATGTTTGTCCATCCCTAGGAGAAAGCACAAAAGAACAGTTACGTGCATCTTTAAGTAATAACACGCAATCTCCAAGCAATTTGTCGTCTGCTCGTATGGAAAGTCTTTGGTCATCTTTTATGCCCACTGCTCGCTGACTTCCAATCTCCCCCCACCTTCCGCCGCTGTAGTCTGCTTTTATTTCAAGTTTATTGACTTTGCGGAAGGCTTTATCAAAATTGCATATCCACCACGTAAATGTCTTCATATCGTATTTGTTTGGGTGGTCAAATGTCAGAAACTATTCAACGGACGGCGAACGACAACCGTCTGGACGACAGTCGACGGACGCCGAACGCGGCCGGCGCTGGGGATTTTCAACTCTTTCGTACGTGGACTGCGTTTGTGTGTGCGAGTGTGTGTGTGCGGGAAAATCGATCAGAGCGTGAGTGAGAATATCTCAAATTCAGGCAAGCTTCCAATCTGATATTTTAACACAATTTTTTTGTGTGGCTGAGTTGTTGTTGCTTTTTGTGCACCACTACACCAAATGTGGCCAGTGTTTCATATGTGGCCGTGTCGTGTTGGCTGGTGTAACCGACACCCAAATTAGGAGTAAATTATTTTATTGTCTGTCTCTGAACTGTCAATAATGAATTTTCGTTTGGATTTCCAAGAAATTGCCGGACTTTGTGCTGGTTTTTGTTGACGTTGTTTGTCGACGTCGTCGCTGTTGTGGTCGTTGTGGTGGTGGTTGTTGTTATTGTTGTGGTGGTTGTTGTTGTCGTGGTCATTTGATAATGGCAAGCGGCTCGGTTTTTTTTTCTAAATTATGCATACAATTTAACGATTTTTAAATGATTGTCATGTTAAATTGTTCGCTTTGCATGAAAATTCACACCGATTTGATGTTTAGGCGCCATTCTTACATGATGAAGTTATTGGTCGGAGTCGCTTCGGCTAATTAAGTTATATATTTGTCGACTTTACGGTTTCGATAATGGAGTTTTTATTATTCATAAAGACAAACTAGAGAGGAGTCCACTCAGCAATTGCTGGCTTTGGAATGATTTCTCCGGAAATTGAGCTGCGGAGTTGATATACCAGAGGTTCTTCGCATTACTGATGCTTTTCAATAAGGGTTAACAGTTATGTACAGTTTCTCCCTTTGGAGAACTCCAGAATCTCGCCATCTCCGCAACCATTCAAGCAATAGTTCGAAGACCCACAATCTCTTATAAGCTTTTATGGTCTTTCATGGGCTCTAGAAACCTTCGCTCAGTGATATTGGAGAGGTTTTAAGACTGATAATTTTATAATCGACAGTTAAGAGAGTATCACTTCACTTGGAATACATTAACATATTCAAAACAAAACCATTCAAACTAATCATTCTATAATCGACAGTTAAGGAGAGATATCCGAGTATCACTTCACTTGGATCGCATCACCATATCTACAATAAAATCAAATAATCAACATATAGAAGAAGACCACATCTATATAAACGAATTACCCCATTAGCCTCATTGTCGAAATTATAAAGATGTTTCCTCTCGGGATCTTCGTCTCATTTCTCTCTTGACCTTCTGTCTAACAGCGCAAGAAGATTTGGTAAGAAAGTAACTCAATTACTATGGACTGATAGTAGTTTCGTCCTTGGTCATACCCATTTGAAACATCAGTTATCATATATATTAGACCAGCATTCGTGATTCTTACCAGGACTTCGTTGGTATGGTCTAAGAAAGGGCAGGTTAACCAGCCTGAAAGGAGATATACTGGATAGAGTAAGGATACAAATCAAGGTTCATTGCAGTGATGATGATTTGAGGGTGATCGTAAAGACCTCTAAGAGCACTCAGTACGTCGTTTCATTACTATCAGTTAATCAGACCAGAACTCTTGTTTATCGTAGGTTTAGATTAGGTAAGATTAAACTAGCTTGAGGGAGATGTAGTTTATCAAGTAAAGATTCTACCTGGTTTACGTTCTCTGTATCAATCAGCGAACCTTTCAGTATTAAGTAGCGAAGAACGTTGTTCTTAAAAATAGTCAAATGATGTAGACTGTCTCCTAGATAACCTCCCAGGTGGGTCTTTATTTATCTCCTCTGATCGCTGGTCTGAAAATGGGGGCAATATGTTGGAACTAGAACAGTGTTGGCATCAGTCAAACATGAACAGTCAGGGCCCTGATATCAGTTTTGAGGAAGGAAACAACATTGTGGACCTTGAACAGTTCTGGTAGTTAAATATGAATAGTCATGGCCCTGATACCAGGGCTGAGGTATTTTCAAGATTTGTTTCTGGATATTTGGTAATCATCAGAATAAGAATTACCTGAACTGGCGTCCAATCTTCTCAATATCAGGGCAGTTTATGGAAAAGGGATGGGAGAGAAGCATATCTGTGCCGAGTGCTGCCAGTTTTCATTGCATTAGCGACTTTTAAGCTTTTTCCGTAGCGAGCAACTGGGCTGTTGATGAATCGACCGTGGTTTTTCATAATTTTTAACACAATTCTGTCATATTACAATAAAAGAAAAATAAGCTGATAATAATAAACGAATTGGTTGTCCCTGCACACTTCAGGACCCTCCCAACACCGTTTATGAGTTTGTGAAATTTGTCACTAAAGCTTTGAGTACGGAAGGCGTTGGCAATCTGTAGTTGGGAGGAGGGGGAGGTGGGTGACCAAACAAAATGAAACTTCAAAATAAAACACAAAAATGTAAATGCAGCGAATGCCAATCTGCACGTAAGTAGCTTAACAACGATGGTGGTCCCGCAGTAACTTTGCCTAATGACTCGGAAATCCGTCAGTAATAATAATGCCAAAGGCGGCAACATGCACATATATACATATACATATACGAGTATACACATAATTATACACATGTATACACACATCATTATGGATCGATAAAGGCGAGTGGACTGGTCATAACTGGGCATATGGTCCGCGACCGAAGCATGATAATGTATGCAGCAGCCAAGTGGACCATTGATGCGATTCCATACTCAAAGAGACTCACACTAACACACACTCTCACACACAAATAGGAGCGTAAGGCATCCGTTTTGAAAGTTTGCGTCCGTGTGTGTTGTTGGGCAAAGCCGTTATGCGTCATTTGCCAATAGCGTGCGTCTGCGGCCCGCACTGCCAGCGGATTGTACGTTCGATCGATCAACCGGCTCAAGAATGTGTGGTGACCACTTTTCAACAGTTACACTGACTGAGCACGTGTGTAATCCTATTACCAGGCCTTGAAGGCAAACCGCTTCTTTCATCATCATCGTCATCATCATCGCCATCATTAACTTCATCATTCATATCATTTAATGAGGCTACAAAAAGCCGTCGCCAACTTATGGGCACCTTGGCAGTCACTTTAAAGCGTTGTGTGCTCCACAAATAGATTTAAAGCTCAACGCTTTATGAATGAAATGCTCGTATGCCCACTGGGAGTATGTGCGGTGGGTGTGTGTGCGTGCGTTTGAGTGTGAGTGAGTGCGTAAATGAATTTGATCCTGTGTACATGTAAACTGCATTTATTGGTTTGCTAATCTCATATTTTGTATATTTTGTAATCTAATTTAAAGCAATTAAAGTCAATTGTATTTAAATCGATATGCGGGCAGGCTCAGAGGAATACCCCAGAAACCTGCACTCAATGGCCAGCGAGCTGAGTGAGTGGCCGGGCACAGCGCAAACTCCATAAACACACACACACACATACCCACACAGAAATCCTCATAGACACACAATGGCCGCAAAACGGGGCACATCCTCGAGCCAATGGTGTGTTGTGGGTGTTGTTCGGCGGGGGATATACGAATTGGGTTTGTGTGCGAAAGGAGCAGACCAGAGTAGACCAGTTTGTGGGTTACAGACAAGCAAAAGCAATCCAAAATGGCTGCGCAAATATTTGTTCCGCTGAGGCAGCCCAGAATTATGCCATGGCAGAGAAAAACGTAGAAGCATGGGGAAAAAGGCTTGAAGGCATAACGCTGACAGAAGGTGTGCAGCTGAACCATACTGGTGCCAGGAAAATGGTACACGTAACTCATAAAATCTGCTGCGGTCAATAAAATTGTATACAATACAAAGGAGCTGCGAATAATGGGTTCAATTATGCATTCAATGAAGGCATGCGGGAGTATCTCACTAGGACAGTTAGTTTGCTCAAGGTGGAGTACTGCAATTATACCTCAAATTAAAGCAGCAAAACGCTATGATTTGGAGTTGTATTTTACCATAGGGTGCGACACCAGTTGAGTAAGAATCCTGTACTGCTACAATAAGGATAACACTGGGTATTGAGGTTAGTGCGTATAATCAATTTGTAACCAAGTCCTTTATAATAAAAAAACTCTTTCGTTGGTGTTTGGAATTGTATATTACAATAGGTTGTTACAACAGTTAAGGAAGAATCCTGTTGCGATTAGGATAACATTCAATGTCGATATTTGTCCATTTAATCAATTTGCAACCGTGCTTTGATACAAGTCCTTTATAATAGCTGCTTTCTAAGCGCCATCCTAGTTACACGCTTACCAAACAGACAAAGAAATCATGTCTGCTTGGAAGCACTGGCCACAAACATTGCTGTCTCTCTGGATAGTTTTATATGAAACGAGTCTTATTCTATGTACAAACCACGAAAAATGTAACTTGGCAACACAGTTCAAAGGTCCTTTCAGCGAAGCAATGCCAACTCATTAAAAATATCGTTTTTGTTTTTGTAATTCCAAACAAATTCTGCAGTAAGTAACATTTAGATAGTTGAATTTGAGAAAAATTCCAGTATCGACACCTTCCCTCCTCAGCCTGAAGCCGCTCTTATTATATGCACAAACCATAGAAAATCGTACGTGGCAGTAAGGATCCAACTCGTTCGGTCATGTGAGCGAATCACTCCCAACTCGTTGAAAATAGCTAAGTTAGTGATATTTGTAACGAGTGCGACTGAGGTGTTTAATGCAGGGTTGTGAAGTCGGAGTTAGAGTTGGAGTCGGAATCTGAATCTGAATTAGAGTGGGAATAGGAGTCGGAGATGGAATTAAAGTTTAACTCAGAGTCTTTTAGGAAAGTTTTAGTGGTAGGATTCGGATTTAGAGTTTTGAGTCGATGTCGCAATTAGGGTTGAAATCGGAGTTGGAATTAGAGTTGGAGTCAGAGTCGTGTTGGCAGAATTTTTGTGGTGGGAGACGGAATGTGAGTTTGAGTCAGAGTCATGGTAGGAAAATTTTAATGGTGGAAGTTGGATTTAGAGTTGGAGTTAACGTCGTAGTTGGAGTCTGAGTTGGAGTTGAATTTGGAGTCGGCGTCGAAGAGTCGGCATTAGAGTTGAGTCGGAGTTGAAATTAGATTTTATGTCGGAATCATTTTAGTAGTGGGAGTCGGAATTTAAGCTTGAAGCTGAGTCGTGTTAGGAAACTTTTAATGGTGGAAATCGGAGACAGAGTTGGATATGGAGATTGGAGATTATGTTACAACCCCATTCCCATTACTTTCATGGGATAAATTAGGTTTCAATATTGAGACATCTTCGTATATTTAAGAAGTCAGCTATTGCAGGTCTGGTACAATACTTGAAATCGAAACCGTATTTGGTACTTCATTAACCAGGATTTACTATTTAAATAACTTTAATTAACGACTATGTTTATAAAAATTCACAATTTGGCTGCTTGAATGATGCCTCAAACAATGTATCGATCTCAGCTCATCTCTAATTTAGACACAATTGAAACTTCTTTTCACCTTCGACTCACGTAGGGTATTCCGTGCGTGCTCTGACTGGGTGGGTTGTTGTCAATATTGAAGTTGTTGTTATCAATGTTGTAGTGGTTATTGTCAAGGGTATAGTTGTTGTTGTCAATGTTGTGGTTGTTGTTGTTACTAAGCTCCTTGGTGCTATTTCTATGGCCATCGCCGATCAATAATACAGTTTATTTTTATACAGATATTTACGATGCCATTGCACCTTATCGTGAATGTGTTTATTTGAGGCTGTAAGAAAATACTATTATTTATTTATTAAACCTTTAATTTGTTTTTATAATATATTTACACATAAACAATTCAAAAACCCAAACTACCGGGAATATCGAATGGATAAAGGCTGAGTTTATGTTGAGAGACTGTGACAAAAATGGAGCTGGCACATGGAATATGAGCAATAACGAATAAACACTATTTTACAGTGATACTACGAGGTGGAAATTTGAGAGTGAGAATAGTCAAAGATAATATAAAAATTTGCTTAATTTTTAAATTTATAAAAATATATTTTGTCACGCGTGTTTTGAAACATTTCTGGTTCACGAACGAGGTCACAAGAAAAAGAAGGAAAGTCGGAGTAATACATTAGTTGGATAGACGAATAGGGAGATTAAATCAACAACAAAAGAATCTAGAAAGTAGATTGGAGAGATTAAACCCACTACTTAAGTTATAGGCTCGATTTTTTTCTTCACTATCATTGCTAGAATGGGGATGATCATATTGAGGACACTTCTGAATAAATTCTACTGAAGCACTTTCTGCATTTTGTATATGAGATTGGGTATTACCCTTTATAGAGTGAAGACCTATATAATTTTTGGGGGATAATGGACCTTTTTTTTGTGAAAGGCATAATTGATGATAAACGCATTGATATAGTGCGTTAATTTTTAGTGGCCCTATGAAAGTCCTTCCATAAACTGAGAGGACGCCAAGGAATTCCACGTAAAATTAACTAAATGTCTGACGGAAGAAAAACAGTTATTTTCCATGAAACACATTATAATGGACCAAATTGGAATTCACTGAATTTCTTGGCTAATTTAACAATATTAGCACACAAAAAAATCGCCCCACTGGAGTAATTAAAAAAGGTCCATAGACTTGAAAAGAAAACAAAACCAAGTTTAAACACGGCAAAATTTGTCGCGACACTGTTCGATTTTTGTTGTTGTTTTTTTTTTTTTTCATATTTTCTGTTTGTTTAAAATCTTGTATACTTGAGTTAATCCAGACTTAATGCAGCTGATACCTTGTTTTAGGTATGTTCAGGTTAAAGGAGCCAGCCGAAACTTGTCCAAAAAAATTCTTAACTAAAACAATAAAAAAATTAAGAAAAAAGTCAAGTAAAAGCAAAATTTCACAATTGACTGGTTCAGCGAGAAAGCCATATTGTGCCCAGCCAAGTAAAGGATGCACAGCAATGTTCAAGACCAGCAGTTTTTAAGCTGTCTGCAGGATGTACCTGTATATTTAAATTTCGGGATATTAATTTTTATGAACATGCTGCTGGCGCCCAATCAAGTGTTTAAAGTTGATGCAAACTGAAAAGTAGCAAACACAACGGCTCTGAATATGCACGCAGGAATATCCCTGCAGCCCCGTCAGAGTGAAAGATTGACTTGAATGATTTGGCAGATGATGCTGTGCCTAGGTAATTCGCAGAAGGACGAAAGTTTCGTAGAACAGCGCTCAACGGGAACCGGCGAATTTGGCAGGATTTTGGGGAGACTGCATCCATCCAGGTTCTGTTGAAATATGTAAGGAGAGTATTCATGGCTCAGCAAAATGCATTCAATGAGATTGTGTGCCTTAAATTGTTGACAAACTGACGTTCTGTCGCGTAACAGCAATCACTGTCAGCGCCAACAAAGCAACAACAATGCCAACGTGTAAGGCCCGCCCCGAAATTAACAACTACAATAAAAAAGCAACTTTGGACACAAAAAAAATATCACATTGCAAAATGTTAACAGTCGCACATATCTGCACACAAACACACATACACACACACACACACAAACTCTTAAATAGGGGAATGTATGCGCGAACAGTGCAAAAAAGCACTCATACGTCTAGTGAGAGCGTGGCAAATGGCAGGCGCAGGCAGAAGGTAGCGGCAGCGCTGGCCCAACCACCAACCAACCATGACAGACGCTTGGCCGGCCGTACCACTCACCCAGTGGCAGCACAACAACAGTAGAGGCAGAAGCAGCAGCAGCTGTCAAGCTCGACACAGCTTGAGTAAAAAATTTATATTAAGCAACGAGTCAGTTGGCACGCAACTTTATGATCGAGCAATTGCATAAAGGATTCAAACGTCAAACGCCGCGGCTGGCGAAATGCGATAAAAGCCAAAATTACTTGAATCGGCAGGCGAAAAGTTGCAAACGGGATAAAAGCGCAGCTTAGAAGGAAGCTTCAAGAAAACGGTGTAAAGGCTGAACAGTGATCTTCGGGTGCACTCTGGAGCGCTCTTGTGTAACGAGTACAAATGAGCTTCGGCCTGTAGCTAAACTTCGGCCTGTTGCTAAGCTTCGGCCTGTGTGTAGGCTTCGGCCTGTGTTTAAGCTTCGGTCTGTGTCGTATGCGCTACTAACAACAGTCGTATGAAGCGTACTCACTGTAAAGAAAGCAAAAACAAAACACGAAACCCGACGGTATTAATTCATCTCGTTGCGTTCTATGACAAAGTGGAGCATACGAATTAATTTGCATTAGGCAGTGGGCAGTTGTATAACGAGCATAGCAACAACAGCAATAATAATACAGACACCAACAACAACAACAAATGCAAAACGGAACTAATTAAGCGAGTGTGGCCAGTTGAGCGCTGGCGCTGACTGAGGCAATTAAAATATCATAAAGGAAGCGGGTATTGCACTGACGTTAATTAAGCGAACTGCCTGAGACGGGGTGGTTATCAATTTAAACAAATTAAAAAGAAATTTCAATAAAAATAATCCAAAAAATGTATGAAAAATATATCAAAACAGATAATCAGAGAAATATTGCAAAAATTCAGAAAAATATTTCGAAAGTAATTTGAAAAATATTCCAAAACAAAATTTCCAAAAAAATATTGCAAAATTCAGATAAATAATTCTAAAATATTCTAAAAGAAATTTGAAAGACTTCACAAAAGAAAATTGAAAATTTTTTAGAAGCATTTTTGAAACTTTGCAAAATATATTGGAAAATTTATATAAAAATAAATTTGAAGAAATAATTAAAAACTAAATTTGCAAATTTCTATAAAAAGAATTAAAAGAAATAAATACTTGTAGGAAAAAAAAAATATATATAATAATATGAAAATAAATCCAAAATGTTGGCATAATGGTTTAAAAAACTAAATAACATTAACCTTAAAAATAAATTTCAAATTAATTTGCTAATTTATGTAAAAATGAAGTAAATTAAATTTGCAAATTTATATAAAAAATATGTAATAAATAAAATATAAAATGAAAAATAATATAAAAAAATATAAAATTAATATAAGAGAAATATAAAATATAATGGCTATTTCAAAAAAAAAAAATAATAAAAAAAAAAAAAAAAAAAATATATATATATATATATATATATATATATATATATATATATATATATATATATATATATATATATATATATATGTAAATAAATGAAAAAAGTATAATATTAAAATAAATCATTAATTTGCACATATTTGTTTAAAAGATTAAATAAAATTGTATTAAAAAATTAAAAAAAATAATATTAAATTTTAATAAAAAAAAATTTACAAAAGTAATAAATAATTTGCACATTTATAAACACAAAAATAAAATAATTAAATGTTCCGATTCAAAAATTAAAATTGAAAATATTAAAATAAATTAAAAGTTAACATAATTGTTTAAAAAATTAGATATAATAAATTTGAAGAATTTTTTAAAACATAAATTTGCAAATGTGTGTCAAGAGCAATTTGAATTATGAATAGTTTGATTTATAAATATAAAAAAATAAATTTGCACATCTATATACAAAGAATTAAAAGAAATAAATAATAGTAGTAAAAATAAATTTGAAAATAAATAAAAAATTCGAATAATTGTTTAAAAAACTAAAAAATCTTCAGAAATTAATAAAAAATAAATTTGCGAATTTATATTAAAAAAATCTAAAGGTTAAAAAACAATACAATTCTAAAAAATTTCTTTCAAAAATTTAGATAACATTATCTTGAAAAAGTATTAAAAGATAAATTTGCAAATTTATATAGACAGAAATTTGAATAATTAATAAAGAAAAAAATTCGCAATTTATAAAAAAAGTAAAAGAAAAAAAACACAAAGACAAACATTTAAAATATTGAAAGATGTGAAAGTTTAAAAAAATATTGATAAAAAAATCAAAAAGAATTAAACCATATCAACTAAAATTAATAGGAGATTATTTAATGTTTGTTTCACCTCCCCCGAAGCTGCTCAAGTCACCCACCACCCCACGGCGTCTCTTAAATATGTATTTCCAAGGCAGTTCGTATTGGTTTCGTTTCATTATTGTTGTTGTTTCCAGTGCTCTTCTTGACACTGCCGCTGTCTGATTTGTGGCAGTTTATCTTATAAAAGTAGTTAATTTTTCAGTAAGCGTCTGCAACTGCGTGTGAGTTGTCTATGAGTGTAAATATCACGTGTCATAAGTCACAATTCACAAATGTCAAATTCACATTCACCGTCGGCATTCTTGGTACACGCCTTGTTCAGAATTTGTGTCTAAAATGCATTTAAAACAGTTTGAATGCTTCATATACTTTCTTAATTGATACTTGAGTGCAACAACAATTGCCAAACAACAATAACAAACGGTCAAATATTATACAACTTAGAGACTATGTTGTATAATGTACCGTGCTATCAAAATTTTTCAACGCTGGATTACTACAAGGTAAGCAACTCCAAATGACAAAAGCATTATTGAAACTTTTAGCCATTTAATAAGTAATTATTAATAAATTAAGAAAATATTTAGTGATTTAATTAAAAGAGGTGTAATGGCTCTGTTTTTTGAGCACGAGTATCAAAATTAGTTCGTTTTTACATACATTTTTGTCCGTTTTCTAAAGTGATTTCAGTTCAGTTCTGTCTTTGAATGGGTTTATTTGTATTTCAGAACTCATCCTGGAATTATTACAGAAAAAAAGCAACTACGTTTCTATGCTACTATCAATGAATCCTTCAGTTACATCTGCAATATGAGAACTTGCCAAGTTTTACTGCACTTAATGTCATAGCAAACTTGTTTTCGAAAAATTTCTCGGAGTAGTTTATAATATCCTAGTCATATTGATATACTTATAAATCCTTATTCTAATCCTTATCCTTTCCTAACATGAATATGCCAATATGATATACTTATAAATCCTTATTATAGTCCTTATCCTTTCCTAACAAGAATATGCCAATATGATTTATCCTTATCCTAGTCATAAGTGACATACTTATCTTAGGAAATTCGGTATATTCTCTCTTCTCTCCCTCAATTGTGCTAAATTTGAGCTTCTGGATCTAACTTTCTAAACCAAAACACTCCTATTAACGTAAGGAGGTCCTGAATATGTCTCCTATCCTTTAGTGTCTCCTAATTATCATAATCTGTAGTTTCTGGATCTACTATTCCAAAGACTCTTAAGACCGCTTGGAAGTCCTGAATATTGTCTGTCTTCGATCAATCACTTATAATAATCCTTGCTTTCTAAAGATTCTCTTAAGACCTTTATCCTTAACATTGTCTCTCTACTGTCCATCAGTTATTATAATATGAAGCTACTGGGTCTTACGTTCCAAAGACATTCTTAAGACCGCAGGGAAATCCTGAATATCGTCTCTCTTCTGTCCATCAGTTATTATAATGTAAAGCTTCTGGATCTAACAGTCGAAAGACACTCTTAAGACCGTTTGGAAGTCCTGAATATTTTTTTTTTTCGCTCCATCACTTATTATAATCCCCAGCTTGTGGGTCTAACATTGTAAAGACACTCTTAAGACCGCATGGAAATCCTTAAAATTGTCTCTCTACTGTCTATCAATTATTATTACGTAGAGTTCTGCATCTATCATTCCAAAGGCACTCTTATACTTGTATAGAAGACATGAATATTGTATCTCTTCTGTCCATCAATTATTATAATTTGGAGCTTCTGGTTCTAACACTCCTACGACACTTACAATCGCGTGGAAATCCTGATTATTCTTTTTCTTCTGATCATCAATTATTAAACTGTGAAACTTCTAGATCTCACATTTTAAAGAGACTCGTACGAGTATGACCGCTAGGAAACCTGAATATTCTCTTTTCTATCCATCAATTATTATTACGTGGAGCTTGTGGTTCTAACATTCCAAAGACACTCTTAAGACCGCTTGGAAGTCTTGAATCAGTCCTCTGTCCATCAGTTATTATAGTGCAATGCTTCTGGATCTAACATTCCGAAGGCACTCTCTATGACAGCATGGAAGTACTCTTTCTCTCTTCTGTCCGTCAATTATTATAATATGGAGTTTCTGGATCGAACTAATTCACTTTATAATGCTAATATATAGTATAATGCTCACCTCAACTTGTTGTAACTTGATCCGCGGTTGGAACGGCTTATTTATGTGCGTCTTTCTCGACTTACCTCTCTCTCTCTCTCTCTCTCTCTCTCTCTCTCTCTCTGATAGAACAATACTCAATATCACTCCACTCCTTTCGCTTGGTGTTCTCTAAGTTGTTTTTGTTTCTATTTTCGTATCACTTGATTACTAGACCGCCCACGTCAAGAGCACACTTTCCATAATTTCATGAAAATCCTTTAAAAACACATTTTCCACATCACTTAAATTGCTTTAAGTAATTTTGGGTCTTAGAATTAGAACTGGCATCCTCCAGCAACTCCATTAAAATTTGTATTTATGGAAAATTGTTGGCCCGTGAAAAATCAAACCAGTCTTTAAATAAGTGATCCCTTAAAAAAAAAAAACGGAGTAATCCACGAGCATAGTCGCAGTTTGACCTGCTCCTTTGAATTGAGAACATTTTTGCTGCTTGCTGCTGGTTTCTGATCCTTTAATCCGAGACAAAAAGACGCATTTCCAGAAGCCAACAGATTCCGATTTTCGTTTTAGCAGCATTTCTTTGTTGATCTTTTCTCGTCTTTTTCCACATTTTTTCCTTCATTTTTTCCCTTTGCTGCTCTTTTGAATACACCAACAAGGAGAGATATTTTACGAAGCTACTGTGCACGCATTATCCTTGCCGGCGCGTTGATCGGAATTACTCATTTGACCAGAATGAAAACCACAAAGGATAAATACGCAGAATTGCAAGCAGATTGGATTTTTTGCTGCCATTTTTGACAGTCCTTCTGCTTTTCTGTCTGAGGCCTGGCATATTTGGGTCATGTCAGCAGGCAGAGTTGTTGATTTCATTTTGATTTTTGATTGACAATCATTATCTTCCATCTATGTACAGAATTGTGAGGGATTTTAAGGCCACTGCAGTTAAGAAACACATCAGAAGAAGTTCCCAGTTTTAGTACTGTTTGTCAGTCAGCCAGGCTGCGGTAGTGTTAGATCCTGAAACACCACTTACTTGCTCCGTCTCCTCTCAAACCCATTACACTCTTTTCAGGAATTTTTCATTTTGCTTCAACATTTTAATGACGAAATGTTGTCCTTGTTGCCCGGCCCTGCCCAGCCCAGTCGTCTGCAACTGTGCAAATACAGGTGTTGCCTGCTGCCTTGCTGTCTTGCCCCTGCTGCCGTTGTTGTTATTATCTTAGCCATTAACAACGTAAATTCAACGCATTCCGAAATTCCATTTGTCATCTCCCAAGGCAACCCCCATTTTTCTGCTCCCTTCCCTTCGTTTGATGTGGAATGTTACGTATGCTCGCTGCCTTTGTTGTTGGTAATCTGAGCTCCTTCAACATCGCAAACTTATTTCGTTGAAAATCATCATCAACATCAAGCAGCAGAGGACGTTCTTGGTGGATGGCGAGCAACACTGTGTACCGTTTTGGGAAAACAAAACAAAGGAACGTTAAATTAAAAGGAATAACAGCGCAATTGCCGCTGCAAATGATGTGAAATTGCGTGGAGAGCTCATCCTTATTATGAAGAAAGATGTGCTCCGGCATTTGTTCGGAATTCCTAGAATGACGGTGCGATAAATGATGAATTCAAAAGATGTCCACATTGAATGGGATTATAGGAGTACACTTTGCGTCGCATACGAGTACATGAAAGTTCGGCAAACGGTTCTCGTATAATAGGATTCCAATATATCAAGGGGACAATTTTGAGCTCCTTCAATTGTTCAGATCTGTTGTAAGTGTTATCATGGGATTCTACTGCTCGGAAACACAAGGACATCAATATGGATCTGTATCCACAGACTTAGAACTTGTTCCATAGCAATTTTAGTTCTACAAAATATTTAATAATGTGAGGAAGAACAGTTTCTATTAAGCGCAGAACTAGAAGCGCATGTGACGTAGCAGCGCCCGGACGCTGCTGCCAAATCATGAACTACTTGGAAAAAGTTGTAGAACTCACACTGAAATGACGCCAAATGGCACATAATAATCAACAAGAAACTCGTTAAATATGCCGAACAATGGCAGCCGTAGTGGTCACCATTGGAACGCCTGAATAGATTCAATTACGAACAGTGGCCAAGCGCCATTGACTACATGGACATGAGTACGATTGTCGACACAGAGTTCTGGCGCCAGTAATCATATTCACAACACTCGCAGTGAAAACGTGAGTCAACTTTGTTCTTTTCAATAATATGCAAAAAAAGAAAAACAAGGAAAAATAAATGAAAATTGTAAAGATTCGCAACTGAACTGCACTGAATTGCCGAAGGAGGAGAGAGGGGAAATGATTAATGTGGCTTTGAGATTGGAAAGCTGTACAAATTTAGTAGGTGGGGGAAGAAAGGGAAAGGGCACTGTGCAGACTAAGTGAATATTAACAAAGTAGTACTTTATACGAGTACAGTTCAGTTGAATCTGAGAGATGTGTCGATTGCCTCTTCAGTTGGTATTTTATTCCTTTTCTCCAATTGGTAAAGGAAATTAAAGTCGGATTGTTCTTTTGAGACTTCTTTTGACTTTTCTTTGGGTCTTTTCCTGATATCTGTTGACTATTCCTTGCGTCTTTTCCTGATATCTGTTGACTATTCCTTTTCTTGATCTCTTTTGGCTTTTCCTTGTATCTTTTCCTGATATCTGTTGACTATTCCTTGCGTCTTTTCCTGATATCTGTTGACTATTCCTTTTCTTGATCTCTTTTGGCTTTTCCTTGTATCTTTTCCTGATATCTGTTGACTATTCCTTTTCCTGATCTCTTTTGACTATAACTTCCGTCTTTTCCTGATCTCTTTTGGCGTTTCCTTGTATCTTTTCCTGATATTTGTTGACTATTCCTTGAGTCTCTTCCTGAACTCTTTTGACTATTCCTTTTCCTGATATCTGTTGACTATTCCTTGCGTTTTTTCGTGATATCTGTTGACTATTCTTTTGGGTCTTTTCCTGATTTTTTTGATTGTTCCTTGCGTTTTCTCAGAGTGACTTTTTACCTCTCTCAAAGTAGCTCAGTATTTTAATCCTTCAAAAATATAGCTCAGAACGGTATCTCAACAAAAGGTCCTTGACTACCCTGATCAGGATCGCAGTAGCGTTCTAGCTTTTCCTAGATTTTGAGACTGGCATTTTGGAGATACCACGGGGTCATTATTTGACCATGTTTTACATACTTTTATTTTACTATTTTATTGCAAATATATTAATAAAAATACTTTACAACCGTTAACAAAAAGCTAACATCATGAAACGAAACATCATTATCACTAGCACAGTTTTTCATTATCATCAGCAACTTCAGCTTGCAGCAACCTAACGTTTTGTTTGCGTACTCCTGCGTACTTTCGTTCGTTTCCCTTTGCCCTGGCAGCAGGATAATTTCATTGAAATTTGAGACCGCAAAATGTGTGTTCGCCCGTCGTCAAGCGGGCCTCAGTTGCAGGGACAACAACAGAACAACCAAACAACAACAACGACAAAATAGCAAACGAAAATTACAATCAAACAAGCAAAATGGTAGTCCAGGCAATGGAATGATTGCACGCTTCCACCGCTGGCTGAGATTTCGCTCGAAAAATGGTAGAACGGCAAAAGAACAATTCACCCGGTGCGCTTTGTTTGTTGGTTGAGCGGCATTTAATGCGTTCGCTTATGTCCTTAAACAAAAACACACAACAAGAACGCACACACACACGCACATTAGATTCCCAGTGCTGCCGCCACTGCGTATCCTCATGGCTCACACACCGCTGCGGGCTGGCATTACAACCAAAAGGACACAGCAAACAGAAAACAGAAAGCAGAAAAATGAGCAAAATTTTCGTACCTAACAAAAGAGCACACAAACTCGGTATTCGCGCAAAGTTCTTCATGATTGTCGTCATTATTCTTTCCCCCATTTAAGTGAGTGCTCGTTCGGTCTGCTGTGCTCATTGGGTCCTTTATGGCTGGCCAAAATGCTGTGCAGCATGTTGCACAATCTTCCACAGAAAAACTAAAATACAGAATAAAAAACAGAACGAGAAAAATGGCGTTCCTGTTTACGATACTTACTCCCAGGCTGGCATTGGTTGCTCGATTTTAGTTCGCTGCTCGCAGGACTGCGGGTGTCTGAACTGCTCATTTGAGGGGCTGTGAATGTTCACTGTGAGGTTTTCGCTCCTATTGTTGGACAAATAATTGATATCCTGCTGAATATGGGTGCTGTGTTTGCGGTCACAGTGCGCCCACTAGTTGGGTAGCTCATGTACAATGCGGTGCTATACCAATTAATCAACTGTTGGAGGGGCGTTGTGTATGACTAATTAATTAATTGTGACCAAAAAGGTAACCAGCGTAGGCGTGTCAGCGTGGTTAGCTGTCAAAAGGATAATTTCTTAACTCTTCGTGAGGGAGGACAGAAAGTAAAATTACAATTTGCTCTTATAGGCGTTAATTAGGACTATTTTCTTTCGGTGTTTGTGACGTCACTAAAACTATTTTATTAAATAATTATAATATAATAATAATAGTAATATAATAACAGAATAATAATATAATAATAAAATAATAATATAAAAATAATATAAACATAATATAATATTATAATAATACAAATAATAATTAAGCAGTCTCTTGTGACTCTGATATATAGAATAGAGAAATATAGTCCCATTCTGATGTAATTTCTGGAGAGGCGGTATAATTAAACTTTGAGCCAGGACTTGACTTCCCCATAAAAGCTAATTTTGTAACAAAATAAATTTAAGGACTAAAAGGTTATTCAGAAATATGTTTATTGGTTATTGGAGTTTTGGAGGTCTTAAATGCACATCATTGTCAGCTTATTATGTGAGTAAATAGTTAATTGTTCTATCTACATACATTTATAAGGACACATGCCACATATCCATATGCAGTTATAAAATTAGAAATAAAATTTAATTATAATAAGTTCTTTGAAGTCCTAATTCAGCGCATAGCTTCCATGAAACCCGCTCTTATTGTAGTTCTAGCAACAAGAATAGACCCAAAGGAATAAAAAATCGCTCTTGAGTGAAAATTTTGAGTTATTTTTGTTGGTAACTATTGCTGCATTCAGGGATTTCTTATCTCTGTGTGCCTATTCAGTAGGGTTCTAGCAAAGAGTATACATAAATAGAGCTCGCATGACGAACGAAATTAATGTTGCAAAAATACACGCATTGCATCTCGCGTCCCCTTGTCGCTTACCGCTTTTTGTGAAATCGCCATCACTTCCGTATCACAAAATTTTGATTGATTCAAACTCTATTTATGTATACTCTTTGATTTATGTATACTTTTGATATTTCTTGCCATCTGTCCAAGCACAATTTTCCATAGCATTGCCCCAGTATACCTCTGGGTTAATACACTTCAGCATGTATTAAATAGCGACCCTCAATGTAATTTTAGTACAATGTTTCTATAAATGATGTCTCTGCAAATACGTTTAACCTCAAAAAGGTGAAAGAAACCGCTTCAAAGTCACGGCAAAGTACAAAAAGTCCACAGAAATGCGTATGACTGCGTATGTGCAGGAATAGTGCTTGGTGCACTAACAGTTGCATGTCGAAGAAGTCCTAGAAATGACATTGACACTTTGCTGCATTTGTTTGTTGTCGGTGCCGCTCTTCTATTTCAAAGCACTGCTTTGCGCTTCCCTTTTCGCACGACCCCATTGGAAATGTTTCGGAAATGCTCGTAGTTCACCTCTTAACAAATTGCACCACAGGTACTTTGGCATATAATATTTAACCCCAATTATACTCGTAGTTCACTTCTTCATTAATTTCGCCACAGTTGCTTTTGATATATTATTCCACCTCGCTTACTCTCCTAGTTCACCTCTTAACTAATTTCACCACTTTGTGCTTTTGATACAATATTCAACTCGCTTATAATTATAGTTCTCCTCTTAACTAATTTCATCACAGCTACTTTTGATACAATATTTCGCTTCTATGTAGTTAAATATTCACTGGAATGATCCTTATTCTGATCCTTTAAAATCATCACTGTGGACGAAGTCATCACCAAAATTTTGGCCACTGGGTTCTATTCTGGTGGTGCTGTTTTGCTGGTCATTCGATTGCGGAATTCTCAATAAACCAATCCCCCAGGTTTATGTTTGCTTGCCATTCTTCCCTTCGCATGGCTCATTTTCTCTTCGCCTCTTTACTTGGAGAAGCCATTAGGGCGTGCATAATTTGACAGGAAATCACATGCGTGCGGTAGACGTCAGTCTTCCCAGCAACTGTGGCTTTAAACTTTTTGCTTGCCTACTGAGAAGCCCTACAAATGATCATCCCTTTAGAGGAGCGCCTACAAGCAAGGCAACAGATCTTTTGGCGGCT
Source organism: Clusia tigrina (assembly GCA_920105625.2). Lineage (NCBI taxonomy): Eukaryota > Metazoa > Arthropoda > Insecta > Diptera > Clusiidae > Clusia > Clusia tigrina. Next base: position 64,548,635 of record OV050033.1, on the reverse strand, counting down.
TTCATTGAAAGGAACGCTGGAGCATAATTCTAATAATATACGAACTTCATATCAGTCTGCAAACAAGTGCATTGCTCCATTTCTTATGCGAAATAAGCGACCCTGCGAGCATCCTTAAGAGCATTACTTAAGCATGTGTGTGAATGTTATCTTTAAATGTGCTTCAGAATCTTTTTACTTTTTCTTATAGTCAAATCTGGCAGGTACAATGATGCTTTGTGATATTGCTTCCGTCTGAACAATTTGGGCCACACCCCCAAACAAATATTACGCATAATCCAAATGTCTTCCTGTGTCGCTGAGTACCTGGTTGGCCTAATTTTATGGGAAATCGTCCTTGCCAACTGCACACAAAAGGGCAATGCATGCACAATGCCCTGCTGATGTGCTACTTTGCAGATTAGCAGCGACATTGCGCTGTAACCGTGTCCTGCGACATTTGCCAAAATGTCCTTCGGCATTGGGAAAAGTGTCAGTGTCAACATAGTGCGACAATGGCCTGTTGAACAGTTGCACTTTTGTAAAAATTTTCGAAGCATGTTTTTCTTGTTTGCCAAAAATTTATGAATGAAATTTGCCATAATTGTTGTAGATTTGTAGAACAATGGTATCAAATTTCGGTACAAAGATGATAATCACTAAATCATGTCCTTAGAGTGGGGAGAGTGTTGCTAGTACCTATTAATTTGTAGGCATTTCGTCTTTTATACAAGTTGGGAATTAGGGATGTTTTCGGCCTGCCAGGGGCACCCACAAAACTGGTTAATTACGCATAAAGCATTGGATATTTGTAATATGGAGTTGAAGCACCGGTGTTGTTAGGATAACACCACCCGAATTCAAGTTGAACTTGATTATTACCACTGCGCAAACAATACACATAGAGAGCTCAAATCGCGAAAATAGTGGTTTGTTGAAATCACTGGTAATTGTTGTTGTATGGGATCTACGCTTATGGAAAACGCTGTGCATTGGAATCTAGCGCTGAGGAATTTATCAAAGTGCTATTACATTATGATAGAGTAAACCAAACAAGGAAGTTTTTTACCATTTCACTACTCAACTCAAACGCAGGACGATTGAATAAGAATGAGTTGTATGCAACTTGCAGTGTATAAAGCTTCAAAATTAGTATTCAATATTTTCTTATAGTGCATTATAGAACGCCTGAGATAAAGAACTATTATTTTGTAGTACATTTAATCACATTTTTCTCGAAGTTACTCTCAAATGCCACCTCATTTGTAGTGGTTCATTGTACCATTTCATATTGTGAAGACAATTACTCTTACACACCCACTACAATTCCTCAAAAAACATACTACAATTACTCATAAAAACTCAATACAATTACTCATACAAACCCATTACAAATGATTTTTTTGTTCATCTCTACTAGTGTGTGAATGCAGTGACATTACGAGCCAGAAGTTTACTTCGGAGGACAAATGTTCACTTTGGAACCGAGAACTTACCTTCTAAGCTTAAACTTTTTATATTAGCTGTGTTATAGATTGGGTACATTATTCTCATGGTTCTGATCATAATTCCTTTGCTTTCCATTGCTCGCCTTTAAACATAAATATTTTTAATAAAGTCACCATTCCGATTATACTTAAGTGCTTCATCACCACCTGGCATCCTATCTATCTATCCACTTCCTTTTGTCTGCAAATCCTTTATAAAATTGTGTCAATTATATTCAAATAAGCAAATACTCCCTTTGTAATTCAAAACCTGCAACAATTTTAATTATGTAAATATTAAATAAAATATTAAATACAATAACAAATTAACATTTAATTAATAAAACTGGTTTTCAGGCAAAATTGAAATTTAAATGCACATCCTTTGGAACGCCTCTCGTTGCTGCATACTCCGCCACTTACATACAATAAACTCACTCACAACTGCCTCAGAATATACCTCAGCTCCACTCATGCAATAGCAACATTTTATATGATCGCATACGATTTAGCAAAGTCAACTCACCTTTACTCACCTCGCACGAGCCCGTAGAAAGGTGACTGAGTGAGCTACCTACCATTCGTCTGTAGAGAATGTGTGAATGTGTGTTGTTGTTGTCTTTGCTGTTGTTTTTGCCTTTACTATTTGTGACTCAAAGTTGTACTCATTTTTCCACCAACATTGTTTTTAACATGGCGCTGCTTCGTTTGTTGGTTTTCGGGCATTTTGACTGCACACAAACACACAAACACCCTCTCACACACACTCATGCATCTGCACGTGAGTATTTATACTTTCATGCTGGCTGATAAGATGAGGTAAACTCACACACTGGCACACTTGAGTGCATGCTTCACCATGTCATTTACGTAGTCGTCGTTGTCATTGGTGTTGTTGTTATGGTTTCTCTGTGTGCTTTGTATTTGTTTGAGCTGTAAGCGCAAACGTGGTGGTAGGTGGGTTTTCTTGTCATAGGATACGCCCATTTAGCTGTCTGTTTGAATTGTAAATTAAATGAATGCCATTCGTATGCCTTTTTCTATTACACTGCTGAGCATTTCGAAGCGGAATTGTATTTTCTATTGTCTACGATTATTACAAACATATTTTAGGCACTCATTTCAAATCGATAAAAGTTCGATTGCACAATAATTTAAAAATAAAACTCTACTCGTCTGCTTTACTGTGTTCAATTTGTAAGACATACAAATTGAACTGCATTAATCTGCTCTATGATCCGCTTTAAAATTTCTCTTGGGCCTTGGTACTTATCCTTTTAAACCTGTCGCCTACTGGTGTAGTCTTCAAGAGCCTTCATAGTTGCCGTCTAAACTTGTTTGTTCATAATCCTTGCTAATTAATGCAAACAGTTGCTTTAAGGACATTCGGAGACTTTATGTTTTTAAGATATTCTGATACTTTTGAGCGCATAAGGAAGCCATAATTATGAGTAAGTTGAGACGGTGTTAGCAAAATGGAAACAATAAAATACGTTGCAAACTAAGCGGGTACTTTAATAGTGGACGGTGGGTAAAGTGTCCTTAGTACTAAGTAGAGATTGTGTCCAGATAATTTATAATTACCTGCTTAATAATCAGACTGCAACCTTGAAAAGGAAGTTTGGAAAGAGGATTTTTTAAAAGGCCTTTTTGAAAAGTTATTTTTGAAAGACCAATTTTGAAAAGACATTTCTGAAAGAGCATTTTTGAAAAGGTGTTTTTGAAAAGTCATTTTTGAATGAGCATTCTTGAAAGGGTATTTTTGAAAAGTAATTTTTGTGGGACCATGAGTGAAATCACATTTTTGAAGGACCATTATTGAAAGGACATTTTTGAAAAGCTTTTTTGAATGAGCATATTTGAACGAGCATTCCTGAAAAAGAATCTTTGAAAATGCATTCTTGAAGGATCATTCTTGAAAGGACAGTTCTGAAAGAGCTTTTTTGAATGAGCGTTTTAAAGCTATTTGAACAGAATTGTTTATCACAAGAACAATCTAAGAAAAGTTTGGAAATCATCTCCAAAGCTCATCGTAGTTGTTTTTACAACTAAGAATTTTTGATGTTTGCTATATGGGAAGTATAGATCAACACATCTAAAAAGCAGACATGCATTAACCTTTTGATTCTTCAAGTTGAGTACATAAAAGCCCACAAAGGAGCTCTCTTGAAAAGCTTGTTAAAGCATAGAATTTTTGAGTGAAGGTTCAATATATTAAGTCTTCTTTCTACATCATTTTATCTCTGAGTCGAAGGCCTCAGTTGCAAGAACTCATTACCCCAAATCCCTGCAGACATAATTAAGGTAATAATATAATAATATATAATAATATAGACACACACCATACAATTCTTTCTTGAGGCATGAGTGTGGATAATTCCTTAACAATATTAAGACATTTTCAAGCTTCAAGCTAACATACTTGAGTGCATGTGTGGTTCCATTCCTCCCTTTCTAGTTAGAGTGATCTTATTTATGAACATCGCTGCCTGGCAAATGTCAATTGTCACACTTGACCACCTATTTTGATCAGTGATTATATTAATATAGTTACCTATGCATTCACCTTAGATTATTTTTAAAACATATTCTGCAAAGCACTTAACATATGCTGCTCTAGCGCAAAGGGTGGTGGAAGGCTCCTCTGCGCTGACACCTCTTCCAACTACGGATGACAGTTGATTAAACGCATGTCAAAATTCGTGAAATTTACGAAAAGAGAAGAAGCTGGCGGGAAAGTTGACCTTGTTTATTTAAGTTTCCTTTTTCAATTGTATACTTTGTGATATTTCAAGAAATCGTGGAATAAAGCATTTAACTAAAAATAGTAGCGATGTGCAGCAACTCGGCAGCCACAATGGCGTATGCCGAACAAACCAAGGAGAGCGAGAAGGAAGGCGGCTAAGCAGGCAGGCACGAAGGAAGGCACGCACCCAGCAACATAAGCATCTGTCACATCAAAGCAATGTCAACACGCATGTTAATTGGTGTGTCTCTTACACTAATTCTCATGACTATCTGCGCAGAACTGCGTACTCGTACATGCGTGTTTCACTATGCGTCCCTCGCCTGCTTCCACTCTCCTTTGCAACAACAATCGAGCACGCAGCGACGAAATGAACTTGTCATAATTATTTGACAGTTTAGTAAGAGTGCGTTGTTTTAGTAAAACTAAATTCCGCCTCCGGAAAGAGTTCTTCAGAAGCGGCAGCATTCCATTCATCCACTTCAGCATGGAATTACAATTTCCTATGAAAATATTACACACGTCTTCGTACACATACACCCAGAGATTCCTTAATTTAGAAACACAACGCGCACAAAGTTTTGATGTGAAACATTTCGTTGTTTTTTTAGGATCTTGACAGCTCTAATGACACATAAGCACTGCCTGCCCTGCTGCTCTGCACTCCGCACTCCTCTGCGCTGCACTGAATGTTGGCAGTGGTGCATATGACAGTCAGTCAACTAGTCAGTCAACCAGTCAGCGGCAAAAATCGCTTTGATTTGTGGACACAATTCATTCCAAGGAGCCTCTGCCTCGTTGTCACTTTTATACCGTTAGGGTGGATGCTGTGCTAGGCTGAGGACAAGGTGAAAGAGGGTTGAGTGATGCTGTACTTTCTATATACTAGAATCGATTTGCAAATGCTTCTTGATGAGAGTGGAACATTGTCGCTTAACACGCTGACTCTCTCTCTGCCTATCTCTCTCTATATTTATATCTATCTCTCTATCTATCTCTATATCTATCTCTATCTCTATCTCTATCTCTATATCTATCTTTATTTCTATATTTCTCTTAGCTGCATCTGGTCTTTCAGGACATTATATATGATTACAGGATTCAGGATATTATCTACGAGTACAGCATCCATACACATTTTAGAATAGTGCTCTTCCGTAGTCAATCACCTCAGCGCATTATTGTACCCATATGGAAGTTACCAGGCTAGGGAGATCAGGTGTAGGGCTCTCAGATACCTATAAATCAGAACCAGTGGTCGTCCCTACATTTTGGTCTCTTGGACCATTGTGAAAACTTATGCATATAAACCTGCTCTTAAGGAACATCAATTTTTGTTTGTCCTATAAACTTCTACATTGAGCAACAATAAAACTGCGACGATGTATTCTACTTGGACACAGGCATTAAAACGATGTAGATACTCAATCGGGAGATTCTACCAACAAGACGATGATATGATACTTGTATTCATTTGTTATCATTTTTGACCTCCTGTTTAAGTTCACTAGGATAAAATAATTTCCAGTAAGATGAAAGTAGTTCAGCTGTTGGAGCTCTATGTACTTATATTCTAATCTCATATGATTTACTGAGTTTTGTTTCACTTTGTTAACCAAACCTAAACTAAGAGGGTTTCTTCCTCAGCAATCTCTCACCGCCTTCAGCAACTATTTCAATATTATTCAGTCCTTATGCGAATAAACACTCAGGAAGAGGCCTTCAAAACACACCCTGATTTAGAATTGGTCTGATGCAAATTCCTGACCAGCAATTTTATTCCTTAAAGCTTAACCTAGCAAAGCAAACATCCATCTCTCACTCTGTTCGCCGCCTCATAAATTCCAAGTGGACGTTGTTGGCGCACGCTCTCTGCGTTGTTGTTGTTGCCTTTGCCAGTTAGGGTCAAGTGCTCAGATTTGGCATTTGCTGCGCTTGGAGTTGTTACGCGCAATAACGAAACGTCTGTAAAAACATGAGCCAGAACTTTGCTTGACTGGAGTGACGCCTGCCAGGGAACGGTTCGTTTCCGGCTTAATCAGTCGAAATTTGACATTAAAATTTGTCTGTGTTTGTGTGGTGATGCGGGCGGGAGCTGTCGATCAAAGTGGCTATAGTGTTGGGAGAAGGTAGTAGAGAGAAAGCAACAATTATGCTTCAAGGGGCCTACATATAAACATCAATTTGAAATGAGGTAAAATAATGTACAATTCATGTTTTTGGGGGTTTAATACTTACGAGTATGTGTGCATTTGAGGATTTAAAGCGAAAATACACTTAAATCAGGGTGCACATAGAACCAGTTTCGGAAGGGGTTTCGATGTCTAAGTGGATTTATACTCAGTTTTTTATTTCGTTCAAGGCACAATGTTGAGATTTTTTTCAGGGGTTCCAACCCCCAAAAGCACCCTTCAAGTGGTCGTCTGAAGCATTTAAAGCTTGAATAGAATTAGTATAATATCAGATTGAGTGAGTATTTTGAATTGAGTGGAGTTCTTTCACGCATGTTCTTAGACGACTGATGCTCAAAAGCTTTTGAGCTTGACTTGAAACTTTGAGTTAATCTCGCTCATATCAAACGGTATTAGCAGGTAATCCTTTGGCGATCTTTAAGCTTGTTTTAAGCTACTCAAGCAAACGTTATATAAATGCATTTTAAAATTTCTTGATAATATTAAATGCACTTAAATTTAACATGCTGAAATGCTTCCTTTCTCTTTCTTTACTCCTTTGTTATATTCTTTCCCTGGAGGGACTCTGTGGTATTGTCCAAACCTTTCACACATAAAAAACAAATTCCAATTTATGATTTATAATTTCTGTACTCTCCCGAACAATTTAATCAAGTTTTCAATTAGTATTGAAGCATAGTTTTTCCTTTTCCCACGGTCGCGGATTTTTGCCAATTAAGTTTTCCTTTTTATTCAAATGTTCCGCCATTAATTTTAACTCTTTCTTGCGTGTAACTGATTTTCACCCTTTCGCTACTCGTATAAATGTGTCGTCAGTTACTCGTAAATCTTTCACTAATTGCTGGTAAGGAAGTAATGCTTAAATAATGCAATTTAGTCCTTAAAAAATGCTTCCTCCTCGGAATTAGTCCTTCCTCCTTGGATTGTTGAAAACTGCTGCCAAGTTCAGCTATTTGCGCATAACCTTTGACCTGTCAAAAAAACTGTGACATGACATTTTTTGTGGCTCAGTGCAAGTACCACTTCATTACTAGATCCTGCTTACATGTCCTTCCTCCCTAAAAAATGATGACAAAAAAAAGAGGGGAAAAAATGTCACAATTTTCTGGAAATTTTCTCAAAAATTTCTATTCCTTTTGCCTTTTTTGCTGTCTGCACTTTTACTGCGCCTGCGCTCGCCACTTTACTGGCTTCCGCATGTGGCAAATGCATGATAAAGGTGCCTCGTTTGAGAGGTTTCGACATAAAAAATATCATATTTCATGGGTTAAGGTAACGCGGTGCAGTGCGTTTTGCGCGATTGATATCCCGGGCACAAATTTTCCGGTGCAATAATTAGTTGTACTCGCAATTTTCACGGTTGAACTGCCATTTTTTTTTGTTGTTGTTCTTGATTTGTTTTAAATAGAGTTGCATTTGCTCATTTTGCTGCACTTTACTGGCGAATGTTATTGCAAAAAATGTCCTTATTACTTGCACATGGATGTGTAACTTGATATGAAAGGCAGAAATGTTTTGAGCTACCGAATTTGCTTTAGTATGATCGAACTTTCTTCCTTGCCTAACTGTGGACGCTCCACTCCGAATTGCAGCATTTAGTTCATTTAACATGGAAAGAAGTAACCATTGGTAGGGGAGAAAATTCCCATAATGGTTCCTTAAATTCCCATAATACCCATGATCCTGTTTCGATAACCTAATGTCTCATGAGCTATGTGAGTCCACCTCTGCTGTTTAAATTTCTCTGGAAAGAAGCAAATCGAAGATATATTATATCTTATTCTTACTGAACCCAACTCAAGTGATCATCAAGAGAGAAATTATTATAGGCACATACAGTAGTGTCATCCAGAAACAAGTTTTGGGGTCTTACAGAGCGTTACTTCTTGCCACAGAGAATATTATAGGCATTCCAAACAGCGTCATCTAGAAACAAGTGTGGATTCCTAGTGAGCGTTACTTCTTACAGCTCCGCCTGAAGTTAATCAAGACAATTACTTAGTTGGGATTTAGTGAGGAAAGCAGAACGATATTTTGTATTATCACATATCAGACATTTTAGCGTACACTGAGAAGAGAGCGAAAGTAGACAGCCCTCACAATTAGGAGAATAATGAATAATGAAACTCTATAGGAAAGCTGTAAAACATGTGAGTACTTATAAGGAAACCGAATGAAAACTTCAGTTCAAATGAAGCCATATAGTAAAACAAATGATTTTATATCTCTTAACAGTGTGTTGTGTTATTATCCAGTGATTGAATCATTGGCGATAAGGGACTTTATGTCACTTAACAGTGGGTTATGTTACTATCCTGTGTTGGAATCATTGGCGATAAGGGACTTTATGTCACTTAACAGTGGGTTATGTTACTATCCTGTGTTGGAATCATTGGCGATAAGGGACTTTATGTCACTTAACAGTTGGTTGTGTTACTATCCTGTGTTGGAATCATTGGCGATAAGGGACTTTATGTCACTTAACAGTGGGTTATGTTACTATCCTGTGTTGGAATCATTGGCGATAAGGGACTTTATGTCACTTAACAGTGGGTTATGTTACTATCCTGTGTTGGAATCATTGGCGATAAGGGACTTTATGTCACTTAACAGTTGGTTGTGTTACTATCCTGTGTTGGAATCATTGGCGGTAAAGGATTTTATGTCACTTAAGAGTGTGGTGTATTACTATCCAGTGATAGAATCATTGGTAGTAAAGGAGTTTGTGCTACGTACAGTGCGTTGTATTACTATCCAGTGGTAGAATCATTGGTAGTAAGAGATTTTGTGCTACTTACAGTGCGTTGTATTACTATCTAGTGATGGAATTATTAGCGTCAAATTAGTTTTCGTACCAATACCACTATTTACCATAATGAAGGCAGTCCTATTTACAATATTAAACCATCTTTCTACCACATTCATTCCAAAGCTAAATGCATTATGTCTGCGAGGAGTGGAGGAATGAGTAGTGGCAACTAAGGCTTTCCACTCGAAAGGAAAGAGATTTAAAAATTAGATTTTTTGAGCCCAGAGCATTGGTAGGATACGAACTCACGACCTTATATAAGGATTATATATAAAGGAATTCCTTCATAAGGATATTTTTTCTGTGAATTGCTAAGTTTGCTAAGAGAATGATAGAAAATTTAGTTGAAGTAGGTAGTCCTTAATACCATAGAGAGTAAGTATTATGATCTCCTTGGGAGACTGTTATGGGCCATCTTCTTTGTTCACTTAAAAAACCTCTCCTCAGGTGCACTTGTGGAACTTTTAACTACTGTTGCACCTGCCACTTCTTATGTAGGTGGCTGCCAAAGAAAACATTGTGCGAATACGAGTAGGATTCCAGACCAAACCAACTCAGCTGGGGTGACTGCTCGGTCTGCATGGATTGAACGCACGTCCGAAGCGACTTTAATCAGTGAAAAATGAAATTCGATGCTCTTCAATGTCTGCCAGATGGCCTTGCCACACAAATCCATATGAGTATGCTTACGCACACATGCAACTACTCTCACACCGCTACACTAATATTCGCACACACATTTGTTCAAACGTTTTGTGCAAACAATAAAAATCAATTATTTCTTTAGAAAACACACACACGCTCGCTAACTAACTGGGATCCTAATAAGTGCCCACATTTTTGTGGTAGAAGTTTCCAATAAAAATGGGAGGAAGACAAAAAGAGCAGCACAAAATAATAAATTCGATATTAATTTCAGTGCGGCGGCTGCCCACAATAATGGGAATTGCAATCGATATCAGTGATAACCCTGAATAATTTCTGTTATACTCGCATCTAGTCTTAAACACAATTGCAGTATGCCATCGGTTTGTTCTAATTCTGGAATTCTAAACAATAAAAAGCAACAACAACAAAAAAAGAAATAAAAAACAAATAAATAAACAGAGAATAAAATAAAATAAAAGAAAAAAATGTATTTCACTGGTTGTGTCGTAACCGATACCCTGGAAGCGGTTTTAAGTTCTCCGGCGCACACATTGTCAATTGGCGCGTTGCCAGGCTCGGCAGCAAACCCGCTCGCATTGTCTGTCATGGTGGAGCGGCTGAAATCAATCAAGCGAGTCTCCAATGCAACAGTTTCAAAATCAATAAAATTATTCTCTGTAATTTTTAATTAGGATTTGTGTGAGGTAGGTATGAGTGTGTCCTCCAAGGATCCTTTGTTGGACATTGCAAAGAATTTTTAATTAGGATTTGCAAGTAGGTAGGTGTGAGTGATGAGAATATTTAATTAGGATTTGAAAGTAAGTAGGTCGAACATGTACTACAAGGACTGCCGCAAAGGATCCAAAGAATTTTTAATTAGGATTTGCACGCAATTAGGTCGAATATGTCCTACAAGGATCCGTTTCCCTACCCTCCTCCTCATCATCAATTTTCTCCTCGCCCCCATAAGTTCCTTCTTCAAAATACCATCATTTTCTTTCATCCATTTCATCAGATTCATCTGACGCCAAATAAGTTTGCTTATCCAAAACAGTTTCCTTTTCTTTGTTCGATCTTCTCCTCCTTAGTTGTCTCCTATGCATTCTCATCAGTTTCCTTTTCCTCACCATACATTTTCTCCTCGTCCCCATCAGTTTACTTCTCCAAAACAGTTTTCTTCTAATCAGTTTCCTTTCATCCTTCTTATCAGATTCCTCCTGTTTATCAGTTTTTTTCCACTAACGAATTTTCTCCTCCTCTTATCAGTTTCCTTTTCTTCCTTCCCTTCAGTTTCTTGCTCCTGTTCATCACTTTTTTTTCTTCTCCTCGTCCGAGTTCTCCTCTTCTCTGTTATGAAGAGAATTTTCCAAAAATTGTGTAATAAAGATCTCCGATGTTATAAGCGTCCTTCAAGTCTGATATATCCGAATATCACTTTCATGGTCGTGATAGAAGTGGAACATATTGGTCAGCTGGTGTTATGTTACCTTAGACCAGATCTATGTGGTGTTTTTCCAAGCTGTTTAAACTACTCGTATTTTAGTTTGCTTTGGATTTATGGAGATAACTCTCTCCCTTTTTCTCTCCTAGATTCACCATGTCTTCCAGGTTTTCCTATCAATTTCCAAGGGCTCCTTCTCAGTTATAAGCTCCAGTCCAGTACCTTTTCTTGTTCTTTTTCTATAAAATGAATTCCAGCTGAGTGAACCCCAACCAAGATGACACCCTAATAGCTGGCTTCATTGGCAAAGGAGTTGTTTCTTTTTAGGGTGAAGGGGTTTGTGTACTAGATTTTGTGTCCTCCGCTAAAAATTTGGGAGAAATTGGGAAAGACAGACGGCTTTCAGGTAACAACCTAGAGTGACTTGCAGGACTCTGAAGAATTTTTTGGAATTATGATGAAGAGTCCTAACATCACTTAATTAACCAACAATGGCTGTCAATAAGAGTCCTTTTCATTAATAAATTAATTTTTTACAGTTTCTTCTATGAGAATTAACGAGCCGTGGCGAACTCCAGATGAGAAGTCAAAAGGTGAAAAGGTGCCACTAATTATAGCAAATTCAGCCCGCAGAGAGAGGGTTGAATGAACATCTTAAACTTCACATTTTCTTATGGGCCCAGTCATTATACTTTGCAGTTGCCTAAGGGTTAAGGACATCATTTTAAGCAACATCGATCGTAATTAGCACAACAATACGTGTCAATATTTTTGAGGTGAAAAATGGCAGAAAACGGGAGCATAAACTGAAGGTATCCCGCTAAATATAGATTTTGAGGGCAATTTCAGATATGAGGAGCAAAGTTGTCGTTGAGTTGTTGTCCTCTTCTTTAGCTGATTACTGAAACTTGAAGTTTTATACAGAGTAGGTATGAATAGAGTTCTGTGTTAGAAGGTTGAAGATATATTTCTGTGTTAGAAGGTGGCTATGTAAGATAATTACAGCAACTAATTCTGAATCCAACCTTTGTTGTGGTTGAACTCTGATGTTTCTCAGAGGAGAGATGATTGTTGCCTTTAAGTAAGAAAATTCAGTAAACTGGATTGAGTCAATGGGATACCAGGAAGCCGTCGAATCTGAATATGTGAGAGCGGATGCATTGTAAGCGGTAACAAGGACATGTTAATGATGACATATTAAATCCAATTTCGGCGTCTGAGAAGAGTGATGAGGTTTTAAGTTTTTGTGGGGGACTTATGTGACCATATCATTTACTTCAATCATCATCGAGTATTAACTAAGATACTCGATTTCGTTTGGAAACTCTTTAAAATGCATCTCTCTTGACTTGCATAGAAGACAAATATACTTTTTCTTGTCCCGTTCTCTACGTTTATCATCTTTCTATCGTCCCTTTCTATCATTCTGGATCAGCACCCACATGAACACTTCGGCTCTCAAGGAGTTTTACCGGAATCTATACTTGGATTTTTTCCAAAGTAGGGTATTAAAGAGGATTACATTTCCTGTACCTACCTATTGCCTCAGGTCCTGGATCCTTAAGTAAAAGTTTCAACTTTGCACTGAAATTAGATTGAACAAATTTGACATCCTTGACTTGCTCCAAGAAACAAATCACGATCGATTCTGGAGCCTTTAGCATCAAATAAATTTCTTTTACTTCAGTAACTGCCTTCAACGCTGATCTACGATATCCACCGAAGCGGTACTGAAAGCATACGTCCATCTTCACATCCTTAAAGTGAGGTATTTGACTCATCCGGAATAGTTCAGTTCTTAGAGTGTTTGCGCCAGCAAAAAAGTTTCACTCTTGACATCACTCTACTTGGCCTAGTGGTCAATCTACCACTTTACCAGTGCTTCCAGAGTGGCCAATAATGTAATTAATTAAAAGCATCACAAGCATACACTCCTCAACAAATGTAATGCTTTGGTTGCAATTTGTAACTTAACATGGTCTCATACAATCAAAGCAACAAGGAAACCGACCAAATAAGGCACTGCAACAACAAGGACAACAACAACAACAACAATGTGACTGGGGTGTTGCCAAGGCGAAAATCGCTGCACATGCCAAATTAAATCAGAGAAGGCAGAATAAACTTTGCACAAAGGTGCGAGTGTGAATACGAGTAAATGAAAACGAAATTTCAATTATTTGAAGCCCACACTTTGCCATGGAAACCTTGGCCGCCCACTAGGATGAGCTCTGTGTGCACTCGTCTAGCTCGCTCGCAGCGCACCCGGCAAACGGCACGCGGCCCAACCCTCGGCTGAGAGTGGCGGGAACTGGAAGACGTGAGTAGCAAGTAGAGCAAGCAGCGAGTAGCACACCCACTGCGCCGCGCAGCTGATAAGTGTGTCAGCTGTCATTTTGTGTAATGTCAGGAGTTTTGTGAGAACACGCCTCACCCGAGCAACGGCGCAGACAGGTTAACTTGCCAACAACAAGAACAACAACACCGCCACACCAGCAACTCTTGCGAGAAGATCGCTCAGATAAGCGGACGCTAAAAGCTTTCAGCAGCCGCACGTGCAACCGCCTGAGCAGGCATTTGCGTCACCGGGGGTTTAGGGTTGAGTTAGCGCCGAGCAGAACGAGTGCTCTCTAATTAAATTAATTATAAAGATTGTGTTTTTTTGGCTTATGACAGCAAATTAAATAATTTCGCTTGAATGCTTGCAGCAACCAAGCAGCAACCCAGCAGCAGCCCGTCAGCACCCTCCCCAACAACCAAACCAACCCGTCCGCCCAAACACTTTGGCAGTGAGCTCACAAAGCGTGCATAATCCTATTCCATTGATACCCATATCAACAGCACCAAGGAAAGTGCAGGGAACGCCGGAGCTGGAGAGAGTTGGAAGGCACATAAATTTAATTTGCGGGTTGTGCGCCCTCCTCCCACTCTAAAATAAAATTATATACATATATAAATAAATGTGTGGAAGCAAACAAGGAGGAAGCAATTTGTAGGCAACCAAAAGTGATAAATTGAATTTTGTTATGGGCGCGCAAGTGGGGAAATAAATAACAAAACACGAATCATATGCTTCAAGTCAATTCTCCGGAGAGGAATGCCGTGTAACTTAAGCTCGGTTACAGTTACGCTCCATGCAGTCCGCTGCAGTTCGCTGGCGTTTGGGTGCGCACCAAAATTGTGAAAGTGTAATTGAAGCTGAGCGGTGGAAAGAAGACGAAACCACCACCAGTGCCACTACCGCCAACAGCGTTGCCGGGTAACTCCGTTAACGTTCATTTGACAGTCAGTTGACATTGTGAGCCCTTCGAGCCACCCAGCAGAAAAGTCGGCGGTGGCGGCAAACATATTCAGCGCTGATCCTGGGTTGCGACGCATGCAGATGGCAGAAGTGGTGGCGATGTCAGCACTGGAACTAAGTATGATCCAGTATATTATTCCTGATTAGAATATCAGGATATCAAGAGCTACCAAGGACATACCAGGTAGGCAGGCAAGTGCCAGAAATGTCAGTTCTGTAGACACTAAGGACAACATGGCGGACTATCTCTCTCTTATACCATGACAGTACAAATAACCTTGAAAGTATCACTCAGTGCATCGAGGTAATTTTGTACTATTATTCAGCTGCCCAGATATGATTGTCGTCAATGATATGTCATGGCCTCGCCTTAATACTTGATTTATAGTGTCAATCCCCACCAATCTTCAACTGACTTTGGAAAGGACTGTCAGAACAATAACGTTAAAAACAACCTGCCAAAAGGACAAATATGCTGCAATGACATTACAAATGACATGTCAGCTTGAAAGTGAGCACAAAATATTCTTTTCAACATTTTCCTATAAATAACATTCCTATAAATATATCATATATATATATACAAAATGCGAAAATTGGTGGACCTTCCTTGTGCAATAGTATATTAGAATTCCCGAAGGAAGTTATGATATTCGGAGTTAGTCAAAGCCAGAGACATTTGGAGATAGTCAGACAAAGTCAGATATAGTCAGATAGGCAGAGTAAGCAACAGTCAGAAATAGGCAGACATAGTTAGACATAGGTGACAAAGGAGGTAGTTTTAGTGGGTGGGAATTCCACACGACTGGTGTCGCATAGCGGTCAGTGCCTTTACGAAGATTTACATCTTAGTTCCAATCCAGGGGGAAAAAAGCCATACTCAGATATAGTCAGATATAGTCAAAGTTAGCCAGAAAGAGCAAAGAGAGTTGGAGCCAAAGACATTCAATATTAGTAGAATTAAGAAAAAGTCGGGCATAGATAAACACAGTCATATATAGTCGCAGATAGTCAAATATAGTTAAACATAGTCAGAGACTATTCAGAGATGATTAGACATGGGATGTCAAGATTTCATCCCACTTCAATCATCTTTACTTGACCAACTTCTATCTTTGTTGGATCTACTGCTAAACTACATCAACTCAAACAACATCATGTCGGAATGACAACTGCAACCAATCAATCACTTGTTTCTGAATTTTCTGTTGGGTAACCAACCAAATTTCGTGGCCCTTCCACTCAACTCTGAAACTCTGTTCCACACAGATTATTTAATGTCCTCCAACTGTTTCTTGTGATAAGTCCGCATAAGCTTATTTATGACTATGAAGTCAGTCAGCGAGTCTCACACCATCACCACCACCCTCACAGCTTGCCAGGGTTTGTCACAATTATGATTAACACTTTATTAGTGTTGAGGTTGAGGCTTGCACATTGGGCATAACATCCTTAACATCCTCCCCAGGGACCAAATTAACACTTTTGCCTCTGCGGCAGCTGCGTGAAGTGGCTCTCTATCATAATTCTGAGATCAACTTCAGATTTTTTCCGCCAAAATTGGAGGGTGGCTTTTTCTTCCACACACATACACGTTTGTTGGCTTGTTGGTACGTCTTCCTGGGGGACAAAGTGGTACTTCATACAAGTAGTTATTAAGATGTTGATGATAACTTTGATTGTTGGTGGCATTCGGTGGGAGAGGCCGAATGACACAGGCAATTGTGAAAACCAGGAAATTTTTGTCGTGTTTGTTTATATCTCTGAATGATACGAAGTATATGATGAAGTACTTGGGAGTGACAGGAATTCAGACGTATAATAATTCAACCGCTTCAAGCAAAGCCACAGCTTAACCAAGAGTGTTGGCGTTATGAGTCCTGAGGATCAGGTGGATGAGAATGAATTGAAGTTTCTCAAAGAAGATATGTTGATCCTGAAAGATAATGTGATTGAGAATGAATGGAAGCTGTTTAAAAAATAGGTGTTGATGTTGAAAGATGATGGGGATGAGAATGAATGGATGTTGTTCGAAAAATAGGTGCCGATGCTAAGTTGTGATGTAGATGAGAATGCATTGAAGTTGTTTAAAAGAGAGGTGTTGATCCTGAAAGAGTATGGGGATAAGAATGAATTGAATCGAAGTCGGTCCAAAAGTTAGTGTTGATGTTGAAAGATGATGTGGATGAGAATTGAACTTTGTCGAAGAACAAAGGAAAAATAGTATTGAGAAACATCCGTAGATTAATAGATTTGGCGAGTTATTGGTCACATAAGGCACCTCTGGTTTCTATTTGGATTTCCCGACTTGCTTCATTCATTCACTGAGAATGGGTTCTTGTTTTTTTCCTTACTAGAAGTTCTCCCAAAGAGAGGTGGGAATTTTTAGAGTCCAATCAATCCTAGCTTTAACGCAGCACACGCCTTGTCACAATGTCAGATATTATTTAAAATCTGTCCACATGAAGTGTTATTCCTTCACGTATGCTATGATTCGTATCCAGGAATATGTCGATCACTTAGCGAGACTTCTGTTTGTAAGTTTTTTTGGTAATACTCATAGTTAAGAGTCCCCTAACGACTCCTTCCGACGAAGTGACCAGTCTTCCAAACTCATTGACAACCTCCTAAAGAATTGTTTTGGCGACGATGCCCTGGATTCCCTCCTCCACTAATCTACGTAATCTAGTTTGGTTTCTCAAATTGCTTCACTGGTCTACTTCGTCTGTGGCGGCGCCGAATCCATCGTTCTACAATTAGAAATTCGCAAACAACTTCATTTATTCCGACTTTGGCAACTTTGTCGTTTATCGGCACTAATTTTGCACTATGGACACTTTCAGGGTTGTTGCATTCCCATGGGCCGTAGTCACAAATACGAAGCGACTCACTTGCCCAGAATTGGGTCAAACTGTTTGGCGTCAATTGTGAGCAGTGCCAAAACCACAAATCAAGCAAAAACAAATTGCGGCGTTTGACATTTTTCCGCGATGACAGTCGGTGTCAAACGGAAATTGTGTCTAACAAGCTAATTTGTTATTCTTGTTTTTCTTCCAGTTGCTGTTGTTGTTGTTTCAGTGGCAGCGTGGCACAATTTCGCACAGACTTGCGTGAAGTTTAGAGTTGAATGGACTGGGCGAGAAAATATCGAAGCGGAACTTCCTTATCACAACAAAAACAAGTGCCGCCGCTGATAAATAAACAAACAGAATTTGACGTGCTGGTGAACGTGCCGCATAAGACACTCGGAGAAATTTTATCATAAAAAAAAACAATACACTGAATAAATGAAAAAAATTTGCGCAGCACATTAAAGCACGCATGCGTCCAGGCATTTTTCAAAGGAATAAAAACACGAAAAACAATTCGAATCGAAGGGAAATTTTTTGAATTGCGCCAACTACCAGCAGAGGCAGCGGCAACACCATCAGCCGCAGCAGGAGTAAATGTTGCCTAATTTTAATTGCCAGAACTGGCTCGGTGGCAAACGCATCATCACCACCAGTGCCAACAACAAAAACAACACTGTCGTATTGTTCAACAAAGCAGCATCAATAACAACAAATCTGCAGTATCAATACAGGAGGAACAACAACAAATCTGCAGTAACAACACAAGAGGAACAACAACACAGCTGTACCAACAACAACAACAAAACTGCCGTAACAACAGAGAAACCAACACAGCAGCCACAACACTAACGCTGCAGTAACACCAGCAACACCAACACCATCAGCAGCGGCAAAAACTGCTGCAGCCGCAGAAAAGTTTTTTCCTCCTCCGTCGTTTTGTTTATAATTTTTTGGCTGCCCGAGCAATTTTCAGGCTCTGTTCACGCATTGTTGCTGTTTTTGTTGTTGTTGCATGCGTCTGGCCATAAAAGCGGTCAGAAACAGTAGCAAAATAAACACGCATTAATCAATAATTGATGATTAATAATTCATAACATTCGACATGATAATCCAGTTGCTTCTGTATTAACATGATTTAAATGTAAACACAAAAGTAGCTCACTTTGCCCAAGAAGATGGAGAGAGAGATAAGCAGAGAGAGAGATAAGGAGAGAGAGAGATAAGGAGAGAGAGATAAGGAGAGAGAGAGACAGATAAGGTGAGAGAGAGATAAGGAGAGAGAGAGATAAGGAGAGAGAGAGAGAAGGAGCGAGAGAGAAGGAGCGAGAGAGAAGGAGAGAGAAGTAGCGAGAGAGAAGGAGCGAGAGAGAAGGAGAGAGAAGGAGAGAGAAGGAGGGAGAAGGAGAGAGAGAAGTAGCGAGAGAGAAGGAGCGAGAGAGAAGGAGAGAGAAGGAGAGAGAAGGAGAGAGAAGTAGCGAGAGAGAAGGAGCGAGAGAGAAGGAGAGAGAGAGAGAAGGAGAGAGAGAAGGAGCGAGAGAGAAGGAGCCAGAGAGAAGGAGCGAGAGAGAAGGACAGAGAGAAGGAGAGAGATATACGAGTATATGTGTATATATAAATATATATATATATATATATATATATATATATATATATATATATATATATTTATATATATATATATATATATATATATATATATATATATATATATATATATATATATTTATATATATATATATATATATATATATATATATATATTTATATATATATATATATATATAAATATATGAAAATATAATACTGACAGCTTGATCGGTAGAAAGAGATACAGCCATCAAGATACAGATATGGATATGGGTGGAGGCAAACAGATACAGAGACAGAGATAAATATAGATAAATAGAAGCTATCTCTTTTAGAGTTAGAGTGAAAGAGATAAATACGGCAAAAGGGACACAGAGAGATAGAGCGGTAGAGACGCACAGACAGACAGAGAGAGAGAGAGAGAGACAGCGATCAAGATAGAGTATATAGGCAGAAAAAGAGACAGAAAAAGCAGGCTGAGATAGTAACAAGATTTTTAAATAAACACTAAAATAGCTCGAGAGAGATGAAGATATATAAAATAATTGCGTGGAAGTATCAAATGATATGCAAGATAAGTGATCAAGTATG
Source organism: Clusia tigrina (assembly GCA_920105625.2). Classification (NCBI taxonomy): domain Eukaryota; kingdom Metazoa; phylum Arthropoda; class Insecta; order Diptera; family Clusiidae; genus Clusia; species Clusia tigrina. Next base: position 64,529,002 of record OV050033.1, on the reverse strand, counting down.
ATTTATTACAAAATATTCCTTTCCTCTATTTCACCAGGAATTGATCTTTGACATGTTTTAGGGCCAGCAACGCCTGGTCCATTTCATCCGCAGCACAACAACCCCACCACATCTCAACTAGTTCCCTCGGAAATTCCTATCCACTACTTTTTTCTACTCCCAACATGCACCCAATTATTCCGTCCGTCTGGGTACGAGCACTTCGTTAATTTCTTCGAAATGCTTCTCGCAATATTTCGAAATCTTGCAGCAATGCAGCGACCACCTTCCACAATTCGTAACAGTCCAGTGGGACCACCACGGCTACGGTCCTGCTTACTGCTGCTGCATTGAAGCGTGCTTAAACCTACTTGCAGCATTTTTATTTTGAAATGCAGCAAATTACTGTAATGCAATCACAAACAGCAAACAAACAAAGCAATTCAAATGAAAGGAGTAGCAAAAAACTTGCAACAATTTTGCTGCCTGGAATTATGCCGCTGGAAGCAGGCGGAGTGGTCAAAGTAGCGGGGGAGACCAATTCGAGGAACTGTGTAGAAGTGACTAGAGGGAATTTGCAGTGAATTGGCATGCATTCGTAGATGGGAGTGCAAGAGGAGGTTTTAAACGAAAGTTAAATACTTGAGAGAAATTTTGATCTGTGATTGACTCAATGCCAGAGGAAGATTCGCACATTTTCTGCGAGTTCTTCCTCAGACAATTAGTCCTTCCTTCTGAGGGGTACGAGAAATGTCTAACCTTCCATTTACCCATCTTCGTACTAAAGCTTTTACTGCATAAGCTAGTTGAGTTGTTTCTTATCTTAGCACTACTTTCTTCTAGTCTTCAAAATTAAGGATCACCCAAGGACTCTTTCTACTGATTTGATCTCAATAGTTGCATCATTAGTGCCTTCTTGGCCACCTCTGACATACGTGCCTCTTGCTTGAAGTTTTCTTTAATTGTTGCTGTCACAATCTCCTCTCCTCTGATGTCATCAAATATTTTATGCAATATTCCTGCCTCCAGCATATCCATTAAAATTGCTGAGCGTGTAATCTCTTCAACACGATCACGAGACAACATGTCGTCAATTATAACTATTTTATTAAGTACACATATGTGCTCCCCTATATGCCACACCCCCTCTCACTCTGCTCACACCTCCCAACTGCTGCACAGTGGGCGATTGACAGTGAACAGCTTAGCACATCGCTCGCTTCGCGGCACAGCCCAAGAAAATCTGTATGTGAGATTTGCTGCCATTGCACATTTCGTGCAGCGCTCTCCTCCTCGTGGCATCATTTGACCATCGAATCGCATCGAATCGCATCGCAAAGTGTTTTCTTTTTGTCTGCTTTGTTGTTTTTCTGTTGATCTTAGCACATTTGTGTGGTGCTTTCATAAAAAAGAGTTCATAAAAAGAGGGAAAAAAGTTCGTGGCATTCTTGCGCCCCTTGCCACATTGCAGGCCAGTGATGTGGCAATCAACTGAGAATCGTATTCGGTTTTGTCACTGCAATACTCATATTCGGAGGGGTTATATGTGGTTCCAGCCAATGACTTGATAAAGCAAGAATTTGAAAGATCAGCCCTATATATATCTGTATATTTATCCAAGTATTTGTTCTACTGAAGGAAGGAGGTCGGTTCTTAGGAATATGTGTCTAAAGTAATCGTATACTAAAACAACATGGGTTCTAGGATGATGGACTATCAACTGATATATATATATATATATATATATATATATATATATATATATATATATATATACGAGGTGTGATCAAAAGACAACCGTTATTTTCATATTTTCGTGAGTTACGTATGTTCGATGTTCGCATTTTTTTTTCTTTTATGTTGGTACACATGTCTGTTATATATGTTGGCAATACCAACCATTTTGGATTGTCAGTTTGTTTTTGACAGATAAAAAGGTTAGTCGTGTTTTGGTGTGCTCTTCGATTTTGTACTATTCGAAAAAATGGATCAAAGAAACTGTATTCAGTTTTGTGTAAAAAATGAAATTAAATGCGCAAAGACATTTGATATGTAGACTGTGGCCTTTGGCGAGTCTACTATGAGCAGAACACAAGTTCAATTCTGGTATAACCGGTTTAAGGAAGGCCGAGAAGATGTCAATGACGATGCTCGTCCTGGTCGCCCGAGCACGTCAACAACCGATGACAACATTGACGCAGGGTAGAAAATGATTTTGGATAATCGTCGAATCACTATCAGAGAGGTTGCTGATGATGTTGGCATATCGTTCGGCTCATGCCAAGCAATTTTTACGGGTGTTTTAGGCATGAAACGAAGATTGTTCCAAAATTGCTAAATTTTGTGCAAAAACAACGTCGCATGGACATCGCTCAAGAGCTGTTTTTGGCCAAAAACAAAACCGTTATCATGCCTCAACCACCGTATACACCGGACTTGGGTCCCGCTGACTTTTTCCTCTTTCCAAAACTGAAGACACCGATGAAAGGAAAGCGTTTTGCTACGATTGAGGAGATAAAAGAAAAATCGAAACAGGAGCTGTTGGTGATACCAAAAAAAGCGTTTCAGAAGTGTTTCGAGGATTGGAAAAAATGCTGGCATAAGTGTATTATATCTGAAGGGAATTACTTTGAAGGGGACAAGATAGTTGTTGATGAATAAATAAATACTTTATTTTTTGATCACACAATAACGGTTCTTTTTTGATCATACCTCGTATATATATTAATATCATTTACTTTATTCCGAGTAAAGAGTCCTTGATAGTAGTCGCTCCTCGTACTCGTCCCAACTAGTAAGAAAATTACATTGTTCTCGGTACTCCCAACTATTTAGAAAACCATTTGCATTCCGTACTCGGTGTTCGTGAGTAGCGGAGGCACCCATATTGGCATATCTCTGCCGCGCTCGTTGCAAGTACCGCATTGGATTGCATGACGTGCGCTGAACGTGCTGATCGTGCGCAGTCGCCGTTTTGCAGCGTGTTTAAGATTTACGTTCGGTTTGATCGGCGCGGACCTCCCGAGTGTTAATTCAATTTTACGCTTTTGTATTTTCTACTTGAAGCGTTCTCGTTGGCGTTCATTGATCATGGTGGCATTTAAAATTAGCTTTAAATGTGGCGATTTGTTGGCAGAGTGGGCAGAGCGCGGAGTTTCCTAGGAACGCGTTTCCTTCACCATTCAATGAGCCAACAAATTCCCAACTGTGTGAGGGTATGTGGTTCACGTCTGAACTGGGCGCCTGTATTTAAGTTACCTCGCTGCAGCCCCCTTGCAACAAGCGACAAATTATTCTCACATACAAATTTCTGTACAAAATTCCAACATGTTGCATGTTGTACAATGATAATCTTTAATTTTTACAACTTGATCCTTGGCGATCTCCCAGGCAAGCGCCCAGTAACGACGCCAGCCAGCGAGCCATCGAGCCACTCGGCCAACCAGCCTGGCCAGCCAGCAGGAATCAGATAAGTCAGGCAGGACTGTGCTGGGGCAGTTGCGTGGCTGCAACTGTCAGAGCGTCACAGGGTGCAGCAAAGCAACGGTTTGTTGTATGTTGTCATGTTTGCTGACACCGCCACTTGATATGGGTGTGTATGAGTGTGTGTATGTGTGTGTGAGCTTCGTCTGCCTGTTTCTGTGTGGTGGCATGTTTCTGGCTGAGATTTGCATGAGAAAATTTGGAGTTTATTTTTCCGTTAAAGCTCAGGCGAAGGTGTTAAGATAAGAAAAACCAGAAATCGAACATTTTATTGAATACTTGCGCAAACTTGATTGATTTCATCCCAGCTTTTATTCAATATTTTCACCGTCTGATGACATGACAACATAACACAATGCGCTCCCATTTGCCTTTCAGAAGCGTGTCGTCAAGTTTCGTTAAGTGGTCAGGAATTTCATATATCCTCCAAATTGTATTTCCGTACAACTTTTATTACACAAATACTAAATTTGGCTTTCAAAGATTTTCGTAAAGTTTCGTTAAGTGGTCAGGATTTTCATATATCATTTAAGTTATAATCTCATATAAGTTTTATCCTAAAAATGCTTAATTCTTCATTAAAAATAGTTTCGTTAAGCTGTCACGAATTTCATATATCCTCCAAATTGTATTTCCATATGACTTTTATCAAAAAAATTCTGAATTTTGCGTTCAAAGAGTTTCGATAAGTTTCGTTAAGTGGCCACAAATGATGTAAATCGTGTCAGATCCTTTTTCTTTCAATAAACTTTTATCACGTTTCGTTAAGTGGTCAGAAATTTCTTTTATCATTTAAGTTTACTTTGCTTAATTTTTCATTAAAAATAGTTTCGTTAAGCTTCGTTAAGCGTCGTTCAGCTTGGTTTAACATCTTAACAACGTAGTTTATACTGGAAAACATGTTTTCAAACAGTTACATATACAATACATTCGTTTCTTCGGCCCAATAAAGTTTCGTTAAGTTCGTTTTAGCTTACAAAGGCGTGCTATATGTGGAAAATTGTGTATGGATTTAATTATAATGAAGTAGCCCATATTTCTGACTTCAAAGAAGTTTTGTTAGTTTCGTTAAGTTTTATTAATTTCATTAGGTTTCGTTAAATTAAATTAAACATTGTACTAATGTAGTTTATACTGCTAAACTAGTTTCTAAATAATTGCAACTAAAGACACACTTTTCTTCACCCCAATAAAGTTTCGTTAAGTCTCAAAACTTCACCTGTTCCACTGGTACGCCATAACTTCAGTTTTGAAGGTAATTTTTTGGAAATTTTAACTGGTGAGTCTTTATTGCTCAAGCTCCGCTCCATTCATCTATTTTATGTGTGCCCATTGCCTAACGATGCATGCTGCCACTGCCACTGCAACTGCAACTGTGCACACTGTGCAGATACTCAGAAATTCACCTGCAGTGAAACCCGAAACGCTTCGCTTACACTTCCACTCAACACATTTCCCCATAAACAGAATATTTGCACAATTAATTATTGATTTTTTTATGTTTTTATATTTCAGTTGTTTTTGTTGTTTTTTATATTTTTATATTTTCATGTTGTTGTTTTTTTTGTTCAATCAAACAATGAACACTTTTTCATAAACAAAACTGTGACGTTTCTATAGGAAATTCAAAACTCACTCCACCGCAAAAACGTACATTTTAAACACACAACAAAAACAACAACACTGAGAACAACAACAATTGCAGCAAGTTGAAAATTTTCCGGAGAAAATTGTAAAATTTTTAAATTACACAAATGTCGATTTATTTCGATTGTAGCATTAACTATGCTGGGTTGGATATAATACTGTACGTTGTTGTTGTTGCTGTTTTGCCGTTGTGGTTGCAGTGATCGAAGTTGTTATTGCCCTTGTTGTTGTTATTGCAGTTGTTGTTGATTCTTTTGTTGTGCACAAATTTAAATAATTGGCAATATTTGAAAAATTTTGTAACAATTTTGTTGCCCAGTTCTATTAACATAATTTTCCAAACACGAAACGGAAGCTTAAAATTTCCTGCAACTTTGGCATGTGGCATGTGGCAAGCGGCAGGCGGAGAGCTGTGCATGACGCTCTACATGTGTTTGAGTGAAATTCAATACTAAAATTGAAAATGAAATTTTAATTGATTTTAAAATGGTCTCCCTCTAAAGATGTTGCTTGCGTTTACTTACTTAAGGAGTCGATTTCAAATATCCTTTGCAGCAAAAGTGCATTCAAACTTGGATACTCAGCGCCAGTTGTTGGTCAAATTATGTTAGTTGATTTAATGGAAAAGTTTTCCTTTAAGTTATTGAAGTGACTGTGAAGAAGTCACTACGGGCTTAAGCCTGCATAAGATATCTATTGGAGTGGGACCTTTAGGTTCCTCCCTCAAGAGGTCCGTATTAAGTTTACCGAATTTGAACCATCGAATGTTATCCAAATTACCTTTACTTAATAAGGTGATACTTCACTTTATCTGACAAAATGTACCAATGCTGAATAAGTCCCACTGAATTCGATTTATAAAACTATTAATCTAGTTAATTACTATTAAATTAAACTTGTTTAAGTGAACCCATATAAGTCCCACGTTAGATTAAATTGTGGTTGATTTTGTAAACTTTTAATCTAGTTAATAGCTGTGAAATGAAACTAGTTTAAGTTAAAACTAAATTATGAAACTAGTTGAAGGTGGATTACTTGGCTCAATTCATGATCGAGCTACTAGCAAAACTAATTTTCTTTGCAGCATGTTGGGTCTAACGAATTTTCTGAAACAAGTTCTAAGGACCCTGGAGAGTTAACTAATGGTTAACCAAAGACTGAGAAGACGCATACAAATGCCAACTGTTTCATCAAACTTGCGAATGTGCTTTGAAGCAATCATACTAGTGAAATATAAAGGAGCCATCACACAGTAGGTTCGATGCAACCCCAAATGGTTGAAAACAATAGCTGGATGCAACTTTCGGTTGGACTTAAAGGGACTGAAGCCATTTGCTCGCAGTAAATTAGTATGAAGAGGTTATAATAAGTATTTGCTATGGGAGGTAGGCGTGGCAGATGAAGATGAAATACATTTTAAAGTATAGTGAAGAATTAACTTCAATATGCACATAAATATACTCTACAAAAGTCATCATTTTGGCTTCAAGAAATTGTATAAGAAAGTTGTCGATCAGATGTCTGGGGGTGCTACCATTATAAGAGTATTAAATATGCTGCACGAACACTACATTAGTATTGCAGTGTTTGTAAATACATATCTCAAAAATTAATCGGTTTGGTGTATTCTCACTTCCTCTGTGAAAAATCACTGCTAAGTCCCATCATTAGGATAAGCAACAAATGTGTGGAGGACACTTCCGTACCCGTAGTTTAATTGACAATAATTTTAACTATCATACAAAGGAATCAACGCAATCTTCTTGCATTGTCCACAACTATCAAAAACTCAATTCGCCTCATCAACTTCATTTAGTATTATTTATTTAAATTAATTTGTAAACGGATTCGGCGAAATCACCGTCCCACACAATACCGAAATGGCGGTCATTAAAAAAGAAGCACATGAATAAAATGAGCAATAAAATCAAATGATTGACAGTGACGTTTGATTAATTATTGTGTAACCGAGAAGATGCGGGCATGTGGGGACGATTTTTAGTTAATTAGGCACATCACTAAAATTTTATTAAACAATTTTATTATTTATGGTGGGAAGTTTGAAAGAAAATTTGAACGCACAGTTGTATGACGCAGTGGCGGTTCCGGGCTTTTGTTGGAGAAGGGATTTGAAATACGAAAACATCATAATATACTAAATCAAAATTAATTTATTGACTAATTGACGAAGCAATGTATTTATCAATTTATGCACAAATTGAGGACGCAATATACTAGAAACTTTATCTGAAGGATCTGAATATTCTTCTCTGAGTTTCGGACTCTGTAAAATTGTCGCTTTCTTCTTGTTAACACAAACTTTGAACGTTATTGTTTCTGTATGACGGCAATTCATCTTACTACAAAGCATTTCCAGGTTTTCCTGCTTCAGTTGTCATACCCATGTACGATGGAGAAAGGCGTCTTTTATATATTTTTTATTTATACGCTTTTAAATAACTGTATTCTATGCAACTGGATCCTATTTTACTGGATTCTACGCGACTGGATTCTTTTTGACTGAATTCTTTCTGCCACTGAATTCTTTCTGCAACTTAGTTCTTCCTGCGACTGAATTCTTCTTCCGACTGAATTCTTCAGGCGATTGAGTTCTTCCTGCCACTGAGTTTTTCCTGCGACTGAATTCTTCCAGCGACTGAATTCTTCCTGCAACTGAGTTCTTCCTGTGACTGAATTTTTCCTGTGACTGAATAACCAAATTGAAGAAAATTCAATTGAAGTAAAAAATATGGCTACTTCATAAAAATTAAATTAAGACACATTTTGCTGCTTATACCACGCCTTTTAAAGAAACACACTTTAGTTTGCTTATGAGGCCATTTTTATGGGACTATTTTCGGGAGTTTAACCCCATTTCATCTGTCCACCTTTCAAATCCCCGTCGGCAACATATGCTCAGGTATAATAATCGTTACGAGCGTATTAAACTGTAATTTCATTTCCTGTCCTCAGCTGTCACAGTCACTCTTTGATGAAACCATGCCAACAACTTTCGCTTTAGTTGAAATGAAACTTTCGCCTACCAATGAAATGAAGCAATCACTACATTCTTTGCTTCCGTATTATGGCATAAAATGTTGCATCCAGGCCACCGACTTCAGTGCCCACTCCATTATCCTGTTAGATTTAGATTTAAATACACCAAGGATTGAAATGCTAATTCAGTTTTACTTCTTCCGTCTACACTGGTCAATTGCTACGTTCTCCCATATCATGTCCTTGCACTGTTTCCCTTACTTGCATTAGTTTTCTTACTTACACTACTGTTCATGCAGCTCTATTACTGTGGTATGCCACACCAAACTCTCCTTAGATATTAATAGACGAAACATATTTACATACATTTATAATGTCCACATTAGTCTTCTAATATCGTCGAGAGATAATAATACCAATGCCTTATTTAATGCTTTTCTATTTTAAATTAATATGTTGAAGCACACTCCGCACAGTTTCCAACAAAATACAAATAAAAAACCACGCGAAAACGTAACAACAAAGCAAGCAATTCCCCACCAGATGTAAAACACGCAGAAACACCAACAATGTAGTCGTCATCATATGGGAACAACAACAACAGGAAAAGCAGAAGCAACTTTAATTAATAGGCGGAGTCAGTGGATGCCATGGCTAAACAATAAAAACAAACAGAGCCAGCATGAGGAGCGTTGTCCCGCTCGCACACTCAATAGCAGCAGCCAGCAAAGTCACACGCCTGCCAACGGGAAAGCGGAAAACCAGTTTGAGTTGCTTCACGCCACGCACGCACTCACACAAACGCACCCAGCGAGGAGTGATGTGAGATTTTCACTCAAAGTGAGGCTCACTCGTTAAGTTTGGTTGCGTGATTGGAAGAGTGAGCAGTTTGTTGTGTTTGTATAGTGTGTGCTGTGTTTGAGTGCTTTAGAGTGTTTGAAGGCGAGTTTTTGCTGTGTGTGTGTGGAGTGTTTTGGTTGTATGCGTGTGTTTTATGCTGTGTGCTGCTTGGGCATCAATTTGAAGCCTGCCTGCCTGGCTCGCTGGCTACGGAATTAGTTTTGTTGAGCAATTCGAAGTGTTTACTCATATGTCATGTGCGGCAGGCGGATTAACTAATGTTGAAAACAAGGCAACGCGAGTTTTTACAAGGAGACAACTAACACAACTCAAATAAATGTCGTTGATAGGATTAAAAATGAAGCATTAATTAAAATTCCAATTAAATAAAACTAAAAATTCTGCAAAAAATGTTTGTGCATCATATTTAAATCACAGCTGTTTATTGTGTGTGCGAGAGTGTGTGTTTAATAGAGATTTCCTTTGAGCCCACATCTGTGTGTGTGTGGCTTAATGTATGGAAATTCCAGGAAGAAAAGTTTTTATGCTGTTAATAAGTTTAAAAGTTTCCAAATAAATTTCAAGTAACTAGCGTCGAAAATTTGCTGTAATATGGTCACCTTAATGCCATACAGCTACTCGGCTCCACGATGCGGATTAATTGATAAAATGATCGAGCCAAAGGTATTGAAAAGCTTCTTTATTAAACAAATAATTTTGGACTATTATTTATATATATGTATATAAATATCCGTTGCGGTTTTCATGGAAAAAGTCAAGTAAAGACTAAGAAAATAATTGATAATAATTGTGGACTATTTGGTAAACTATTCATAGAATAACGCAAAAGAGTAAACTTAGTGGAGTGGTATTTGGAACCCGTGGTAGAAAAGTAGACCTACTTCCTATACAATATTATAATAATTTTAATTATATGTTATAAATAAACTATAATAAATAAAAAATAAAAATGCAGTTTTACAGTACACAATCTTGAAAGATCGGGCTCCATTTTAAGTATAGAAAGAAATCTCAGATCGAGGAGAACACTACATTAAGTACAGAGAAAAGATAATTTTGAAGGCTCCATAATTTTAAATTATTCCTTTAATCATACAAATGAATACCTTACATGGGAATTATCCCTGTAGACTGTTGTAAAATGTTCCTTTACTCTTACATAGGAATATCTTTCCCTGAAATTATCTTTGACGACCACTTTAAAACGTTCCTTTACTAATACATCCTCATTTTACACTGAAATTATCTGTGCAGACCACTTCAAAACCAATGTAAATCTAGATCCCAACATTTCCAGGATTTTCTCAATCTACAAAACTTTTATGAGACCCCCAATTATGGAATTCTGACCTTTTGTGAAGGACATCTCATAAAGCTTTTCATCAGACATATTTGAGTTATGATTTCCCGTGACAATATTAAGAGAAGTGTGGACAAAACTTTAGTATAGAAGACAACGAGAAGGGGTGGGAGGGAGTGCCACTGATGTGCCGACGTCTCCTCAACAAAGCAAGAGCTTATTAGTGTTATGAATGTGCGACTTCTATCTCACATTCTCTGTCTCTGATTAAGCTTATATTTAGCACCCTCCTCTTTCCTTTCACAGCTGTTACACTACTATTTAATGGGAGGAAGAGTTTCAGATTTGGGTTCTCCTATCCAGCTAAGGTTGAATGAGTTCTCATATCTACGCTTGCCTCCCTCGTCTGGTTACTTTCTCATTTGCTACTTGAATATCTGCGGCCTGCTTTTGTCTTCAACACTTTTCTGCGATTATTGGCAGTTTTCTTGTTGAGCTCCCGTGTCGACAAATCGCCGCAATTGTAGCAACACGCACTTTTAACGTTTCGGGTAGCGCAGAATTATTTTAATTATAAAATATTGACTGGCCACAATGTGTGTGCCCGTGTCTCACGCAGTGTTTCTTCATAGTTGCACGAGCATTGCTATGAGCCACAAATTGGCTGCCAACTGGGAAAGCCAAGCGTCCAACCGGCCGGGATTGGGGTTGACTGTGTCTGAGTAAGCGCCAAATCGTGTGTACGCGACAATATGCTTTAATGCGATTTTCATGCGAATTTTTAATAGAGCATAAATTATGGTAAATTGCTTCGCTAGAACAACAGAAAGAAAAATTGCTGGGGAATGGCTTAGAAACATGTTTTCAGTGTTACTTGATTTGGTGTCATTACATTAGTGAGCCTTGGAGAGGGCATTCTCTCTCTCAAGTTTATATGAAGTAATCAGGAAGGCTGCCAAGGGACGTTTCAATCTTGGAGTGGTGTGGATGTCGGTGCTTCCCTTGTTTAAGGGCCTCATAGTTAAAAGAAATCAGGATCATAGTTGTATGAAATCATTCACCAAATTTTCTTATGAGGCGAGGTTTCCATTTGCAGGTCTTCTCGCGTGGACAATATAAACCTAGTTATATCCACAAAAATTCAAAATTCAGAGCAGCCTCATTAAATTCCATGTTGTCAAATGTAAAATTATATAAACAATAAAAAAGTGGAGTGGCTGCAACAGCTCGATCCGCTTTGATCCATTTAATTATAGAATGAACGCCCTCATAAGTATATTTCAAGTGCCTCACCATCATCTCATTTCTTGAGAGTAATCAGCATTTTCTTTTAACAAATGATTCAGCGCGTGATTTAGTTCCAACTTCTCTAAATGATAAACATAAATATATGTTCCTACAGGCCGTTTGCATTCTTGGTTTAACCCTTACTTCCTTACTCCCAGGAACCACTCTTTTACTCAGGAGCAAACCAGCAGGAAAATATTGAAGTCATGTTCTTAATATACGAGTATCTTATATAAGAGGTCTTCAGCTGTGACTGTGCTACCCTCAAAGAAACTTTCGTTCGAGTCGGTAGGTCTTAAACATGCCCCTCTTTATTGATATTACCGTCAATTTCCTTCATCATCCATCTTATGTCCTTGTCTCACTTGCTTCCTTTGAAACTTTCAATACGATTATAGCCACTTTTTCTCCCGATTTATTAACAAGTGGCATTTCTATTCAAGAATAGTGATCTTGAAGAATTGCCCGTAAACTGATTCCACTCAGTGTGGATCTATCTGTGTGTAGATTAACTATCCTTTGGTTAGCATGTACGAATAATTCGTAATTAATAATTTGATCATTTAGGAGCCCATTGTCCTACCATAGCATTGTCCTAGTGAACTCCATACAATTCACCAACTCTCTATAGATCAGGCTAAATTAGCATACATCTGGAGACTCTTCACATTGCCGAAGCTTATTTTATTGAAAGTTCTCATAAAGCTAACTATAGAAAATAGCTGCCTTTATGCACTCCTCACAAGTTCGTGAATGGTTGTTTCCTTGAATCTACCAGTCTTGTAGGCATAGTCGTACATTGCGCAATGAATATATCACCGCCTTGTTATCAGTAAGCCAACTCTCACATATTTGGTAGTTCCCTTCTTGATTTGTTTATGAAACTATAGTAAGACCAAAGAACATTTGTTATCCAGACGATCCCTCTTTTGAATACTGCGACTAACTTTTCCAGGGATTGGACCATTTTATTATATCACTATATCTCTTTATTGTAGGTTTGTATATGTGGAGAAAGAGAGATAATCTGGATTATGTTAGAGCAGGATTACTTTCAGAACAAGGTTGGAGAACAAAGAAGAATATATAACCATGAAGATTATAGAACCACGAAGATCATACAACCACGAAGATTATACAACCAGAAAGATTATAGAACCACGAAGGTTATTGAACTACGAAGATTATACAATGAGAAATATTGTAGAACCATGAATATCATACAACCAGGAAGCTTATAGAATTACGAAGATTATGGAATCATAGAGTTTATAATACAACAATGATTGTAGAACCAGGAAGATTATAGAACCACGACTATTATAGAACGAAGAAGATTGTAGAACCATGAAGTTTCTAGTACCAGGATGATTATATAACAACGAAGACTAGAAAACCACAAAGATTATAGAACTAAGAAGAATATATGCAGAAACCAAAAGTAGTTCTGACAGATGACATTGATTCAGCCAATATAAATCAATTTGACCATAAGAAACATTATTTCACAACTCTTCATTAGCATAGGTCAGGATATCGAAGTCTAGCAAGAAGGCCGGAAAGAACTTGTGTAGGTATATCAAAAACCTATATTGATTGCGATTTAAGGTTACCAGCATTTTGATTATAATATCCTAATCGAATATATGTGCCCAGTACGAGTATCATTGAATACGGAGATAATTTTTGCAGACTCATTTACGTCATCGCCGACAAAATTATAGTTCTTCGCTTTTTTCATACTCTTTCTTACATCTCCAATACTGATATCTTCATTCCATTATTATTCCATCACTTGATATATCAGATAATATACAACTAAGTATCCAGAGTTTATCTTCTTACCTAGTCTTATATAAATTCTTCAGAATATTTCTTCACAAACTTGCCTGGATATGATTTCCTCGTCTTCCCGCTTATCACCGCAATTATTCTCACATTCATAATAAATATTACGGTAAACTTCCAATTCAATTTATCTGAGAGTAAAAGATTCCACATCGTTAATTTTAATCAGTTCCAGAAAAAGGAATTCTTAATAAATTGTAGGTTCATCGCCATCCACATTCAAATTATTGCTCCAGCACTGACTGACAAGTCCACATTAATCATGTGTATTCCTTTCCACAGCAAACACTCACTCGCACACAACCTGCAACAACAACAACCTACAATAACAAACTGCCACAATCTACAACAACAAACTGACACAACAACTATAACAATTAAGTATGTAAACATCATCAATAAACAATAAAATTTAACACCCTTACAAAACTCACCTCGTTTACGAGCGACTCTCCGCTTGAACATTGTGCTCGTACTTTCCTTATAATTTATGACCCAATTCCCTGTCCAACTCCAATTCCAATTCCAACTCCATTCCATTCTTTCCTCCGTTTGTGTATCTTTAACTCCGCAACTATTGATTTTTATTTACTGATCAACACGATCAGATTTTGGGGGCAATTAACGATCTTATAATGCCCGTCGAACAATGCGCGTTGAGCCGTCGTATCCACCACGAGTTGAAGAACACGCTCGAAAGAGGAAGCAAGAAGAAAAATTGTCACGCAAGGAACATAATTCAAAACTCACTCCTTTTTTGGATTTTATTTTTTTTGGATTTTAATTTTTATTTGAATAAATATTTTTTTCTGATATTTTGTTGTTGTTTTTTTCGTGTGTTGTTCTTGAAGAATTCCGAAGGAGACATTTTTTTGTTTGAAAACTTTTCGTGAGATGTTATCAACGCAGCTTCAGTTGTTGTTGTGTTGTGTTGTGTGCCATAAAAAGAGGTATGCAAAGGAATCACCTTTGAATGGGTCTGCGAAGCAAAGAGGCAAAGACAAAAGATTACGATCGCAGGAATTTCGTAAAGACGCTCGAAACAGGTCTGCGTCGTTTGCTCGGTTTGCTCTTTCTTTTTGTATTTACATTGGCGACTTGTGCCATAAATTAGTTGACAGTTAAGGTGACAGACACACGCAAGCACACAGGCTCGCAGGTATGTACACGGGCCCGCTCACATGAGGCCAACACGAACTTTTCTTTAATTTTAATTATCGCTGTTAAAGTGAGCGAAAGCGCGTAAATGCACATGCGTGCGCTCTCCTGGCCACGTCAGCAAGGATGGAAGCTGACTTTGCACTGAGCTTCATGCAAATATATAAGCATCCATAGGAGGACTACTTCCAGAAGTCAGCAAGACAAATTATGGCATTAGACCCGGGAAGTCTGCGTGAGTGTCTGCCGTGACTACTGTGGAGATGGCTTCCAAACCTGTAAAGGAAGCTGCTGGAGCCGGAGAGAAAAATACAGAGAAAGCGACAGATTATGAGAGAAAGATATATTTTCGCGGTAGAATGGGGGTTATAAAGAGAGAACGAGCGTTATATAGAAGGAACCAGAGTTATAGAGATAGTGAGAGTTATAAAAAGAGAGACAGAAGACAGAAGATTTGTAGAGATATAGTGAGACTTCTAGAGATAGAGTGACAATTATGCAGAGAGAGAGAGAGAGAGAGAGTTTTCTGATTGATAGAAAACAATACCGAAAGAGACAAAGAATGAGAGAAAGATTCAAGGATAGAGTGGGAGTTGTAGGGGGAATCCAGATTTATATAGATATAGTGAGACTTATAAAGAGATATATTGAGAGAAGCATTGAAAGACTGAGATTGGTATATAGAGTGAGAGAGATAGAGACTGGAAAAGGGGGAGAATGAAAGAGAGAGAGAATGAAAGAGAGAGGGGGAATGAAAGAGAGAGAGAGAATGAAAGAGAGAGCGAGAATGAAAGAGAAAGAGAGAATGAAAGAGAGAGAGAGAATGAGAGAGAGAGAGAATGAAAGAGAGAGAGAATGCAAGAGAGAGAGAATGAAAGAGAGAGAGAAAATGAAAGAGAGATAATGAAAGAGATAGAGAATGAAGGAGAGAGAACATGAAAGAGAGAGAGAGAGAATGAAAGAGAGAATGAAAGTGAGATAATGAAAGAGAGAGAATGAAAGAGAGAAATAATGAAAGAGAGAGAATGAAGGAGAATGGAAAAGAGGGAGAGAGAGAAAATGAAAGAGAAAGAATGAAAGAAACAGAATGAAAGAGAGAGAATGAAAGAGAGATAATGAAAGAGAAAGAATGAAGAGAGATAATTAAAGAGAGAAAATAAAAGAGAGAATGAAAGAGAGAGAAAAATAAAGAGAGAGAGAGAATATAACAGACAATTAAGGAGAGAGAATGATACAATAAATAGAGAGAATGGATGAAAGGATAATGAGAGAGTGAATGAAAGGATAATGAGAGAGTAATGAGAGAAAGAGATAATCAGATTATGTTAGATAGAGAGAGAGAGACAGACGTTTTTGATTAGAGAAAGAGAGCCCTCCGGGCTCATCGCTGAAAGAGTCATGGGTGCTGGTATACCATTCCCCTGGCCGCCACGAGGAGGCAGTGAGTATTCTTAGAAGAGTTCTCTGTAAGGATCAGAGGCTTTACCTTTAGCGAAAGAGAGAGGGAGTTAAAGTGAGTAAGAGTGAGTAAGAGTGAATCAGAGAGAGTGATAGTGAGTGACCAAGAATGATAGAATAGAAGATTGCGCCAATTCTGGTACGAAAATTTTCTCTCTCTGCGCAACTCGTCACTAGGCACATACAAAATGCATACATTTTTGTGCGAGAAATGTGAAAATTTGTGTTTAATATTAAATATTTTATTATTTTCCGCATTTTATGATAATATTTATATAAATAAATATAAAATAATATATTTCAATTGATTTGGCATTGAAATTTTTGTTTAATTCAGTAATTTTTTTGGTTAAATTTGTGTCGTGAAACTTGTTATTTACTGTTTTGGTGCGATAATGGGAATATAAAATGATATAATTGT
This sequence comes from Clusia tigrina, assembly GCA_920105625.2. Taxonomy (NCBI): domain Eukaryota; kingdom Metazoa; phylum Arthropoda; class Insecta; order Diptera; family Clusiidae; genus Clusia; species Clusia tigrina. The sequence continues at coordinate 64,512,563 of OV050033.1, read as the reverse complement.
GGGAAATGAAATTCTAATATGTGTATATTAATATATATATTTATATTTATTAAATCACTACACAAATTCACATTTCCGTTTTTGGTACATGAAAATCCGCTTAATCCGCTGCTTAAGTCCTTTTTATCGAAAGAGTTTTTCAATAATTTGTATTCGTTTACTTGCAAGTGCATTTGTTAAGTTATATATAATTCAAAATAATTGAAATCCTTTAAATTCACAATTTATTGCCTTTGCGCATCCATTTTTCACATCACAAAATATTTTAGAGTGCCATGTGACGTCACAGCCAATCAGCTGTGCTGAGTTTTTGAGAGAGAGCGAGCCTGCGCATGGCGTAATCTTCTGTTCATTCTTGGTGAGTGACAGTGAGTGAGAGTGAGTATGAGGGAGAGAGCAAAATGGAGGAAGGGAGTGGAGAATCAACAATTTATTCAGCTCTTTCGACTTTGTCCGACGATAATTTCAACTTGACAACTCGGGAATGTTAGACGTGCGTTCATCTTTTTAAAGCAATTTGGCAGAATATCATTGAGACACAGTGCTCTATCCTCCGTAACGTAATTGTCAGTAGATCACCATGAATAAGCTCTGAGCAGCTGAACCTAAACGCCGAAACCGTGGTTCTGACACTCTCCACAAGATTAATCACATACCGGGTTTCAGCTGCCATGTTCGCTCTTTATAACCGCTTAGCAAGTTTGGAGACATCTGAGCTTCCCTTCGTCTCGAGGCCTTTCATTCCGACCCTGTCCTAATGTGCTCCGAAATGAGTGTAGCGTAATTTGTGCTGCGTCGTCGTTTGGTTTTGTTTTTAATTTAATATTTGCCCATTAACACTAGGTGGCATTTTGCCTGGGCCACAGTCAGCAACGGAGTGAACACGAACACGAACACAAGCGGTAACAAGGGGACGCATGACATCCACGACGGCCAGCCGCAGGAATACCAGAAGTAGCTGGCACATAAGTCATCGTGACCAGAAATTCAATTTCAATTTTTATGATGCATTTTAAAACGCCATAAATTTTGTAATTTCCCAGCCTGCCGTGCCACATGCTCTCATGTCCGAGTGCGACATGGGAGTTTGGATTTGTCAACTGGTTTCGCCCGCTCAGCGGTCTGAGAGCGGAGTTTGTAGCCTGCCTCTGCGCGGCGTCTTAATTTTTTCATCACTTCTGTGGAAGTGTGAAGCGTGCGTGTGCCCGCTTGCGCTTGAATTTTGATGGCAAATGGCAAATTTTGAATTTGCAGCTTTTTGTGGCACTCATTTCGTGGTAGAGAAACATTCGAAGCTTGAAAGGCAACAACTTTAATGTACCTTGACCGAAAGCTGCAAGGAAGGAGAGGCAATTAATACACACACACATGCATATGCGAGTAATAAAGGGTGTGGGGTGATCTAACTGGGTTTTTAAGTATACTTCTATAGTGGGTCAATATGCAGACCCGGTGGTCACAGAAGAGTATATGGTAGTCACAGAGTATACGGCGGTCACATAAGATTATATGGTGGTCACATAAGAGTATATGGTGGTCACATAATATTATATGGAGCCCTAATTCATCGTCATCATACATGCGTCAGCATATGTTGGAATTAATATGTAATTGTTCCATAGTTGCATATTGCGACTATCACATGTCACATTTCTGTGTCTTCCAACCTTTCTTTTTTGATAAGACAAATCATATCTATTTAAAACTTCATACGAACTTTGTGCGGTCGATTTTTCCCAATATCCACCTATTTAAACATTCGCTGTCAGCTTGGCTTGTTGCTTAACCAGGATCCCCGAGGGGAGCCAGTGCAGCATGGCAAAAAGGGCTTTCGTAGGTGTGCTACGAAGAGCGCCAGTGATCAGTAGAGCAATGGAGCTTCTGATTTTATCAAGGGGTTTGATATTACAGGCTTTTTCGAGAGCTTGCCACCAGAAGACCGACCCGTATAACAGGTTTGGTTCAACGATGGCCGTGTAGAGCCAGAGCACGACTCGAGGAGGAAGTCCCCATCGTGCACCAACTGCTCTTTTACAGCAGTATATAGCGCATGTTGCCTTACGTGCCCTCTCAGCTAGATTGGCTTTCCAATTAAGCTTTGGGTCGAGAATCAGGCCTAAGTACTTAACGTGTGTGCTCAAAGAGAGCGGAGTGCCGTTTAGACTAGGCATTTAAACTTTGGAATTTTGTACTTCCTAGTGAAAAGCATAGTCTCGGTTTTGGATGGGTTAACCCCAAGTTCGAATTCGCGACACCAGTTCGACACAATAGAGAGTGAATAGTTCAGTTTTTCGGAAAGTGTTTGGGGGAATTTGCCGGATGCCGCGATTGCTATGTCGTCCGCATAGGCTATCACTTTGCATCCAGTAGATTCCAAAGTCAGTGGTAAGCAGGCTAGTCTCACAGTCGTGGGTTTGAATCCTGTCCAGGGCCTGGCCTCGAAATATATGTTATCTCTTTCATATCTGTTCATACGCCTCAATTTTTACTCTCGTAGGCTAAGACCTTAGTTGGTAGTGATCAATTAAAATTAATTATAATAATATATTTGTTCATATATAATAATATCAAATTTTTTCACATCTAAAAAATTTTCGATTTCTTTATATTATTATGGAATTCATTTCATGCCTCGATTTTTAATTTCTTTCGTTCTTGAAAATAGGTTTCACCGAATGTGTTTGAATTGAAAATTGTGGAGGATTTCTTAATTTTTGTTGCAATAATTTTTCTTTTATCCATCATTATTCATTTATTTATTATTTTTATTTTTCCTCCATTTTCATTCATTCTCCATTTTGAGTTCAGTTTGGTTCATTCTTCATTTCTTCATAAGAAAATTTGTCTTAAGAATGTTTTCGTGCGACTTTTCTTCTTCGTCATGATTTGTTCCAATTCTGTATTTTTCTTTAAATGTTTCATTAATTTCGGAAGATTTTCTATTACGATTTGAATGAGATTTTCGTTCTTCGTCATGATTTGTTCCACTTTTGTGTTTGTCTTTAAATGTTTTATAAATTTTCGAAGAGTGATTCCCTTGCGCTTTTTAATTAGTCTTCTGATTTTTATTTTCAACAATTTTTGGGATGTGAAATTATTGTTTTGTGGTCGAGTTTGGATTTTTGGTTGCAGACCAATTTCTTTATCCTCTTTTTGTTATTATTTTTCACTTCTTTATTGTGCTATTTTGTTGATCTGTGATTTTCCCATCTTGTTTTCTTTTGCTATCCATTTACTCTCAAAGTCTATTGAAGATTTATTGTGATTCTTGTTATTTGGATTCTTTTTATTCGGACGATATTAAATAATCAATAAGAGGGACCTGTAAACGACTCAGAACCAGACAGAAACCACGGATAATGCTGCTATTTACTATAATAGAAAGAAAATAAAATGTTTGTTGAACAAGAGCAAATTTTGTTGTCTATATAAATGCCCAACAAAATTTAGGGTGGAGATATCCTCAGCCTTAATTGTCAATATCAGTGAGAACACATTTGCCCATATGTGGGGAGAATTGAAACTCCGACTTGTTTAAATATACTCGTATGTCCTCCATTTCTCAGTCGCTATTTCAGTAAATCAATAGTGAATAACTGGATCTAAGGTGGTAAACCCCAATAAACTTCACTTCTTTGAGTTCCGGTATTTCGAGATTGGTTGGAACTTCAGTAAACATCCTTCGTGATATGAGGAAATAAAAACACCAGTAATTTTGTTTAATTTCAATAACAAAAATTTGATAAAATAACACACAAAATTATAAAACACAAATATATTAAAAATATGAATAAAAAATAAATTAAACAAAATAAAAAACATGAAAATATTCCCATAAATAAATGTAATTGTATTTTGCAATTCATAGTAAAAAATGTTAGAATCCGCATAATTTTCATAAGATCAGCGACTAAACAAGCCGCACCGAGGCGACTGCGGCGCTTCAATAGCTCGAAAAGCCTTACTTCAGCGTTCCAGGAAGACGCTCGACTGTCACCTTAGCTCACAAAGCAACAAAAATGCGAAATTTGTGCAAAATCGCTGAAAAACGGAGGCGGCCCATAAAAGTGAAAAAAATAACAGCAACAAATTAAAAATAAACTCGCACACTCTTTGAAGGAATTACTTCAAAATTATATAAACAAAAGTCGGTTCACGGCGAGGTACGAAATAGCAGTGCAGGAAAAGAACAACAATAAAAACAGAAGGGGAACAAGACACAAAATAAAAAGCAAAAAAAAAACATAAAATAAAAAGCAACAAAACACAAAATAAAATGCAAAAAAAACACAAAATAAAATGCAAAAAAAACACAAAATAAAAAGCAACAACATAAAAAGCAACAATATAAAAAAACACCAAAACACAAAATAAAGAGCAACAAAGCACCAAAATACAAAATAAAAAGCAAAAAAAAGTAGACAAAAATAATAAAACAAAAAAGGACCAAAATCAAAAAATAAACAAAACTAAAAAATAAAATGATGAACAAAATAATAAAAAGTGTTTAAGCAATAAAAACAAAAGTCGAACAGAAAAAACATAAGAACCTAAAACTGACACATTCAAAAAATAAATGATAAAAAAATGATACAAAAAAGAGTCTGAAAAACTTGGAGAGTCGCGTGGGAAACGCTTATGAGGAAAAATGAATTCCTGTTTACATTTGTGCACATAAAATATGAAATATGAAATTCATCAAATTGTGTTTATTTTTTCGAGTTTATTTACTATATTTGCTTCCGATTCTTATATACCCACTTACATACACATAAACTTATTCGCCTCTCTCAGTGTTGTTAAAGTTTTTGTATGGTTCGTTTCTTCCATTGCAGGTTAAACGTCCCAAAACAGAGCACACGGATACAAATGAACGAAATCGGTAAGGATACATAGAGATACCAATCTTTAATTTTTCCATTAAATATAGAATTTATACTAATTTACAGATATAGTAACACAATTTAATTTGTGTTAGTGGAATGTTTCCTGCGGGGATATTATTATTCTGTACTCATATATACAACTTTAAAGTCCTTTCAAGATGCTTAATTTCAATAGAAATGATTGATTTGTTAAATGAAAAACAAGCATTTAATGTAGGTAGAGTTGCAAGTTATCACTGGGGAGTAGAAGATCTTCCCTGCCATTATATTAAAAAAAGACCACACAGCTGTTAATTCGTAGGAGGCTAATCCAGGGACCTGATTTTTTGTTCTTTTTGTATCAGGTGAAACGTGCAGCTGTACAGCTGAACTCGGCCCAGGATCGACTTGGGTCATACCAACATTCTCTTGCATGATCCTCTCTCCTAAGATGTGAACACAAGTTCACCGCACACATCCCTGGCAGAGATGAAAGGTCTGAAGGCCACCTCTCCATGCCCAACACAACAGAAATATTCACTGATGGCTCGAAGCTGAATGACAGAGCGTGGGTGCACCACACAAGTCTGTAAGTCTGTACAGGGGTGTATCTAACATGCTCTGGTCTGCAGGATCACCAAGGAAACCTGGGCCTCGCTGAGCCCGAATAGAGCAATTACTGCAGCATTAGAATTTCTTTTGACTTATAAGTAAAGACCAGGAATTGAATGTAGCCACAAAGACAAAAGTTTACTTGCGTGAAATCAGACGTTATTGACATCTCCTTTACAAGGATTACCAACACCTTTATAAGCAATCACTTGTTCCCGACATTTGTTCCTCTATTACACCATTGTGAACATAGGTTAGGTTGTCGTGGCAGCTGGTCTACAGACCAACTCACATAGACCACCATGGGTCCATTGCGATACCACCGCACCTCTACTCGTCAAACCATTTTGAAGCCCTAATAAAGAGCAAGATTTGTTTGACCTTCGCGCCGGACACTTCCGTAAGAGAGTTGAAAGCGTATTTGCCTAAAGAGCCCGCTCTGCTTCTAGCTAGAGCCGGGCATCTACAGAAGAAATGTTCCACAGTCTCCTCCTCCTCATCGCCACAGCTTCTGCAGTATTCATGAGAGAATACTCCCAGCCTGAGAGCATGCCTGCAGTTATTGTGAACATACTCATCAACATGTTGTCTATATCCGTATCATTCAATTGGGGCAAATTAACACACCGGTTGTCTGCTTTTCATAGGCGTGGCTAATATAAATCCCTTTATTAAACTAGGTTTTCTGGGTCAACTGCATTCCAGGCACATATAAAATTCTTAATTTAATAAAGTGATCCAGATTTCTGGTTTGCTAGTTAATCTCTCACTTGCTCCCAATTTCCTCCAATTTGCCATAAACCATATTTAACTTCTTCTTGAAAGCCAATACAATTTGTTTCAATTATTCCTGCTCGCTTGTGGCCCAAGCGTATCGCTCCTTGCCTTGACCCATGACCCATAAATTACCGAGAGCAGCGACAAATTTTCAATTGCTTCTGCGTTAGTTTTCAAAAAGGAATTGAGAACACATACAAAAAAGGAGAAATTCCTCAGAATTTTGGAACAATTTGCATGCGTCCGTTAGACGGCGAAGGCACATGTGTAAAGATTTCACAGAATTGGAAGCATTTTTGTTCATTTTTTTTTTGAAGATTCAATCCTCGCTCTCAACTCCGCTCAGATATTAATGAAAAACCTGTCATACTTAAGCGTTTTTAACACTTTGGAAAAAAACGTGGATTCTTTAAGTACCCAAATGCGCTTAGCCTGCATGCGTCGCTCGAAGGATGCGCCCACTATTCGGGTACTTAAGAGATTAACGCTGGAAATGGAACGGAGCACAAAAACAACAAAAAGGAAACATAAAATGTTTAGAATTTGAAGTTTTAAGAGATGTCAGAAAAAGGGCATACATAAATTATGTGAGGTTCCGCTGAAGCCGGAGTTAAGGCAAAGTGAGAGTGGCGTGAATAGGCGAGCCATCAGGGGAACGTGTGTGCGAAACAGGGTTCAAATACGAGTATGTTATTCAAATTTACATTCGCTCATTATTACCTTACATTCCTTCTGGACTCCTGGATTACTGATATAAATATTTTCATAGATCATTTCTGAGTACTTAGCTGGTGTGTCTAATTGTATCATTAGTGAACTGTGACAGAAACATTGAACCCTAGGTAGAGAACTTGGCAGGAAAAAGTTTTAACAGATCAGCGGACGATCAAGGATATATCGCTAGCATAAAGTGAAATGGTTGTACTGTGAATTGGCTCCACTGTGAAATGGCTCCACTGTGAAATGTCACTGTGAAATGGCTCCACTCTGAAGTGGTTCCACTTCCAAGTAAACGAATCAATGCTTAGTTTGTGAGGTTGGGAATTCTAGAAAATAAAACTAAATAAATTCAGTTGATGAAAGACTCGCAATGTTGACATTATTCCCAACTGTCTGAACTAGGGATACATCAAGATCACATCTCCAGCACATAGTGAAATAGTTCCACTGTGGAATGGTTGCATTTTAAATACAAATAAACTAATCAATGGTTTGTTTGGAAGGTTGGGAACTGTAGAAAATAGACCTAAATAAATCAAGATGGTGGAACAACCACGATGTTGACACTTTTGCCTGAACTGGGGGGCAGATCAAAGTTATATTACAGCGTAGAGTGAAATGGTTGCACTGTGAAATGAGTCCACTCTAAACAAAAATAAATTAATCAATTCTTAGTTTGGAAGGCGGAGAGCTCTAGAAAATAAAACCCAGTAACGCAAGATGGCAAAAAAATTACAATATTGACACTATTCTCAACTGTGTGAACTGGAAAGATAGTACGAGTGCCAATACTGGAGAGTAGGAGTTAAACAACTATAAAAAATGTAAGCCTAGTAATACTCGTAGATCCCTACGATATTAATTGAATATCTAAAGGATTGGTGACTGATTTGCTGGAACAATACTTCGCGGATAAGGGTAGGAAGAACTAATTCAATGATCATTTCAGATCAGAGCAGAGTAAGCAGTAAATCTCACTGCGGCTCTCCTTTCACTTTGTCATTTCAATGTATGGTCCAAAACTTAACCTTCAGAACAACAATAACAACAAACCCATAAAAGTTATTTTATTTGGATTTATTTTTGTTTTCGTTCCCTATTAGTTATTTATTTTGTTCTCTGAGCTTATTTCACCTCCTTTTCCACCTTTTATTTGCAGTTACTTTTTATTAATTTTTTTCTTTGAGCTTAATTCACCGTCTTGTTTCTTTATTCAAGTTGGAGAATGAAACAGAGAATGAAAACGCAGAAAGCAACAACAAGAGTAGTGAATAAAAATTGCTTCAAACATGCAACTGAATATAAATACACAGGCAAGTCAAGTTCGACGCAACCAAACTTGATGCAACCAAACTTGATACTAGTTACGAGACTTTGATTGAATGCAACTTTTCAATTCGGTTGGCAGAGCCTCTTCAATGGATTTTGATAGACCAGTGGCATGACTGGTAGATGCCTCGAGGGCTCCTTAGCGCGGTAGGTAGTTATGAGCAAATGGAAATGTTACATGATAGACGAACATTTCCATTTGCTCGTGACTAGAATATAGATAGTTAGACAGTTAGAAGTGGAGTAGTCAGAAGAATCGTTGTAGAAGAAGTTCTCACAGCACTCAGGGACTGATGACCAATATACTCTAAGCTTGGAAATATAAGGGGTGGTAAATAGAGTATTTTGAAAGGAAAGTTACACCTTTTAAACTTCTGTGCCTCTTTTATGAATCTCAATAGTCTATCCAGGAATCAGAAATGTACATTGTCCGTTCCTAATACAGCAGACCCTAATATGCATCTCTACATTTGGGAAAAGGCAGGACAAACGTACATAAAATGTTCTGTGGGGTCCTGTTCTTCCGCTACGCAGGAGACGCATTTCGGTCTTTTGATGATGCCTATGGTCGCCATGGATTGTGCCCCTTGATTAGCCCGACAAATTTCCTTCGTAATGTTAGAAGCCAATTTGTAACTCTCGTGTTCGGGCTCTCTAGGAAGCACTTTGGTTGTTTTGCAGGCAACTCATATGTTCCATCGGGGCTTATGAATATTATTCACTTGGCCCTTGATCTAATCAACAGCTCTTGCCAAACTCATAGGGGTAATTGGTTCTGGTTCCATAGGCGTTCCCGCAGATCCAAAGGTTGCCAGTTCAGTTCGTTCCCCGTACACTAGTGTTTTGGAACCCAAATAAGTTTTAATGAACTCCACGTTGCGATGGAGTTAAGTGTTGACTCATTGATGGTCACAGTATAAAAATTGGCAAAGGCCTCTCATGGTGTTGTTACGCCACTGTGATAGACTGCCTTTGATTGTGCTTGGTTCCCTTCCTTCTGGTTGACACTACAGTTCTGCTCAGATGTCAGGATCGAGTTGACAGGAACCCAATTGACGAAGTGAGAGAGCATCTGTGATTTGAAAACTTTTTGCCTAGAAACAGATTTCATATTGCTGGGGTATTCTCCTTCTACGTGTGTCTTGCCCCAAGCTTATCGTTCAAGCTTAACCCACCAGTTCCCTACCGATACTTTGACCCCAAACTATGCAATGTTGTGCAATTGCAGGCCATCGTATTTAAATTACCTAGAATGCCATGATACCCCAGTTTAAGAGTTTAGCTAAATGCTTAGAGTACCAAAGAGTTCTCCCCTCCCCTCCCTTTCTCTCTATCGAACCAGACAGACTGGTTGCCGCATTAAACTGAAAATAATCGTAAATCAAATTTAATGGAGTGTTTTTGTAGAGCTCTCGCTCAATCAAAACAATTGATTTAGCTCTGCCAGGCGTGTTTATGTGACAGTGCCAAGTAAAATTGTACAATTTTATGGGAAATGTAATTTTTAATTTTTATGGCATAACATGACACAACAACGAAGCGAAAGGGGAGTGTGAGAAAATCGTTCAATGAAAATACAAATGAAAATGAAAAATAAACTAAAATGTTTGTTAAAATTTAATAAAATCGAAGCCATTGTTTTGAAACATAAAAAATTGTTACAAATTTTTTTTTTAATTAAATAAATGAAAACAAATAAAAAACATAAAAAAACACAAAACACACACACATACACACGCAGGCTCCAAAGTAAATAAAAACCAATTTCCATACAAAACGACGCGTAATTTAATCGTTTAATTATGCGATTACGTTGTAGGGGCGGACAGACGGACGGACGGACGGACTGAGGTCGAACTGTGTCTGCCGCCGCGGCTTGAAAGGCGAGATTTGAGTGAGCGCTCACTTGTCATATGAGAGCGTGCGTGCCTGCGCATATGCATGTGCATGAAGCGAGGTTGAGAGTGTATGTAAGCTAAGATTTGGTCTGTGTGCGGCTTCGTGTGCGTGTAATTAATCAATTCGTTTGTAAATAAATAGAAAAAGAGTTGTTTTTCCTCTGTGCCTTCTTTTTGGTGTTTTATAATTAGATGCAATTCTTAAGACCGACAATAAAATTAAATGAAATTAAGTGACGTATTTAGTGTTTGACAATCGGTCGGAATTTGACACCTCCACTGAGGTGACCGCGCCCGTGGTACATAGGAGTATTTGGGTGTAATTTATGCCTGTTTTTTTGTCAGGCAAAAATGTCACATTTCGGTGTTTTTGTTTTATAGAGCCTTTTGTTTCACTTCTAGAGAGCGTCTTAATTGGAGTGTGATTGATTGTGCGTGCCAGCATTGAAGGCACGAAAAAAGGGACACCTGAAATGTGAGCAGGAAAATGTGGCATCTAAAGAATATCTCAAGGCATATGTTCGATTGATCCTACAGAGGAAAAACATTCAAATAGACACTCTTTTTAATTGGAAGGAAAATTTCGGGTATTAAATTGCAGAAGCTAAAAAATCAATTTTAGAGTATTCGTAGTTAAAGGGTTAAGAAATTGTATGTATAGTTGTTAAATTCCTAAAGTCAAAGAAAATATTCATAGAATTCGGGGTTAAAGGGTTAAGAAATTGTGTGAATCGGTGTTAAATTGCTAAAATAAAAGAAGATATTCAAAAAATTCGTAATTAAGGGGTTAAGAAATGTCGAGCTAGGTATTAAATTAGGTTAAAAAACTAAGCATAAACTTCAAAATCAAAATTTAGAGAATTCATAGCTAAAGGAAAATAAACTGTTTTACTACCTGCTATTTTGCAGACGTTTCAAAATGAATGCCGTAGTTAAAGCGTTAAGAAAGTGTTTAATATAAATTATTTTGTAGAATTAAAGAATCAATTTTTAGTATTCGTAGTTTAAGGGTTAAGCAAGGGTTAAGCAAGACAAATTAATTTCAAAACATAGCGATTAATAAACTGTCTGACTAAATATTAAATCACATAAAATTAATAATACATTATTTAGCATTCGTTGTTCAAGGGTTAAGCATGCCTCCGACTAGGTATTGAAAGGCAGTATTTCAAAAATTTAGTTTTTGAAAAAGTAGTTACTAAAGGGTTAAGAACTTGTCTTATTGGATACTAAATTCCGGAAGTTAAAGAAACAGTTGTCCAAAATTTGTAATTAAAGGGTTAAGAAACTGTCTGACCAGGTATTAAATTGTAGAAAGAGTTCGTAGTTAGAGTGTTAAGAAGCTTTCTGATAGATTTACAGAGATTATAGAATGAATTTTTAAAAATTCGTAGTTAAAGGGTTAAGAAACGGTCCTATTAAGTATAAAATTGCAGAAATTAAAAAAATGTAGTCAAAGAAAATGGTTGTTTAAGAATTATGAAACTCAACATTCACTTTCGAAGAAAAATATTCCATTATATCCATTTCCACTAAGTATTAAATTGCAGAAGTTAAAAAATTAATATTTTAATAGTTTGGTACTTAAAGGGCTAAGAAACTCGTGAATAAATGACAGCAGTTCAAAATATATACAATTTGCCGTTCAAGGGTTAAGACGCTGTCCGACCAGATTTGAAGTGCCGAAGTTAAAGAATCAATTTTTAAGATTTGCTAGTTCATAGGCGGACTCTACTCAAGGTGGAATTGGTGAACATCGGTCATTAATCATTTCGCGCTCCACATAGCGAACAATTCCAGGTCCTCCTAACCTTGCATCTCCAGGACCTCATAGCGAGCTTTTCCATTGGCTTCTTAGCGAGCATTCCGGGTCCTCTTAGTGAGCATGTCTAGGTCCTCACAGCGGGCACTTTTATTGTACTTATAGGGAGTATTTTCATTGTCTTCATAGTGAGTATTTCGAGCTCCTCATAGCGAGCATTTTCAGGTCTTCACAGTGAACATTTCCAGGTCCTCAACGCGAATATTTCCATTGCCCTATAATCACGCCCGCAACAGGCAGGAAAGATCAACTCCTTTGCTTTCAACTGATTTGCACACTATGCCGTACCATTTTTAGCTCGTAGCGTGTCTTTCCTTATTATAAATACAGGCCATAAATTATATTTTTGGTTCATTTCAGTTTTGTCACACTTAAGTAGAACGCATCCGTCACTTCTGCTCCAAACCTGCATCAATCTTTTCTAATCTTCTTTCCGCAAGTTCTGAAAAGCAAAAAATACATTAAAAAAGCAAATTTGGATAATTCGAACACCAAAAAAAGGCACTACAACAACATTTGCTGAACACATGCTCGGCAAACGGTCGTTCCCAACCTCAGCTCAGCTTAGCACATTTCGGCTCTGCTCAGTTCGACTCAAGTGCACGCCTTAACGGTTCTGCTGTTTTGCTCAGCGACATTTGCGAGCGTTCCTGGGTACACAGGCCAAACACTTGGCTGCATCCAAAGTGAGTGTCTAAACAAAGGGACACTTGACTTTTGTATTTCCCAGTCGAGTGTTTATTTTTAATTTCCTTTGCTGGCCGCTGTCGCTTTCCATGGACGCCAGCGAGTCAACAAGTATTGATCTTTTATTGCTCCTTTTTAGGTTTTTAGTGTGTTTTTTGGAGACGATTTGTTTCAGTTTATTTCTTTTGCCTTCGGTTTAGTTTATTTGTTTTGTCCGTTCGACATTTATGCCGGTTGGTCGAATGATTTCGCAGAAATGTCCGTTAATATCTGTGTTTATTGGCTCAGTTGATTGCCGTTGCTTGGTGTACTGAACTAATCAGGTATGAGTTAACTTATCATAGAGAATTGGTTATCGAGCTCTCCTCTAAGCTTGGGATTAGGTACGTGATACGTGGATAAGTTGGCGTTATGATACTTGGAATCTTTTAGCGCTTGCTTGAGTGAACATCTTTTGCTTTAGCAGAGAGGGGGAAATTTTTCGAAAAGCCACAAGGGGACAACATAATAATTTAGGGGCTTATACCATATTCAAAAATGTTTCAGACCACATTCAAAAATGTACAATATTCAAAAATGTTTCATACACATTTCTGCAATATATTGATGAGTACATTTTTGGATCATATCTGCAACATGCCTATGAGTATTTAACAGCCACATGCCTATGAGTACTTAACCGCAACAAGCTGCTGAGTACTTTGCCGGAAGCATTCCTGCAACCTGTTGAAAAGTACTTCGAAACATGCTGCTGAGTATATTTTCGTAGTTTGTTCCTGAGTATACAACTGCAACATGTTGCCGAGTACATGTCTGTAACATTGGTATTGGATTAAAGACTATAATTCACTTTATAATACTCATAATTAATATATTTCCTTATATTTTCAGTATTTGCTCGCAATCGACCGCTCAACAACCAAACCAGGCCCAACTGCACGCCCACCCCAATACCAACCCACACCCGCATTCGCACCCACAAACCACGTCAACCGCTCATTGTAGTCCACTAGCTCTGCCGCCACAAACCCAGCCATTGCAGCCGACAATTACATCACTATCATCCCTGAACAGCCACTATACTGCCACGCCCAATATCAATTCCAGTTGCAGCCTGTCAGCGGCAGGCATAACTCACCCCGCGCTCACAGCAGCTGCCGCCGCTGCCGCATCCTTTTCACAGTCTGCCGGCAGCAGTTTCTCAACATATCAGCATGCAACAAACGCGCACAACTCTGCGAATGATGCGGCGAATAGTTTGAACAGCAGTGGCACAGCCGCGGGGGGTCCCAGCATACGGCATGCACACTCCGACCTGACGGGTGGCATGTCGCACTGGCTGAGCGTTGACTCACAGTTGCCGGCAGTCAAGTCGGAGGCTCGCAGTCCTGGGCTAAGTGTGTCAACTGGTAGCGCTAATGCCGTGGAAACGAATTCAGCAGCGTTGAGTGGCAGCATAGGCGCACCCAGTTCGCACTTAGACAATTCAACCAGCGCAAACGGCAGCAGCAATTCGGGAGGCCTATACAGTTGTGCGTCGGCTGGTGTGAATTCGCTGGGTTTGAGCGGTTTGGAGGCGTCTGCTGCCGCCAGTTCCTCTTCGGCGGCCATGGCTGCGGTGAACTCTTCCGCTGCGGCCGCAGCTGCCGTGGCTGCTTACGACTCGAAACATGATTACTACAATTACTACAACAGCATGCAACAGTACACGCCCCCCTTTTACTCCACCTACGGCTCACCGTATGCGACGGCTCGAGCAGCTTCCAAAATCGAACCGAACTCGCCGTACTTAACGTCGTCGTATGCCTCTGCCACCAGCAACAACAACTCGCAGCTGTACCCCACCGCTTACGGGTACAACAACTTTGCGCAATTCGGCACTGCGGCTGCTGCGGCGGCTCAGCAGGATTACAGCGGTTACTATAACGATCAGTACAGCAACTACTACAGTCCCGCCAACTACTCACCGTATGCCGTCAGCTCGCCCAGCTCCAGCGCCAGCCATGGCTTCCATGTGGCCGCCTCGAATCTCTCCGAGAGTCCCACCGACACCCACTCAACCACACCCATCTTACATGGCACCCATTCCCCACACTCTCCACTGCCGATCTCACCGAATGCCTCCGCCGCACTGAACTCGTCTGCAGCTGCAGCAACGCTGGTCAAAACTACACCCACCGGCAAAACTGGGCGTGCCCGCGGACGTCGCCACCAGCAGCCGAGTCCGACGCGCAGCACCAACTCGGATGCGGCCAATAACGATGCGGCCAAGTCACCAGAACGCGTGTTCATTTGGGATCTCGACGAGACGATCATCATCTTCCACACCTTACTCTCCGGCTCGTTCGCCAATCGCTATACCAAAGACCACAGCGCGCTCATGACCATCGCCTTCCGCATGGAGGAAATGGTGTTCAACATGGCCGACACGCACTTCTTCTTCAACGAGATTGAGGAGTGCGATCAAGTGCACATAGACGATGTCTCCTCGGACGACAATGGGCAGGATCTGAGCAACTACAATTTCGCTACTGATGGTTTTCATACGGGCGCTCCGCCGGGTGCCCCTCCCAATCTGTGTTTGCCTACAGGCGTGCGCGGCGGTGTGGACTGGATGCGGAAGCTGGCGTTTAGGTATAGGAAAATTAAAGAGATCTACAATACCTACAGAGGAAAGTGAGTACCAAGTTTTACAAATATCGGTGTTGTTACTGCAGAAATATAGATTTATATCTAACATATGCGGACACCACCGATTAGGGGAAGCATGCTGCTTAGTTTGACCGTGACATATGTTTTCTTTATGGGTACCGATAACGGCAACATGTTGCTATTGAGCCACTGTGTATACCGATTTATTTATGCTTCTGGCTCTGCAGCATTTTTAGTTGATCTTCCTAAGTATTGGTAGAATAATGCATCCTTCTTTTCCAGCGTTGGCGGATTGCTGGGACCTGCAAAACGTGACGCTTGGCTGCAGATACGTTCCGACATAGAGATGGCCACCGATAACTGGGCCTCCCTGGCCACCAAATGTTTGAATATGATTGCTCAACGTGAAAATTGTGTGAATGTGCTAGTGACCTCCACGCAACTGGCTCCGGCCTTGGCGAAGGTGTTGCTTTTTGGCTTGGGCGGCATATTTTCAATTGATAATATATATAGCGCACATAAAATTGGTAAGATCTTCATCAACTGGCAACATGTTGCGGTGATTTCTTACGGGGAAATGTTGCTGCATCATGTTGCAGGTGCTTGGGTGAAATGTTTTCATTTGAGTTTCTCCATTTTCAGGTCAGGAAACCTGCTACGAACGCATTGTCACACGCTTCGGTCGCAAAAGTACTTACGTGGTGATCGGTGATGGTGCCGAGGAGGAGTCCGCCGCCAAGGCCATGAACTTCCCCTTCTGGCGCATATCGTCGCACAGTGATATACGCGCCTTGTACACCGCGCTCGACATGGGTTTCTTATGAAAAATTCACCCGCAATCAAATAATTTATGTAAATTTAATAAACCCAATGCTGTAAATTTAATTTAAATGCAATTACAATGAATGAAATTACGAAAATTACGCACTAAAGTTAAAAAAGACTAATTTAAAATTACAAAGCATAAATTAATTATTTTATATTAAAACGATTTTTCTGTACAAAGTTTTTATGCACACTTTAATTGTTCTCTCTTATTTTTTCTCTCTTGTAATATTTATTAAAATTTTTAGCCTAAGTTTGAATTAAACAAAAAAATTGTTTAGAATTTATTATTTTCGATAACACACAAAACAAAATATTGAACAAATTGCAGTAAATATCGAAAAGGACATTTGAGGCAAAATAATTTAATTATTTTGTTAAGTATTGCACATATTATTATAGACTTCTTTTATTAGTTTAAATATTTTTATTAAACATAAATTATAAATAGTGTGAAAATGAGTTAAGCAAGCAGAGAATTGCAAGAAAAATATATAAAAAAGAAATTGATGGTATGAACATGTGTTTAGAGGCAACTTGTCTATAGAAAAAGAAACACAAAACACATTTCAAGCTAAAAAATTCTGTTTCTGATTTCACTAAGCACCTTCAATATAGTAAATCACTTAGTTTACAGTTAGTTTAAAGTAGTATTGAAATTGATTAAAACAAATAAAAACGCACTATATACAAAAATTAGCCAGCAAAAATTAGTATACAAATTAGTCAATTCATAAGCAGATATTTACATATATATATATATTTATAACTATATCTGTGTGGTAAAATAATGTTAAAAATTCTTTGAATGCAACCGAGTGATGTTTGAGAGGCTCTGGGCTGAGACTGCAATAACTGCGCTGCGGTTTGGAACTTTGCTAGAGAGTTGTGAAAAGAAGTGACAGCAACTTATGTTTCTAACAACACTCCTTGTACGATGGTTTGCAACTTTGCTAGAATCTGTTGTCGATATCAGAAACATAAATGTTTTGTTACCTAACAGAATTGCCAATTGATTTTATTGTACACTGTTACTGTTACTTAACATTCGTACAGAAACATATATTATAGAGACATCCAATTTCCCTCTGTTAAGCTTGTATACAAAATTCGCAGGGAGGAAGACTTTTTAGAATGAAAGATACAAAGTTGGCACAACTTGTTTTGTATACACGAAGTGTTTATAATCAATGTTTAGATGCTCTACGTATTTGTATAAAACAATTAATTTAATAATGTAATTGTGCTGATTATATAAAGTTTTATTTAGAAATTTTTTTTAATATGGCTAACAACCACTCACCATTCATCTCTAATATAGTATAAAATCAAATAAGCATACATACAGCAGAAATATAAATTATGAGATATTTGCCCATTAAACTTTTTGCCAAAAAATCGCAACAAATATTTATTTAAAAATAAAATTAAAAGTTTTTGTTAAGGATTCGAAACTACCTCAGGAGTCTATTGCTGACAGCTTAGATCACAGTAGCACATATTTGGTTTTCATTTCAATTTTATACCATATAGCTATGCATTCGCATTGATAATGTTGTATTGCAAATTGAAGATGTTGTATTGCAAATTGATTCTTTATTTACTCTTTCGTTGTTCTTTGATGTGGCGGTTTTGCTTGTCGGATAAAGAACACCGAAAGAATGGAATGAAATTAATGCGTTTCTTTAATGTAGAGCATACACAATATACATACAAACACACGCTTCTTGAATACATATGCATGGGAGAATGTACACATTCATTCTACTCGAATGTAGGTCAAACGGTCTCACATGGTTTAGAGATTAATATATGTTTCTGGTATAACGAAGGTGACCATACGTTTGTTGGATGAAATCAGTACATGGTTAAGAATGGAATATAAACTGGTGCATAAAGTAGCATCAGCGATAACTAAGGTGACCATATACTTATTGGACAAAATCTGTACATTGTTAAGAATGCACTTTAAAAGCATGACAGTGAACTTCAATATCAAGACAATGCACCTACGAATCAAGACATTAATTTCAATATAACAACGCTCCATTCATTGCCATATAACTACACTCCATTCATTTATACTGATATTACTACTACTGCTTGCTTAGCTCTTCCGCCCACCACCGAGGTTTTGGCTTGCCCCTCAGCTTCTTTATCGGACACGCTACGGCCAAGGCCGCGTTCAGGCTATTAGCAACAAAGCCAACCATTTTTTCTAGCCCTTCTATGGCTTGGTACACTAGATGGACAAACATTCAGGGTATTCACAAGTCAATGCACCTAAGAACCAAGAGAATGTATGAGTTGGAACTAAGGAATCTAAGGTATCTGTAAAATAGTCTTCATTCGCTGGCCTCAATGCGCTAAATGACGCTTAGTTGAAATTCTCTAAGGAATTACAACAACACAGCTTACTGAAGTCGTTATTTCTAACGAGTTTGGAATTGGTTATAGTAGATAGGAACTGTGCTGCCAAGTCTCACTTTTTATGGTTTGTGCGGAGAATAATATTTCTTTTCATATAAAATAACAATTTCTTGTTAGGAAGGCATGCACTGGGGGATTGCGTTATGATATGATAACCAGAGAACTTAGCAGAGATGCTATATCCTTACTCCATATAAAATACCTTCTGTTGCTTATTAGCACCTTACGAAGTATTTATAATTTAATTCAAAATTCATTGTTCCCAATAATTTCGTTAAAGTTATCTTAGTGCTGGCTTCTTTAAGTTATTCCACACTTCAGCTGAGAAGGCAGTCGAATGCAGCTGTCGAATGCTCCTGGCCTGACACCACCATATCATATTTTTAATAAGACTCGATTTCAATTTAAAACTTCCATAAATCCTGATTATGCAGCATGTTTTGGTGATGAACATTTAATGCCTGGCTATGAAAATTGCCCGAGTCCAGTGAGCTGGTTGGGCAATTTGTACTGGCTGGGAAAATGTGGCTGCCAGCTGGCCCAGAGCAAATTTCAATTTACTTTATATTACACCTACGGCTGTGCTAGGGTAATCTCGATTAAAGTGAGTTAATACTCTATAAAGACGAGCGTGTTTATGGCCCTTCGCAACAAACACACACACGCGCACACACACATGCATATTATTAGTAGTACAAGTGAAAGCTAAAGCTAGTGGGGTCCTCTCGTTAGGAACGGATGAGGTAAATCCCACCATGACGCGTCTGAGTGGCTTCTACTTATAGCAGATTAAATTGATAATAAAAACAGTTGGAAAATGTATGAAAAAATAAGTTTACTGAGCATGTATGTCAGTCTAGAACCTCTCATAGGGTTCTCGTTACTTACAATTTTAGATAAATAGAATACTCTATTTTTATGAAGATCAGTGTTGATTTTTCCCCAGAGGAGACTAATCGGCATACTAACTCGCGGAATATTAAGCAACTAAATTGTTCCTCTGCACAATTTTTTCAAAATTTTTTCGTAGAAGATTTTTGACTTACAGACTAGTTCCGACAGATTACTAATTCTAAAGACTACTTTCGGCAGACTACTTGCGCCAGTCTACTGCCGACAGACTACTACGGAGGGACTCTTTCCGAAAGACCGATTTCTACTGACTGCCTCCTTCGGACTACTTCCGACAGACTACTTGCGGATACTACTTTCTTGAGACTACTTTCGACAGACTACTTCTGAAGACTACTTTCGACAGAGTACTTCCCGCCTACTACTTCCGTAGACTACTTCCTTCAGACTACTTCCCTCAGTCAACTTCCAACAGACTACTTCCTTCAGACTACTTCCGACAGACTGATTCCTACATAACACTCTCTACTAACTTGCGCCCAGTTCCTAAGGGTACTTACGTCAGTCTACTTTCAACAACCTGCTTCAGAGGGATGACTTCCAAACACTAATTCCGGCGGACTACTGCCGACAGAACTACTACCTACAGGCTACTTCCGACATACTACTTTTGACAGACTACTTCCGTCAGATTACTTCCTTCAGACTATTTCCTTCAGACTACTTCTTTCAAACTACTTCCGACAGACTACTCTCGAAAGGGGTATGAAGAAACAACTCTCAATAGTGAATTTTCCATTGGAAGATTAGGGCACAGAATTCTTGAGTGTAACGTTATCCCTTTGCACAGTTTACGTATCAATTTGCTCCGCTTTTCTTCTTTTTCTTCCTCTGAGTCAATGTCCTGTATCTGAATTCGTCTAGGATATAACAAACTACGATTCTTAGAGAACACACAAAAAGGCTCCAGAAAAGAACTTACAAAACCAGGAGACGACTTTTATTAAGAAGCTAATTGAAAGCCACTGTGAGTATGGTAGAAATCTCTATGCAAGGACTAGTAATGCCATCAATATCGTGGAACTGCTGCTGAGCGAATTGGTGGAGCATTTTTTAAAGGAGAACTTACTTTGCTTGGTTTGCCCATTTTTATGTAGTTATATCTAAGCATGCACAGGCACCCACCCGGCAGAAAAATCGACTAGTGTGGTCAAAAAGTGGAAGTTGTTGGTGCGCAACTATTTCGCGACTGAGTAAGAATGAACTGGATAGGAGTAGAATTCAGTGGACTTAATTAGGGAATTTAATGCTGATATTTGTTAAACAATTCAATCCCATAAAATATATTATACAAAAAGTAATCGTAATCGGCTGATAAGGTTAGCAAAAATACTCAGATTGAAAAACTAATTCACTGATCTGAAAGCCGTAACCGAAGGTGCCATAAAAATACTCTGGAGAATACTAAATACAGTATCTGGAAAATACTAAATACCAAATCGCAGGATTCTTGGGGGCTACATGTGGAAAAATTTGTTCACCAGTTCTCCCAACATAGTGGGGTTGGTCAAATTTGCTTGAAGCCGCTTGCTCTCATAGGTAGGTAGGTACGTAAAATGGCTCGCGACCTCGGTTCGCCTCAATTAGCAATAGTGCCGTTTTATTACCATGTCCTCGCGAGCCTAAAGAAAATGGAAATATACTTTTTTATACTTCCAGCTATCCCGAGTTGTTAACAAATTCGGATAGGTCGGAAAGTTCAAAGCTAGAGTAATGTCCTCGACTCTCTAGAAAAGGGCAACTGAGATATTTGAGTCTCAAACGAGCGAGGGCTGAGCAATCACAAAGAAAGTGTACGACTGTTTTTTCCTCCTGTGGGTCCTTACAGCTCCTGCAATGAGCATTGAACGGAATGCCCATTTTTTCGGCGTGTGTGCTGACAGCGCAATGATCCCTGCATACAGCTCATAAGGTAATTCGTGATCATTCGAAAGTTAGCTGTAACTTATGAACTTATGACGGGTCTCTTGCGGAAAGTAAGGATTATACAGCAGTTATGCATACCTATCGTATAGAAAGTCAGCACCATGCTAAATAAGGCACATCCATCTAGTTATCATATGAATCCGATATCAGACAAGTTTGCTTCTAAAATACGTTAAAATATG
Organism: Clusia tigrina; assembly: GCA_920105625.2. Classification (NCBI taxonomy): domain Eukaryota; kingdom Metazoa; phylum Arthropoda; class Insecta; order Diptera; family Clusiidae; genus Clusia; species Clusia tigrina. Next base: position 64,490,926 of record OV050033.1, on the reverse strand, counting down.
GTAAATTAAAGTTGAATGTGAATAAATACATAAAGACTTCTTTCGGTCCTATGGAAGATATAAATATTTTAAAACTAGTCACAATTCGTATTCGATTTCCTTCATTTTATCCAAAAAGGGCTGAAGGTATACATAAAAGGCAATATATGGTAGCAGTTAAGCTATATATTGCCTATCATAGGCCGACTGGGTCTTCATTATTAATCAACCAATTGAATTCTCGCTGTCTCTCTAGCTACTTCTCGCTCTTTCTCGCTCTGTATTTCTATCTATTGCTCTCTAACTCGCTTTTTCTCGTTAGATTATCCCCCTCAATGCCACGCATTTCCGATCTCTCTTCCGAACTGCCTGTTTCCATATTTACATCCTCATCTAGTTGCTTTGCCAACAGACGCGGAACTACTCTGCAAATTTCAATGCTGGGTTTTGTTCATACCACACACGTGCTCAAACACAAACACACACGCACACACATTCATAAAAGCTCATGCACACTTATGCATAAACGCCTATGTGTGTGTATATTCAGGTGTTTAATTGTGGAAATGTGAATAATTTAATCAATTCCCGGTTTAGCTTTTGTTGCGGTGCGGCTGTGGCTGCCTTCTGGGGACATTAACCGCTTCACATGCGTAATTGCCACCGCTGGCCGCCACAACGTTTTAATTATACAATTTGGCGTTGCATGTCACTTGCGGTCGATTTAATTTGGCAAAATATTTTCTAAATGGTCTATTCATTCAGTATTTAAGGATTGTTTATTTTGGTGGGCTGGAATTTTAGCCTGTGGAATTTTTAGTGGATTTTTGTGAGTCTTACTACATAACTGTTTTACTACCAGTGTTCCGGTTGAGGTTCGGCTGTAGTCAGCCCCATTATGGACACTGACTCTTCCTTTGGCCGCTTTGAGGTCATACCTTAAGACGTGTTATAGATTTGGGATGTGGATACATCTGATCACAATTGTAACTACGTATGGCGAATTTGATGATAGGGACATGGTGATTAGTCTTTAGGTCGCTTAGGTGGAAAGCTTCGTTTTGATCCAGCATAGTAAGGTATATATATTGACAAATAGGTACCTGGTAAGTGGGTATACCTGGTGCTTATATCAAAAGGAGTTCTTTGAGGTGACAGAACCTTTTTGTCCTTTCAAGTCTGTGGACATGTAAGAATGAATGTACATCGGTGTCTTGTCGTGCTCCTGCAGCTGGTAATAAAACAAATGAAGAGTTAGAAAGCGGAGGGGAGGTGAGGGGTATGGTTGTCGAAACGTTTTTTATATCAGCAAGAAAACAAATATGAGTGTACAAGTATTGAATTGAATCCATTAAATCAGCTTCTGAATCCCTTCCAGAAAATTAGTATTCCGGAGGTCCTCTAAATAGCCTATTTATTGCCCAGATCATGCTTTTTTGAGATCAGTGTCTATGCTGGAGAGTACTGAGTTTTGGATATAGTTGAAAGTCAGAAGGAGCAAAAATTTGGTGAATATGGTGGACCAGTTTTTGACCTACCAATGCACTTAAATGAGAACATAGGAATATCTGGATAAATTGGGCATTTTTTCTTTCATCCCTATCCTCAAATGGTCCAGTAGTGGTGCATGGTACCACTAATCGAGTATCATTAACCGAGTACCACTGTCACTCTAAAATGATGCTATAGTTTGCCTTTTGCACGTGGTGCTGCAAAATAAATTACGAATATATCACGCTACTTGGGTTGGAGAAATGAGTACCAACAACTAAGGCCTTCTAATCGAAGAGAAAAAGATGTAGAAAGAAGCATTTTGCGGACCATGCCCGGGAAGGGTGGTTCTGTCATCATTGTGAATTATATTTTATGAATATTAGTTTTATAAAAAATTTGTCTTTTGTATATAGTTACAAATTCCGGCGATTTCCATGAGTAGTTAATGTCAAGAGAGAATGTTAATGCCAAGTTTCATCCCAAGTGGACCATAGCAGCCACTCTTGCATCTTAGTTTCTATTCCATTGGAACTTTAATAACGTATTTAATAAGTCATCCTTTTATCTCTAAAAGAACTATTTGGTAACTCTTTGGCACTCAGCTTGGTAAAACTGTGGCCAGGGCTGCATTAACATATGCGGCGCCCTCAGGAAAAATATTTGTGGGGCCGCTAAAATGTTTGCTAAACATTACTTCTTTGTGTAGTGATGCCAAAGCAGTGATTCCACATATTCTCTCGGCTTTCGTGGTCTCGTGTTAAGCATCGAAATCGTGGAGTCATGTGCTCGTGGTATTCGGATTCCAGGCTTGATCTTAAAATGCGCCTCTCTAAATCATTTTCTCTTGTCGTCAAAGGCCTTAGTTGCTGGTACTTATTTTCTCCAACTCTAGCAGGCATTCTCATCCTTGCAGACATAATTAATTATGGTGATATATTTAACTCCTTTTGGAGCATAAGCCGTCTAATTCTGTGAGAGTATTAATAAACAAAAAATTTGAAGAAGCAATCTAAAAAGATTAATAGCAAAATTTACTGAAGAGTTGTGGCAGTGGATTCTAGAATATGAGGCCTGGGTGAGATTATATTCCTATGCTTCTGGAACTAAACTTCACGAGAGGTGTGAGAGACTCAGCCGTTTATTTATATAGTGATGGGTACAAGCTATAATTTGATCAGGAAGTGGTAAATTTCTGTCAAAAGCTTCAAGAATCAAACTTATTATAAAAGCCATAAGATAGGTTCAAATTTTATGTCTCCCCATCTGCAGGAAGACTCTACTGGAAGACTCTTCTGTGAACACTGATGCCAAATTGGATTTATTACGCTGTGTGCATAAGAAGAGTTTATTGGTTCCTCTTAAACTGATTTGATATCTGCGCCTCTTCTGAGTTATTTTGTGAAGGCCCCCTCCCCTGAGCGCCCTAACCAAGAAATACCGCACTGAGCATCAAACTACGCTTCTTTACGCGATATGCATCTTAATTAGTTGCTGCCAATACGATTCTCACTCGATAGGGGCGAACGCAATAAACAAAACACGCCCGCCCAAAATGCAATTAGCAAGCGTCTCGGCTTTAAGTGTGTGCGTGTCGTGGTGGGCGTGTAAACGGCTGCAGGCACAACCAAATAAATTTGTGCGGCTTTTGTGGCAGTAAATCACCGGCTTAGCGTAGGCCACAAGTCCGGCAAGGAGTGCCCTCTATTTGCCAAAGATCGGCTGCAACTCTTTCCCATTCTTATTTATATCTGCTTCTGAGATTTCTATTATGATTTAGTGTGTTGCTGGGTCTGGGATTCTTCTAACTAGGAGAGCCGTCGTGTCCCTCGCAGGATTGAGGTGGTCGTAAATTCCAGTCACTGACTTCGTGGTCATTAGGGCTGCAAATTGTGCGCGCCTAGACAAATGAAATGAAGCTTGCAATGAGGAGCTGCTTAAATGTAGCTGCTGCGCCAGTTTAAACTGCTCTTCTCTCCCAATTGCATTTCCAATGCGGAAATGAGCATGAATTATGCCCAATGGCTCAAGGGACATGTTGTGATTTGTGTGCAGAATGTGGCAGAGGTAAAATATGCCCCAAGTGGTGCTGAAATTGGCAATGATTGAGGATTCCATTCTCGAGATGGACGAAGAACATACTAAAACTGAATATAGGAATGTGCAATTTAGCGTGAGAACTGGGTGCTGCGTGATTGAGAAAGGATCTGAGCTGTTACTAAGAAAGGAAACAGATGAATTCAGTTTGTGGAGGCTGTAGATGGAATCAAGCTAAGGTTGATTTAATGAAATAATCTGTAAAGTTTATTACAAAAATCACTGAGCAAGAGTTGGTGGCAGTTGATAGTAGAACATGAGGCCTTAGTAAGAGTTTCCTTTTCCTATGATTCTGAATCTAAACTTCATGAGGGGTGTAAGAGACTCAGCCATATATTTATATACTGCTTGGTACCAATTATAATCAGACCAGGAACTGGTGTCTACTCAAGTCAATCCCAGTCCTTGAAATGTGTTCAAGAAGAGAAATATTTACTTTGTAGCTGTAAGTATAGAGATGAGGGTCTCCCTTATATTCATCAACAGTTCAATTTGTTGCTCTGAGATATATATCAGGAGCACCTTTATTCCCCTCTTAGTTACCTCAGCAGTTATATGTCCAATTATATATGCTTCCAATAGGATAACTTAGGGACTCTTCACATTTTCCTTGTGTAATTCCTCCAGTTTTCCTCCTGTCTTTGTGAACCTTCCAACGATTATGTGCGTGATATTTATAAATATCATAAAATTCAATTATTCAAAGAGGATCACTTCCCCCTCTTCCTCTGGTTGCTCACATAATTTGTACAAATTAAATAATTTTAACGATTTAATTTTGAGTCAAAACGCCTCCTGATTTGCATAATTTTGCGCCTCATTCTGTAATCCCAGAGAAATTGGCTGCTAAACTGGTGCCATTTAAACGAGTTTCTGGCACAACAACACGACATCAGGCGAGCCACACTATCACCGTTTAGCCATGTTAACATGTTAATGGCTACACTCCGGCGATCTTAATGGGCCTTAATTGTCTGTACGAGTCCGTTCGTTGGGACGTCAAATTGCATTTGCCGATTGTGAGTGAATGGGATGAAGGCGTGTTGCATGTTTACAAAGTTGTAAACTAGACGTGAAATTTCCAGCGTCACTCTGGTAGTGTCAGTGCGTTGTTTGATTATTAAAGTAAGCGAAGAGCTTAAATTGAATAGAAATGATTTGGGTGGGAATAAAGCAGACATAACTCAAACGCTGTAGACCAGATTTTAAGCTGGAGCTGAGCTAGTAGTTAAAGGTGATATCTGATTAGAGGAAAATTAGGGTCTATAGAGGATTGGTTTTCAATTGCTCTTCGCTCAGTTCATACCTGGTCTGCATGAACCTTCTTCATGCATCTAGATTTGTGTCTAAACTTACATATGTTCACACTTTAGTGGAAAGATGGTTATGCAGACAGGGAGTCAGCTCTTGATTATTTGCCTTACATTCGCATGATATTTTATAGGCTTCCCTAAGCGACACTTTTATACAGTAGGCAGACTTCACGAATCACCCACAAAGATGCAGCCCATTGATAAATAAATAACAGTTACCGTTAGTAACACAGCCACACTTCAGCAAACACCTCTTGGCATAATTTATGGCTTAATCATGGCGCAATGTCCTCGCGGCAGCGCGCAATTTCAATCAGCCCAGCCACATAAATTACCAACTAAGCAGTTGGCGCACGCCTGCGCGGCACACGGAGACTACAAAATACGCACTCTCTCTCTCACACACACACACAGATGGCCTATAGCTTACATTTGTATTACCACAGCTTCTGCATGAGCCCACCACTCACTCCTTCCGAACAACAATTTGCTTCGGCGGGCGTGGAGTACTGGAATCTGCTCCTTGGCTTGCCGGACTACTAGTAGGGGTCCACCGCCTGAGTGTGGGCTGCATTTGTTTATGAGAGTGTGTATGTGGGCTTGCGGTCGGCCAATTTCCTATGCAAGTCACCTTTCGCCACTTCTCGCTTTAACGCTTTGCCTGTCATCGCTTAAATTAACTCATCACCGCCTGCCATCAACGGGACGCTGCGCCTGCGAGTGACTGGCATGAGTGGCATGAGTGGCGGCTTGACCTTAAGTTACGAGCATACCAAGAGTACAGAATGCACCGCTACGCATGCGTATTTGTATTTTTCGCATCTAAGCAGTCGCCAGCTGTGCCATCCCTCTGCCCAGCTTTTGGCCTTTGGTCCACTCGTCTCGTGCTCGTGCATTTGTCACGCTTGTTCACACGTTTCATCAGCTCAGCAGGCGTGCGTCTTCTAAAATTGCAGTTATGCAAGCGTCTCGCAAGCTAATCCAGTGCGGAGTGCAGCTGCCCAAACGGTTACGGCTACGCAAAGTGTCGTCGATCACTCCCAATGACTGATGGACACCAGAGAAATGGCAAAGCACCTGCAGAGCTGGTTGTGCGTCTGAAATGTGTTTTAGCACAGTGTTTTAATTAACACTTTTTTTTCCAAATATGGTGAGGAACTTTAACAAGTCGTGGTTGTTTAGAAGTGCAGTTGAAGTCACCAACTCTGTGGCTGAGGGAATTGAGGACTTCCTCTCTAAGGCAATGCATCCACAACTCAGTGAAATATCGATGGTTCAAGTCTGTGACTCTTCGAGAGGTCGTTGGAAGTACTCAGTTCAGCATGCGTCCTTTTAGAGATGACGAGCTCTGGAACAGGGCCCACATTAAACAGGGACCAAAGTAAACATTAATCAAAGTCACCAGAAACCAAGCCTACCAACCCCCAAACTCCCCAGTAACCCACATAAACTGTAACTCAATAATTCACCAGTAGTCAAATTCATCAGCAACCAAAGTCATCAGCAACCAAAGCCACCAATAAACCCAAAGGATCACTAATAAAATATTGGTCTTAGAGGTCCATCATATGGAGACCATAGGCATCATCAAGAGTCTGAACTACGTCTTCTGTATGAAGGAAGCACAGGATGGCACATAGCATTTCGTCGGTATTTATCCTGCCTTTGCCAGCATGAGGAGGCACTTATTAGGTTCAGATCTTTTGGGTATGGACAATGTACATTCCTTATCCCTGGACAAAATTTTTAGATTCATAAAAGACTCAAAAATGTTGGAAAAGTTGTCACTTCAGTTTCCTTCCCTCCTCTACTTCCTGCTTTGATAGTACAATGAACATCACTTATCTTAGTGCCTGGATTCGTGGGTTTGAATCCTGCCCGGGGAATGGTCGCAAAAATGCATCTTTTTAATTATTTTTCTCTTCGAGTCGAAGGCCTTAGTTGCTAATAATTAATTATGGTGCAAGGTATAGTAATAATAATAATGCATTTTATTTTTACCCTTGCTATTAAAATATAAATTTATTTTTACCTAATAGGCAAAGGAGGACCCGGTTCTTATAAAAATATATGAGTACGCTTCCCAATGTGTTCGCCACTACAGCAGCTCAATCAAACTTCTCTCTTCCAGCATTCTTTTTACGAATATGTTACAAAGCTCAAACAAAAACAAACATGTTAAGTTGTGACTGAACTCAGTTAAGTTGTGACTGAACTGGAAGTATGGAACCTGTTGCATTTTACACACAAACAAATGCCTAAGCACACAATCAAATGCCCATACAAACATACAAATGCCGATACACACTCGCACACATCCATGCATGCATCCGGGGAAAATTCGTGAAATCTGGGGACTGGAAGGCGGCTGCAGCTGGAAAATTTGCTAATGCTGGTTTATTTACATGTCTGTACAATTAAAGGCAAAGGGTGGAATAGGCAGATGAGGCAGAAGTGCGACTTTTCCTACAGCCAAGCATTGTTAAATAAACTATACTGATAAACTATGAATTTATTTATTTATATTAATTATTTATTATTAATTATTATATTATTTATTTATAATAGTAAATTTGATAAATAAAGGCAACATAATAACAAACACAATAAATGAGTAGGAATGCAGTAAATGTCAATAAACAACCATTTCTACTCGATTAATGCAATTTTTTTTTGTTGAGATTTTTGACGGGATTACAACAACAATTCGTAGGGAAGTCCCTAATTGGAGTGAGTTGAGATTGGTTCCCTTATGAACTATGCTGCCAAGTTCACCTTTTTATGGTTTGTGTATTAAATTAAACTTCTTTTCTTATAAACATAGTGGTATTGAAAGAACATTTCTTGCCAGTGCTGTAAATTTCCTAGAAAGAAGGAGTCAAGACCAGACTTCGTAGGAGTTTTGGGAAGGTGCTACATATCGGGCGAATCTAAGATGACTAGAACAACACATTGGGGTTATTATTCAGAGGAGTTTAGGAAACTCTAAGGAAGGAGTTTATAAACTCTTATATAAGGACTTTATATATTAAAATGCTCATAGAAGGATTTTATATATTAAAACTTTCATAGAAAGAGTTTATATATTAAAGTTAATTAGTATTTTTAGTACTTGGTTTCATTCAGTGAACTGGAAGGGAGTAGAAGTGGCAGAGTTCTATGTGAAAATATATAATTTACTCACTATTTACTCTATCCAACTACAGGAAATTTCAAATTCATTCTATTTAATTTTAAATTATTTTGTTCCCTTATAAATTGTATTTATTGTTTTATTTATTATTTATTTATCATTATTTATTATATTTTATAATTTATTTATAATTATTTTATTGTTTCTGTGCTAATGCTGTAAACGCATTCTGTGCACAATCGTGCCTTTTCCCCTTCCAACTGTTGCATTCTGTTTTTGCGCCTATTTCCAATTGGGGTTTTGCATTTCCACTTTCCAGCGCTGCTGCCAAGCTTGCAAATTTGTGTTCGAAGCTTCAGTTGCTATCTGAACCTCAACGCGTTATGTTGTGTTTAGGTGAGTGTGGCGCTGACATACTCGAGGCGGTTACCTGTTAGTGAACCCGGTTCAGTTACCGCGTGCTTGTGTACTACTGCAAAGTGCAATAGGAACTTTTTCATATTTTTCTCGGTATTCTGTTAAACGAAACGAATGTTCGCAACCTGCAACAGGCCCTAGTAGAGCTGAAAATTAACTGTCATAGGAACACTTTCACTCTTATGAGTAAAAAAAAGTTTGCAATTTTCTCGCGCGTATTCATTTGTGCAGCATCGTTGGTCTCACTCACTCGCATGCAGTCTATCATAGGGTTAGTGAGAAATCTTGGGTTTTGAAAATGAGTACTCTCGGATTGGGTGTTTATATACAGAGCGTCCTATGTTGGTAGTATTTGCATGTGAAGTATTCGAAATTTTGTGTTAAACTAATATTTTCGGGAATTCTACTCTTATAACCGCCTTTTTTAGGTTCGATTCTTCAGTAGACTTTGCGCACATTGGTTTCGTGTTATCAAAATACGGATTGCTTTTTGTTTTGTTTTTTCAGTGATTTTTTTTGTTGTCCCTGTGATTCGTTTTGTTTTTGTTTCCCTGTCTTTCCCTCTCTTCTTGGCTTTATTGTTGTTTTTTTATTGTTAATTGTTGTTCTTAATTAATGTCAAATGCCACCCCTACCGTAGCCGTACAAGTGCTCATATATACAACCCTAGGCCACAGACACAAATCCAAGGAACAAACAGCAACCAAATAATTGTAGCTTGTGGACAAAACAAGTGATAGCGCGGAACGGGGATGTACAGATACAATTGGTCAGATTGTTAAAATGCAACCCTGTGTTATACACACATACAAAAAAATGTCAAAAAATTCATATACTCGTACATGCGGTAAATGGAATGTAACATTTTGAAATTATATAATATTGAATTGAGAATATTGTGAAATGTGAAGTGAGATGCTGTCTTCGTTTTCTGTTACCCTTCTATGAATGGCCAACATACTCAATATAAAAATATGCTTTATTTAATTTATTATTATTATAATGGAACATTATATTGTTATTTTATAAAGAAATTTTTTAAAATGTTTTCTTCAAAATGTAAATGAATATTTTTCCTCCTTAAAATTTTAAACGTAAACTGAGGATAATTTTTTCTCTTTTATAAAGAAATATGATTTTTATGTTTCTCGCCAAATTTAAAGGAATGTGTATAATTGATGGCTAAATATAATATAGTTTATATATATAATAAATAAATGTATAATTTATAATAAACAACAGAATCAACATACAATAGTTGGACTAATTGATCTGGCTTATCTTATATTTAAAAAAAATGTAATATATAAACTAATAGCTGCATTTTTAAAAAATATTTATCGTATAAATTTGTGCACATGAGCATAAAATTATGATTTGTAACAAAAATTCAAAAACATATGACTGCAAAACATACGATTTCTGTTGACCTACATTCATAGTCATGAAGAATAACTGTTTAAATTGTATTATTTTCAACATACACAAACACAATCGAATGCATGAAATTCCACCGTTTTAGTATATTGGTGCGTGCATAGAAAGAAACTGACACACTAAATTCCCGCAGCCAATCGGAAGGTCTGTGATTTTTTGTATACCTTAAAAATATGCACCCCTAGTACCTCGCTAATATGAGGGTGGTCATTTCATAAAGGGAATTGTATTTTTTATAATAGAAAATGTGTTTTACACTTTTTCATTATTGAATTTTTCAAAATCGAAATACACGAAGAGACTAAAAAAGAAAATACTCAAGTTCCTTTAATTTCTCTACCACACTTTCGGTCCACAAGAACAATGTTTCTAAATATTTTTAAAAAATGGTTGATTTCTTGCAACATGAGATTCCTCTAGGTCTGCAACACGTTTTAGTACTGCAGGGGTGATTGTCGCATATTCTCTATTTACTGTATTTGGTTTATGTAGACGCCTCTAGTTCTCCTTCGGGACCATGGCAACCTTTGATTCACTGAGCTAGTCAGGTTTATTGTATTCATCCATATTTTATTCCTTTGATATCAGTATCACCACCAGCTTCATCCGTTTCATCTGCTTCATCTGCAACCTCCTTGGAGCTTCTCTCGCAGATTACATCACTCTTTAAACTGATTGATTGATTCACACTATTATGGAATGACAGCAATTTGTGTTCACTACCACGGAGCACCCTTCGCTGCTGCATTGGCATAGTTCTCCCAGAAGTGTTTCGAGCATTACAACATTTCCACCGCGTGATATGAGATTGATAAGTCTTTTTCTTTCCCTGTATTGTTTTTGTTTGATTTATTTTGTTGTTGTTTGCTATAAATTGAAAATTGTGCAAATGTTTTTGCAGCTCATATTTCATGCGATTTGCTGCGTCTTCGAACTTTTCAGTGTGAATAATGTAAAAAATCGAAAAAATAAATATATATGTTATATACATAAGAAAAAGGAAAGAAAATTGATTGGAAAACTTGTGCAACATCAAAGAAAAACTTATCAGAAAGAGTCTTCAAAGCGCGTGCATCACTGCAATACTCGTACTCTCGGGCGCCGAAGCACTGCAGAAACGTTTTCTTGGCAAGACGTGCTCATTGCTTAATAGAACGTAGGAGCGCGTACGCGGAGCCCCAGTCATTTGTGCATGCTGCGGAGGCTGAACACCAGCAGGTGAGTGGGTTTGTTGCTTCTCTAATGCGGCACAAATGTGCGAAGAATAATTAAATGCTTAAATTATATAGAACCGACATACGAGCTATTTAATGGAACTATGTTTATACAATACGCTCAGTTGCTGTGTTTTATATGCTATATTTATACACGTAAAGCAGACGTGGTAGTGCGGCTGATTGAGCCGTCGCTCGATTTAGAGTATAAGTTGTTAAAAACTCACCGGCCCGTACCCACACAATGAGGGTCTGTCTGTTGTGGTCTGCCAAAGACGAACTTTGAACTATGGATTTGTGGAGTGAGTGGCACTAAACGCCGCAATCTGTTTATTAGCATTGTGGCAGAGTGTGAGTGCAACTTGTCTAGAAGAGAGTTCAAAGTGACTGTGGCCAAGAATGAGTGACACTAAGCGCCGCAATCTGTCTATTAACATTATGGGAGAGTGTGACTATAAATAGTCTGCAACAGAGTTTAGAGTTACTGGGGTACTGGCAATAAGCGCCGCAATCTATCTATCAACCTTATGAGAGATGCTCCTCATTCTTAACATAGTTAAGAGTTACTGGGGCCTTGAGTGAGTGGCCCCAACCTGTCCACCAACATTGTGGCAGAGTGTTAGTGTGCAACTTGTCTAGAAGAGAGTTCAAAGTGACTGGTGACTGCAACTTGATATACTGAGCATTGATTTGTAACCTTCAATGGGTTGTTGTCTCCAAGTACTCTCGTTTTGTTCAGGAAGGGTTCCGAGTGAACATTTCCATAAGAAAGAATCAATTAAATTTATTGAGAGATGCATCCTCTTCAAGTATGAAGACATTTATTAAAAATTATTTCATCAAATTTTGGTGATCAAAAGAGAGTTTAAAAAGACCCTGTATTATTCAGATTTTGAGATATTATGGAGAGATCTAGAATTACTTGTAGGAGGCCTGGCGAAAACTTTATTCACTGAAGGCCCCGAAACGGAAAAGGAAACCGGGGCTATCTGAATGAAAATATCAGATGCTTTTCGGGTATGGAAAGTATGGCAACGGTGTTCCAGTCGGATATGTTTGCTATACTGAAGGTAGTGGTCTGGGTAATTGAGAAGAAATGGCGCGCTAAACATATTAGAATCTGTAGTGACAGATTGGCTGAACTCGTCAGGCCCTAGAAAACTCGTTAATCACTTCAAAAATTGCCAAGAATGCCAGTCAAGAGCCCAAACAAGAGAGTTGCAGACTTCCTTCTAAGCATTACGAAGGAAAGATCTTCGCTCATCATTGGTTGGGCTAATCTCAGGGCACCATACATGGGGGCATCAAATGGCGACCATAGGTATCATCGAGAGCCCGAGCAGCGTCTCCTGTCTGGAGGAAGAACAGGACGGCATAAGAAGTTGCCCTCTAAGTGTTTGTTCTGCCTTTGCCACAATGAGGAGGCACATATTAGGGTCAAATGTATTGGGAGTGGACTACGTACATTCTTTTCCCTGGACAGCTTCTGAGATTCACAATCCTCTATCAACGCCCTCCCTTAATACTTCCAGGCTTATGTTACAACGGGCATCAATATCTAAGTGCTTGGATATCTCTTTCTTCGGCGGTTCTCCGGTCTACTCCACATCTACTCTATGCTATTCTATACTGATTTTTAGTTTCTCCTCTCAGGTATTTATAATACATTCTGATTATTTGTGTCCTTTATTTTGTAAATTTATATAGGGTTATAACGATACATATCGATGTTCCTTATTATAACAAGTTGACTGGTACGCTTAGAGTACTTAACGACTAGGAACAGTGTTGCTTTTGTATGGTCTGTGCTTCATGATCAGCTTCTAAAAAGCTCATTGCTTGAAAGTGCTGCCAAATTTTGCTATTGTGCCAACACAGTATCACTTTGAGTCTGGTTCTAAATGATCTTGTGAATTCCCGTAGAGAAGTGAGGCTCAGTTCCTTATTAGATGCCTTGGGAACGTATCTACTGTTCTATAGAATCTAAGCACTCAGTTTATCGCACTTATTGAGTCTTTCCTTGTGTCTAACATTCTACTGATCTATTTGCATTATTGTACTCGGAGTATGAAATTTTGTGTTCATTTTCAAATGAAACCCACTCCAACCGACTGAAAATGCTGTGAAGCATGAATGAAACTTACTCCCCTTTAAATAGAAAAAGTAAAATATAAAAAACCAAAAAAAAAAACAAACAAAAAACTTACATGATACACTCACACACCTTTACATACAAACCCACACACACAACTCTCCCATACAATTAGTGTGGTTAGCTATAATCGGCTCAGATTATGCAAAACCCCACACCAGCTGCAATTGTTATGAAGAGCTCAGCAAGGAAGCGAATCATGAATTAAAGCAGAAAAAGAATACTTCACAAAAACAACAACAACAACCACAACAAATTGAAAATAAAATCACTGCATTTTTATTTATTTGAAACACAAACGAAGTAAAGGCAATAATAATAACAGAGCCAAGGCATAATTAAACACTTCTTCCTTGTAATTAAAGACGCGCCACTGTTGCCGAGTCAGTGCAAACGCTTCGAATTACCACAGGCGAGTGGGTTTTTGCGAGTCTATGCAATCGAACTGGTTCTCCTTCTGACCGCACTTGCTGCACCGAATGACCAACGGCGTCCCATGTGATCGGTGGCTGTGGTTGTGGTTGTTGCAATGGCTGGGTTTGTTGTGGAACACTGAGCGCTAACAAAATAATAACAACGATCATGTGGTCGGTCGGCCAGCTGGTCAAGAGCACTTCCTGCAGCAACTCGTTTGGTAGAGGAGACCATACGAGTAAGCATCGAGACAAAACCAGAAAGGTTGCTGGATACATGGTCGGGTTAGTGCATGTAATCTAATGAGGCAGGAGTAGGGAAGCGAAGTGAGCTCTACCGTATATATAAAACCAAGTTCAAATCTCCTGTCCTTGTCCCATGATGATTGGTAGGGAGACTTACGAAACTCTTACTTATATATAAAATCTACTTCAAACCTCCTGTCCCTGTCCCATGATGAAGTCCTCGAAGCGTACCCGCATATATAAAACCAACTTTAATTATCCTGTTATTAAGGGAACCCCAAAAGTGCTCACATGTGTATAAAGGCAACTTAAAGTCTCCTTTTACTTCGCTGGTGATGATGAGCCCTCAGAGCTCACCCTTATTTAAAAGCCATCTATAAGTCTCCTGCCCCTGCGCTTCGGAAGATTAGATTATCAACAATCATTGGGGTTGTGATTCTTGAGCTGCAAACTTACTTTTGTAAGAATCCCTCCTGACCCTTTCCACTCCTTCGCATACCTCGCTTTATTTGTTTAGGCGCCACTTTATCAGAGCTCAACAGTGAAGTTTCCTTAAATGTTGCAGAAATTAAACTTGGTGAGCTTAGGAATCCTCATTGCCAATTCATGCTGAAAACAAACAATGTCCTTTGTCCTATCATAATCATAAATAGCGTCCTTACTATACCGTAACAGAGCCAAACTCAAGCGGAAAGGTAAAGTAGGCGTAAATTATTATGCATCAGCAACTTCGTCCACATTATTTTGTGTGTCCAGTTTGCAGCAGAGACGCGGAATGAAACTGTGGCCCGCATCCGTTTCCGCCTGACAATAATAATATTTGCCCGCTTTGTGCATAATTGATGTAGCCCAGGACCACTCCAGTCCGCGTGTGTTGCCTGTCCACACCGCTTCTAACACACAACAGCTTCTCATGGCCCTACGTTGCCGCAGCGTAGGTGTTTCTATCCTTCATCTCCTTACAAGGATATTGGTACATAGCACTTTCATTGCCAAAACAGAAACGTGATATGTTTGCTCCAATGCCACGATACACGCGGCCTGACTCCCTTCAAAGATTATTACTCGCCCACATATGCTCGCTCTTAGACTCCTGCATCCTTGCACGGTGTGTGCACGAGTGCGCGAAAATTCGTTGCTGTTCTTATAAATATTTAATGCTGTTATTTTGTAACAAAAGGAATTATATTTCACGCACGTAGCAAGGATAAAAAATGTATATGAGTACGGCATTTAATATGCAGCGGCGGAGATGAGAGCAATGTAGCGGAGTAAATAATAACGGCAGCGCAATGTTTACACGGAATTTTATAGACGGACGCATAATAAATATCCCAAGGTCGGGCATTTCGAGCAGTTATTAAACATTAAATGCGGCTTGGAGGACTCAGTTGGTGGAAGGATTTTCAATTAGCAAAGGGATTAGTATTTAGATTGTGGCGTGGAGACAGCACGCACGCACGGATTTGTTGATTCTGAGCAATTAATTGCAAGGTTAAAGCATGCCAATGAAATTTTCTCAAAATCAGCAATTGGGAGATTGAATTTCAGTTATTGATTAGAAACAATGTCACATGTATCTTCTACTTTGCAATTCAGTTCTCTCTCCTACCCTAAAAACACCTGAGTAGGTCCCTTAATTTCCCTAATATATTCCAGTCACCTTATCACATCCTGTTTAGCTCCTTGTTGCTAAGAGCTCAAGTTTGTTTGGTCAAATGTGTAATTGCGCTAATAACTATTTAATTGCTGCTTACTCTTTAGTATAGGAGAGTGTGGGAGTATCGTTCCATTACTGTTTGATTAGGTCGCAATTGAGTACTACTCGCACACTTCAACTACACACTCTCATCCTCTTAAGCTAAATGTGCTTCAACTCAAGGACTCCCAAAGTTATGTGAGTTCTGTGTAGTCCATCACTCATTAGCACTCTAATGGCACATTCACACATAAATATAAACTCATGGATATGCCCTACAGAAGTCACCTACAGTTCTCTTTCCCTGCTTCCGTTTAAATATTTTTCATGAGTAAACATTTGCATTGATATAAAGTTTTATTTATTTTTATATGAAATTGTTTCGGTGCTGGTGTAAGTTATGCTCACAACGTGACTTTTAGTCCTGTTTTCCCACCATTTTATTCGTTAACAAAGGAGCAACAACAACAAAAATACCAAACATACAAAACTTCTCTTTGTAGGTATTTGTCTGACTTCAACCCAGTGAGAAAGTAGAGTAGAACAAGCTTTGTAAGGCATTACAAAAGCAATCCCAAGTAATGCTTAATGGAACTCATATCATTAGGTATGTCGTAGTGGCTTAAGGCTTTAAACTCAGTTCCACTGAAGGCAAAATCTCATCTTGGCAGGCTTGGAAATTTTGTCTCTCAAGGAGGATGACATTACCTAGATATTCTAATTTCTTGAAAGAAGGACGAAAAGAGAGAGAGAGAGAGAGAAAGAAAGGAGTTCTAATTGTACTTATTAAGAAAGAAGACCTTCCGAAGTCTATTCCTAACTCTGTTTTTCCTACAAGGTATACAAGTAAAATGAAAATTAGAATGCCTTCCAAGTAATGCCTAATGAAACCCTGACATAATTTTTATCATAGTCTCTGTCTTCAAACTCTGTTTTACTGGAGAGAAAATCGCATCTTGGAAGAGATTCTAGTTTCTTTGGAGAGAGAGAGGGAGAGAGAGAGAGAGGGAGAGGGAGAGGGAGAGGGAGAGGGAGAGGGAGAGGGAGAGGGAGAGGGAGAGGGAGAGGGAGAGGGAGAGGGAGAGGGAGAGGGAGAGGGAGAGGGAGAGGGAGAGGGAGAGGGAGAGGGAGAGGGAGAGGGAGAGGGAGAGGGAGAGGGAGAGGGAGAGGGAGAGAGAGAGGGAGAGGGAGAGGGAGAGAGATGAGTTCTTAATTCTAGTTGTTAACGACGAAGACATTCTAGCATCTATTACTAAGCCTTTCTAGTTGTTAAGGGTATAAAAGTAAAATTTAAATTGCAATGCCTTCCAAGTAATGTCTAATGAAAGGCATGTCATCAGGTCTGTCATAGTCGCAAGACTTCAAAGTCAGTTTCACTGAATGGAAAATCTCATCTTGAGAGAGATTTTAGTTTCTTGGAAGAAATAAGATAGTGAGAGAAAAAACTCCCTATTTGTAGTTATTATGAAAGAAGACCTTCTAATGGCTATTCCTAAGCCTTTATTTTGCTACAGAGTATACAAGTCAATTTCAATTACAATGCCTTCCAAGGAATGCCTATATAAAATACCACTGACATCACTATTTACGGCTATCACAATCTTCAAACTCAATTCCGCTGAAGAGAAAATTACATCCTGGCCTATATTTCAGTTTCTGGGAAGATCAAAGAGAGATACACTCTAGTTCAAAGGTGATTTTTAACACTGGCTGTTGGGAATTGAGTCCTTTCGCTCTATATTCATTCTCCTTAATTTCCCTAAAGCGTCTTGGAAGATATTTCAATTTCTTGGAAAAAGAAAGACGGACACATCAAATTTCTAAGGATCTTAGTTATTAAGATCTAACGCCTTCCTATTCTTCCTTCTACTTAATTTTCCTACAGGGTATATACACTTACCCACACACATTTACAATTCCAAACAAGAAGAGTGAACAGGCACATATACACATAAAAGCCCACACCAACCCACGCTCAGACAAGTTCCATGAAGTGCGCTTACGCTTTGTTAACAAAGGGATTAATAGGGTTGATAAAAAAGGTATCATTCTCCGCTCACTGCTGCCGGACAGTGGCACAGTGAACTACAAATAAAGGACAAGAGAACAAAAATAAAAAAACTACGTCCAAAGCAAATAAGAAAAGGTTTAATTGGGCGCGTAAATTGTATTAACAGAAATGCGTACGACAGTCACGGTTAATTTGACTTTCGTTTGTGTTTGCTTAGCCGGGGATATTGTGTGGGTGGAGATTACAGCGTGCCAAGAGCAGAGGCATTTGCGGAGAGTTGTGATTTCCAGACGGCCACTTAAGTTAGTTGGGATGAACTTATAGGGAGCTGCTTAATAAGTCGCTGAGATTAGTTGAGCTTGTAAGGCAGCTAATTTGGAATTGGCATATAAGGACGTTAATGAATTGCATGAGAAAAATTTGGCATCACTCTTGTTCAAAAAACAGCTGCTTTTGACAGTACATTTCATTGAGTGTTTATGGTGGTAGTCTGACAATGATGAATTCATCTCAGAGAGTGAAAATATGATTACAGAACATGCCTTTTCGTACTTCATCTACTTTCGATATTAGGCGGTTGATCGCGTAGTGACTTACAAGGACGATGTGGAAACTTTTGAGATAAATTTGGCAACACTGTCTTTCAGAAAACAGATGTTTGTGTGGCAGTATAGAATTGGGAATAAAAAACTTTCATTTAGGTTCTATGTCAATAGTCTTACAAATTCTCAGAGAAATGTTGAATAAAGAACATGCTGTTTCTTTCTTCATCTTCACATCTACTGTTGATACTAGAAGGTTAATTCAGATATGTCATACAAGGACGAATCTTTTCAGAACAATTTGGCATAACTGTTTCTGAGAAAACATCTGTTTATGACAGTTTAGAAAAGTGGATAAAAATATTCTTTGGACAAATGGATAAAAATATTCATTTTATTGAGGTTTCATATCAGTAGTATTAGAAGGTGCAGACTATATCAGATATCTAAAATTCGAACGACAGAAAATAATTTCTCATAATTCCTGATAACTACTTTTGGTACTAGTCCTCTGAAGAGGAACTTACAGAAAATCGGAGACAATTACTCTTCGTTGTCTGGCTTCCTCTCAATTCTCCTGCATTAAATTGTTGCCTTCTTTCGAACCATCCCACATTGTTCTTATTAATCTTCTCAAAAACTTCTTATAAATAAATCAGCTGCTTTTTGATAAGTGCTGCCAAGTTACGGCAGCGTGAATGTCATTTCTCACATCTTAAGGTATGTTCACACCAAAGAGTTTAAGAGTAAATATACGTTCTTTAAATATGAACATGGGACAGTATTTTTTTTTTTTTTTTTTTTTTTTTGTGCATCTTGAAAACCTGTCTATATTTGGAAAGGTAAAATGAAACCAGCAAATAAATTGCTCCCAATTTTGCTTATTAATTCTCATAGAAAATTGTGCCGTAGCTTCAATGGCACCTCCCTGGGAACGCGGCTAATGTTATGCTAAATATAGCGACCAAGAAGTGACCATGTGCAAGCTGACATGTTCATCTTGAGTGCTACTCGTTTGTTCATCAACAATGCGACCGCCTCAGCACCAGACTAATCTAATTGCTTATGCACAATTCGATCAATTAATTTGTAATCTACTGTCGCCTGCATGTCAAAGCTAATTTCCCCATAATTAGTCCCTGCCACAGTGGCACATATTGTGCTTGTGTGCTGATGGGAATAAAGCAGAGAATAAAAGCGAAAGAATAATCAATATTGGATGTTTAGCAAGTCAAAGAGTGGCATGTAAAGAGAACCATAAGAAGTGCTTTTATGGGACATGCCACTTCCGTTCGGCAGCAAACTGAAGAGCTCTTGTGGCAGCTGTAATAAAAAGCTTGTTAAGGTAAGCGGTGGAAAGCAGTAACCTGCTTGGAATTTTAGAAATGCATAATATGCCGTGTTTCTGCATGCCAGACACGCATTCATAGGAAAAATCATATAAATTTTCTACACTGCTGCCTGCGCTGAATGGTGCAAAATGGCCTGGCCTGGTATTGAAGGTAGTTCGCAATAACTCGTGGTCTTGTACGATGAATGTGGCTGAAAATGATATGCTGCAACCGCAAGGGTACGGATGAAATTGAAAACAGTCAACAATTGTCATTTATATGCACACTGGAATGGGATGGGTGGGGTTGGGATAGGATTGTGTGTGTCTCATCTCGGTGACGCAGCAGCACTTGAGAAATTGCGCACGAAGTTATCCACAATGAAGCTTTGATTGTGGCACCACGGCAGAGACGGAGGCCATTGAGCCACAGTAGTCAGAGTAGTTTGTGGCATGAATGATGATAAACGGCGTAAGCAGAGAGTTTATGAAATGATGCTCTCATATATATTTATGGAAAAGATTTGAAGAAGCCAATTTGAGGCCTTATTCACATACAGAAAGATTTTGGTGTTTATACTGCAAACAGAAAAATTAAAGCAATCTCTCACTGTGAATGTGTTCCGAGTCTACCCTCACTTCATAAAAATAATAGTGTAATAGCGAGTCTACCCTCACTTCATAAAGTGTGTTTGGAACTTTTATATAGAAGCATGTTCCTTTGTGTTCGGTCTAGTGTGGACGTATCTTAGTAGTGAGAAATTATGTTTCTGATGCTTGAACTTGGCAGCACTTACCAAAATAGCTGATTCCCTATAAACATTTGTGAGAAGAAAGGTATACAAGTGCATATGCATTGTTTCTTCTTGACCTTGGCAGGAGTTTCATAAATTCAGCGTACTTGGAATAAATGGGATAAGAGTCAAAATACCAGACCTTCATTCAGGTGTGGATGTACCTTGAGAAGCTTGAAATGGTGTTTGCGACTTTTGAAGTTTATAGCATTTATATAGCATATTCCGTTGTTTTCATTCTAGTATGGACATATCGTAAGTTAAGTTATATTGTGGGTTCATTATAAGTTATAAGCTAGCATAAGATCAGCGGATTTATCTATGATTTCTTGGGATAAGAGCAAAGAGGATAGACCAAACAAGATCATTCCGGTCTGGACGTACCTTAAGAGGACGAAATGCTATTTGCGACGCTTCAACTTTGCAACATTTTACACAAAAGCCTCTCAATTGTGACTTGGCAGCACTGAATCACAGCTGTTTCGTATATAGATAAACCAAGGGTAAGGAGCTGTTTCCTATATATATAAACACAGGAGAATTTTTGTTTGAGGTAATGTACTATATATAATATATAAATTATCATGTCATATCAAAGACTTATATTGTAATTATAATTTGGATTTGAAATTTTGAGGGAAGAGAATATTGAAACCAATTGATATACCTTAGTTACAGCCGATTTTGTATAAGATTGAGTAAAAGAGACTATAATATGGAAAAACAGAGAAGTGGGATAAATAGTAAGTGAAAGAGAATGAGGAAGAAAACCAAATAATGCAAGGTAATTTAATTTTGAATTTTATATGGAAATAAGTAATGTCAAAACCAGGTGTTGCGATAAAAGAAAAGCAACGATAATTTGCAGTAAAACAGTTCCGTAACGCAAATCAAAGATAATTCGAGCAAAACAGTTCAGTAACGCAAACCAAAGATAAGTCCATCAAAACAGTTCCGTAATGCAAATCAGAGATAATTCCAGTAAAACATTTCTATAACGCAAATCAAAGATAACTCAAGCATAGTGCAGTTTTATAACGCAAATATATTCATGCTTCCCCAAGAGATATCATTGTGTGCACTATAAACTCTAATCCAATCTATGCTTATTTGCATTTTCAATGAAATGGCACGAACAGCTGTTTTTATTAGTGCTGCCAAGAAGTTTAAAATACATTATCAGTGCTGCCAAGTAGTTTAAAACACATTATTAGTGCTATTAAGTAGTTTAAAATATTTATCTGTAGCTCTACTACAGCCATCAGGGAAATCAGTTCAATTTTAAGCGATTATTTCTCTTTAGATGCACTCGTACTCACCTGCTGTAGGATATTACATGGTCACTGCATATGCTTTTTCTGTATCTATGCTTGCTTACTTTTTGCTATTTTAATTCCTATTCTACATGGACGCTTCTACATAGTTGGCTTTTAGGTTTTGCTAGTGACATAAATTGAAAATTAACAACTCAATAAGAAAAGGAAATTGCTTTTGGCAAAAATATGCATGCCAATTGAGTTGTCATCTGTGGCTTTCGAATGACAACAACATGAAAATTCGAGCCAAAATTTACACAATTGCAAATATGAGTAATTCATTAACATGGCCAGAAGCGATGATTCACAGCAACCTGGCTACCAAAATAAATAAATTTTAATTCCATAACTGCAAACAGGAAATTGCAGTGTGCTTACGTAGACAGCAATTCGACTGCAACTGCAAGAGTGCACTTTGGGAAATATGTCGCAAAAGTGCTTCGGAATAAGAGATCGGAGTAGCTGAACGAATTTTTCGGCTTACTCCAATTTACCCGTGAATTCCATACAGTTTTTATTGGTTTTGATTCTGAACAATGTGGCCATAAGCAGTCAGCACAGTCTTTCTCTAAGATGGTTTGGGCAATAAGCAGGCTTTCCAATATTTCTCTAAATGGATTTTGAGAGGTCTATTCAGAAGCCGACTGAAGTTTTACTGGATCGACCACCACGTTTTAGGTTGTCTGATTTTTCATTCCGCACAAATACTCCTACAGCATTTAAAAAAGCTTGACTTATCCTCCTTTCCGGATGCACACTTATCAATCTCAGTAGTTCCTCTATAAATAAGTCACAAGGACACTGCAGAAAAACTGTTATGCTTGCCAAGCCTCTCTGACTCTTTAACAGCAGAGAAAACCAAACTGTTGCTATCTTCAGTTACATCATCTGTATGGAACAAATAATTCCCCTATGCTCCAGTTTTCATACATGCAGTTGCCATAGTCACACTCACAGTCGTGTTGCCTGTAATGTGTTCTGGCCTTAAGTCTAAGACCGACAGGAACGAAACTGTTTCTTATATTAGCGACTTTTCAATAGCCGCATCCGGCTTAGCACAAGTCGGTGGGCTCAGGGCCGGTTCTCTTTGCTTCGATTCGTTACTGTGCAATTCCACTTGCGTTGTAGTCGTAGTCTTAACGACTTCTCTTTGTATAACAGAACATTTAACTAGAAATAACTGGACTGGTACTTGCGTAAATGATGCAATAAAGAATTATTCCAGTTCCAGTCTTATCTGACAGAATCTTTCCGAGAAATTAACAAAAATTAGCTTAAAAAAAATAATAAATAAAAAAAGTTATGTTTTTATGAGAAAAGCATCGTTACGCTTGTTGAGTTTTGAAGGTTAATTTCAGAGAAAAACAAAGACAAAATACAAAAGACTCCAACAAAGAGATGGTAAAACCTCCACAACAGCAACAACAGCGGCATCAAATAACAAAAGAACAAATTAAAATAATGAACTATAAAGAAGCGAAACAACGCTTCGTTTTGCGAGTATTTCAGCTGCCGTGCAGTTACGTCAGCTGAACACAACGCCTAAAAAGCGAAACCGATGCGTATGAATGCGGCAATCACGCAGCGAAAGAGTCGCAAAGCGCGTAATTTGAGGCTTAAAGAATGCCAAAATGATTGCACAACAGCACAACGAACGCGTCGAAGTCACGCACGCGCAGCCGCACGACTGCCATATTCACAGTCACAGTCACAGTCACAGTCAGATTCCTAGTGAGTGACAGTGACAGAAGTGCGACTACGTGTATCGAACCAGTCAACCAACCCACTCTGCCAATCAGCTGTTAGCGTTCATTTCGAGCTTTCTGTCGTTTACGTTAAGAGTTTTTTTTAAGTTTGCTTTAAATTTATTTTATTTTCTGTCCATATTTCAATTTCTGTGTTAGACGCAACACTCGCACCACTGCCATGCAGCCAAACAAAGCTAACTGGAAAATTGCGCTCATTTATGTGAGGCACTCACGCCGAATCGACCACTGCCGAGGCTGCATTTGGCAACTGAAACTGCGGTGGTGATGAATGCATTTTGTGTCTAACCAAGTCCGAGTGTGATATCATTTTTGGTCTGATTTGTCGCTTGGCAAGTCCAGCAGATTGTGAAAGATTTATAGGCACATTTATGTTTGCAGAGCATTTCCTTTTGTTCTATTGCAGTATCACATTTAAAAGCTACAATCAAACATTAGTGATATAAGAGTTATAAAGGCATTATATGAGCTTTATAGATACAATTGCAGTGCAGAATTTTGTTCTATTTTAGTCTGAAATTTAAAATCTTCAATCAATCATTATAGTTATATAAAGGCATTATATGAGCTTTATAGTTGAAGATGAACTAAAGCCTAATGTTGTAGTTCATTTTAAAATTTTGAAAGTTGTAAAGTAATTTTTTGTATTTCAGGATCACATTTTAGAGTTACAGTCAAACATTCAGAGGTAAATTTGGTATAAACGCATGATATAAGCTTTATTGTTAGAGTTGCAGTATAGCATTTGGTTGTAAATATTTCAGGATCACCTTCTAGAGCTACTATCAAATATTAGAGTACAATGTATAAAGCTATTATAGAAGTTTTATAGTTAAAGTTAAAGAAAAAGTAGAAACAAACAGAACAAATGTTTTGAATATTGCAAAGATTTTTACAAACAATATTGGAACTTTCTACGAACTTTATAAAAATGTTGGACTCAATCTATAAAAACTTTGTAGAAACTCGATAACAACTCAGTGGAAACCGTATGAGAACTATGTATAAACTTCATGAGTACTTTGCACAAACTATATAAAAACTTAGTACAAACTCTATAAGAACTTTCTGGAAACTGCATAAGAACTATATAAAAACTGCATAATAACCATGTGCAGACTCTATAAAAACTTGGTACAAACTCTATAAAAAAATTGTCCAAAATCTATGAAAGCTTTGTATAAAGTCTCTTAAAAAGTTTCCGAAACTCTATAAGGACTTTGTGGAAACTGCATGAGAACTATATATAAACTTAATGAAAACTGCATGAGAACTATATATAAACTTAATGAAAACTGTATACAAACTCTGTGATAACTATGTAGAAACTCTATGATAACTATGTAGAAACTTTATAAAACTTTGTACAGACACTACAAAAATCTTGTAGAATCTCTATAAGAACTTTGTGGAAACTCTATGAGAAGTTTGTACAAACATTGTGAGTACCTCATACAAACTATATGAAACTATATACAAACTCCATAAAATTGTTATACAAACTCTATGAAAACATTGTACGCACTATATGAAAGCTTTATACAAACTGTATAAAAACTTTGAACAAACTCTATAAAAAGTTTTCTACAAACTCTATAGGAACTTTGTGGAAACTGCATGAGCACTATATATAAACTCTTGGTTAGGTTAGGTTAGGTTAGATGGATGTCCTTAAGCCTGTTGAAGGCCCATTGTGGCCACTAGAGCTTATAAACTCTAAGATAACTATGTACGATTTCAATAAAAACATTGTACACCGCCTATAAAAATGTATATATCTCTATAAGGACTTTATATAAACTTTAAGATAACTGTGTAGAAATTCTATGATAAAAGCTCTATAAAAAACTCTGTAAAGACTTGGTACAAACTCTATAAAAACTTTGTAGAAACTCTATAAGTACTCCTTGGAAACTGTATGAGAAACAAACTCTATAAAGACTTGTTACAAGTTCTATAAAGACTTTGTAGAAACTCTATAAGTACTCCTTGGAAACTGTATGAGAAACAAACTCTATAAGAACTTGTTACAAACTCTATAAATACTTTGTAGAAACTCTATAAGAACTGCTTGGAAACTGTATGAGAAACAAACTCTATAAAGACTTGTTACAAACTCTATAAAGACTTTGTAGAAACTCTATAAGAACTCCTTGGAAACTGTATGAGAAATATTAAAAAATTTTATGATAACTTTGTACAAACTCTATAAAAACTTAATACAAACTCTATAAAAACCTTTTACAAACTGTATAGTAGTGAAAGTGTTCCTATATGAAGAATAATTCATCCAATATTTTACGAACTCAACGTAGACTCCAGAACTGTTTGTATTCCATGTGATGAAGTGAATATGAATATAAATCAAATTAAAAAATATGGAACAATACTCGTATTCCGCATGTAAAAGCGTTGAGTGTTCCACTTTGATTCACTGTGGATATCTTCACATGGCGCTGGGGAGCTGTTGTATGCCGCAATCCTTTTTGGTAGGCACAATTTTCTGATTGAATTAAAATTTTGAACTTTCATTTCACTCCACTCCAACCACAATTGACCTTTTGCCTGGCAGCGCCCTCGCAGTCCTTTTGTTCCTGAACTCCGCTGAACTCTGAACACTTTTGTAATTTTGCGCGCTGATTGAACGGTTTGTGAAGTGAAATTCAATCGCTTTGCCGGTACATTTCCTTCGCTTTTCACAGCATTTACTCGTATCTTGACTTTTACACGCCACGCTCGCACTGCTTCATTATTCATATTTCAATTAACTTTAAGTGTGTACGAAATTGTTTTTGTGGTTTATGTTGTAACCAGAAAAAATCCGATTACAAATAAAAATTCTCTCATTTTAAGTTCACTTTTCCGCTGCGGTACGAGCGGCGTGGCCTGACCGCAGAGGCGTAAATGAAGCAACCGGCAGAACAAACAGCAACAACCCAACAAACCAGTGAGCCAATGAGCACTGCCAGCATGATTGAGGCTCTTTGTGAAATCTGGTCAAAATTAAAAACAAAGCCAATTCGTTTTATTAGTAAGAGGATAATTTTTATATTATTTTTTTCACTTTTATTTTTTTACTCACAATGCGTGTTAATCTCTGAAATTGCCCGACATCCTTGGGGGTTTTAGACAATAAAACGCTGGCATTTCGGCGTCTCTGAACTTCAACTTTGATCAAACTACTTATTTTTTGGAACTTGGACTTTGATCAAACTACTTATTTTTATCTCTAAATTCAGCCCAGCAAATTCATCACAGCAACTTCAGCAATTATCCAAATTTGCCCTCATGTAAAAATTATCATGAATTCCAAACCCAACTCTATTAAAACCAGGGTTCACAAATTTTCATTAATGTGCGCTCATTTAGCTTCATTTATGAGTTTGGTCGCGAACGTGTGCGTTTCAATTTTTCAAAATGTTCATCTTCGCGAGTAAGAGCGTAAAAAATATTTTTTTTCTCTCTCCTTCGTGTGTGCGGCGGTTGAAATTTTTTTGTTGCTCATCCTTCGCGTGTGTGCGTGAATCCAATTTTGTTTTGTTCATATATGAACGGTAGCAAAAGAAAGAGCGCCCATAAATGAGCGCTCGCACATTTATGACAGGTTGAAATTTTTTTTTTTACAGAAATTCCACAAAACAATTTATTATTTAAAGAAACAACAACAAAAATTAAATATGTTCATAACATTTTATTCGCAGTAAATTAATTCAGTAAAAGTAATTCATTTAAAAAGGTAAAAAAAAAAGTAAAAAGTAAAGTAATTCATTTAAAAAAGTAAAAAAATGCAATTACTAAAATTTTAAAAAAATTAAATAATTAAATTCACGAACGATGAACAACTAAAAAAAATTTCAACCTGTCATAAATGTGCGAGCGCTCATTTATGGGCGCTCTTTCTTTTGCTACCGTTCATATATGAACAAAACAAAATTGGATTCACGCACACACGCGAAGGATGAGCAACAAAAAAATTTCAACCATCGCACACACGAAGGAGAGAGAAAAAAAATATTTTTTACGCTCTTACTCGCGAAGATGAACATTATGAAAAAATTGAAGCGCACACGTTCGCGGACGAGAGCGCGAGCGAGTGAATGATTCTGAACCCTGTTTAAAACTCTATAAAGGATTTTAGTGCAGTAATTTCCGGTGAAGTCAGCATTGAAATAATTGTATAACATACCAGACAGATACTTAAAAACACCCTAAACAGTTTAATAGAAGCTTTAATTACACAGTTTATATTTTTCCGCCTTTAAAGCTTTTATACAGCACATACATAGCTCAATAGTATAGTGCAGTTTTCCCCTATGCTTATTCCCCTGTGCCATTAGTTCGTAAGGACATTTCTTTCTTTCAATTTGAAATGCCACATTCTCACAAATAACGTCTAAAAGATGAAAATCACAAGAAAAAAAATACTTCAAAATTTCGATTTGCAGCATGCAAAGGTGCTCAGTTGGCCCACACACATAAACACCTCCCACAGCCTCGCTTGGGGGAGCCGCATACAAAAGGCTGAGTTTAAAGGGCAACTCAGCTGCAATGCAACACTTTAAGTGACGTTCGCCTTGCAACACAGAAAACAGTACTCAGCAAGCGAAATATCCACAAAGCGTATAGAAATGAAAATCAACACGATTAAATTTGGATGAGCCTGGGAGGGGCGGGGCCGAGCAAGAGCTCACCCGGAAACGTTCTGCGTTTTTTACTTTTACCTGCTCTGCTCTGCTCTGATTTTCTGTGCACATTTTCCCAGGAGCAGACAAAGCTCAACAAGTCTTCGCAGCTATCTTACATCAATGTGTCTCGTTGCCTACCGAACCCCCGCTCCGACGCCCCTGGAGGTCTGTGTGCCACTGCCTCGGCAGCCAGAGGACATTTCAGTACGCTTAAACTTTGCATTTAATTGTTGTGTACGCGCATCGCAGTATATCTGTGCCTCCCTCCATTTCCTGCCGTTCTTTCTGCTCTACTTTTGCTTTTTACTCACTGTTATCCTTGTAGCTTTTCATGGTCTTTTAGGCATTTGTGCACTGGCACTAGCATGTGCCGCACGGTGCAGAGGCTCAAAGCGGTGCTCTTGGTACAGTTCCATTTTGTGTGGAGATGTGTGTAAGGGAACTTGAGTGTTTACGATTATAAGTGAGGCTCCATATGGGAACCTCAAATTTGTTGTTATTGAAAAGAATATTTAAGCTACTTACGAGCTGATTACGAAGGTGTGCAATTTATGTGTCATAAGGAAGAGGATATCATGCTACGTTGAGTATGCCTCTGGTTGGAAGGGAATGGAATGGAAAGCTTCAAAAACAATGAGTCTTAGGCATGATTATGTGACGGTTTTTTAGTGGCAAAATCGTACTTTTTGCAATTTTGATATTGTGACTCAGACTTGAGTCACAATAGATGAACCACTACCAGACCATTAAGTTGTGGGTAGAGCTAAATCCGCCACTGTTGCTTCGCAAGAGTTTCCAAAACTATCCTTTGCTCTGCTTCCTCTCCATTCAACTCCATTGAGTAAACACAAAAATAGTTGACAATGAAGCCTGCTGAGTTTCACAAAATACTCTCTGTGGTAGCAGCTTGACTTGTGTTCAATTTTAACGTCACTCCTTAAAGGATGTTTTGTTGGTCAAGGCTAAAATTGTCGCCATAAGAGAACACCATAAACTGATGGCATAAACTTGACCTACAGAGACCTTGGAAAGTTGCTCGCATTTCTTTAGGGAAGGCATTTTGTCGCAATTATTTTCACGTTGAAACTTTTTTGTATTCAGGTTTCCCCGCAGGCTGCTTTTAGCTCTATGCAAATGAGAATGTAATGATGAACTTCGTGAGGGACATTAAGGGATTTTAAAATAAACCTGATCCATTTTTCCTCAGCCTCTTTTCTTTGTGTTAATTTTAATTTTGTTGTTTAACGAGAAACAATTGAAGTATTGAAATATCTTTGATAAACAATACTGAAATGTCCTTGCTAAATAGTGCAACAACAATCCGTGCGGGCATTAAGATTTGCAGAATCCTATTTTATGGACTTCTAGAATTCTATCATTAGGAATTTCATTAGGGACTTTATAATTGCTTCTAAACTTTATAGAGTTGTAGAATTCTATCATTGGCAATTTCATTCAGGACTCTATAAATGCTTCAAAATCCCGGATTATATCTAAACAGACAATGAAAGAGCGTAGAAATTTGTGAAGTCAATGCCATCCACCCAAACAATTTTAGAATTGCTTCCAAAAACATCCTGGAAAGTCTTTATAACAACCTTTAAGTTTATATACTCCTATGTATAAAGTTATAAATTTTGCAAAGCAATAACAGCAACAACTGCAAAGTCTGTATGGACTTCGTGTTGCAGCCTCATGTCATCATTGCACCATCCTGCACATACATTTAACACTTCACTGCATGGACATAAAAGTTTCATTAACGATTTGCATGCAAGGATGCTGGCGACGGGATGTGTCAGTGTGAATACAAGTGCCCAAAAATACGTGAACGTGTTGTTGGAGTGTATTCCTATGAGCGTTGTGTGTGTTGGGGTATTTTTATGCTTCGTGTCATGCCTGACGCGTGTATGAAATTTCCCTTCGCCTATGAATGCAGCACTTACGTGCATAACTGCAACTCAACGGTTGTGGGTCTTGCAGCAGAATTTCGAGAGCGTACGTGATTATTGCAATTTTCAAATAAATTGAGTGTTGCAGCAGCTCTGGTGGGGCGCCAGGGTGTGATTGCAGGTATGCGGTTATGTCATTCACTTATCAAAAATAATAATAATACCAAATGCAACAATATGCGCCAGTTGAATGGGAGTCGGTGCAATTTGCAGCAGAACCCCGTGGCGTATGAGTAATTTTCATTTGACTGTGTATGGAAGAAAGTTGTGTCGCACAAGTTTAAAATTGAATTTTATGTTATTTATAAAGTTAGTGATGGAAAACTGCTTCGGTCTCGAAATGAAATTTTCAATAAATGACGTATTAGTTTCGCAGGCAATACACGTGGAAGCAAACACTACACACACCAACCCTGTATGACGGGAATGATGGTTGAGGAATTTTCTTTCCCCACCCCCCTGTCCTGTTCACATACACACGGACGGCTTCTGTCGGTCTGTCAAAAACACACCAAAAACCACTACAAACAAAGTTATGATACTTGTGTCCTTATTTGCTTTGCACGACTATGCAAAGGACGTATTGAAATCATTCACGTAGTTGCAGGTGAGTGGGTGCTTTGCTGCCAGTAACACGTCTGACAATTTTCCTATTCTTTGTTTTACGTCACTTGAGCTCTTCTGCAGTTGAGCAATAAAAGCAAAGTAAATCATATTCATTGCTTTAGTCCATAAAATTAGTAGATTTCTAATTAAAATCAATTTATTTATAAGAAAATAATCTCGAACAATTGATGGAACTGAATATCACTGTCACACTTAGGTATTATATTGTTATGGGGCCTACCAGCGTGCGAAGACGCTGAATGAAAGAACATAATGTCCTGGAAAATGTTAATTAAAATTAAGTCTCTGTTCCGATTTAAGTGGAATTTTAGTATTGTTACGGAAATCAGTTCAAACTAATTGTTCGGTGGACTGGAGTAAGAGGAGTAATGACTTATCACTGATAACATATTATTGTTGAGTTACCAAGGACTTTTTACTAGCCTCAGAAAAAAACGTTTTATTCATGTTTAGTTTCCAATGAAACAAGGACTATTGGAATTTTAGTATTGTTACGAAAATCAGTTCAAACTAATTGTTCGGTTGACTAGAGTAAGAGGAGTAATGACTTATCACTGATAACATATTATTGCTGAGTTATCAAGGACTTTTTACTAGCCTCAGAAAAAAACGTTTTATTCATGTTTAGTTTCCAATGAAACAAGGACCCTGACAATTTATTATATTTTTCCTACAAGGTTGTCTGCTAATTTTCATCATTTTGTTATTTCACCATCACCATCATCTTCATTATTCTTCCTTATGACTGCAATTACTGCTCCACTTGCTGCCTGATCGAGTCTGGATGTTATCCTTCATTATCAACCATATTTCTACTAATGATTCAATTTCCTTGCATACGTGGTTAATTTTATAATACACACATCCTTTGAAGGGACAAAAACATGTCTCTTTCATATGTAGTTAAAATTTTTATTCTGAAGAATTGGAAAAATGCCAGCTTAGGATTTTGTTTAGTATTTATTCCTATTTTAGTATAAATATTCGTGACTTTAAGAAATACTTTAATCGTAAATAATTTTCCTAAGCTAGCCAGAGGAACTGTTGGCATGCTTTTCTCTATCGCAGAGCAGGAAACAAGCATACGCCATTTTCCGTTTTACTTCTTTGGCTCGACTCTTTGTTGTGTCACTTAATTTAGTTCCGTCCTTTACTTGAGCTGTGATGAATCATTTGGGCCGTATCACTGCAGACTAAGCATTGTCCTTATTTGTTATGACTAGGGCTGCGTGTGTGCTGAAATATGCGTTATCCTTGGCAAAGAAGATTTGTTGGCTCACAGCTTCAAACAAAAGTGGACTACTTGTGTGTTTAATTATATTTATTTTAGGCTTTGTTTAACACATAGAAAAAGGCTAAGTTAAGAATGCTCACAGACAAAGGTCACAGACAACTTGTCTGCATGGGAATTTTCTTTAGAAGTTGCGTGTGTTTTCGTATTATTTGCTTTGTTTGCTTTGTTGGATTCTGGAGTTAATTTATGAACTGAACACTTTTCTAGTGAGTTTCTGTATCTATCACGACTTATGACACTCCTTACACTATTAATCTCCCTGTGGTCCTTTGTATTACGGTGTCCCTTTTCTTTACAAATGACACGCTCACTACTATCCTTGTTGACCAATCAGTCTTAAGTGCTTTTACTTTAATTGTTTTCAGTTCCTGCTGCGTTATTTCTGGCTTTGTTTATTTTTTCTTTTAATAAATAAATATTAAAGTGGAACTTCTTCCGCAATCAAGGAGACTGGAGTATACATGACAATTGCCTTTGTTTGACAGTTAAATAAGTAATCAACATTTTATGTGTTCACTGGATTACATTAAAAATCCTGGAAATAAAAATCAAATCAATTTTAAAGGAATTCCGAGCAATATTAGCAAAGTTTGTGAAAAGCGTGACAGTTTTTTATGAGAACTTATTACAGGAAGTTTATCATAAACGGAAACAAAAGAAAGCTGAAAAAATAAAGAAAACTACAATACCAACAAAAGAAAAAAAAAAACGAGCAAGGATCTATAAACAGGAAAAGAGAAAAAAACAGACGGAAATGGTCAAAGATAATTTTTGAAAAGTGGGATATAAAAAGTAAAAAAATAAAAGAAAAATATAGGAACAGAAGAAAGATTAAGATTACGAAACATGACAAAGGAAAAAAAATTAGGATTAAAAGTGGACTCCATTTGATTGTCATAAGAAAACTCACTTATATGGGAGAAAAGAAAATCAAACAAAATTTAAGAGGCAAAAGAGGAAATGATTGAAAAAAAAAATAGAAGTTAGGAAAAAAAAAATAGACAAATATATGTATAAACTTCACATCCTAAGCACCCATTTGCGTTCAGTGTAGTGAGCTGTAGAAACACCGCCGGCTCTTCACTGGTAGAACTAAAAGTGACTACTGTGAATGAATTGAGAATATGTGAATGAGTAACTATCGGTGAACTAGCGATATAACGAACTGTCTGAACTACCATCCGCATCGAGCGCTGTTAATGCATTGATCTCTGTTAAAGCGAAGCTCTCTGAATTTCGAACAATTCGGGCACCTCAACCAGCTACGCACCCGGTGACCACAGCGCATTAATCTACTCGAGAAATGGTTTGTGTATAAACTAAAATCGCTCTTTAAATCACCAAGTTCGAAGCAGCGAGTGATTTGGGTCTCTGTTAAAATTACCCGGGGCCTGAAGATCACTATAACTAGCTATCAAAGAGGCGCTTATAAGCTCATCAGGCCTGATATGGCTGAAGTGGACATCTTCAAAGCATAAGCTTCATAACCTTTAAAGAGGTGCTACTTGATGATGACCAGAGATTCCACATATTCACCCGAAGTAAATTTACTAAAATCACCGGGTCCTACAAAGTCGCTCCTTAACTCATCCACAATCTCCTACAAGGATATTTCTTCTTCGAGGAAGTGTCTCAGTGGTCGTTGACATAAGATTCAATATTTCCTGTTGGGATTGTCAATTTGCTGAAAGTTTTCAAGTTTAATAGACATCAGAACAAAGACCCACTCGCACAACCACTCGCACACCCACATCTACACCCACTCACACAACCCAAGCGGACACCCACTTCCCCACCCACATTCTACGGCCGGCTTAGAAATACACAAATGTATGCAAATACTTGCGTAATAAATCATTTCAGTGTCATTGTTGTCGCATGCCACTTTATTTTGAAAGTTGCTCACAGCGATTTGCTTCCTTATTTATTTTCTGGTGCTTTTATTGGATCAGAATCCTTTTATTGAAAGGAATTGTACACATGTTCTCTTTGTCCAAGTGGGGCCAATTATGTGTGTTTAGATAAATATTCGTATGCTGAGTTTTCAAACAAATCGTATGCGATATTTTACACATAAATTTTGATCCTTTTTATGCTGAGCGGTTTTATGGCTAAGAAGCAGTTGTCTACACACAATTGTTATGTTCAAAGAGAGAAGAGATTATTTTTATTTAAATTTTTAGCTGAAGAGTGAGAGAGAGAGTTTGTATGTGAAAGGACTATTTATCTGTTGAAATTCAGAACAATCCCTTTTGGGTTTCTTAGGATATTAAATTTGCCAGTAGTGTGGGTTCACAAATGCTGCGTGAATATGACTAAATAAGACCAGGATGATGTTCTGAAAGAACGTATATAAGCTTGCCTGGACCTGGCAATATTCCTTTTGGCAATTAAACACATTTTCCCAAAAAAATGTACAAAAAGTAATTAAAGCATACTTTTTAGTTTACAAGCACCAAAGAGTATACGTAAAGTACCATGAAGTCCTTCATATCCTTGCCGCTTTTTACCCCCATATAGAATTTCAATTAAAACAATTTTAATACATTTTTTATGATTTTTTTTGGTATTTATTTTGTTAATCTTCTCATAATTGAATTTGCTCTTCCGTTTCAAAATATTTTCATTGCTCATAAAATATTTCGCAGTAGTTATTAATTTAATATCTCTGCTCGCTCACATACACACTCACTCATATCTCACATCCTTGCACTGGACTATTTATAAATAATTGAAATACGAAACTTAACAGTAAAGTGCTTAAAGGCACTTCTCCCTCATAATTGCCAATTTGGTTCAGTGTTTACTTTGCATTTGACTCGTACCGGTGTCCTGCCGCGCTCGGCCCTCACCGCTGTCGTTGACTTGCAAGGTATATAAGCTTTAAATCCCATTTGCATGTCCTTTTTCGAATTTCAACTTCTCTTTGCCGAACTGATTTGTTGCTGATTGATGAGCTGCTCGTTTTCAGGAAATTGCTTTACTATTCACAGAGACTTTGCTGGAATTTACAAAAGTGAATAAGGCATTAGTAGCATGGCTTTATTCGAGTGAGGGTCTTTGCAGGCCTCCAGTATAGAAGATTGAACTGATCACTTAACGTCAGAAAGAATGAGTTCTTGGATACCTTCATTGCAAGCTATGACAATTGGGTCTGTTGTTGATTTTAAAACTCTTAATTGAATTCAGGAAATAATGCAGTAACCATTCCCTGAGTTCCTGGCCGACTTTAGCTGGTTGCAAAGCAAACCGAAACGATCAAGGATTCAATAAGGAGTCACTATATATCTGTTTAGGTCGTAGTCAAAGTGGCTTAGAATAATCACAATTCCAATCTCTTAACATGAGTTTCTACTCATATTATAACGAAAGTCCTTTATACTATAATGTAAGTCCTTTCATAAGTCATAGCTGGCTTGCAGGTATACAAGTCCTGCAATTGCTCAGTTTATTCAAGGATCAGATATAAAATGCTTGTCAAAGTCAAAGTGAGTCAAAGGTACTGCTTCTGCTCCTACAGTTCATGAAGAAACTCACTTATAGGAAATGTTTAATTGTGGATAATATAAAAAGGCCTACAAATTGCTCTTTATATGTTTCCCACCAAATGGAAGAGGTTCTCCTTTACTACCTACACAGTCTCATGGAGATACTTGAACCATGTTTGTGGTAATTTCTGGATTTTCTAAGCTTACTCAGTCGTCCTCCATTAAGTTGCCATTATTGTAATTTCCTCAAAATTCTATAAATATTTGATACCCATGCATTGTCTCTTTCTCCTTCTACTCCTTATCCTAAGTGTTGGGGTCAATAACCATAAATTGCTCCGTTGAGAAACTGTTTCTTAATGGCACATCAGAATTAATACGAGTATCTGCTGACACCCTCAGGCCACCTTTGCCACACAGATGTCCATTTCAATCACGATTGCATTTCTCACTTAGATGACCTGAAACGTGAGATCTGCTTCTCCATCTGCGGACTCAACTTAAGACTCGAGTTCATTCAACTTGCAGCAATTCATTTTGCCTGTTAGAAAAAGCACGACACGATTTCCATAAAGAAAGTTACTAGCCCGCAAAGGAGAGCGAAGCACACATGACCAGGTAGTTCCAAAGAAACCTTCTGAGTACTACAGTTCCTTTTTTAGTTTTGTGTTCTTCTGGCTGCAATTGCACTCGTGACACCTCATGCCTGCCAGGGTACCGCACCGTCGCCGCAGGCAATTACTGCCACTGCCAACTCATAGCATTTAATTGAGATTATAGCTTTGAGCTGCCTCATATTGTCATCATTACGTCTGCAACGCTTATTGTGCTGAAACTAATGCAGCGAAACGTTTTTGCAATACTCGCACTTCTGCTGCTGCATCAGCGGCAGTCATTCTCACACTCACGACTCCGAGCAAGGAGCTTTATCTGCCAAACAGTAGCCCTACAGCGTGCCACACAGCAGTGCTTCCAGTGCTTTCATCTCACAGTGTTGCTTCTCAACTCCGCTGGCAGTGACTGTAAGGCCATACGCGACGTCTGCACTCCACACGCTGACGCTTTTATGGCTTCTTCTTCAGGTTTCCCAGCTTTGAGTGCCCCACTGCCACTGCTCTGCGACGTCTGCCGCTTTTGACCCTGCACGTTTGCGCGCTGTTGCTGATGTAGTTGCACACACAGCGATTGCATCGCTCAATTGCCTGCCGTGGCTGCGCGGCGCATCTTCTCTAATAGCAGGCGTATTAAAAACCGCTAACTTGTTTTGCGGCCACAATTTGGACTTGGCCTAAAACCTTAACTGGCTGCACACATTTGCTTGGAGTCACTCGAACACATTTGCCGCAATTGCTGCTTTTTCGTGTGCGAGGCTGCTCTAGGCTAGCAGCTGATTTTTGTATGTGTCTTTCGATGGATCTTTGCTAAATTTTAAACAATTGTAAAAAAGTTACATTCAGAGACGCCGTAGGATGCCATGTGATTCTCCAGGCATACTTTAAAACTTCACAGATGTTCACTGACATTCTCCAGAACATCAATAAGCCAGAAGAAGTATTAAGCACATGACAATTGCTGCCCCAATAATTCGTACTTCAAGTCACTCAATTTGTTCATTGCCACAAAATCCTTGAGGGCAATTTTATTGGTCTTGAGGAAAAGTGTGTTTCTCAAACCTGGCATATTTACATGAATGTTTATGGTGGCTTACTATAGGAATCGTAGTTGATTAAACTGCCTGTCAAGGGCACGAATACTCAGCCAGAAAACACATTAATCCAGGAATAATATACTTAATAATATTGAATAATAATGTTCGGTTCTCGTTATATCGGTTCGAAGATAACACCAGTTCACAAGAAAGACAACCATGATTTAATATGACTCTCTTTTTCTCTTTTTTTTTTATTAATTTCAACCATCAACAGAAGTCCTTTGGCATTTGACAACACAGATGCCTTGACTGCTTTGAAGGATGAAAACAGCTTTCTCTTCCATTGAGGCTCAATGCTTCACTATGTGTACTATTTTTTCTTCTTTTCTTCTCCCTGTGCGTGGTGTTTGATTCATGTATGATCCTTACTACAAATAATCAACCATAATCTGTTGACTTCTGCTTTAATAAAGTAGAGACTACCTTCAAATTTCTTCAGCGCTTTGTTCAAGAAATGGGAAAAGTGTCTGTTCTCTGCAAGAAAGGTTGTTGCTAGACTATAGTTCCGTTCAAATTTAGCTTCTGGATTATCGGATAATGCTCACGACGTTTCAACTCTCTCCAATAAATGTAAGGCTAAGTCCTCTAAAACCATAAATAGAACCATTTATGATCCATGCCAAGAACCCTTTGAGAAACTCTCTCACACATTATCATGTTCCTTACTTGGCATTGTGCCACTTTAGACACTAAACGACCGTAACCGAAGATACTCTCCGCAGACACACAAACAAATTTAAATCTGTGAATATGTCACTTTCAAACCGAGTAACAAAGGAGCAGATGCCGCAATACACAACAAACGCACATCAAAAGTAAGCACTGGGATCCTATCCCATATAAATAATCCTATTAAAGCAAACATGCCCCGCTTAGGCAGAAAGGGAAGCAATTTGTCAAGTGTGTAAACATGTCAGACGACAACGGGACGAATGACAAAATATTGTGGCTTTCCTTTCAAAGAAACAAAAACTTTTGTGCATACTCAGACTTCAAAGCAATAATTTCGGAAGCGGCTGAGGGACATAACTCAAATTCATGGGGAAGTGCCTCTGGGCTTCGGCTAAATGGCCAGTATTGATTTTCCTGCACTACAGCCATGGATTGGAAATTAACTCACTCGGTTTAATGCTCGAATGTTGACGGCAAACATTGGGTCAGAAATTGAGCGCCATGCAACAAATACGGAAGCTGTTGCACAACAAACGTTTTTGGCCAAATTAAATTGAATGAATGCCATTCACCCACGACTACAGAGCGAAAACTGGTTTCAAACTACGAAAATATCCTAAACTGCTACGAAGCAGGCAACGATAACAACGCAAAAAATTGGAAAATTGAACTTTTTCCAGGCAATTGAATTTAATTGTCTTTGTCTTTAACTGACAATGTTCAAGGAAGAGTTAAAGTGACACAGGGGTCGCTTTGGCCTTAAAAAAATCACCCAATATATATATATATATATATATATACGAGGTGTGATCAAAAAATAACCGCTATTTTCATCTTTTCGTGAGTTACGTATGTTCGATGTTCGCATTTTTTTTCGGTTATGTTGGTACACATGTCTGTTATATATGTTGGCAATACCAACCCTTTTGTCAGTTTGTTTTTGACAAATAAAAAGGTTAGTCGTGTTTTGGTGTGCTCTTCGATTTTGTACTATTCGAAAAAATGGATCAAAGAAACTGTATTCAGTTTTTTGTAAAAAATGAAATTAAATGAGCAAGGACATTTGAAATGTTGACTGTGGCCTTTGGCGAGTCTACTATGTGCAGAACACAAGTTCAATTGTGGTATTACCGGTTTAAGGAAGGCCGAGAAGATGTCAATGACGATGCTCGTCCTGGTCGCCCGAGCACGTCAACAACCGATGAAAACATTGACGCAGTGAAGAAAATGATTTTAGATAATCGTCGAATCACTATCAGAGAGGTTGCTGATGATGTTGGCATATCGTTCGGCTCATGCCAAGCAATTTTTACGGATGTTTTAGGCATGAAACGTGCGACAGCGAAGATTGTTCCAAAATTGCTAAAACAACGTCGCATGGACATCGCTCAGGAGCTGTTTTTGCCCAAAAAGAAAACCGTTCTCATGCCTCAACCACCGTATACACCGGACTTGGCCCCGCTGATTTTTTCCTCTTTCCAAAACTGAAGACACCGATGAAAGGAAAACGTTTTGCTACGATTGAGGAGATAAAAGAAAAATCGACACAGGAGCTGTTGGCGATACCAAAAAAAGCGTTTCAGAAGTGTTTCGAGGATTGGAAAAAATGCTGGCATAAGTGTATTATATCTGAGGGGAATTACTTTAAAGGGGACAAGATAGTTGTTGATGAATAAATAAATACTTTATTTTTGATCACACAATAACGGTTATTTTTTGATCACACCTCGTATATATATATATATATATATATATATATATATATATATATATATATATATATATATATATATATATATATATACTCGTATATATGATATATTATATATATTATTACATATATATAATCAAATAAGTTATGTAAAATAATACTAGTATAAGGTAATCCTACACAATGCTATGCTACTGCCACTTATTTATTAAATGGATCACAATTCTCATAGTCAACTGAGTGGTCTCGGAAAATATGTTATGGCTGAAACAGCAAACCAATTTTTTGGGAAGTCATTTCCACTCACTTCCTGCACTAGTACAGATCATTGTTTGTGGTGACAATATTGTGTACATATATAAACAATTAGTTACCATCCTTAAATCATGTTCACATAAAACAATGATACCATCCTAAACGATCCTTCTCCATGTAAAATTTGTCAGTGTACCAACGTACCTTAAATTCTTCGGCAAAAAATGGTTCTTTGCACTATTTAATTCGTTCTTTTAGTCTCTGATTGGTCCCGTCTTTCTATGAATGGTTCATTATACTCTCTGAGTGATCCTTTGCAATCCTTGAATAGTTTTTTACACTCTCTGTATGATCTTTAAAGTTTCTGAATGGTCCCTTACAGGCTCTGTATAGATCTTTACACACACACTCCCTCTCTCTCTCACACTCTCTCTCTCTCTCTATCTCTGACTCTCTCTCTCAAACTCTATGTCCATTTTATATTATAATTTCTGAGTATAGTCCCTGATGATATGTTCATCTGGTGGCAGATCCTTTAATTCTATAAAAAATGCCAATAATACGAGTTGAAGGATGGGTCTATACTGAAAATGAAATTGAGTGTGAAAAGGAAGGAGACTACAACGTCAACGCCACTATAAAATCTGGAGGAATAGATTGGAATGTCGATGGAATGAATCTAGAATGTGAATGAAATGAAGAAATTGAATGCGATAGTTTGGATTTAGAATGATCACGGCTTTATAATGACGAATTGACTGGAAAGCTAGGGTTTGGAACTAGAATACGACCAGGCTTATAATGACGAATTGACCAGAAACAGAAGGTTTGCCACCAGAGTGGGAGCGGTCTTATAATGCAGACAAGATGGGAGCGGCCTTATATTGATGAATATATTGGAATGAGGGGGTTTGGGTCTTACTTAAGAGAAGCCCTATAATGACGAATTGACTGGAATGAGTTGGTTTGCGACTAGAATGGAAGTGGCCTTATAAAGAGGAGGATACTGGATTGAATTGGTTTCATACTAGATTAAGAGCGACCTTATAATGAGGAAGAGATGGCTAGAGATTACAATAGGAACGGTCTTATAATGAGGAAAATATTGGAATGAGATGGTTTGAGATTATATTGGGAGTGGCCTCATAATGAGGAAGAGGTTGGAATGAGATGGTTTAATACTAGAAATTACAAATAGTCGTGTTGCTAACTTCACTGGAATGACTAAATATGAGAGTAGTATGTTCACCGTAATGTGAGCATAGCGGCTCCAGTAAGAGCACTACTTCCCCAATTGCCTGCTTAGGCTGCTGGTAGCGTAGCGGTACCTGTTTCCAAACCAGATTTAACCCACTGCCCTGAGTCTGACAATTATTGCGCCATTTTCAGTTTTTCTCCACTTCCACTGCGTTACTTTGTCGAACTCGGTTGCTCTGTTGTCCACTTTTTGCTGGCACCGGGGACGCAAACTGGTCGGATTCGCAGCCGGTTATTCGCACGAATGCAGCCAATTGCACCGAGAAAAAAATTGATGCAATCAACCGGCATAAATGGCAGTGAGCGTTGCTGGCGTTAGCAACTCATTTGCTTTTTTTCCTGGGTTTTTGTGTTGATCTCCGTTTCGGTGTCTACCTCCGTTCAAATTTCATAGCAGCGTTTTTTTTTGTGTCCATCGGAGTCGTTTTGCCACAGTTCGGATTCGCTGCCATTTCCTGGTGTTCTTGTGAGGCTGGAGTTTGATTTGCTTATAAATGTGCGTTTTTCTGAGTAGCGTGCGTTCGTCATGTGTTGCAGCTCACCATGGGTGGGCATGGCTCTGGTAGCAAGTACTGCAATATTTTTTGAACTCTTAACTAATCTGCTCTTTGTTGCTTTGGACTGAGCAATTCTTCAGAGATTTGACTGTGCTTGACTTGGCTCAATGTGATCAAAGCGAAAACGAGTCTGTGTTTATTTGCGTAATGGAAATGGACTCGATACGGGATACTTGAAAGGAAAATCTCAGTGGAAAGCAAGAAAATTGAATAATAACTGTTTGAAAACTTTCTTAATTAATATTTATCCTATGCATCAATTAATTAAAAATTATTGGCAGGCAGCAAATTGATTGCATTTCTTTTCTCCGTCGGCCAATTGAGATTCTCTGCAAATTGCTTCTCAATGACGTTCCATTTGATATGAGGCCAGAGATGATATTCTTCCACTTCGTTTTTCTATGCCACTTTAAGCCACTTGCAGCGAACAAAGAGTATGAAATGCTATCAAAACGTTTTCCTCGCAATTTCCTTGGAACATTTTTCAATTAAAAGCGGAAGATGAGGAAAAAATTACTCAAATCTTAGCTTTTTATCTTAGGAGAATTTTTTGCTTTGTTTTCAGCTTGGAATTGGAGGAAGTCGTTGAACAGTTTTTCTTAGTCGAAGTAGGAAGAACATTTATTTACATTTTTATGATGCTTCTAAATTAAAGCAGCAAAATCCTTTCAAAAAATAAAGTGGACGCTTATATTGAGATAATAAAATAACAATATAGGCAAAGATATTAAAATAAAATTAAATTAATATTGATCAATTTAACATTTGAAAAGGGAAGAAATTTAATTTTTAATTTAATTAAAATAGGAAATAAATATAAAAAATAATATAATAGTAAAAATAAAATAAAATAACAAGAATGAGTTTAATCTTTATAGATAATCCTCCCCCTAAATTCCCGATTTGGGTTCAAAGTAATGTCGTTGTTGCTCAGTACCAACTTATTCAGTTCATCTGCGACGGTCATATTTCCAGTGAGCTCATGATACTCGTGGTATCGCTTCATATCTGGTACAGACTGGTCTGCAGATCAGTAGTTCCTCAGGGCGTTTGTTGTTGGTTAATCTTTTGTAGGATGAATCTTCTGTAGTATAAATCTTCTGTAGGATATTTATTTCAATTTCAATTATGATGACCAGAGACAAATTCACTAAAATCACTGGGTCCTACAAAGTCGCTCCTTAACTCATCCACAATCTCCTACAAGGATATTTCTTCTTCGTGGAAGTGTCTCAGTGGTCGTTGCCATACAATTTAATACTTCCTGTTGGGATTGTCAACTTTGCTGAAAGTTTTCAAGTTTAATATACATCAGAACAAAGACACATTCACACTCACTCGTACAACCACTCGCACACCCACATCTACACCCACTCACACAACCAAATCGGACACCCCCACCCCCTTGCATTATAAAAATTTCAGTGTCATTGTT
The DNA here is from genome assembly GCA_920105625.2 of Clusia tigrina. Classification (NCBI taxonomy): domain Eukaryota; kingdom Metazoa; phylum Arthropoda; class Insecta; order Diptera; family Clusiidae; genus Clusia; species Clusia tigrina. The sequence continues at coordinate 64,447,932 of OV050033.1, read as the reverse complement.
GTCTTCTGTAGGATGTTCTGTAGGGTGTTCTGTAGTATGTTCTGTAGTATGTTCTGTAGTATGTTTTGTGGGATGTTCTGTACGATTTTCTGTAGGGTGTTCTGTCGGATGTTCTGTAGGATGTTCTGTAGGATGTTCAGTAGGGTGTTCTGTAGTATGTTCTGTAGTATGTTTTGTGGGATGTTCTGTACGATGTTCTGTAGGGTGTTCTGTCGGATGTTCTGTAGGGTGTTCTGTTGGATGTTCTGTGGGATGTTCTGTAGTACGTTTACTTTAGTTTCGGACTTGCTTGAGTTTTCGCCGCTATTATCTAAGAGTACACCACTGAAGGCAAGGGGTTTAATTATATACATACAGGCCAACCTTTATATTTAGACTTTATATAAACTCCCAGAACGGAACCCTCTTTGATTCTGCTTTCTTGTATACCCTTAAATTGGCTAAAGTTAGGGAGAGATTGAGTATCAAAAATTTAACTATTAATAAAATATTGCTATGTTTTTATATAAATATTTATTTTATATTTATATTTATATATTCACATTTATTTATTTTTGCTGCAACCACACTCTGAAAGCCTCCAAAGACTCACTTAGGTGGCCAGCTTTTTGTGGAAATGTGGCACACGCATTGTTAGCGCTCGTGCTGGCCTTGGCTACGCCTTTTCGCATTTAATTTTTCTTTTTGTTTATGTAACTTGTTCACTCACTTCTCGCATTGCGTTTTGTTCGGCCTTATTTGGTAGTTTTGCCGGTTTTGTTTGTTTTGACAATTATAATTTAATCAGCATGGCAATATTTCTGTAAATTCCCTTACTACCCATGAAGCTACCCGAAATAATGGGAATTTCGCATTTTAATGTACGCGGTAATTGTGATTAACTGCCTCAATTTGCCACTCCAATAACTACTGACAACGGCTCTGATTGCGGTAATCCTCAAGTGTGTCGTTTCGCGTGTCAACTACTCACAGGAGGCGCCACTCAACCGGGCATAATTAAAGCGGAAGGACTGGTGCAGTGGCTACGTGGACTTGGAGATTAATATGTGATTTTCAACATTACAATGGGAGAATTTGCATGCTGGGAGTGTGTTTGCCTACTTCATAAGTGTTGTGATATGAAACAAGATCGTTGCCTGTTGTGGAACTGATCTTCGGGGGCTACTCTGGGGAGGAGGAGACAATTTACAGTCGTGTTAGCGAAATTGTGCCAGAAAAATTATTGTTTTACTCAATGGATTGAAGAACATCCAACGTCATTGAAGCAAATTTAGCGGGGTGTTCACTTCTCTATGAATTGTTAAGCTTGGGATCCGGTTTTATATGTCTGCACAAGTGTGAAGGACAAAATTACCCCATTGACACACACCTAACTATTCAGTAAGTGACTCTCATCAAGTACCTTCGGAATCCATATCATGCCTTCTACATCTACTTTGAAATGTTTCCCAAACCTTCTCCTAACTTAGTATACCATTTTCTGCTTTAAAGGTTGAGCGTATAAAAATATCCCACAATTTGTCACCGAGCCTCTTAAACCAATGCCACTTAACCCCGCAAAGTGTGTTCCTTCGGTACAGTGCTCGAATTTACTGGTATTAAACAAATAAATGCAATTCTCAAAGCGCCCGTCTCCACTCGAGTGCAAAGCTTGCAATTTGTATTCTTCTGCTGCGGTTGGCAATTCTTGCTCTTATTTGCTTTCACTTTATTTGCTTTTATTCTACTTTATTTGTAATTGTGACATTTTCCGTTCCTTGCTATTTTCCTCAATTCACTTTGTTAGCAGTTGTAAAACAATTTTCCTTTCTCTCTTACCTAGTTCTATATGTTTGCCTAGTTTTTCTTGCTGAATTGTGAGTATTACTGTGTGTGTGCGTTTGTGTGTGTTTGTATGTGTGCGTTTTGGTGTGTGCTGCGTTCAAAGTAGCGGCAATACTAACAATTAACATAATAAACCAATTTCTTGTAGCTAAGGCAAAGTTGTGCACCTCTCAGCAACTGCAGCAGTTGAGGAGTTTAAGCAGTGCCGCATATTTTGCACAGCTAGATTAACCGCGGCACTGTGGAACAAATGCCTAAACTGAGCGAACTAAATTCTTTACAATTGTTGAATATTATAACGTGACTCTTTCAGTAGAAAGCCTCCGTAGCTAGTACTCATTCTCCAACCACTTGCAGTCATAATTAATTATGGTGTAAGATATAATAGTAATATGCTTACACCATGGGCTCTGGAAGCCAGGAAATGGAACTGCATTGAGCTCCGCCAGCTGGTTTAGTTGGTAGAAATAGATGCCATCATTGATGACTCATTATTGTCACTATAGTGACATATCAGTGACATGTGAGATAAAACTTCTACATTGCCTGTAGACATAACCGAGCAAGATAACATGGGGACATCTGCCAAGTGGGGCAACTGTTGGGAATGTAAACGACATCTGTCGTTATTATGACAAACTATTGTTTTAGGTGTCTACGATTATATAAAGGTGCCTTTATCCAGTTGCATGCCAGTTGAATTTGTAAACTTCTTCTACTAACTTCAGCAAACTTTTCCCTGTCATTACTATTGCTTCTATATAAGAACGTTTTGCTTTCTTATATGGTTTCTTCAAAATATAAATTCTTGGACTATTCTTAGCGCCACCATTAACCTTGAGAGTAGTCACAGAAAGGATTCTCCATGGATCTATATAATATTTTGTTCGTTTTAATAGACCGAAAGTCGCATTCCCATTGAACTCTTGCCAAATTATGGAATATATTTCTAATTATGTAATTATATACAATTAAAGCAAAGCCTTATTATGCTCCTTTTCTAAGAGACTACAGAGTCCAGTAAAGTAAAGAAAAATCCCCCAAGATGCCGCAAATTACCTTGTGAAACTGAATATCATCAAGTGAGATGATATTTCAGTTTGAGTTTTGTGGTCTTTGCCAAATTTCTTTCGGATTAGTTCTCATTATAATCTTAAGATGTTTCGATTACCCCAACAGATTCTGTGATCATGTGAAAGAACCAATTTGAACTTACCTGAAACAAATGTTGAAGAAATCTTCTAAAATTCTACAAAATTTCAGGTTGCATATGTTTGACATTCTTTAAACGAATGGGTGTGGCAACTTTATAATCCCGTCCAAACGCTACGGTGTATCCAAAACCCTACCCCACTTCTATACTATTCTAACAGTAAATACAATAGGCATCAATGCCTGAGTGCTTGCAGATCTCCTTCTTCGGCGGTTCTCCGGCCTACCCCACATCGAAAACCCATCACACTATGTCTCCCTGAGATTATTCAATTTCATAATTTTCTTCCTGTTAGAAGTTTGACTTTGTTCCACGGTGCAGTGTCTTCGCTACATTTGCCTGGAAATTGTTAGAACCTTAGCTGTTTTTGAAGTAATTCAAATGATGTTTAAATTAAAAATTGATTATACTTTTCTCAGCACAGGTGACGTGGGGTGCGTTTGAATGCCAGCATTTGAAGCTGCTTAAAAAAGGACTAATTTAATAATAATTCATTTTTCGGATTTAGCAGCTTACACAAAAGCGTCCTGCTGCTTAAAGGATCTACTTAATGAATTCCAATAACCTGTACGAACTCTTTGTGCCGTTCTCTTTTTAACCTTTTTTTGCTGTTTGTTAATTAATTAACCTTAATTGTGATTGAAATGATTTATTTGGGGAGTTGGCCTTTTGTTTGACATCTGTAGCTGGAAACTTTGCCTTGGAGGAGTCCCAAAAGTGTCAAGTTGAGAATCTTCAATTACTGGCATTTACCTCTGCTTCAGTTGACGCCTGTTTCCTCATTTTTTATCTGCTTGTTATGTTGGGAATGAACGTGATAATTGAACTACTCATTATGACAATACGTACAACACGTTCCACAGAAGCTGCAGGGGTGTGGCCATTTTTTTAAAAAATTGTATTTGCCATTTTATTAAATTTATTCTAAAGAATAACTGGGAAGCCAAGAAGGATGTTACTGCATCCCATCAAACATTAGTTATTTTTATGCTTCAGACTTTCTTGTCAAAATTTGCCTTCCTTCGCACTCCTTTGCTTTGTTGCTTGCTTTCCTGAACAACTTTCTCAATCTATTTTCAGGTAATATTCTTCATATTAAATTCGCTTTTACTTGTATCATGTTCTAAATTTAGCACCAGGAATTCGTTCTTCTCTAAATGAGGTTATAATATAAAACACCTTGGAAACTCACAAATCTGGTTAAGAGAGCCAAATTTGGATTAGCTTGCATAGCTACAATCCCCTTCACATGGAAGAGAGGTTCCTTGGCAGCGGAAGTACCAACCGCTCCTTTGTCGACAGATATGTGAAACACACTTTGTACGGAGGAACCCTCCCTCCACGTTCCAGACATTAGTCGATCTACTGGGAAATTTATGACTTCTTATGGTTCTAATACGATACGAAATTCGTCTAGAAGTCGGACGTGATCCCAAATATGGAATAATGCTTCGGAAAAATAAGATGGTTAGGAGCTGTATCAATGTGAACAGACTGGAAGTTGCCTTCTGTGGCACGCTATTAAATCCTGGAAATTACTTCGACTCAACAAAAACCAGCAAACGGATGTCTCATGGATCTTATCAATTTAGAACACCTTCTGAACATTGCTCTAATGTGCACTGAAGGACAGAGGGAAATTATTGGATGATTGGATGATTGGAAGATAGATGTTGAGGGTAGACAGTGGCCTCACTCAACGTAACAGCCTCACTTAAAACCCTCACTTCTCTGGAAAGCAAGGGGGTCCATTGTTAAATATTTAGTTAAAGTTGGGTCTTATTCTAGAGTCATGAAGAACATTACGAAAGAAAAATGAATGGTCAAAGGCCAATGGACTAGCTTAGGAAAATTAGGTAAGGTGGGGAGTGGTATGCGTAGGTCTCCAACTAGAGCCCTGGAAGAAATTGTGAGGAGAAAATGAAGTTATCTACTAAAATTGTTCAACATATAAAAATGGATTCAGACCAGTAATAAAATAAGTTATCCCAACTTTATCAAAACAATTAAAAGGATCAAAATATGATTCACCCACTGATATGGGGTTGAATACCCGAAGAACAGTTACTCAGCCAGCAACAATAATGATAAAATTAGCTCCCCTGCGTCCACACCTCCTCAAGTGTTAATTGCACGCGTCACCCAAAATCAACTCAAATTATGTTTAAAGCTCATAGAATACAGTTCTTTTGGTCTGCGCAGGATTTGTAATTGTCAGCCTTCATTAGTCACCTGCGTGGCTTCCCACCATTTCATTGACACTATCAGCAACACCGCGCGTGTAACATGCGTGTAAAGTTCTTCTTTGTTGATGTTCTTATCTGCTCCTTGTAAATCTTGGCACTCGAATTGCTTACCTTATCTCCACACACTCCATATGCACCACAAACAAACACACGCACTCATACAAATACATACAAACACACACAAACCCATATACACACATGCACACTTGCACATCTCCACAGGTGTACCTGACACTGAAATCACCAAAGCATGACCTACCAGCACAAAAAGGGGTTCCTTATCTCAGTTTGGGCTCACCACCACACGCAGACTAATTTCCCCACGTCTGAGAGTGAGGAGGTGCCTTACCTGCCGCTATTAACTGACAATGCGGTGCTTAGCTTCCCCTTTGGTAGCAGCAACTGGCTTGAACTTTATTTCCAACCATTCTTGCCGCCAAAAGGTACACAACGCTCGCTTTCACGCTACGCTGGGCGCGAATGGTTCAAAAATTGGAGGCGACAGCGTGGCAGGTACGCGTTTGCAGGCCTCTGCGGCACTTTTGATGGGGGTGCCATGGTCGGCGGACCAACAAGTCTGATGGCATTGAATTTTACACTCAGCGTTGCCACCTAAATACAAATTCCTTTTGTTCGCGCGTTTATGCGTGAGTGGTTCGGAGAGGAGTAGAGCGCGGGTTTGCGCTGGTTGCATTAAATTTAATTTCAAGTAAAAAATTTAAATGGAAAATTTTCAACAATGACTTTGAAATTATTTCCATTGCCCACTCCCCTCCCCTCCTCTCCACGCCCGAGAAGTACATTAATTTAATATTACGGAAATGTGGCGCGGATTTACTTCATCGTGAGGCAGGTAAACCCGCAATTTTAATAAAATTCACATTTAATCGGGTTCACACACACGCTCGAGAACTTCTACACAGACCCACAGACACATTGGCCCAGAATGAGCAGACGATGGGGAGCACGGCACGCCAACCGCATTTCCAGCCAACACGACGACACGGTGGGACAATTTGATGTGGCTGAATAAGAATATGTGTCAAGAATAACGGATGGGAAGCAAGCATGGAAGAAACCAGGAGAAGAAAAGGAAGGGAGAAGAGACAAAAAGAAGAAAAAGGGTTCCGCCCGTTTGGCAGAATTTACTTTAGTGACTTTACTCAAGAAGAATGTGGAATTCCTTGCAAGGAAATGTTTGGCAGGCAGCTACGATATTTAGATTCTTTGAAATCTCCGTAGAAGATTTTTGGTTCATGTTTGCCTACTCAGCTATAGAATCTGAGCGAGAAGCGCATCTTGTCTGTCTGTCACCTGAAGAGACAAATACTCCTTCTGAGTGCCTTTAATGCAGAGTCCTTTTCACATTAATCAAGTTCACAAAGCTGCTGCAAGGACTTTCATTTCGACTTCGGAACTTTTGCTTAATTGATAAATGGTCGTTTGCGGAGCTCTGGAAAAGCAAGTGAAGCAGAGGCCGTACTGCAAAGTACTCCAAGCACATTGATGCCAGTTGGAAGTGAATCACATCAATGTGGTGGCCAGAACTTTTCTAATTTAAGATGCAGCAAAGTCAAGGCAAAACCACAGAGACGAAACAAAGCAAGGCTAATGGAGGGTTTGAAACATATCAAAGCATTTGAGCGATGAAGAGTTGGAATAGGGAAAGTGGAGGCACATCTGAAAACGAGGAACTAGCGCTGGGGTTAATTGAAAGTGAGCTAACTAGCGGTGGGGTTGACTTCTGATAATGTGTGAAATGTGATTAAGTGGACTTAAAGACCTTAAGTTAAGGGATGAGCTTCAATTTGGTGATGTGTTCCAGATTTAAATCCTGCTGGGTCTATAAGTTTCCACAAAAAGATAATCCCAGAATTTTAATTCGCCTTCAGACAGAAAAATTTTATGAATTTCATTATTTTCCACATGTACGCCTTTGCTGTGCTAGTACGTGCTTCTATGTGAGCGCTGTTCAAACCCAGTAGGATATAGGGACGCTCAGAAATACTTCAAGAGACATCTTTTGACCAACATTTCGCCATCCTGTGGTCCCAGGTCAAATTCATCGCTGGCAAAATCGTTGATTGCTTCGTCAGAGTTCTCCACTTTAAACCAATTCAGTTTCTTTTGAGCTTAGGCGTGTTTTAGCAGGGGAGATCTTCCCTTAGTCTTCATTGAATATATTCATGTGTATATCTCAATATTATCAAGACTGGGAAGAAATTATATTCCTCTCATTTTAGACTTCTGCTCCATAAGCGTATACTTCTAAATATTCCTCTTGGACAGTTGTGACGAACAATTTTCACCATTTTTATTCCTACTCCACATATTCGTATTTCACATATTAAAGAAGTTTTCATTTCCATGGACCCCCTCTTCCTCGCCTACTCCTCTTGAAAATCTGAGTTTTTCCTAAAACAGATTAGAAGTGTAGCAATGTTGAATGAAAAACAACTAAAAAATATGCAGTAAAAAGAAGAGATAAAATTTATGACCACACAGAGATAGAAGCAGAAGTTTCTTTATGAAATATTGCAGAAGCAGGAGTCACAGGAATACTTTTCTACTTCAGAATTTACTCGACAGAAAGGCAAATGTGAAACAGTCTGAAAGAGTGTGAAAGGCGAATTTCCACGCTGGAATCGTGAAGTTGTGGGGGTGTGATGAAACGAGACTCTACCAACGATGCAAGCAGTTACAAAATGATAACTAAGTAGTGTAGTAAGCACTCTGCTTAAGTTCTTAGTTAGGAGAATAGCAGTCATATCTGATTGATGGATATAAATACGCATAAAACAAACTCCTTAGAGTGTTAGGCAGACATTTCTCGTTACTAGAGCATAGTGAATTGTTATTGTACCAAAAAAGTCGTTACTTTAGTGTGGCAGTTTTATTATAAAACGTTTGTCATTACTATAGTTCAACAGCCTCTATATTGCATCATTCATTACTATAGTACCTCTGTCATTACTATACTACAACAGTCGTTCCTAAAACACCTCTGTCGGTACTACAGTATTACTATAGCTGTTTTTCTTTGGTATCTTGTTAAGCGAGCTACAATATACCCCATTAGCTAGTTAGCAACCTTTGTGATCTTTGGTTTAGAGGTGGAAGTTTCTTCTCGTATTTCATTGTTAGAAGAGGGGTTTCTTTTACATTTCTCACAGATTTGATATAAATGTATACACAATACTCCAAACAGAGACTACGGGATAACAACGACCAAAGAGATATCAGTGCAAATTATATATAAGATTATATCACTCATGAGGCGCCCAGTTTCTACTCATATTCAGTGCAGTCTCTCAGTTTTTATGAAATCCATTTCCAGCAGTTCCCACACTTCTCTATTGAAACAATCTCAGCCAAGTAAAAGCTTGAAATATTTCAAATTTCCCCTTCGATGTAATTGGATCTTCAGCCTCAAAATATGCCACTGAAGCGAATTTTCATGCCTCACAATCTGCCTTCGCCTTCGAAAAGAAACCATTAACAAATAATTTAGCAGATATCATAAAATGCGTTACCGGCGTCAATGAAACACGATACCGCAGCACGTAAACATGGGTTTAAATGTTAATTTGAGGTGCCCAAAAAGTTCTCCACACAATTAATCACTTTTTAACACTTGCTGCCGAGACAGTCACTCACATGACTAAGAACAAACCCAGCAAACGACACACTTCCAACCACATGAACTTCCGCTTCCGTTGAGGGTCTACGATTGCGACTGCAGCTGCCTCCGACAGCCTCTTTTAGGCGGAGCGGAGCGGGTCTTGTAAGTGTGTCCCCATTTTCTTCCTCCACCCATTTTGCATGCATTCAAGTTGTTGACTTTTTTTCAGCTGTGGTTGTTGTTGTTTATGTTGTTACTTGTTGGTTTTTGCTGTTGTTTTGATAAATTATGCGACGCCACAAATTTGATTTATGGTGTGGCATGTGCTGACAGCGCTGCCACTTAATTGCCAAATAATCAGCGTTTTTATGTTGTGCGGAGGCAGCACGCCACAATTGCGTGCGTCCGTATCAGTGGAGTGCCAATCATGCACTTGTCTGCAAAATTTTGCTTGGGTTTTGCTAGTCTACTTCGATTTCAATGTTGAAAATGTTGCTGATTGACCTTTTGAACGTTGCGGTCTGAGGTCATGTGGCACTGTTGTTATATTCCACAAAGATTGCTAATTACGATTTGTTTGTCAAAGTGTTTTATGCTTATCTGATGCAAGCAAAACGCAATTTGCGATGACATTGATCGGAATGGAATTATATGAGTAATTAATAAAATTTTTATACTGCTCAGAAAGACAAGGTCGATGCTCTTGTAAACTGATGCTCCTAGAGCAACTGAGACTGATAAACTGATGAAAGAAAGGAGGCTGAGATGTTAGTGGTTCTATATAGGAAGAGGATTTGTCCATGATTCTTTGTCGTAGTAGATGAATACTAGGGAATACAGGGTTCGGTGCGCTCCTCTGAACTATGCCTGCCTTTAACTATCTTTAAAAATGAGCCACAAGATATTACATTAGATAGAAGTAGGGTAGGCCGGAGAGCCGCCGAAGAATGAATGGTCTCCAAGCACTCCGCATTGATGCCCACTGTAAGATATTTGCTTAGCTAGTTTGCTGCTAGTTTGCTTGCAATTGATATGGAGAAGTTATGGATTTATTTTGTGATAACGGCTTCGAATATCTCAGGTACTAAGTTGGACATATATCTGGAGACAAAGTGTAGTACAAACTGTTGAAGTGGGTAGCTTCAGTTTGAATAATGTTTAGGGTAGGTTGGGAAGGAGTGTGCGGATTTCCACTTCCACTCGGAGACATCTATGTCCATTGTGACTGCCTTCCAAAATGCCACGAGGAGGCATACTCTATAGATTTCCGAGAAGTACCATCCCTATTAAACCATTTGGTTTTCCAGATGAAAGTGAGAAGATCCGATAAATCCACCTTCGTTATCTCTGTCAAGCTTGTGAAGAAGCGCGACCCCAAACATTGAAGTCGTTTTAACTGTAGTCTTGGACATTGACATAAAAAGTCATCATGGCAACTCCTACATACGAGTAGCTCGCTCGACGGCATACGCCAATGTTGAAGCATTGGTGCGATAGCACAATGCCCGGTAATGACCCCCGTAAGCACCCTTACTGCAGGTTTCTTGAGCCCTACGAGAACCTTCGTTCTCTTCATGTCTAACCTAGGCCATAAGGCACTTGAAACTTCACAGTCGTCCCGATTAGTCCATAAGTTATTTGTCTCTGCAATAGTGAATTCATCTACGTTCCTAAACAGTTCGAATATCGGGATTTGTATTGAGGTATCTGTTTCGTTAATGTCCATTTCAGAGCCCCTTCTGCCCCATCTCGTCCGCTAATTCATTCCCTTCTATATCGCTATGTCCGGGAACCCAGCAAACTGAGACCTTGTGGGGTCCAATGTTCAGTAGTGAGGTACGACATTTCATTACCAACTTCGATTTAACTGTTTTGGAATATGTTTAAGCCTACTTGAGGCGCACTGCTTACAACCCCTGAGATTCCCAGGCTAGTAAGTCTTTGTACTTTTTCAATACGGTTTAGATTACATTTCCTTCCCAACGCCTTCCACCAGACGATGGACCCGTAAGTTAAAATTGGTCTTATGATTGTGGTGTACATCCCATACAGGATGTACGGTAACAGTCCCCATTTTTTCCCAAAGATCCTTTTACAGGTATAGCATGCAGCCAAACCCTTCTTTCTTCTCTCCTCAATATTCTTGCTCCAATTTAGCTTGGAGTCCAGAATGGCACCTAAGTATCTCGCTTCTGAAGAGAGATTCAACGTTACCCTACCTAACTTTGGCAAAGAGAACTCAGGCATTTTTGTTTTCCTAGTGAACAGAATTAGCATCGTCTTAGTAGGGTTAACTCCTAAGCCGTTGCACTCAGCCCATCCGGAAATCCGATTAGCGAACTCATGGAATCAGCACTGGGCTGATTCCATGAGTTCGCTAATCGTTGACAAGAACTTGCCAGGGATTAGTATGGCAACGTCATCAGCGTAGGCAACACCCTTTGTTCTCTTTGCTTTGAAGGTTCCTAAAATCTCATTTACTACTAGAGCCCATAGCATAGGTGATAGCACTTCCCCTTGCGTCGTACCCCCTGTAGTCCTCCTACTCACCGAGGCCATCCCCACGGTGGCGTTAATGACCTTGCTTACTAGCATTGTGTTAATCCATCTCACTATGAATTCCTTCACTGCGTGATATCTCAGCGCCTTACAGATCGCCTCTGTATTTACATTGCTGAAGGCCCCTCAATGTCCAGAAATCCTACCAACTTGTATTCCTTATAGTTCATTGACCTCTCAATGCCACTTCAGTGCAACCTGGAAAGTGCGTTTCCATCAAAACCTCCAGGGACTCCAGACACGAGCCAGTCCATGAGCTATCCCGCATCTTCACACTGCCGAGAACCGTCGTGGGTCTGGAGAGTCTTTTCCTAAGTCTCGATGCCTCATTTACCGACTCTAGAGTTCCGCAGAACTGCTACCAGGACTCCCTTTTTGTTGCCTTAATTTTGCTTTTATACTCATTAAAACTGACTATAATTTTCCCAATGCTCTTCCAGCCGACTGTTTTTGGCCTTTTTGAAGAGTCCTCTTGACTTTTTCCTAAGCAGTCCTAACTCAGCGTTCCACCAAACCGGTTTTGGTTTAGCACGCGGCCTAGTCAAAGGGCAAGATAGGTCAAAGGATCGTTTCAGTATTCCCGTAAGACGACCTACCGCCTTATCAATGTTAGCATTCCCTTCGCTGACCTTGACTTTCATCAAAGTAAGTTTTTGGGTCGCCAGTTTTGAGAATTCGGACCAGTCAGTCTTTTTTGGGTTCCTAAAAAGCCGTGGGGTCACTACCTCGGAGTAGACTGAGAAGCGTATCCGACTATGATCCGAAAAGGAACAGGCATCAGATACTCTCCAATTGTCGACCCTTATGGTGGCCAGAGTGATATCAATGACTTCCTCCCTAACCCTATTACGAAACATTGGATGATTTACTTTGCTACATAAACTTAGGCTAGTGGAGAGAATGTAATAAAAAATGGACTCACCTCTACCATTGGTATCAGTACTGCCCCAGAGCTCATGGTGCCCATTTGCGTCACAGCCGGCCACTATGCCCAGTCCGCGTTACTCACTAGGTGAGAAGTTGCCGGAAGATCTGTGGTAGCGGCCCTTCCTCGTTGTACGGAAAGTATGCGGACGTTAGCAACAAACTAGGCTTGTGCCTGTGCTCGCATACCACCGTTGTAAGTTCTCCAGTGCTGTAGGGAGTAAGAAGAAAAATATTAATATTCTTCTTTGCAACTATACACGTTCTGATCTTACCTTGTGTTTGTGGAATGTAGAGACGATAACCATCCATCTCGAGTCCGCTTATCTTACCTCTGACGAGCCAAGGCTCCTGACCAAGGGCTACGTCCACATCGGTCTCTGCGATAAACTTAATTAGATCGAGTGAGGATGAGATGGAGTGATGCAAAATAATTTGCACCACCTCCAGCTTCCTCTCCATTGGCTTTTGACCGGTCACCCGGCACGCGAACCTTTAGAGAGCCGAATCCGAATCTAATATAGTTATTGATCCTTAGTTTGGATAGCAATGCGTAGTCCACTGCTAGCACTGCGTCACTTCCCACTCCATTTTTGCAGGGGGCATGGAGATCACCCGCCACTCTGCCGAATTTAGCGACTGATTTTGCCGTCCGATCAGCTTGAGTATGGACTCCTGGTCCGGAACCGGAGGTGGAATCCACACCGAAACAACCGGACGGATCGGAAGCAGAGAACGAGGCACCACCTTCAACTGAGCGCCCCGCCAGAGTGGATCAAGGCAGCTAATTGCACGCCTTAAGAAGTCCAGAGACTTCTTGTTGTTGCAACCATCGACCTTAACACCCCTCTGCCAGCCGGCCCCATCAAACTGCAGTTCCTCGCCGTCAGCCCCGACCATTTCCACTATCAACCTTGCCTCCACTAGCAACCAATTCTTCGGCGTTATCTTCCCATCAGGGTCCACTCTGTCGATGATAGCTACCTGCAGCTCCATAGGTGATTCGAAAGAGCCCGATCTGAGTGTGCTCATCAGACCGAACTCTTTTTGGAGTTTTGCCCGATGCCAAGCTATGTGGCTCCTTCGAAGAACTCGGCTTTTGCTTTGGCGGGTCACCTGTGGCCTTGTCCGGCTTACCGTTTTTACTGGAGGTCGAAGCGTTGTCCTTATCGGACTTTGCCCCAACAATTCCCTGCTCCATTTTATTGCATGAACTGGCCGCAGCGTTATTTTTCTCAAGCCTTGCAATGACCTTTTCATGCTTTTTAATGATATCCTTCTCTCTTTTTGTAAAGGAAGAAGGATCTTTCACCTTCATTTTTCGAAAATAGTTAGCCGAGTGCTTATAGCCATTCCTGGCCTTTTGCTCTTTCGTTAAGCTTACCACCTTCCTCGTCTCCTCCTGAGAAGGTCTGAGCAATTGCATCTCAACATCCGAGCCTACGTCGTAGACATTGCTGACCTGTGACAACGAGTCGTCATCGGCTCAGCAGCTGAGATCCTATGCGATCCCCCTCAGCCTCCACCTCACAGGTCCCTTGCCTACCCAAAGTTGGCTTGGAGACCCTCCCAGTAGCACTAGCAGACATCACGGCCTGGCGTACCACGGATGCCTGAGGAGTTGCTTGATATCGACGCCAGGTAGCCTCCTCGCCAACCACCTACCGCTGGTACTGGGGATCCGACCCCCTGCATCGTAAACTCTTCCTCATTTGTTTTAGACATCTAATGATGAACAGAAAACACCCCCTCCCCGTGGGGTTTCTTTACAGTCTACCACCCCACGCACAAAAAGACTCAGAAAACCGACCGCTCCCTAACATGGAGAAAACAGACGTCGCTGTGTGCCGCCCCTAACATGGGAAACAGACGCACACGTGGTATATCTTTGTTAGTTACTCAACGGTCGGTCTGTCTAAAAAACCCTGGCGGCCCTGCCAGGGGCAGTATATGGCCGCCTTAGGTTATAATTAACCTTTCTTTCTGCCTTTGTATGCAAACAATGATATGCAAGCAAATATTCCTTTGGCCATATTGCAGACGTTGAGACGATAACGGGCGTTGAACCTTTTATGACTTGCTCTGCAGGGTCTTACCAGGTCTCACTGCGTTTTTTGGTTAAGTTGTTTAGTTTCTTTAATATATATACAAGTATGGAACAATCTAAGTAATACTCATAAACCGTACTATAACTCCCCATCCTTCCAGAGTCTTGGTCCTCAGTCTGCAGTGAAATCGTGGATCAAGGCGAACAAGTTAATCAGAACAATTTTTCACATAATTTGCGAAGGCAATTTAAATTCTTCTTTTAATATTTTTCCCTCTGCTATTTTTCATCTGCTTTTCCTCACTTTTTGCTGCTGTTGTTGTCAGGGCAATAAAACTTGCTTTTGTGCGCCGGAAAATATGCTACAATCTTGCTGTCTGTGAATTTATTAAAATGTGTGAATTTATTTATTAAATTGCCGGGATTGTTTGTGCTGTGGCGTATGCTGTGGGCATGTGTGGCCTGTGATACGGGCGCAATTTATCGTTTTTACAGGTTGTAAAAAACACGTATGCTAATATGGGAATGTTTTTGAAGGCTGTGCGTGGACCGCATACAGCCGCTCGCCCTTGGGCCTTCTCCTGTGCGGCAAATAGTTTTACGGCATGTTTTCTTTGTGGCACATATGCTCATATAATGAAACACGTATCCGTGGTAAATTGCCACTGAAATATTACCAGAAATCAAAGGTGCCGAATTGTATTCTGCATGCGCCGAAAAATAAATAAAGAAAATGAAAGAATTAAACAAAAATTGAGAAAAACAAACACACAAAGAAAAATGATTTTAAAAATTCTAAATTAAAAAAAAAGAATAAAAATAAGCATATAAATGTAATAAAAGAAATTATAAAAAAACTTAAAATAAAATCATAAAAAATATATTAATAATAAAAACATTAATAAACTAAATCAAAATATAGAAAATATAATATTAATATAAAAAAATTATATAAAATTTAAAAATTTAATTTATATAAAAACTGAAAAAATAGAATAAAAATATCGTCACCTAGTTTACCCACCTTGCTTTGAATCAATTCCGTCAGATTTGACATACAGCGCTTTTGATTGAATTAGTTCCGGAGCCCAAATCACACCTGGTGTCCAGCATAAACGCCTAAAAGTACGTCTAACATTTAAAGACTTTTAACAACTGTTTCGTGGAGGTATTTACACGTATTCTTGTATGATGGTACCTGTTTCAACAGGTAAGTGGCATCCCAATAGGAAATCTGTGTGTCGATCCATCTCCGAAGAATAATATTTAGTAAGGTACTACAAATATCGAAAGTTTAATATAGGTATATGTATGCAAATCTGCAGATATACACAGATAATGTTAAGGAATGGTTTGATAAATGAAGATAAGGCTGTACAAATAATTTTTAAAACTAACACAAAATTTATCCCAATACCTATTAAAATAAACAATAAAGATATAAAAATAGGGTCTACTACTAAATACCTTGCTATACACATGGACTCGAAGTTAAATTGGCACTACCACATCAAACAAAAAATGAAACAAATAAAAGAAAAATTTAGGCAACTATATTGGTTAATGGTTAAGCAATCTAAACTCACAATTAACAACAAGTTGCTGCTATACAAGTGTACTATAAAGCCAATTTGGACGTACGGATTCCAAGTATGGGGAACGGCAAAGCGGTCACACATACAAAAAATTCAAACACAGCAATCTAGAATATTAAGAGTTATCATAAAGTCTGAAGATAAAAGATATCCACAAAACACTACGATACACTTCATGGGCATAATAACGAAGAAAAAAACGAGTTGCTACATCTAGAAGAAACCACCATGCGCCGTTTAAAGAGAACGACCTAATGAACTAGGAAATCCAGCCCACACATATTAGAAGTAGTATTCTAAATGTAAATGTAAATAATTATTATAAACATAAAATTTATTATAATTGATCATAAAGTGTTATAATATAATTATAGTGAATTATTATAATTAATGTAAATATTTTTTGTTGTATCACTTCTTGGCACTGGCCAAAATGCGTTTTTTTATATTAATTTCCACACAAATTGTCAAATCATGTACTAGGTGTCAATATAATGGTGACTGATGTATGAAATAAAGGGAAATAAAAAGAGAAAAAAAATGTATGAAAAATAATGAGTTATTTAGAGAGAGTCAGTGTAATTAGCCCAATCAGTGTCTTGCTGTCCCTTTCTTTGTATTGATCCGACTTGCTCTGGCTAGGTATGCGTTTCTTTCTCTTCTGCAGACATAGAGATGTCCCGCTTTGCGTTCTCATGCTCTCTATCTCCGTGTCTTTGCTCTTTCTCTTCATTGGTTCGCAAGTTTAGTGTTATTCGGCCAATGAGAGCCATTCTTCGCCACTTCCTACCTCTTTAGATCGCGCTTTTTCTCTCTCTGTCTCGCCCCGTCTGTCCCTCTCTCTCTCTTTTTCACTCTATCCACATCTGGGTCATTATATCTTTGCGTATCTTTCTCTTTGTATGCCTCTGCCTTTCTTCCTCTCTCTCTATATCACTTGTTCTCTCTCTCTCTCTCTCTCTCTCAAACTATTTGCCTCTTCCTCTCTCTATATGCTTTTATCTACCTGTCTTTCTCTGTATACATTTCTATCTGTCTCTGTCTGTCTTTCCCTTCATGCATTTATATATATCTCTATCTCTATCTCCCTCTCAATCTATATACATATATATCCTGTCTCTCTTGGAAAATTTCTATCTGTCTATTTCTTTTTGCCTCTCCGTGTCCCTATTTGCATGTTCTTCTCTCTGTCTTTAGCTCCTTATCTCTCTCTGTCTCACCCTCTCTCTCTCTGTCTCACCCTCTCTTTCTCTGTCTCACCCTCTCTCTCTACAGATATATGTTTTTCTCTACTTGTATCTCTCTATGTGTATATGTCTATCTCTCTCCTTCTATTTGCCTCTCTTTATTTATCTCACGCTCTCTCTTCCTCTCTTTCTATATCCTTTTTTTACCTTAATCTCTCTGTGTATATATTTTTTGTCTCTTTCTATCTGCCTTTCGCAATCTGCCTCTCCATTTGTTCGTTTGTCTCCATCTTCCGCTCTCTCTATGTATTTTTATCTATCTGTCTCTCTCTATTTGCTTCTCCCTTTCTCTATATGCCGCTTCTTTCTCTCTATCTCTATCATCCTATCTCGCTCTATCTATCTCTCCCTTTATCTCTGACTCTTTCTATCTCTCTCTATATCTTCCCCTATTTCCTTATCTCTATCTGTATCTGACTGCCTTTTCCTGTATCTGTCTGAATTTTACTTTCTCTGCTCAGTAAATTCGTTAGCGGTCCATTTGATCACCTCCTCAAAACTGATACTTTGATTTGGAAGACTGTGTGACGACGTCTTGCCGATGTGTTTTCTGATGATTTCCTACTGGGTAGCATCCGCGCTCGCACGTACCCACTTCCACCCACCAATCCACCTACCTGCCGTCTTATCAGCGAATCTATGTATGTGATTATATTTCCTTTCGACGTCAGTGATTGTGAGCGCCTGCGGCGGAAACAAGCAAATTTCCTAGCACGCTTTTCGGCGTTCTGCGTTGTTTATTACCTCGGGGCCGCTGTTGCTGTGGGAATTTCTACACGCAGATTGCATTTGGTGTCAGCTTTAATATTCGTTTTTTCCCATTGTAATTTTTCGTGTTACCTCACCGACGGGAGTGTTGGTTAAGTAAGTAGGTAGGTAGTGGGCGTATCTCGTAAGAGTGTGGAAAGGTGCAACAACAAAAAATTGCCGGCTCTTTTGTTTACATTCTGCTACAGTTGGCACCAGAGAAACCCATTAAAATACTAGAAAAAACACATGGCAGTAAAATTTACGAGCGTCGTGTTGTGCCGTTTAATTTTTGAATATTTGCATGCTTCTAGTAAAAACGGTTCAAGGCGGTGTCTGAGCGTGTATGACGCGTGTGTGTGTGTCGGTGCGTGCGGCTGACTGCAAATGGGGCATTGATTTATTTTGTTTGGGTCTATAATGAAATTTCGGCAATAATAATAGACCTACCACCTCCGAGATGTCTAATGGCGTAGTTTGGGGTCTACACAAATATAGCATTGTGTGCTCCCATATGAAGCAACGCTGTGCTCTTTTTTGGCGTGTAAGTATAATTTAAAAATGCCTGATTTATTGGGAGCATATAAATAGTAAATCAGGGAGGCTGTGTGTGAGCGCTCACCTTTCCAACTTGGCTTAGTTGCCTTGACAAACAGTAAATTTATGGCAGCCAAATGAAAATTAATGTTAAGAACTCATGTTTAAAGACAGCTAAAATGAGAGCTGGAACTTAAAGTGTGTTAAAATATCGATCTCTTTAAGCCTAAAAGATGTGGTGAAGGGTGCAGAAGAACATGAAAGGACTCAAAGACAATGAATATTATCCCAGTAGTCTGCAGAGATTCAGGCTGTGTAAACCAGGAATAAATGTATGAAATGAACTGTTTCAATAAATCTGAAAGGGCTTTCAACGTGTTATAAACTTAGAGATTAAAACAGATCTAAAGAGTGAGTACACTTGAGCCGCAGTATGGAAATGAAGCTGTTATGATTCTCGGTTAGCTCCTACACCAGAATACTAGACTCGCTTGGTGGCAATATAGAAAATGTATGCAAATAGCTTGTTCAGGGAGTACAATGGGTGTGGTGGTACGTTATATTGTACTTACATTTTACATGTAGCCGAATTCTCTTTAACGCCCTATCAAAGCCTCCTACAACACAGTAGTTAAGTGGAAAGTAGTCAGCTTTGCTTTTACATTGGCTGGCATAAATATT
Organism: Clusia tigrina; assembly: GCA_920105625.2. Taxonomy (NCBI): domain Eukaryota; kingdom Metazoa; phylum Arthropoda; class Insecta; order Diptera; family Clusiidae; genus Clusia; species Clusia tigrina. The sequence continues at coordinate 64,428,690 of OV050033.1, read as the reverse complement.
TTTTTGGCCTGTAAGCGGCTTAATTGGAAAGTGTTTGTTCCCAACTAAAGAGAATAACTCGCAGCCATTAAACTAAATCAATCTGAAAACGCAAAGCGGCTCAGCCAGACCACATGCACCGCGCCCGTTGGTTGCAAGCCGTGTGCACTTCAGTCAGCGCCGCATGTGGCGCAGACATCCATGGATATGGGTCAAATCTTGACATGCAACTTTTCATAGATTGCTGGCGGTGAAGGCGTCAAAAGGTTTACAAGCCAGCTGGGAGATTGGCTCTGGTTGGATTGTGGTAAAAGTCTAAAATTAACTGCAATTGTGGCAGGTGGCGCAGAGTGGGTGCAAAACGTGACTGCATAGAGCAAGAAATTCATAGGAAAGAAATCTTTTTTGTTATCAATTGATATAAGTTGCCTTTCCAATTGAGGAATTAGCAGGAAGCTGGATTGTAGATGAAGCTTAGGTGAGTCCTGAAACTCATGGAAGGAACATTTTTGAATTTTTACTTGGTAGAAAAGAGGCTGCTGGTCGGAGTTGTTATATGAACTCCCAAGACTATTCCAATCAAAAATCAATTCAAGTTTCAGTTGCTCGAAAAAAGACGCTGCTTGTCAGATTTACTTACTTACTCCAAACTATTCCCACAAAAAAGCAACTTCTCCACTACTCCAACTCCAATTGCGAGTCTGTAACCCTGCTGAACACTGCCAAGGTTCCCAGCTGCTGTTCTAAATTGCCTGGCAATTGTCTAGAACAAATTGGGTCACTTCAACAAATCACAGTATAACCGACATCAAATCCGGCGCACCCAGATGCAGACAACTCCATTTACCTAAGCTCGCTGTGTACACATCACTTCTCTATGCACTCATGCTCTCCATACATACATATATACTAATTATCGAGTCAATTTACAATTTCTCACTTCGCGCTAAACAAGCACCATTCCTCCTCTCACACCCAGACACTTAGTTAACTTAACAACTTCCATCGCCGATGAAAACCACACCAGGCCACTACACGGTCAGACAACGAAATTGTTGTGTACACTCGAGAAATCGTGATGTAGTTGCATTTTGGGTGCTAGACTTTTGACCGATTTCCACTGCGATTGCCGAAAATGTGGGTGATGCATTCAGCACTCTGGGCTTACTTAATTGTGTACTGTGGATCAGCGAAGGCAACAGGAACGGACAAGCCGGACGAGAGGTCAGCGGCTAGGAGAGATCGCAGCTGCTCTTTTTCATTGACCTTTTTTATAATTTTTTTTCGTTTCCTTAACTACTGCTTAACCACTCGTACTTTATACGCTTGGCCGGTACCAGCGTAGCCAGTGCTGGATTCAGTATCTCCAATGCCCTGGGATTGACCATTTTGCTCCTCTTTAATGTGTTTCTTCAGAACATTTGTTTGAATGAGCACAGAGAGCGGCAGTTAATGGAAAATAAGTGAGTCTCAACAATTAAGTAGCAAACTTCCTTCAGTCTGGTACACTTATTAACTTTCTAAAGTATTGCTCACTACCTTGGATCCTACCCTTCCTAGAGCTTAGTCCGCTACTAACCGCGGCTGTTCTTAAATGCAGCGGCTTAAAAGATTTTATCGTTAAGCTGCAGCAGCAGTTGTGATTAATCACAGATTTCATGCTTGATTAAACGATTTCAAAGGGTTCGTTAAAAAAAGGAAATTAAGCGGTGCCGTCAGGGAAACGGTGCCGCAGTTGACCTCGTAGAACTAGACATAAAACATTCCGGTGTAACGCCCTTCTGTGTAGATGGTTGAGTTATGTAGGAGGGCGTGGCAGTTGTTCATATATACTACAAATATTCCTACTTGCATTAAGCGTCTTTATAATACTTTTCATTAATTATATATTTATATGTATATATTTATATTATATCTATAAATTTACATACTCAAAAGGTGTGGGTTTGTGGGCATTGGGATTCACCGGCATGTTACTAATTTCGCACAGATTTAGACAAGTTTCTGTCTGCGTGAGATCAGGACTATTTATACACTATGATCATATACTCGTATGCCACTAATTCTTCAGGGCGGTGCACATATTTGCACAAAGTTCTTATATCAGTTTTACCATATTTTTGGGCAGGGTAGGTTGGGTTAAAATTACTTCTCAGTCTTCGTAACCATATCGGGGACAGAAATTCCACCCATTATGATACCACGTAGGCCTGTCCCCAATCCAGTGGTTCAGTGAATAATGATTAGATATCTTAACTTTCGTGTGTTTGAGATGACGAAGTTGAGTCTATTCACACAGGTCTCATATCTTGTTTACTCTTAATCCCGGAAGATATGAGGAGTGTGAGGGTTTTTCTATCCACTAATCTGGTTAGCGAGCACCTTATAACCTTAGGAATACTGGAACATAAACCACTCTATAAAAGACAAGATTATTTTTACGGCCATTTTTTAGTCTCGTATCTTCTATTAGATCATAATATGTAATTCCCTAAAGAATCATCAACTTATTCGCAACATATGATGATATGAAAACTAGTCACAGACCTTCGCGAAGAGACTTTTTTAATGAACTCTTTGCCCGGCTTCGGAATTAATAATCTTAAACATCATCTCCAGCATTCGGTATCTTGTACAAATCAGATATTTCGGTTATTTTGGTCCCAAACAGCTTCCAAGCCACTGCTAGGCATTGTTCATATTTAATTTCATTTTATATAATTCGATTTCTTTCCCCTCTGGCTTATTTATGTTTGCCTGATTGCACCTACAGCCGGCCAAATGAACCTTTTGTTAGGTCATTAGGCAGAACATGCCGAAATTGTAGCTGCCGATGATGGCACAGCTAAATACAATCAGTCGAAAATAGTAATAAAACAAAATTTGCGGCGTTGCGGTCGCCTGCGATTTCAATCAAAATTTAAAAGTAATAAAAACTTTTTTATTTCATTTTCCATGTAAGAAAACCATCCTCCCCCGGCCCTTCATACAGTATGCAATCTGCTTTGTTGCTGGTGGCTTTGTTGGGTCTGCTGGCGGAGTATTGTTGTAAGATTCTTTTGTGGTAATGAAAGTTGTTAACAAGCATTGAGCAAGTAGGGTTGTGGCGGTAGGGGGCAGGAGTACACCAAATCCTTGAATAGCCGCAGCAAAGCTGAGCTATTTAACTTTAGGCACGCAACTTGGTGGCCCTTGGTAGTAGTGTTTGTGTTAGGAAATAGCGTAGCATAAATTAAATTATTAAATTAGTCAGGCAGCCGGAAAAAGAATTCGTACATGCTTCCAGTTAGGAGCAGGCTTAATGCGAAAATATGGGAAGCTTCCGAAAATTAACAAAGAAATCCTCAACGGGCAACTGGGTAAATTTTCACTCGTGTATCTACGCTACGGGTATATTACAAAATTAAATGCCACTTACATTTGCTGCAGAAGCTTATCAGGAATTGTCATTCACATTGTCAAAGTAACAATTCTGCATTTTCCATGTCAATAGTCGTTTGAAATACGTACGAATATTAAACACAAATACTGCGCCGCACCCAGCGGGGAATGAGGTCCAATTGGCAGGACGTGCAGGCATATTTTAGAAGGCTGACCAACCCCCTATGTCTATCAGTTGCGGTTACGAATGAGTATCATTAGAGAAATTCCATTTGCTCGAACTGTCAATGGGACAATGACAATACTAAGACCCACAAAGGGTCAAACGAACGCTCAGTTTGTTGTGGTTTTCAAATTAATAGTTTTAATTTAAAAAGAGGGGTGGATCCAGGATGTTGCCAATTGCAATTTTATATCTCTTACATGATTGCATTTCATTAGTTGTATATTTTTAATATATTGACGAAAAACTCAAGCAAGGAAACGCTACTTAAGCACTAAATACCAGGCACTCCCGTTAACACAAAATAGTAGGGACCATCATTCTAGAGGAGTAATAAATACGATTAATTAAGTTAAGGGTAGGACTCCGAAAATTACCTTTCTGGAACCTCCGACTAACTCCTACACATTGGCAATTCAAGACTATTGAGACTATTAAATAAATATTATGACTCTCTATATGTATTATCCTAGGAAATATGTTTATATACGTATAGAACAAGGATAGTACATTATGTATATATATATATATATATATATATATATATATATATATATATATATATATATATATATATATATATATATATATATATATATATATATATATATATATATATATATATATATATATATATATATATATATATATATATATATATATATATATATATATATATATATATATATATATATATATATATATATATATATATATATATATATATATATATATATATATATATATATATATATATATATATATATATATATATATATATATATATATATATATATATATATATATATATATATATATATATATATATATATATATATATATATATATATATATATATATATATATATATATATATATATATATATATATATATATATATATATATATATATATATATATATATATATATATATATATATATATATATATATATATATATATATATATATATATATATATATATATATATATATATATATATATATATATATATATATATATATATATATATATATATATATATATATATATATATATATATATATATATATATATATATATATATATATATATATATATATATATATATATATATATATATATATATATATATATATATATATATATATATATATATATATATATATATATATATATATATATATATATATATATATATATATATATATATATATATATATATATATATATATATATATATATATATATATATATATATATATATATATATATATATATATATATATATATATATATATATATATATATATATATATATATATATATATATATATATATATATATATATATATATATATATATATATATATATTTACTAACCGGCACTAATCCACATAGCCAGGCTTCAAAGTTTTCAGAATTTCAGAAGTTTACAAGAATGTTCTAATGTGTGCACCTGCTCTGTGGGCGTATAAGAATGTTTTGACTTGGCGCATTCCAGTTCCATCTGATTGTCCTGAGCTACATATAAAATATATCTTATAATGAGCATATTAATATAACATTATAATATAACATATTACTTAGAATATAACTTATAATGTCATCTCTGACGAGTTCTCTTCTTCATTCTCTTCAACTTGTTTTGTGCATGTTTCCAGTGTTCTTGAACATCTGTCCACTTCTCTTGAACATCTGTTATGGTGCACCAATTAAATATGAAGCTTTTATTCTGTTATTCGAAAGGGTGAATAATTTATCGCTTGTGCCTGTCTAAAATTTCCTCATAGTATTTAAATTCCTTATCTGTCACTGGCTATTAAACTGACCCTCTGAAAATGCGGACACTTTACTTAAATGCCACTCTGCTACCTGCCGTAATAATTTCTATTGTCATGATATGACACAGAATATGATTCCTTTCAGTCCCCTCCCCTCACGAAATCGACGTTTTTATTGTACACCTTTTCAACGTTTTGGAATTTTCACGTTTTATACACTATGCTTTGTCCTCAGCAGCAGCAAAATGCCACTCACTTTTCCGTCCGTTTTTGTTGTTTTCTTCTTTGCTTTTGTTTATAGCGGTAAGTACCGCCACCGCAGAAAATTGCATTTTGTTTTACGGCATCGTTCACTTTATGACATGTGTCCTTGAATATTAAGTTGAATATGCCATGAAATGGAATGATAATGGGCCGGTCTTATTCGAGCATTATTTCGCTGTCAAAATATACACTCAGGCAATCTTCGTTTACGAGTTAGAGCTTTAACGGGGTATGCAGGGAAGCCAGTGTGGAAATATGTAACAATTCCACCAGGTATGAAATGAAAGGAAATGCATTTTCTTTTACCGTCTATTAAATGTTCATATAAGGCTATTTAAGCAAGCGCTGAGTGTATCCCACTTGACGTTCCGTGGTGTATATATCTTATAACAGAAACTACTCTTATAACATCACTTTATCCATAAGCAACTAGGTGTAAATATTTACATAAAAAATCTGCATACTTTGGATCATCATCATCAGCATCATCATCAACGTGATTACCAGCAGGCCTCGAGGATATCCCAAGAACAACATGTCAGCTACCTAGATTAATCTGGCTTCCGCTGCATACACTTTGCATACATTTCACCACACTTCTGCAGCGAAGCATTCTTTTTTCCGCTTGGAAAATTTATGCAAATCGAAAACATGCCACAGTTCAAAGCGGTTCACCTCAAGCGCATTAATAGAGACATCCTTGTAGTTTGCGTGGGCTGAGTGGGTCCAAGCCCACTGCACATATGCAATATTAATGCGCATAACGTGCACTTCATGCCGAATATAGTACCACAGGAATGCAGCAGTCATATTTGCATTGAACCTTTGAACATTCATGGAATGCCTGGGCACACTCTTTCAGGCCAAATGCAGCTGTGAGCTGGGCACGACTTCCATTGAAAATCGTCCCGCTTGCTGGCCACTGTCTCTGGAGTACTTCAGATGGTTCTCTTTCCATGGAAACTTCCCGCGATATGAAAACTTCAAAGCACTCATTTTCCATTGTATTTTTGTTTATGCCCAGTTCTGAATTCCCCTTCGATGATTCTGATGGCTGCTTCCCTTGTCATTCGATCGCCCAACTCAAGTTCAGCCGCAGCTTGTTGCATTGGCTGCCAGTGCAGCGTGGAGTTGTGATTCAAACAGACAAACCTCAACAATGCAAGGCAACCATGTGGCTGTGATGCGATTTCAAGTGAAGGAAGCCACACAGACTCGCAATTATTTCCAACTGAGAATGCAGTGTGAAATCTGTGCTGTAGTGGTGCCAGCTCTGCCTTCAGAGAGGTGATGGTAGGTTGCCAGAGTAGGAGGTATTGGGGTTTCATGAATGGAGCAAATGCAGAGAGTTGGCAACAGTTGCACCGCTTCTAAGACAAAGCCTCATGATTGCAATCATGACCTCACAGAAAAATACAATTTCTACAAACGTGTGTGGAAAATTCGGATTCATATTTTTGGCCCACGGTGCACGTGTAGGCTCCGAGTGTCCTCTGTTCGACATTTACGCTGAAAATGAAAATTCCATTCTCGTATGGAAAAAACATGACCCAAAATTGACAGACAAACAGTCAACCAAGGCAAACCAACTCCAGTTCAGGCCTGGCAAACCACTTCGATCCGGTGCAAACAGTTTCCATGCAACCGTGATTAGACAATGCAATCGATGTGCTGTAACTATGCAAAGTGGGCTGCCGATGCGACAAGAGCGACACAAAGTTCCGCTAGAGTGCCTCCCGCAAACCAGGCAAGTACACCGCCAGCAACAAACCAAACAAACCGAAGCAAAGCGAACCAGACCAGACCCAAATAAAGGGTGACCAACGAAGCAGCGCGACTTACTCGGAGTGGATTTTCCATCATAAATACACAACGCTTTATTGTGGCAGCATTGAAGAGCAGGGCGGTAACTGCAGGGGGGAAGTGGACCCAACGGAAGAAGGGAAGAGGAGCGACTCACTAACCGTGCTGCATGTGGGCGTGGTCTGCAAATCACTTCGAACTGCACACGAAATTTGCATGGATGGGATTCTGGGCTTTTGTTCAAAATTGTTTTCCGCGTTAGCAACGAAATAAGCCACAACAGAAACAGAAAAAAGAACTACATTTTGCAACATAGAACAACAACTTCTATTGCCTCTCTTATTACTGCATCAGCGGAAGGACCAGCAGTGGTGGTATCGATTGTTACTCGTCATCAAGTTCAAATATACACAAGTGAAGGAGGGTGTGTATATGATGAGGTTCGTTGAGAAGGTGAGTGCGGAGTGTTTCTGGCAACAGGTACCCTGTAGGAAATTTCGGGAAATTTCTATCAGACTGCGATGGCAAATACGAACAAAGCCTGATTAACTTTTCAATTCCATATTAAAATATGAAAGTCCAGCTAAAATAGCAACAATAAAAAATGCAATTTCTCCAAGAGTGAGGGGTGTTTGGTGGAATAGTTCCTTGGTATTTGGAAACATTTTACTCTGAAATTTCTTCAATTATTTTTGTTTATCTGTCCACATTGTAACATTGACTCCACATTGTCCATATTGATCTTTCCTTTAATTTCTCCGCTTCACTTTCATTATTGCTGTTTTCTTTACCAACTTTTGTGGGTAGATGAAATTTTTCTTTCATTTCTAACTTGTAATTAGATCCGCCCGCAGGGCATCTGGCACACTGCCTTTGTGTAAGTTGTTAATGGAGGCAGAGCATAAAAAATTAGCCCTTAAATTAAATTCAACCTTTAAATTTTAATTGCTAACCTCTGCAATAATGAGAAACCATACGAATCCGAATAAATGTTTTCCCGCTGCTACGTGCATGGCTCTGACTCTCTCGCAGGACGTTGCTGGGAGTCGTAGTGGACACAGATTTCATGTTTCCATGTACAGAGAAAATGCTTTGCCTGTCTTGTGAATTTCTATTCAGGTGGCCATGTAATAATTTCATTTATGTTCACAAACAATTTCTGCCTCAGAGTGTACGGGAGTTGCTACACTCGAGCAGAACACAAGCACCAAACATCCTTGAGGGAAAATGTGTTTTTAATTCCTTTATTTTCCAATTAAATTTGAACTGAAATTGACGCTCAGAGTACTTGCAACGAAACTAATTTAATTGGTGAGATTGTGTGAGATTCTTTATTGGCAATCCTAAAGGACCCTTAAATTATTGCAAACTGCCAAGTAACTACCCTCAGATGAAGATCTGGGTAGTAATAAAGAGCAGGCCATTAGACCAGTCAAATCAGATATCGTGGGTTTGATTCGGTGGCAGGCATGTTGCTTATTTCTTTAATTCATTTTCTGCGTTTGGAAGTTCATGGTAGCCAGATAGCCTTGGAACTCAATTAGTGCATAGTAAATACAAACTAGTTTCTATTTACTAACCTACTCATATTTAAAGAGATGAGCTGATAAACTAAATGGAGATCTTATCAATGCGGTAATGATATGTTCACATCCTTGTACGATATATTAATCATTCATTCTGTCCTGGTCTGTCCAAGTAAATGGGAGTATTTGAATGCCTCCACACTAATTTAATTAATTCTGCTTTCACAGTTGTCAGTGCAGCACAAAATTGCGATAATGAAATTATAAAAGAATCACAGAGACAGCTGCACCCTTATCATTTGACAGCTCCAGCCAAAAAGGACCTCTTAGCCACTCAGTGATCAGCGCTATTGATCGACAGCATTGTTACATTGCCAATTGTCAGCGTCCTCGTAATATCTCCATTCAGAGGCAGACGCCATCTTACAACCAACGCATCAGCGGTGGCTACAGTAGCACTGCAATTTGCTGGTGGAGCTGCTGGTGCGTGCATCCTTTGTAACCGCACTGCTGGCATTGTCCTCGCTGTACTTCAACTTGCATTGCATTGTGTGCTCTTTGTTATGCACTTTCGATGCTGATGCGGTGTCGATGTAATCAAGTTATGCAGCAGCATCCTCGACAGTGGTGCTATGCGACAGACAGGCGAATGATGTCCTTTGAGCATGCTAAACAACAGTTATGCTGCCTTAACTGTGAGTAAATGTGTGTCTGCGGGCTTCTGTTGGTGTTGTTAGAATGGGGCGTGTGTCTATTTGTGTAATTGAATAATTCCACTTTGTCTTTGGCAGTGGTCTTAAATATCCAGCACGCTTGTTTGGAGCTGAGCAAGCATGATATGTCTATTTGGCAAATGGATATAAAACGAATACGGTCGAGGGTGGACTGAATTTGCTATTAAAACCAGTGAGAACAGTTTATTTAGACATATATTGTGACACAAAAGGGAGCCTATGCATCCATCCATAAATATGAAAAGGCATTATAGACATGATGCAGCCACAATATCCGAGAAGCTTTCATCGTGTTGAGTGTGGGACTCTTCTTTATATTGCTGTCTCTTTTTGTCATATGGCAGTGAGGCATTAAGTATGGAACAGCATTGATGCTTCATGTATATCTCATATCGAGATAGTGACATCAGTCAATGTTAATGGGAGTCCCGTTTAATCCTATGTCGCTGATGGTATAGTCACCACCTTTCCCTTCCTTTTACACAGAATAATTGGATTAGATTAACCAGCGCTTCCACTTCCACTGCCTTCCAATTGTCTCTTCTCCAATCTATGTGTTTCCCGTTTCGTTATAAATTCCCATTGCTCTGAGGTACTCTAATTCTTCACCATCCCCTTTTATCTGATTCATTCAGTTATTTGCATGCAATGCTAAGGTTTCCTCGGGTGGACATTTTCATTAAACAAAATATTGCGTATAGAGTACTTCCTTTTGAAATCTGCCACCCAGGATTGATCTCTGGCTACTGACTTTCACTCCACCAGCGTTACCGAAGTCAGCTTAATCAGCTGAAAATTGCATATTTGCCACATCTACATACGTGAACTTTCAGCAAAGCAGACAATCCTTCAGCCAACTATGACGAAATGTCGATGGAAATTTCTCGCATACTGTCGCTCATTTGCTGCCAATCATTTCCGCGAAGACACACACTCGCAACAAATTCAGGAAAGGAGCTCCTCTTACTGCCAATAAAGACCGTAGCAAACTTTGAGTCGCTACAACTTTCGAGTACCCAAATGCCAACTGAAGAAAGAAGCAATGAAATGATGGAAGGAAAGTGAATTTTACTACCAAATTGCCGCAATGCTGCTTGCCACATCTGCAGCTGCAACCATTTGAATGAATTTCCGCATTTTTCAAACAACACTGAAAAATTCATCGAAAAATTGTGGAAATAAATTCATAAAATTTTCCACATTTCTGGATGAAGCGATGGGAGTGCGAACATTCTACAGCAAGAGCACCAATACCCACGAATCCATGAACTGTGATGAAGTTATTCATCATGCTCTGTTTTGTGGAGCATTTCAAAACACTTCAAATGTTGACGATCGACGGAAGTCTGCTTCGTGGTGAATTTGTACCATGCTGGTGTTCTTTCAGGCACATTTCTCACTCTTGAGTTAGAGTGCGTCATTGTCAAGTACGAAAGCTCAACTGAGTGTAATAAGAGACCATCACAGAAAGCAATAAGCAACAAGAGAGCAATTTGTTAATTGCGTAGGAGAAGTATACTCAGCAGTTCTGCGCCCCAGGAGTTGGCAAAATTGTCACAAAATCCTAGAGGTTCCTTCCGGTGGGAATTACTCAATTGCTGTTGGAGACTATTCGACATAGTCTTTTAGTGAAATCAGTCTATATATCAACTACAACAAAGTTAAGTTCTGAGCTGCTACCATAAGTGTCCATCAACGAAGGCAACGCAAATCAAATCCTGGTGCTGTGTGTATGAGCAGCACCCTCAGCAGAGTAATGCTCCAGGAGTTGGGAAGTATTCACAAACTCCTCAGGATGACTTTAGTTAAGCTGGGAATAACTCAGCTGCTGGTAGAGGCCACTTCGAGCAGCCTGTTATTGAACTCACCCGGTATACCAACTACTAAAAGGACAAAAGCATTAAATTCTTCCCTGAATAGATGAGGACATTAAAACTGACAGACTGAAAACAAAATTCAAATAAAAGTGGAACAAATTTAAGTGCAAAATATTCGAGTCCGCAATAAAGGGGTTTATGCGACTGTGTGTGTGTGAGTGTGAGTAAGTGTTCTAACTTGTGTTTTTGTTTGTGTGTGTGTGTCTACGCTTGAATCTGTCACGAACTGCAAATATATCAGAGTATTTTAATTAGCAAACCGATTTACATTTAAAGGAGTCAAAAAAAGCAACAACAACAAAAGCAAATAGCGAAGAAGGAGAAGAAGACATCTCGGTGGAAACTGTCAACGAAGTAGCGACATGTCACGAAGAGGTGTTTGGCATACATCAGCTCAACCGGCCACAAAGCCAGCAACTACCTTCGGCAAAATAATCACAAAAACTACAACAAAAACTAAGGCAGAGAGAATGATATTAACAAGTTTATAGCTTGTTAACTATGCACGCAAATCTCCTTGGATTGTCTGTCCGTACGTCTTCTTTTAGCACCGCTTGTCTGCGGTTATCCTTCTCGCAGCCAATGCAAATCCAAATACGTAGCCAAGCAATTTGTATATCCCCACATACGTAGACTGGAGCTGTTCTAGAAGGCAACATGAAGCGTAGGACTGCGCACTTTAAAAAGCCACATTTTTGCATTTCTGCCAGTTGTCAAAGTGTCTGGCAAGTGGCTGGCGGCCTGTCTGCAGGTCTGCTCTCATCATTTATCCCAGCAGAGGTGCCCTTTTATGGCCGATGCGAGCTGCTGTTAGGATTACAAGGAATTATACACTCAACAGGAATGACATTGTGTTTTTTCTGCTGAGAGCTTAAGACTAAGCAGCATTTTCCGTAGCAAATTTGTTAGGTTCGAAGCCGTGCGAAATCCGCCTCGAAAGATCAGAGGAGGAGACTGTTGGTGTTCATAGTCAGACGAACACTTTGGATACTGTGGGCATGAGTAGTGCATGAAGACTTATATAAGTCCAATTATCATAGAAGAGTGTGTTGTATATGTATATTGGCGTATATACCAAAAATATCACATCTTTTATAGAGGAACATCCAAGGATCTCGCTACACAAACTATTGAAGCCTACTCCATCACTCTACCTCATCACTCTTCCTGTCAATTTTCTACTTATCCGACTCTTTTTGCAACCTGTTAATTGCCACTGGCTTCACTCCACACTTCCCGTTCCCCACTCCCCACTCCCCACTTAATGCTTTACAATTTACAATTATTACATCTGATTCTCGTGCCTTGACAGCGGAAGCATTAACCCAGTGTGCCGGTATCTCCGGCTGCAATCTGCGCCACTGCCATCGGACACGCTTTTGCACTTCCACAATCGTATTTTCGGTGCACGGCGTCACTGTTGCTAATTTGCTTCGTTATTTGTTTGTTCGTTGACTAAAAGGATTTCCAGGTTGCATCCTTTATGTGAGCATTATCCTAAAATTGCATTTGTAACATGGCAGTGGCACTATTTCAATTAAGTTGATTGACGGAGGCGCGTGAAGTGACAGCTACTCGTATGTTGTTTTTATACTAAATACCCTACAATAGGGTATTCTAGGCTCGATTTGGATGGTGTAAGGTTGGAATTAGAGTGCCATTGTGACAACTTGTTGGGGTAACTGTACTTTGGGCTGTATACTCAATGAGCGCTTGATGAATTTGAAGGGGCATTTTATCTCCGAATCTGTGAGATCCCTAGGGTTAGTAAAGGTTTACTAAGGAGTTGTTAATTTAGTACGGTATCCTCATAGTTATCAAGTGTGCAATGAGCCCACAAATCAGTGGAGTTCATTTTGAGAAATTTTTTTTTTTTACCATCTTTCTTTGTCAAGACAGTAGTTTTTCTAAGATTACAAGACTACATTTACATATCTAGGTAATATCTTCAGCCACTGCATCGAATATTTAGTGTTTTCACCGCACGCTATAAGACATTATTAAATCAGGTCTAAGGTATATATCCTTTGGAGGCGTCTTGTAGAGGGAGGCTTTAGTAGGCTCCTCGCCAAGCAGTTCGGGTGATTTTCAAATTTAAGAGCGTAGGTTTTGAGGTGTTCACCATTTCATTTTCAGTCGTGTGTATATTCAGGTCACGGTGGATGTTTAAGTTCCATGGAGCACCGGTGATCATTATCAAAATTTTCGATTGGATACGTAGGAGTTTCTAACTGTTTGACGGACACGCGGTGCCCCACAATTCAATCCCATATGTCCATATAAGCTTAATGATACTAGTATAAATAAGTACATTATATTCGAAGGCAAGGTTTGAATGCTTATTTAGTAGCCAGTTCAAGGTATGGAGATTCAATTTGATCTGAGCACACTTTGAGTCAATTTGTTTAGTCCAGGTTAATGGTCTAAGTGAATTCCCAGGTGCTTTATGTCAGAGCGTTGTGGAATGTTTTGACCACTGACGTGAATAGGGGAGCACGTGTCCTTCCTTAAGGCAAAGTTAGGTGTGCACATTTAGCTTCATTAACCTTTGTTCTCCATTTGCTAAGCCACTTTTCAATAGATAGTAAGTGGCTCTGTAGCCATTGCGAGGATTCAAGATGGGAGCTGTTTGTACTCAGTATGGCGGTATCATCGGCAAATGTCAATATAGACGTGTGGTCGTAAGTTGGCATGTCAGCTGTAAAAAGCAAATACAGCAGTGGTCCAAGCACACTGCCTTGAGGGACTCTTGCTTTGATATCAAAGTATTCGGATGTAGAGTCACCTTGGCTTAACATGAATTTTCCGCCTTTAACGTAGGTTTCAAATAGTTTGTGGAATTTCTTTGGCAGAATTTCTTTAATTATATATGAGCCGTTTGTGCCACACCTTATCAAAGGCTTGCGTAATGTCAATGAATCTGGCAGAGCAGTATTTCGTTTGTTCGATTGCTGAGCATATAACTCTTACTATGCGATGCACTTGCTCTACCGTTCCATGCTTTTCACGGAAGCCTAACTGGTATTGGGGAATTTTAATGTTTTTATTTAAATATTGGAAGACCTGCCGATGAACTATATATTCGAAGATTTTAGATAAGGTGGAGAGTGGACTAATGGGTCTATATGAACAAACCTGTGTAACATCCTTTCTTGGCTTCGTGATCATTATTATTTTCGAGATCTTGTGACTAAGTGAGATACAGCTATATTAGGTAATTCTTCTCTCATGTTTGCTGTTATCTGATTCATTCCTGCTGCTTTTGTTAAGATTTAAGTCTTTAATGGTGTTTTTTACCTCCTTACTTGACGTTTTCAGGCACTCACTGTTTCCAGTACTCGGTATTTCACGAGGTTCACACGATATAATGGGGGTATTTTGACAGAAGACATTATTCGGGTGATATGCGAAGGCAGTACATTTTTCATCATCGCTTTTAGCCCAAGAGTCATTATCGTTACAAAGTGGTGACTTATGTTGTATTGGTCCGTTGAACTTCCTAGTAGCACGCCACAATGAATGCTCATTGTCGCCATGAGGACTCGAAGCTTCCAAAATAGTCTGCAACTGATTTTTGGCGTTTCTGCTTCAATGTGTTTTTTAGTTTACGGGTGCAACACGCGAGTTCACTCTAAAATTTTGGTGACCGATGATTTTGTCATTCTCTTCTAAGACGTCGCTTTTCTTTAATCAGGTTTTCCACATCACTAGGGCGGTACAGTAGTGAAGCTTTTTGTGATACGGGTGTGGTCGATAAAAATATGCGGCGTTCTTTAACACATGTACCAGGTCAATCAAGTTATTTTCGATGTCACGATCATCTTTTTGGGAGGCTTTATAGTTAATGTGAGTACTTATAAATTTGTATACCCTTTACCTTTAAAAAAGGTAAATAGGGTTACTAATTTTGTGCTTTTGAGAGGGGTTGCAATTTCAAGAAGGAGGCGTGGTAGGTGTGGACATATATATGCAGATATGATCAGAATCACTTTCTAAGCAATTTTTATTTTGTCTGTCCGTCTGTCCGTTTGTGGCCACTTTATTCGACACCGTTTTAATGGAATTTTGCAAAAGTATAGTCTGGACAAAGATACAGAACCAGATTGCCATATGGGCCGATTTGGACAAAGGCCACGCCTACCTTCCATATAAGGAACTTTTTTCACTTTTTTTTAAAAATGACTATAACTTCGGTCCAATTGATGGAAACGAAATGTGGCAGTTATGGAGATGTGGGTCCCACTAAACACTATGCAAAGGGAGAGGTAGCACTAAGGGAGGTATTTATTAACTGCCACACCCAATACTAACAAATATTCATAAATTAAGATCTGGCAGAGGAAGGAACATGTGGACATAAGGACTTTTGATATAAGGAATTTTCGGGTCTAAAATTAAAATTAGCCTACCTATGCTCGTATTGTTGCCATCGGAACAAAAATTGGCAGAAATATACATGGAGTCTATAATAGTGTGTATGTAGAATATGGGGATCATAATACTACTGCCACGCCCACAATTAGTCAAAAATCATTACTACGTTAGTATTAAAGATCTATCAACGAAATATCACAGGAATGTGGCGGGAACTAATATTAAACAGCACACAAAAATTGTTCGTATTATTTTTAGAACCACGCCCACTATTGACATATTATTATAACTTACGACCTATATAATATGGACGAAATTTTATATTAATAGTTATATTGACACTACAAAGCCATACACAAGAAATGGGGTCGATGTAATCAATTAAGCTCCTAATGATGATTTATGAAGGAAACATCCCCATTATTGTACTCGCACGCACAAGGAAAGGTAAAGGGTATTTCAAAGTCGGTCTAACCCGACTGCAGACTTTTGGACTCGTTTGTATTTAAGCCAGTCAGTGCATTTATTTGTATGATGAATAGAGATGGAATTTGAAGACACTGATGAGGTTTTCAGATGAATAAAAGTTGTCGAGTGGTCAGACGAAAGATCAAAAGAAGTCTGAATGGTAATGTTTTCCTTTTTTATGTTTCCGAACACACTGAAGTCAATGAGGTCTGGCCTTTTACTGATATCAGACGGCCAGTAGGCTGGGTCCCCGGTTGATATAACCTCTAGACCCAAGGTACTTATGGCATCATAAAGTTGTCTACCTTTCGGTGAGACAAGGTGGGATCCCTAGAATGAATACTTTGCATTAAAATCACCGGCTACAATGAACTTCTTACCGAGTGACTTAAAAAAGCATTGGAAGGTTATAGACTCAATTGAAACTCTTGGTTGACATTAGATGGCGGATATGGTGATATTTCCTTCTAGTAGTTTGATGTTAGTTGCTTGCAGATAGACTTCGCTGACGTCTCATGTATAACAGAGACAGTGGTATAACATGAAATTGTCCACTACCTACAAGGACTTCCAGGCACCTGACTAAGGTGGTTGAGTTTTGTTCTCTCCAATATATTGGAGGATGTTTCGCAGTCTTTGCCGGTTTGACTGGTTCCTCATCTTTATCACCTAAGAGAGCAAACCGATTTGAGTTGACAATAGCCGTACCGGCAAATTTTTTTGATTGATTGCTTGCCAATATTGACTCGGGCTTCTCTGTCTTTTTGTGACTGTGCTGTATCGATCGATACCGGTTGGAATTTTTGGTCGTGTCATATGTAAAACAGTTGCTCAGTGAATGTGAACGGGTGCGTACAATACCTAAAGGTATAGCAGATAAATAGGAGTTACTTATCGGCTCTCCTAATGTCTCTGCAGTATTATTCGCTGTATATTTGAGTTGTACAGGGTTGTTACCATAAATTGTTTCTGTTTTATTTTTAGATTCGGAGTTTTCGTCGACGATCTGGTGTTTAGTGTTTTTTTGATTTGATTTAGTGTTTTCCATTTGATTCCCACGAGTGCAGGGGATTTGCATGTCCACCACATCATAGCCCCCGATAATTTACCAAGGTCATAGTTCTGCTCCTAGGCGACCAGTTATCGGAGAGGCTCTTGTCAAATACAGCTTTCGTATCCCTCCGCTGCAATGAGATTCGACGGCACGGTTCGCGTAACACCGCGGATTAAGGGAGTGCTTTCAGTTTGCACCACCTAACCTAACCTAACATGGGAAATAGCCGCTGAACAAGACGCTGCCAAAGATAGAGATAAAGAGCCTGGATTTCCGCCTACTCACATCAGCTAACACTTATCGGGTGATAAAATGTCATTGTCCAGGTGACATAGCGTGGAGGTTATGAGATGCTTGAGGTGCACCTGCAAGGATCATGCAGACCTCTCACAAATGGGATGTAATCAGACACTTTACCTTCCAAATGCAACCCCGTCACCCAAGCGTGCAATGAGTCCACAGATCATTGCAATAAATATATTCATAAAAGTGGAGCTCATTTCAGATCTGTGGAAGCCATTTTGAGAACTGTAATAAAGGGTTGCGGAGCTTCTATTTCCAAGTATTACTCGTAAGTGTTTAAAATCCTCATCAAAGCTTTTTGTGCTTTATTTTTGCGACTTTAGTGTGATTCGTGTTTTCGGCTCGAAAGCGTCTTTAATGGGATGAACCTAGTTTTGGACCCGGGTTACTACAACTACTTTTTCTGCTATAGTCATCTGATATTTGTGATTGAGTCATCTGATGGGTTCCAATGCTTTGGAGGCATTAGTTACTGTTTGTACCGAGCTCCAAGGCAAGTTATAAATATTTCATTGAGTAGGTTCAGATTCTTCTTCGTTAACAATTCTGAAAAATATTTATATAATTTACGGCATTTTTTTATAATTATTTTTATTATTTCCTGTCACTCGCGTGCTATAAACCGCAATAATAACAATGCCAGAAGAATAACAATATTAAGAAATGTCTGACTGCAACCACGCCATGAGTATCTCTGAAATACCTCGGCAACTGAGATTTTCAGTGAAACAACTGCCATTTCGAATTTACGCAATTTTTTATGTGTACACAAGAGACCAAACATCAGCACAATTTTGCAATTTTTTCAGTCCAGTAGGAAAAATTGTGCTGCAGTCGGGCATCGTGGTTGATTGTGTACACAAAGTGGCTTCTTTGTCAGCGAGTAAATTTAATTAAACGTATTTTCCAATTGTGCTCGTTTTCCCATCGCAGACAACTATGCTGATGTGTATGAAGGGGAAATAAATCTACTTTGGAGAACAGATTTTCCAACGACGTAATTATTTGGATTTTATAATGGTGGCTACAGTATGGTGAAGAGAGGTGGGGAGGGTTTGTCCAACTTCTGTCCATACTGGACCCGGTGGTGAAAATTTTCTATGTCTGTATTGTAACTTTGATGGATGAGACTCATTCCATGATTCTTTAATGATAGTTTATGGGAAGTTTTATGTTCCATTTTAAAATGATGAGGAAGTATCATAGTGTTATCAATGGATCTGTGGAAAGCCTTTATAAGACGTTCTCATATTATATCTGAAAATCTTGAGTAAAGTGTTACGATTTTCTCTTTTGATCTCTGTAAATACTTTATAAGGATCTAAGATATTTTCATATGATATCTGAACATCTTTAATAAAGTGTTATGATATGCTCATTTGAACTCTGAGAAGCCTTTTTAAGGACTTAAGATGTTTCCCTATGATATTTGAACATTTTTAGAAAAGAGTTGTTAGATTCTCATTTGATCTCTCGAAAGCCTTTATGATCTCATTTAATCTCTAAAAACCCTAAGAGGTTAAGATATTCTAATATGATCTCTGAAAAGCGTTTATAAAGAGTTATGATATTCTCCTTTGATATCTGAAAATCATTCATAACAAGTTAAGATATTCTCATATGATATCTGAAAAGCGTTAATAAGGATTATGATGCATCCATTGGTTCTCTGAGAAGCCTTTCTAATGATTTATGATATATCCATTAGTTGTCTAAATAGCCTTTGCCAAGAGTTGTGGTGTTTTCATATGGTCTCTGAAAATCTTTAACACAGATTCTATGTTCCATAGTGGAATGATGAGGAATTGTGATGTTCTCATAGGATCTCTGTAAAACATTCTTAAAATGTTATGGAATTCTTATTTGAGCTCTGAAGAGTCTTGACAAGGAGTTATGATGTATCTTATCTGAAAATCGCTTATAAAGAGCCATGTTGTACCCATTTGTTCTATGAAAAGCCTTTATAAGAATTATGTCCCCATCTTCTCTGAAAACATTTAACAAAGCTGATGAGATAAATTTGTGTTGATTGTCTAAAAATAGATGTATTTCATTCTTGTTGCACTGTCATCCAAGTTAAGAAACTCACGACTCTCCTAACTCATCTCTATCCTCAAAAACTGGCAATGATTGTTCTCAACATCGATGATGGATTCCATGAAAAATACTGTAGTCTATGCACAAACCATCAATCAACCGACTTGGCATCACTGTTTTGAGTCTTTATGTCGCGTCAACTTCATCCAGTTCCAATTTTAAGTTCTTAAGTTAAGTGACTTCGCTGAGTTTTCTCCTCGGCTTCCGGTACAAAGTACAAAAGAAGCGATTATACTCGAAAAGATTGGCGAAACGGCCTCAGCTATTATGCGAACTTTATTGCTGGTGATTGATAAACATCCGCAGTGACGCAAATTATATTATTTCCGTCTGATTGACACCTTGATTGGTCAGGCTTAGGTACTGGTCATGCCAGTGTCAAACTATGCAGCAACTTCAAATGAACTTTTCGAATTGACTTAAATAGTCTGAACTTAATCCATTATGCCCCTTCGCATTTGCGTCTGCCTGTCTCGTGGGATTACAACAATAACAACAAGAACAACATAAGTGCAATTTCAATGCTGCCAATGTCTGCTGCTGTGATGTGTCGGCGGCGGCTGCTAAAGCCCAGTGAATTATTACCTTGGCTTTAATGGACATAAATTGCTATGAGTTGATGCTGCACGAACTCGTATGAAGGGATAAAAATACTCAACCAAATGAAGAAGTAAGTGAAGAAGCAATCAAGCGTTAACAGACTGTATAATTGAAAAGGAGACACGTAACACAGCAAGGAGTACAAAAGCACATTTAATGTCAGTGCAAAATGTCTGGAAATAGCGTAGGCAAAAGGACACAACTAGAAATTACTGTGCAGCATTTTGTGCTGATTATGTTAGATTCATGTCTTTCACAGGCAATTCTGCTAAGTACGGTGGAGGGAGGGTGTTGGAGCAGTCTCACTGGGAATATTTATAGTAAACTGCTTTGAAGAGGAGCAGATATATCGAATACGTTATATGAGTACTTGATGAAAGGTGAATGGATGAATGATGAAGGAGAATGATTGAGAGAGGATATAAGAGTAAAATCTTCAGCGAACATTGGGCGAAGTTCCCGCGCTGAGTTGTCGGAAATATCTGAAGGATGATTCTTGTACTTCACAATATAATACATTACCAACGAGACTACTGAGATGATGTCAAAGGACCAGGGTCCGGTGATGATTAACACTACGGACGATGTAGCAAAATATAGATGGAGAAATATGAAAAGTTGCTTCACAGATGCTCTAAGATCCTTCACGCGACTATACAAGATCATGATTCGTCTGCAAGGAGGCATGCTCTTGTGTGTCTGTCGGGAGATATACAGGCTGATCTCTTTCCTCTACCTAGAATTTTAGGGCTCCTGTGCATGGGGAATATTCGAAAACCTTTATCTGGTCTCTCGACAGATGAACATCCTGACGTCTTTCCTGTACCTGACAGTAAGAAATATTAGGGTTCCTCTCTAATGGATGGCTGCATTTGCTTATTATGTCTGTCCACAGATATATATTATGATATCGTCTGTCTAAAAATGTTTAGAGCTCCCCAGCTTCTGGAAGGAGAACATTCCTTCTTTTTCATTTATCTGTCCACAGATGAACGGGTTGATCTCTTTCTTCTGTCTGACAATGTAAGATTGGGGTTCATCGGCAAGCGTAACATTCCATCTCCTTCGGATATCTACCCTATAGAGAAGGCTGATATCTACCCTCTGCCAGAATATGTAGGATTGGAGCCTTCTGCAATGGGAACAACAATTGGACTCTCGACAGACACACGTACTGATTTCTTTCCTCTCCCTTACAGTAAGAAGGAGTTCCTCTCTAAGGAGAACACTGGATGGCCTTCTTATATATCTCTGACATATTTCTTCTGCCTGACAATGTAAGATTAGGGTTCCCCTGCAAGGGGAATGACCTGCATAAGTCTCTCGACAGATAGACGGGAAGTTCTTTTTACTCTGTCTGACAGAAAACAATATTGGGTTTCCTCTTCAAGAGGAACACAGGCTGATATTTTTCTTCTTTCGGATAATATAGTATTGGGGTCCTCTGCAAGAGGAACAACAATTCATCTCTCCACAGGGCTGATCACTTTCTTCTGGCTATGATTACAGTACTTGTTCAAATGGAACATTGCTTGGTCTTCTTACGTCTGTCGTCAGATAAACAGGCTGATCCATTTCTTCTAAGCCAACCTCATCTCTTTAACGAGTGACTTCAGCAAATATGTACAACTGGCGTGAATAATGGACCTGTGTGACAGGGTTAACTGAATGGAGCCACAATTGGCATAAATGTTGAATGAACTGCTTGCGTATTAATGTCAGCTGAGCTGGATGGGAAAAAATGCAAGTAATCCAGTGCAACGCTTGCAGCCTGTGTAGTCCACATCCGAGAATCCATCTCTGCGTGTACACATGCAAGACTGCCAACATGCCACAACAATTGAATTCAGTGAACTCAGACCGCGAGCAAAAAACGCGTTAACAATTCTTAACTTTTGCTACTGCTGCAGTGAATGTTGCATGCAATCTCATGCTTTTTCCTGCTGCCGCTGCTTATTTGCAATTAATTGTTTTAAATTGCATGCTCTGCTCTTGTAATGACATTTCTACGCGACTAAATCGTTTTGAATGACTGTCGGCACGCACAGGCCGGTCAGGTGGAAACGGAAGTGCGGCTCTCCGCGTATTTGCGGCAATTAGGAAGGGGACAGGCCGAAGAGGCTGAGGAGAAGGGACGCAAGTGAAAGGTACGTGCAGACAGATGCATCAATATATTTGCAGTTGAGCCGATCAGCCAGTGAGCATTTTGCATAGTACTCGTACTCGTGAAAGCAATCATAAATGCTGTGACCTTCGAAGCAGCTCGCGCTCACGCTCACGCACCACTCAACTCATCAATCTTGCATTGTGATTTGTGGTTAAAAATAAAGCGCAAGGATGGCCATAAAACATAAATCACAGCACACAAAACAAATTCGAAAGGAATCAACAATGCAACAATGCAACAATCAACAAATTGCCAGCTACAAACAATGCTGTTTGAAGCCGATCTGATACTCGTAGCGTTTTGCTATTCGCTGCTCTTTAGCCTGGCTTTTTGCCTTCACACAAAAATTGCCGATAATGATTTTACCGCAGCATTGCAATGAGCATAGTGGAGCGATAGCATACGTTTAGTTCGAAAAATATTCAAGGAGTCTCTATTCTGGGAGTTGACCAGACCGGCAACTTAGTCGATATATCAGAACTTGGCCTCATACACTTAATCAATGGTTCCGATTGGTTGGAGACCTAGAGAGAGGGTTGAGATCCTGCGGTATCAGAATGATCCACCTAGTATTATATGCCAAATTGACAACTGACTTCAATATGATTTAGTGAAGAACTCTTGAAACTGCGACAATTCCCCTGAGAATAAATTGTAGTTCCAGATAATTTCACTTTTCATTATATATCAAGCTGATATCTAAGGTAACATCTTTTCCTATGTCTTCAATGCTTCAATGCAATTGACAGCTGAGGTCATTATGTTTAGTTAAGAACTCTTGAACCTGGACAATTCTTCTGATCTTATATTTCTAATTCCCGATTCTTCGATGTTTCATTATATACCAATCTGTCATCTGAAGTAATTATGCCTCAATGTTTCTTTTGATTGCACGATAGTTGAGCTCATTATGCCTTGATGTCTCCAGAGCTTCCACTTCCACTTCGGAAATGGAAGTTTGTGGAGAAGTATCGAATCTGTGACAATTCCCCTGAGCTAATTTGTTATACACAATATAACCGTTCCAATCTAAACACAATAGTGTTCACATTGAAGGTCCATCTTTCAATATAACATTTCCTGTAGGTTTTGTTGTTTTTAGCAACAACTTCTTTGATTTGTGACACTGTGCCGTTGTTGGGATTGTCTACGAAATATGAATGGCATTGATGAACAATTTCCTTGCTAGTTTGTGTTATAAGCTAAAAATACTCTTTTATCTCTTGCAGATAAGTCCCATGCACACATTATGGATAATATTCTATTCATCAGTTATAATATATATCAATACAGCTGCAATCTGAAGGTATGTTCGGCAATTGTTTGGCCATTAAGATGTGATGATGAACATCTTAATTTGAGCTGTATGCGCTTGGCTATAGATAGAAGGATTCAAATATATATTTATAAATATATTTGTACTTTCATATGTATATGTGCATATATATATATATATATATATATATATATATATATATACATATATATATATATATATATATATATATATATATATATATATATATATATATATGCACATATCCATATGAAAGTACAAATATATTTATAAATATATATTTGAATCCTTCTATCTATAGCCAAGCGCATACAACTATATATATATTAATATATATATATATATATATATATATATATATATATATATATATATATATATATATATATATATATATATATATATATATATATATATATATATATATATATATATATATATATATATATATATATATATATATATATATATATATATATATATATATATATATATATATATATATATATATATTTAAATTCATTTTTATATATATAGGCTCAAAATTCTTACACGATTTCCTAAGAAGAGTGTTACATGTGACAAGAGCAGCTTTATTATTATTGCCTCTTACTGCACAGATTCCTCTGATTCAGGAAGCTACTAGTAAACTATTGGAGTATAAGGGACATCAATATGTAAGTGCTTAGAGACCTCGTTCTTCGCCTTCTTTAGCCTAGATATACGAGTATCAATCTTTTGTTGTTTAAATATTTCACTACTCTGGTTGAACTTTTGACTACCTTTGTAGTACGTCCTCTTCTCCACCACCTCTTATCATACATGATACAAGCGCTAACTTGGCTGCGGTTTAGCCACACATTACCCCGTTAACCTAACCCCATCTTCTGCTGGGAAGCACGCAAAAGTTGCCGTGGTCAAGTGTAACATGCCGCTAAGAGATTGAAGCTCCAACACTGCAGCAAGTCGGGTTTGACGGCATTGCCCCAGCTGTGCGCAGTCGCAATTCTCGCTTTTCGCACCTACTGCTACATCGGAAGATGCAATTAATGCATTTGTTAAGTGCTGTCATAAAAGCAGCAACTCCAGGCGCTGCAAGGAGCTTGCGTCACATTCGTGCATGTCGTTAATTGAATTAGTTTCCATTTGCATGCATGCAGTGTTGCCACATTGCCGTGTTAATTATGCTCATATGACATTTGCGTTTATGGCCACGTTTTGTTCAAGTTTGACCCACATTATGCGAACATGAACTCCTCTGCCTGTACATTTTGTGAAATGAAACTGACCCTGGGTATGGGCTGACAACTGAAGCCCATATAGACATGCAAATGTGCCCGGGCAGAGTGCGCAATGCTGCGTTAGGATAATGCGAAATTTTTAATTAATTAAAGTCGCAAGGTTTGCATGCGGCAGCTTTGCCTGCCTACCCGCCTGCCTGCCATGCTTAATTGCCATTACGTGCATGTAAGTCTGTGGCCGGACATTAAATATTAAACAATGCGGCAGGTAGCATGTTGCATGTACGCTTACACTTGCTTTGGCCTGTGAACTACGCACGCATTAAACGAGAGAAACTTTTGGTTTATTATTATAAATGATATGCGTGTATTTAAGACCGCCATAAAGTGTGTGTGGAAATTGCAGTGGTGGGGTCATGGCATTTATTTATAACACGAAAGTTACTAGGGAGAAGACAGCAGTAGGAAGTGGAGCAGTTCTGGGGTAATGAGGAAGAAGAACTTCAGTTGGTGAACGAACTTACGCATGCACAAAAATAACTTCAGGTAAAAATGTAAAAGCAGTGATTTCAATGGGTTTCGTTGGGTACTGTCATCGGAAGTCGACTGAAGCGGTTGTTAATTATTTTCATAGAATTCTGAACGGAATCCTGAAATCTGGCATGATTTGATGCAAACTGCAGTATCTGGAAGTTGGCATATGGATCAACACAGAAAAAGAGAGATCCTTTAGGGAGCAAAGGAAGAACAATTGAGCAGAAACTCTGGGGAAACACTTCCCATCAATATTATTCAGTTTGTACTATAAGTTCACAGTCCGACAAACAAACTCTCTGTAGTAAGAGGAAAATAAACATGATTTCGCCTTGCTTGATCTCTTCTAAGAACAACAATGGAGGAAACATCTCACCATCGAGCATTATAGTCCGACATGGAAACTCCCTTAGTAAGAGAGTGAGGCAGAAAATGAGGAAACCACACGAGATATATGGCCACGATTGTCCTTTTCTGAGAACAACAATGGAAGAAACATCGCATCATTGTCCCACAAACAAACTCCCGAAGTAAGATAAGAAGAAACTAAGGAAAATAGGCGAGATATCACCTTCTTTTAATTTCTCTTAGAACAACAATTGAGAAAAAACTTCATCAGACAGTTTGCTCACAATTCCCAAACCCACTCGGAGAAAGAGTTATCTCCACTAAATTCAAGCAAACCGTTCATTAAAATGTTCAGTGTACTGGACGAGCTGGACTGCTGCCTACACAATGTAGGAGACTATCCAGGTCGAAGTAAATATCGACAAACGCTCATATTTAGTTACGGGAACGCCACTATTGAATCAATTGCAACTCACGCTCCACAATCTGAGACTAATCTTACTTATATTTAATTAGAACTTAGAACTATAAAAAACTTCCTTAAATAATCTCTTTACACTCTCAATACGAAATTGGCGACTTCCGCAGTTGCTGAACGCATTTAACTCATGCGCATCTTAATTAGTTGCTGATAAGAGGATTCGCACATATTTAAGGCAAACCCCACGAAACAACACGCCTCCACTGCAATTAGCGGCGTTGTGCAAATCGCGGTGGGTGTAACGAGCGAATATGAACACTCCATGAGTGTTGAATTAAGTGCTCAGCGCATTCCCTGTGCAAGTGATTTCGTTGTTGTCTGTGACCATAAATCAAATTTGCTCACTGCAAGGCGCGTTGCGGTCAGTTGTGAAACGAGCGTGGTCATACAATTTTCCTCAGGAGTGTCATATGTGTGGTGCAATGCTCATGTTGTTGTTGTTATTGTTGTGGGTGGCTGCTTGTAGTTTACTGCATAGAAAGTTATGTGGTCCTGTGGAGTTTTCTTCCTTCCCTCAGTTAGGGTTCACTTCCATCCCTCTCTTAGGGTTATCTTACTTCTCTCGCTTAGGGTTCTCTTCTTTCCCTCTCTGAAGTATTTCGTACTTGAAACAAAATAGGCAACTCAACAAAATACCAAATGTATCATCCAATATACCTTTGATTACCTGTGATCACAGGGAGCTGCGAGTAACTTCAGTCCCTGATTAAGATCTAACACAGTTCGGAATTAATTTGCTTCCCAATGAAAGCCATTTCTTCACATAGATGTCATCACACTGCAGCAAACCTTATCAACCACAAACTCGGTAGCAATTCGATATAAGCTCTAAAAAGGTTCTAATTTTTGAGATTTCTCAGAAAATTGACTACAGCCTCCAGCTTAGGCGACATGCGTAAGTGGCCAATGTTCACCTTGCCTCTAAAATCATAATTGATTTCTCATTCCCTGGTTACCTTATCACTCCGCCCATTACTATCAATCTGAGGCAATTCTTTCTACATGCGCATGATACTCGAAACACCAAAACAAACAATTATGCTGGGCAATTGAGATACGAATGGAAATTAATGTGTTGATTTGCATAATTGCCGCATCTTTGCTTTTGGGCAGTTGCTATAATTATGGCTCAGTATAGGGAACACAATAATGGACCCTCAAACGAAACAATATCATAAAAACATGAGTTTGTTTATGTTCGTTCGGCGGCGAGCGTTCTGCCTACACAGAGATTTCGCGGCCACCGCTGTCATAAACAATTTTTTAAATAATTGCCGCGGCTATTTTTGGACATCATTTTTGGTCGTTTGTATGTGTGCGCAGTTCACACCGCCTTGCCGGAGGCCCCCGCAGCTGGTACGCCCGAACGCATAAATTGAATGGCATTACGTGGAGTGTGGGCGCGACCGCAGCCAAGTGAACTACCGCATAATTATCGCGCAGAAAAGCGTCCAACAATTTTAATTGCGTTAATACGAGTTTAATTGCAGCTTTTCCGATTGGATCCGACACAGCGGCGCTGAAGTTACCACGCCAAATTACGCGCCTGCTTGACACATGGTTTTTGGTGCTTGGCTGGTCACCGCGTTTGGTCAGTGGGAGCAGCAAGAGTTGGCATTGCGGGTGAAAATGGGTTCTTTCTTTAATATTTACTTATTATAATGATAATTCTTATTTCTGAATACTTTGGCCATCGTTGAGTTTGGTAAAGGTAGTTCAAGAGCATTCCGACCTTCAATTGTGATTGATATACAAAAGGTACACAAGTAGGATAAGGTATAAAGTGGACGAACCACACTATTTCTATCTAAACACATACCAATGACTTCCGTGCAGGTTTCTCGTATCTCGTATGGGTTTACGCTAGAACTCAGGCTCATGGCGGAATCTCTTTGTTGTCTTTCATTTGTGTTTTCCAACGCCGCTGTGCTGATCAAAATCGCTCCCTTGGGATTTAATATCTAAAATTTTTTAATATTCTTCAATCTCTAATTCCCATTCTTACAAAAATTACTATACCCACTTAATACTAATTAATTCCTATAGTTCCGCGGGGTCCAAAGAACCACATACCCACGTAGAAGTATGCAATTATATGCACATGCCCCACAATAATCCAGTGATGGAACTGCGGATAGTTTAGATGTTCACCTCTGAGGTCATTATCGCTGATAAGAATTAAAATAATTTCATATAAATCTGTCTTTAGCGACTCTATTGTGATATACCTACAGCGACTCCAACTTCCATCTGTATAGAGCGACTTGATAACTCTGAAAACTCTCTATGAAGACACCAGCGGATTTCCTTGCTCCCGTATTCAGTTTAATTCTTGATGGTTTGAGAGTTTCGTATACTAAGACGACTTGAAGTTCTAACAACCTCTTCCAAGAAACTAATAATAATCCTAGGTCTCTCTGATATACTAATATAGTTCTGAAGATATTTGGTAGCGACCCTACTCAGAGTTGCACGGGAAATGTTACAAAACAGAAAATGTCCTTTTTATATATTGTAGTACTTTTTTCTATAAGCAAATAAAGAATTTCTCTCAGAACTTGAATTCTGTGAGATATTAGTTCGAAATATAATCAAATGAAGCTATTTTGTAAACCTTGGTGTGATCCGTGGTGCTTTTACTTAAGAGGGGAACCGATTTAAGAGGCGAAGTCACTTAAAAAAGCAGAAAGTCTTATATAAAAAACTACTTAGCTTGGGGACTCTCAAACAGGAAGTGCATATATATTTTGTTACGACCTTACAAGTATATCAGTCCATCTCTTCTCCTATTGAACACCATGTTTTTAATATTCTCTCTGAATATAAGTACTCAGTATACTCTGTTGAATATTTCATTCATCAGAGAATGTCTTAAAAAGAATAGACACAAGAGAGGTGATAGTCTTTCATCTATAAATTAGTGACTCTCAAAGTAGAAATGAGACTCTGCAGATACTCGTGAATACTTTCTTACGACCTAATCTCAGATAAGCGCTTATCTTATTGGTGTATACGAGTATTTGTTTGTAATATTCTGTCTAAATATAGATACTCAGTATACTCTGTTGAATATAAGTACTCAACACTCCGATGGCCGCAGGTTCAAATTCTGCCACGGGCTTGGAATCAAAAATGCTTCCTTCCAAAAAGTCGTTTTCTCTTCGAGTCGAAGGCCTCAGTCTAGTACTCATTCCAGAAGATGTTGCAGTCATAATTAAATATGGTGTAAGATATAATAATAATAATAATAATAATAATAATAATAAGTACTCAAATTCATAAAAGAGACAGCCATTTCGTTGATATAGTAATGACTCAAATACAACACACGCAAAGAGGTATCAAGTCACTATTAAGTCAAAGTTTGATGTTGTATTTGGTGGCAGCTTACAAATATAACTCAAAACTTTCACTCAAGAGCGATTTATTACCTCTTTGAGAGGACTATTTTTACTTGAATTACTGTAAGAGAACTTTTCATGATATACTCGTATAAGCTTGTTATGCATGTTAATTCTCTAATGTCATTCCTAATGAATTCAGATCACCACACAAGTCACTATAGAGAGGGGAGGAGTTGACTTGCGCCTACCCCCAAAAGGCAAGTGTAGTTCTGTGATTGACATGTTTGTGTTGTTTATGCGTGCATACGTTGCGGTTAATCGTCTCAAGTAATGTGCAGCTGACAACCGCATTTCGGACCGGTCTGCTGGGGTTAGCCAAACGCGTTCAACTTTGCTGCCACAACATGTGGGCAAATGTTTGCGGCGGTGTGTCTGCTCGCAGCACTTGTTGACTGCATTTACTTTTTCTTTTAAATTTGCGTGTTGCTTGCTTCAAGTCAAACACAGCCAAGGAGGAGAGGTGTGGAGTAGAGAACGAATACTTATGCAAATGAAGGGTATTTAAGTTGAACTTTGTAAAATGTCTGCAAAACTTTTCGAAGAGCTGAGCAATTTTTTACTGCTTAATTTGAGTGTGAAATTCTCACAAAATGTGCCAAAGTGTTGATAAAAATAGCTAGAGCGATAGGTAGGCTGAAATCTGCTGAGGAGTGGTGAGGTGTGCTGAGGTAGCTGCACTTTCACTCTGCTGCTCAAAGCCAGAACCACCCAATCCTCAGTCGTCGCACACAGAGAGCCCTTCTGCTCCTTTGCTGCATCATTTTTCACACAGTGTAAGTGTAGCATATTCCGCACGACATACGATTTACCACACACACAGAACACTGCTTCCTTTTCGGTTGACTCTGTCGAGTTTGTAGTGATAGAAAATTTATGAGGAATTCACGCTTGGTGTGACGTTTAATTTCTGTGCAGATGGCAGGCAAGCACACTTGACTTTGACTGGCAGCCATGAACATGCGCCCAGACGCAAGGTTGCAAGTGTTGAATGCACTCCACTGGCAGGATATCATATTTCACGCCAGAGTGCAGCTGAAAATTGCTAATTAGAGTAAGTTTAAAGTTTAAGCCAGTGAACTTTTCCACAAAACTGGAATAATTTACATGGCAACAGTTGACGTTAGAAGCGCTCAGCTTGCTACATCGAAAGTTGGGGTTATTTAGTTTCCTGCTACAGTGGAAGAGCCATCTCCGTAGTCATTCTCTAAGCAGGAAATCATCAGTCACAGAATTTCGCTCGACAGTTATCAACTTCTCCACGGGCACTAAGTCGCAGCCAGTTAAAAGCTGCGTAAGCAAAGTCTCTCAAACAATCAAAAACTCATCAATAAACATTGTGACTGCGACTGCGACTGGGACTGCGATTGCTACTACGATTGCGACTGCGGCTGCGACTGCGAGTACGACTGCCAGCGTCTAACGGTCGCCCTAGGTTTACTTGGAGAGTTTTCCCCACCTCACTGTCGTAGTGGGCAACCGACGACGCCGCTCGCAGTGGGAAAATTAATAACTGCAATCAATAAAATACCAGCGCAGATGCCGATGCTAATGCCGATGGCAGTGGGAATGCGATTGGAAATGCACAATTTTGTTAATACAAAATAAATAAATATCCCGTTAGACGGCAGCATCGTTTATGCAAACACCTCTTGGCATAATTTACAGCTTAATCAGACGCCAGTGTCCAGTCGCAGCAGTGGCGCAATTTCAATAAACCACGCCGCATGTATTACCAACTAAGCAGATGACGGACAGGGCACACAAAGACACCCCCACACATATACGACCCTGCAGTGAAATTGGCTGGGGTGGAGGTTGATTAGAAAAATGAACTTATAGGGATATTCTAAGAGTATTTGATGCAGGTGTGTGCTGACCCCATCGATGTGGAGTATGTAAGAAAGTTGTACAGAGTCGAATGATGCTAAAGTAGCCTTTATATCAAATCTGGACCAGGGTCATTCCCCGGATTGAAAGGGTCCATTCCCTAGGTACCATACTTGTTTGTGGCAATTCTGTTTTCACCCAGTTGGAGGTGTTTTAATTAAGCTTGATATGATTTCTAACTCGATTGCATAACAGAACTAGATTGTTATATGAACAAAATCAGTGAAAGGATACTCCCACCTACAATATATGGAACTAGCGGACACTCATTTAGTTCCGCATATAATTATGACTGTATTTTTATAGTAATATTTGACAATTTCCCTTACTTACGAAAACTTTCAACTGACCCCTTGAGACTAAAGGAGTTTACTTACTTCTGTATATGTCTTTTTTCCAAGAAAACTTTCCTGAGTAGTTCAAGATATATCCTTGGGGTCCAAAAATTGGGTTACTCAGAAATTTTCAGATTGTTATCCATATGGAAGACAGCAATAAGGATCCAAATGATAGGAACACTCAGAAGTGTTCTAAGAGGGTCTGACTGAACATACGAGTATATACAGCAGGATCTTAGTTGCCATGACAGTTGAATTCCCAATCAGGTCCACATACGAATTTTAATGAGAAGTGCCTAGCTTGGGCGTTTCTCTCTCTTTCTATTCCCCCACTTTTCCTCGTACTGTACCGGAATATTATTACCTATATTCATGAGTAAATATTTTATTTTTTTTTTTAACATATATTTATTTACCGAATCTATCTTTGGAAATCTATATCAGGAAACTAACAGTAATTTTTCTTCGATTACAAGACTACATTTACCTATCTAGGTAATATCTTCAGCCACTGCATCGAATATTTAGTGTTTTCACCGCACGCTATAAGACATTATTAAATCAGGTCTAAGGTATATATCTTTTTGAGGCGTCTTGTAGAGGGAAGCTTTAGTAGGTTCCTCGCCAAGCAGTTTGGGTGATTTTCCAGTTTAAGAGCGTAGGTTTTGTAGGTAATCACCATTTCATTTTCAATCGTGGGTATATTCAGGTCACGGTGGATGTTTATGTTCCTCAAGTACCAGTGAATATGAATTATATTAAATGTTATAAGATATTAGTGCCAAATTGTTAGTGTCTTCAGTGAAAAATCATTAATGAAAAGTGTTTGATATCATCTCTCTTTGCCTGATGCATTAACGTTAATTCCTAAAGGATGAGTCACAAATAATAAGTCATAAACCATAATTTATAATAATATTTCTATTGCACATGTGTTCTTTAGTTCTGGAATATGGAATGCAGCCAAAAATATATAAAGGAGATGCATTCAGTTGTGGCTTGAGAACAGAAGCGATAAAATTGTTATAGACGCAGAGTGGAACTAGGTGTGCTGTAAAATTGTGTGATTAATAAATTTTTTCAACATTTACTTAAGTAAATTGTTGGCGAATGATGCAAACTTTATTATCAAACCAATGTTTTTGGATTAATAGATACAATCCAATGAACAAATAAATTAAAATAACTAATTTTCGTAATGCTATTCTTCTCATTGAGCTTTAGGCATGTCTTTCCCTACCTAAGTTACTATTTAGCTAATTAAATAACCTTACTAATTGAATTAATAGACGCAATCCAGTGAACGAATTATGTACTAATTTTCGTAACGATATATAACAGAGATGCCTACTGTCTTCCCTACCCAACTTACCAAATAGTACCCACTTTTTTCCTTCTTTTATGAGCAATCATTACATTTTTCGTTATGTTCTGGAACTTGTTTCATAATATTTCTGCCGTGGCACCGTCAACTCCTTTTTACGGCTTATGTTCATATGTCGATGCCGCATTTGCGTCATGGTGCATTTAACGCCTGCATAAGTTTTGCACATGTGTGCGATTATTTATGATTTGCTGTTAAACGCCAGTAGGCATACAAACATGACAACGGATTGCTGCTAGTAGGAGTGGACTGCGCTCGCTCTAAGTGGGTCATAGATGGACGCCGCTCTTGCCATTGTGCAATTTCTAGCATGCATTCGCAGTTAGCCATACTCCGCTTTGAGATATCGCCCGTCAACGCTTGCATGCATGGAGACATTAGACTAAGTACATCTCTTTTAATATTATTAACTATGCATTTGGGCAGTCAATCGTCTCAACAGCTTCGCCGGCAGCTTAATGACATTTCCTTATGCTTCACTATTATTTAGCTTTAGAGGGACAACACAGAAGCCAACATTTTAATGGATTATTTATTCCACATTGCTAGGAGATTCTTAAATTAATCTTGTGGATTTGTGTGGGATATTAATCCAGTTTATTTTTAATCTTGTTAGGTAGAAGATTTGTCAATAGACTTCCCAGCGATATTTATTTAATTTAGTGAACCTGTGGAAACAGATGGGATCATAATCAACCTTTAACCTTTGACCTTCTGGAGCTGATTACTGACTTGACTCTTTTAGAAGGAAAAAAGCTATCGTACTAAGCGTTCAGTATAGAAGAGAAATTCTCTGGGATGCCAACAGGTGTCAAAAGAGGTTATATTCTACTGTTCAGAAAGGGTCAGTTTTGAGACATAAGAAAGAACTGGTTCACCTATTTACTACAATATTTCACTGCTAATATTTCACTACTTTTTTATTATTTATTTAGCACTGAAGCAGAGCAGTTAATACTTATTTATTACTTGTTTCACCGAGAAGATTTCATTATATTTATTCATCTTTATACTTTTTGATTGTTTATATTGTTAACCACTGAATCAACCATCAATGCATTTAATACAGATTTCCTTCTATATTAATTGCATATTTTTCTAGCCGCGACTATAATCACTCTGCACGCACTTTGCTTACATTGAATCGCCAACACAAATTTCTGTCTTCAAACTCGAACTGGCAACGAATATTTTCAAGCACACACTCAGCTGCCTTCAAACTCAAACCATGCCAAACCTGTTTCAGATATAAACACAACAAGTTCCATTCAGCACACCATGGTTTGGTCAGTTTCATTGCTTTGCCTGTTGCTCACCTCTTTTGCAGCAGCCCTTTGGAATGGCTTGGGAAGCTCGATACTGAGGCAAATCTGGGGACTGGAAGCGTTCGAAGCGGTTGCCATTGGTTACCTGTGCGGTGGTGAGAATGCAAGAAGTTTTGCATGCATTTAGGCGCTATGACAGAGTTTTTTTATTGTCGGTAATTTTGTATTGCGGGTGTGAGGCAATATAGGCACGTTTAGGGAGTTACGGTTGGTTTATTTGTGTAGATGCACAACAGGAGGCCGTGACTGTGGGGGGTAATGGCTTTTGCACTGACAGTGAAATTGATATTTCTGAGTTTGGTTTATGCTTTTGAGCTAATTTTGTGGTGGCATGGGGATGGAAAGTGAGTGATGGCAGGTGAGTGAGGATTAAATTTGAAAGTTGAAATGCAAATGTGATTTGGGGGGAGTTTTTTATTTGTTGTGTTTTATTATTGCCATTATTGTTGTTTTATTTATTATTATGATTGTTTTCTTAATTTCTTATCAATGCTTAATTTAATAGTATTATTTACTTGATAGTTTATTTATATTGCAATTATAATTTAATTTTTATTATTTTTATTAGTTGCTGATTAAAGTTTTTTATTATAATTTTTTTCTGGATAGTTTATTTGTTAGTTTATTATTATTTTTAAAAAGTTTATTATAATTTTTTGTTTGTTAGTTTATTATTATTTTTAAAAAAGGGATTATGTTGAATTTGTATAAAAACTTTACGTAATAAAATCTTTTTTCTAACCTTCCTGTCAATCACCCCTCCTACGTCCCTCCAAGACCATATACGAATTAACTCAAAATGTATAGCAAATATTTCAAATGCCATGCCCATTTAAATCTACATTCTGATTGTTAAATATTTATAATTAGAATTAGAATTGTTGTACAAAATTAAATTATTTTTGCCGAACTGTTGTTTTTTCCCCATATATCTGGCTAAAGCAATAAATTCCATAACTTAATAGCATAAGTTGGCTGTGAACTGAACTCACAGTCAAACAAGTTCGAGTTGTCTGTTGAGACGTAATAAAATCTTTTTTCTAACCTTCCTGTCAATCACCCCTCCTACGTCCCTCCAAGACCATATACGAATTAACTCAAAATGTATAGCAAATATTTCAAATGCCATGCCCATTTAAATCTACATTCTGATTGTTAAATATTTATAATTAGAATTAGAATTGTTGTACAAAATTAAATTATTTTTGCCGAACTGTTGTTTTTTCCCCATATATCTGGCTAAAGCAATAAATTCCATAACTTAATAGCATAAGTTGGCTGTGAACTGAACTCACAGTCAAACAAGTTCGAGTTGTCTGTTGAGACGTAACTGTTGCTCTACACTTCAGTCAATTTGTTCCAGACCGACCGATTGCAAGCACCAACATGACTGATTGACTGGCTTTGCTGGAAGGGGCTGATGCGACCACATCAGACCAGCACAGAACGCACTGAGCCCGCTCAATTCGATTTGGCTTGTGTTGAGCCTTTGAGCCAACGTTGTTGGTTGGCTGGTTGGCTTGGACGGCGCAGTTCCAATTTGCAGTTCGTTGTGTTCGGTTGTGGCGTTCGCCGTACTCCCCGTGAGAGTTTTTTTAGTATTGCATAAAATTGTTGTTGACTTGTCGCGGTTACTCGCACTTGGCCAGTGTGTGTTTACGTTAGCTGTGTTTATGTTCCTTCTACATGCGCATAGCGTCGCGTGGCTTACATAATACGCCAGTCAGTCAGCCAAGTAGCCAGCCAGTCAGGCAGTCATCCAGCCACGCCAAAGTAGCGGATAGGAATTAAATTCAGTTTCACGTTCGGTTTCTGTTTTTTTTTCTTTCTCTTTTTTGCTGGTGTTTTTGTTTTTGTTTTGGTTTTGTGGCTTTGCTGGCTCAAATCGTCCGGATGCATCGTTTCATGTTTTGATATGAATTTTTCTTTTTTTTCTTGGCGTGTGTGTTGTTGTTGTTGCTGTTGCCCCCGCTGGTGTACGGTAGTGCGCGCTTACCACGCCGTTGGCCGTCGGCCGTCACTTGACATTAAATCGAAATTGAAATTGTGAAGTATCTGCGCGATATTATTGCAATTATTGCAGCCCGATAGTTACCCCGTTGCATTAGCAGTGTGTTCCTTCCTGCCCTGTGGAAATTGTGGGCAAATTGTGTGGAAATTCTGCACTGATGCAGTGATCCAGTGAAGCAGTGATTTGTGAAGAGCGCAGCACAAGAATACGGATAAGAATTTTGTTCAAACGCAATCGTGATAACAATCAAAGCGAGCGTGCATCGCGGCGATGCTGTTGCATGAGCCAACGCAGGACTTAAGTAAGTAGAAGAAGAGTCTCAATGTATGATGTATGATGTGTGATGTATGTTTGATGTATGAATGCAGTATTTATGATGTATGTAAGCATTTAAGTAGGAATGTATGTATGATGTATGTATGAATGATGTTTGTATTCACTATTTATGTATGATGTATGTATGAAAGAATGGTGTATGTATGTATAATGTATGAAAGATGTATGTCTGATGTGTGTATGCATTTAAGTAGGAATGTATGTATGATGTATGTATGAATGAATGTATGATCTATGATGTAAGTATAAATGATGCATGTAGCATGCATGCTGTATGCATGTATGATGTTAGTATGAATGATGTATGTATGACTGAATATATGTAAAATGTATATATGATATATTTATGTATGAATGATATATGTATGATGTGCGTATTTTTGAATGTAGTATGTATAGTGTGTATATGTATGATGTATACGAGTATATGCATGAGCTATGTATTTATGCACCCTACATATAAGTATGAGTGTGTTTGTTTGCACTTATGTGCTTGGCATGGCGGTCTAAATGATTTTTAGAACGTGCGAAAATGTGTAAAATATATTTTTATTTATTCTTTTTTGCTGATATTGAATTCCATTTGCTAATGAACGGAATAAGTGCACAAGATACGCCGTCAGTGATGAGAATTGCTGTGGTGAGAGTCTTTGAGTGGGAATGAATTTTGTTTTCTGTTTTTAACCCAGAATAGTGAAAATAAAGAAAAATATTTTTTTCTTAATTATACTTGCGGGAAAAGAGACTTTGTATAATATTTTTTATGATGTTGGATTCAAGTAGTGCAGATGGATTGGGGCGCGATGACAAGATTTAATTGTGTAAGAAAAGTAGAGGGAATTTGTAGATAAAGCAGTTGGAATGAGGAATATGAATGGGAACTTTTGGATGGTTGAGAGCACGAGATAAGAAAAATATATGGAAGACATATTATCATTAATATTACTATTATTATTATTATATTAGTTTTAATATTCTTTTTAATATTATTATTATACCTTAGACGATAATTGCTTAATAGTAATATTAATAATTTTCCCTTTTTATGTTTGCATGGTATAAATGTTAAAAATTTTACGAGATTAGTATTAGCAACTTCTAAGCTGAGAATATAATTGGCTTCAATGCGTGAGTGCTTGGAGACCGCCTTCCTTAGCGGTTCTTCGGCCTATGCCTATTCTATCTATGTATCTATCCAACAAAACAACAACTGAAGATCGATGCACCTAAAACTCTTGGGGACATATTTAGAGAGAACAATTTAGAAAGCATTTAGAAGCATTTCGTGCCTGTGCCCTGGGTATGATTCATCCCATCGAACAGCGGGGGTCTTCTAACGAAATATCCTAATCTACGATAATAGAGCTATGTTCAAGTTAATTATGTAAAAAGGGGGTTTACAAATAGTCAGTTCAATTACCCACCCAACTTAATGGCTTGTTAAAAAAAAGAAGAACTAAGTCGCACTGATTCGATTCGCCAACCGACTTCCTGGCTTGCCAGACACAATGAAGGAAAGCACTAGTCAAGGTCAAGTTGGCAGCACTGTTTTGTCAATCAATATTGATATTTCAATATGAAAAAATCGTATTCACTGCATCTCAGTTCCCTGTCGATAAATGTTTTGAGCCATGCAATCACAA
Organism: Clusia tigrina; assembly: GCA_920105625.2. NCBI lineage: Eukaryota > Metazoa > Arthropoda > Insecta > Diptera > Clusiidae > Clusia > Clusia tigrina. The sequence continues at coordinate 64,389,827 of OV050033.1, read as the reverse complement.
ATCGTTAAGGTTAACGACTTCGCTAAGTTGTATTGTTCCTAATATAATTTTTATAAAGCTTCATATAACTCTTAACTGGATTTGAAGGCATAACTAGACATCTACAAAGTATTTACTAACAAAATTTGTCATAATGGCACAAAAAGCGTATGAAATTCCTCCGCTTGTTAGTAGTTCACATTGAGCCTAATATATAAAGTTCTAAGCCCATTTTAATGGAGACTTTGGTAATATGAAGGACCGTCTTTGTAATGTCTAATTCGTCTTGCTTTAATTCAATCGCCCCCTTATTGTATCAAGGCAAAAGGGGTCTCGAAATCTTTGATTTGAATTCGAAGTACAGCTCTTTAAGCCCCTAAAGCTGCTTTAAAATTCCCACATTTCACTTCCTCAGTAAGTTTACTACGTTGATACACGCTTTCAGATGATTAAAATTTCTTGTTTTTTAATTGTTGCGCTTCAAATAAATGGTGACACGCAATATTTGTGTGGTCCTTAACTTTTACTGCTGTAGTTCCTTTGTTTGAAGTGCACCTTGAAACATTTGTGAAAGAGTTTGGTGAGTCAACTGGAAAGAACTGCGAGTTGTGAGACAAATTTTGCTTTAGGAATGCGTCAGCCAAACCCTGATTGCAGATGAATACGCAGCAGCAATGAAGATGATATATATATATATACATGACTATATTAAAATTTGTCTGCTGTAATGCTTTACTCTTGAAAGCTCCTTATTTAATGAGAAGATATTTTGTAGTTACTTTAAATTTAATGGAAACTAAGAGCATCAATGGCATCCTCTCATCAACTGCATCAGGTATGCAAAGAGAGGCGTGCAACGTAAATAGCGGTATTTCACGCCACACTTAATGCAGCTTAATTGAATTCGTGCCACTTGCCGTGCAACAAATGCAATTTTAGGATAATGCTCACATAAAGGATGCAACCTGGAAATCCTTTTAGTCAACGAACAAACAAATAACGAAGCAAATTAGCAACAGTGACGCCGTGCACCGAAAATACGATTGTGGAAGTGCAAAAGCGTGTCCGATGGCAGTGGCGCAGATTGCAGCCGGAGATACCGGCACACTGGGTTAATGCTTCCGCTGTCAAGGCACGAGAATCAGATGTAATAATTGTAAATTGTAAAGCATTAAGTGGGGAGTGGGGAGTGGGGAACGGGAAGTGTGGAGTGAAGCCAGTGGCAATTAACAGGTTGCAAAAAGAGTCGGATAAGAAGAAAATTGACAGGAAGAGTGATGAGGTAGAGTGATGGAGTAGGCTTCAATAGTTTGTGTAACAAGATCCTTGGATGTTCCTCTATAAGAGATGTGATATTTTTGGTATATACGCCAATATACATATACAACACACTCTTCTATGATAATTGGACTTATATAAGTCTTCATGCACTACTCATGCCCACAGTATCCAAAGTGTTCGTCTGACTATGAACACCAACAGTCTCCTCCTCTGATCTTTCGAGGCGGATTTCGCACGGCTTCGAACCTAACAAATTTGCTACGGAAAATGCTGCTTAGTCTTAAGCTCTCAGCAGAAAAAACACAATGTCGTTCCTGTTGAGTGTATAATTCCTTGTAATCCTAACAGCAGCTCGCATTGGCCATAAAAGGGCACCTCTGCTGGGATAAATGATGAGAGCAGACCTGCAGACAGGCCGCCAGCCACTTGCCAGACACTTTGACAACTGGCAGAAATGCAAAAATGTGGCTTTTTAAAGTGCGCAGACCTACGCTTCATGTTGCCTTCTAGAACAGCTCCAGTCTACGTATGTGGGGATATGCAAATTGCTTGGCTACGTATTTGGATTTGCATTGGCTGCGAGAAGGATAACCGCAGACAAGCGGTGCTAAAAGAAGACGTACGGACAGACAATCCAAGGAGATTTGCGTGCATAGTTAACAAGCTATAAACTTGTTAATATCATTCTCTCTGCCTTAGTTTTTGTTGTAGTTTTTGTGATTATTTTGCCGAAGGTAGTTGCTGGCTTTGTGGCCGGTTGAGCTGATGTATGCCAAACACCTCTTCGTAACATGTCGCTACTTCGTTGACAGTTTCCACCGAGATGTCTTCTTCTCCTTCTTCGCTATTTGCTTTTGTTGTTGTTGCTTTTTGTGACTCCTTTAAATGTAAATCGGTTTGCTAATTAAAATACTCTGATATATTTGCAGTTCGTGACAGATTCAAGCGTAGACACACACACACACAAACACCCAAGTTAGAACACTTACTCACACTCACACACACACAGTCGCATAAACCCCTTTATTGCGGACTCGAATATTTTGCACTTAAATTTGTTCCACTTTTATTTGAATTTTGTTTTCAGTCTGTCAGTTTTAATGTCCTCATCTATTCAGGGAAGAATTTAATGCTTTTGTCCTTTTAGTAGTTGGTATACCGGGTGAGTTCAATAACAGGCTGCTCGAAGTGGCCTCTACCAGCAGCTGAGTTATTCCCAGCTTAACTAAAGTCATCCTGAGGAGTTTGTGAATACTTCCCAACTCCTGGAGCATTACTCTGCTGAGGGTGCTGCTCATACACACAGCACCAGGATTTGATTTGCGTTGCCTTCGTTGATGGACACTTATGGCAGCAGCACAGAACTCAACTTTGTTCAAGTTGTTTGGTGACCATGACAATGGTACTTGAAGTCACTTGTCGACAACAAAAGTTACGGAGAGCTGCTCAAACACACAAAAGCAATAAAATTGAGCAGCAACAAAGCACTTCCCACCAAGAAAGTACTCAAGTGCGCAGAGAAGTGCTTATAAAGTCAACGCCAGAAGCAAAATGAATGCGTTTATTATGGCTGCATAGATTGATTTATTGTCTCTGGTGTGAAGTGTGGCTTGGGAAGTGTGCACAATAAAATGAAAACACGTTAACATAAAAGCCAAGCTCTCAACTGAAGACTGTTAAATGGAGAAAAGATCAGAGGCTAAGATAAATAGGAACAACACGTGCGTAATTGGTAGATGGGAATTAGATGCGTAGAGGGACACTACCCTAGTCACGTAAGCGGCATTTAGGAGGGCTTTCATCAATGGATTTAATTTTCATAGTTTCTCGTTTTTCAAAATATTGTGAAACTACTTGATATCTGTCACAAATGTGTTTTCCATTCATTGTCAATGAGCTGCGTTGCAGCTGGGCAAGCACCACTGTTCTCCATTATAAAACAACTTGGCAGCACTGTTTCTATAGTTTCCAAGAGGTAAACATATGCTAGCAATTTTTCGTATCGCATATATTCATTGCTATCTGACATAATCCCTGGCGTACAGTTAAGACAGCAGCAGTCCTGTTTAGCATGCACAAAGGACATCAGTTGCCTGCCTGTCACATAGCACCATTGTCGAGGATGGAACTGCATAACTTGATTATATCGACATCGCTCCGCATTCAAAGTGCATAACGAAGAGCAAATAAAGGAATTGTTGAAGCGCAGCGAAGACGATGCGAGCGAGCGGTTACAAAGAATGCGCCGCCAGTGAATTGGTGTGGTACTCTAGCCACCCGCCACTGCTTCTGATGATGTCTTTCTCTAAGGGGGGAGAGTACGAGGACGCTGACAATTGACAACGTAACAATGTCGTAAGGCAGGCAGAGGAACAGCTACACTGATCGGTTGAGTGGTGAAGGGGTCCTTCTTGGCTGGAGCTGTCAATGTTAAGAGAGCAGCTGTCATTGCGATTTTACAGAAATTTCATTACCGCAAGAAAAGCAATTTCCTGCGCTTGGTTTGTGTGTTCAGGAAACTCAATTTATAAGTTTCTTAAATTAGAGTGGAGGTATTCAAATACTCCCAGTTGGGTAGATTATACCAGGACAAAATGAGCAGAGAACAGAGGGAGTGATTAATTTATAGGGAAGCACTTATAGGGAAGCATCATATAGGGAAGAATTTAGCTTATCAGATCATCTCTTTAAGTATGAGTGGGTTAGCAAATTGAAACTAGTTCTTGTTCTTTACTCAGTAATACTGAACTTCCAATAGCAGTATTTGCATAATAGCAAGAAGGAAATGGAAACATGCTACTACTAGCAGTTCAAAACGATGATCCTTGGTTTGGCATGTTTTCCCTAGTACCCAGATCTCAACTTGTTACGCAGTTCTGCAATAATTTAAAAGTCCTTTACGAGTGCTAATAAAGAGTCGTACACAATCTCACCAATTGAATTACTTTCCTTACATGGACTCTGAGCGTCAATGTCAGTTGAAATTTAATTGGAAAACAAAGGATTAAAAACACATTTTCCCTCAAGGATGTTTGGTGCTTGTGTTCTGCTGGAGTGTAGCAACTCCCGTACACTCTGAGGCGGAAAGTATTTGTGAACATAAATGAAATTATTACATGGCAACCAGAATATTAATTCACAAGCCAGGCAAAGCATTTTCTCTGTACAAGGAAACATTAAATCTGTGTCCCCTACCCAGCAACGTCCTGCGAGAGAGTCGGAGGCATGCATGTAGCAGCGTTTTGTTCGAGTGAGTGGAGAAATTCGTATATTTGCATTTGAGTGGAGGAATTCGTAAATTTTGCTACGGGTGCTATACTGCGGAGGTTCGAAAATAAAATAGAAAGGTTGAATTTCATTTAAGGACGCAATTTTTGTACTTTGCACAACAATTAACAACTTCGGCGATGGAAATGTCGAAGGCGTTGCTATCAATGAAACAAACATGCAGCACAGAATAAGTTGTCAGAGCCAACAGTAATAATTACGTGTATACAGGGACATTCATATTGGAGTGTATGGCCAAGAGAGTAAACACACAACACTTCAGAGCAAATATAATCTGCAGAGTTGGGTGATTTTTAAGTGCACTACCTTTCCTCCATCCCAGCAGCACTGAATTATATTCAATCTATAAATAAATCCATGCTGAATCCGCCACTCTTTTTAGTAGAGATTGCTGACCCTTCCTCAACAAGAAGTTTTGTCAAAGAAGGAGCAACTCTTAAGTTTACAATATTTAAGACAAGCGCTGTATAAAATTAAATTCTTCAAATTCGTGAAATTTTTGGAAACTGAACGCTACTTGTGTCCTTCTCTCTCATTTATAGACCACTTAAAGATACTTCGAACCCTGCAATAAAGCTCAGCATTTCGCTTATCATTTTGCATTGCTGCTGCTCAAAAGTTGTTCTACTCTGGAGTGTGGGAAGAACGGTATATTTGAGTACTTGAGACAATTGTTTTTGTAGTCCTGACTTGTTGTGCCTCGATTAGATTTGTTTTACATATACAAACAAGAGTTTTGCTTTTGGCTTTGGTCCTTGCGAGGGTACAACTAAGCAGAGTGTATTCCTTTGGTAGTGAGGTGTTGTCTTTTAAATTAAGAAGTGGAGTCAATGCAGAGGAAGGTAAACAAAAACTCGAAGTAAACAGGGATCCTTTTCAATTTTACTAACTTGCTTGCAATGTGAAATTTATATTTCAAAATTTATATTCAGTTTGTTTTATAAATTTTCTAATTAAATTGAATTGAAAATATTCTCACTGAGAACGGTTTTTGGTAGTTAAATTTGTCTAAACTCAACAATTATTGACATTTTGGGGACCTTTGAAAAAACTGTTGATGATTCTGTCTAGGATAATTGCTCACTTGGCGTTAGTCCAACCAATCAGGGTATATTTACACAGTTTCATTTCTCAGTTCTAAAAATCATTGTATAGAGCCTTCCAAATATTCACATCGAAAACCCTGTTGCACCGAACTGATTTCCTAAATTGCATTCAACCATTGCCAAACTTCCTCCTTGCGGTTGAGAACTAAAAAACAGCACTTCACCTTTGACCAAAAACACACAAAGCTCATTACAGTCGGTGGCGAACGAATTACAGAGACTTCACACATAATGAAATGGAACTCATTTCTATTCTCACTGCACCGCCACTAAAACGCCGATTGTGACTTACTACATAATCCTTAAGTAAGTGTCGGTGGACAGACTCAGCTTTGCTGTTGGCGGCTCCTAAAACCGTGACGAGTCGGCACAAAAAACAGCAGCGATTAAAGTTTGCTGCAGTCATTAACAGCGAAAAAGTTGTCGATATGGTGGCCGAGTCGGCATAAACTGCTATTGTAACTCCAAAGTTGGGAAAAGTGGTAATAAGAATAAAAGTAAAGAGTACTCGGAATATCTTCTGTCTTTTTAAGTACACCAATATTATGAATTGCAATAATTATTTAATCAAAATATATTTGGTTACACGCCCAGTTCTACCACTTTAATATAAGTCTTTATCAAAGAGTTCGTGTACAGTTCTTGTTTGCATGAGGACACTCATACTGAAATTCCCGCTGGGCCACTCCCTGGCACACGCACACTCTGCAACAGTAAGTCTTCGTAAGCCAATTCAAATCACTGGTTGGCGTTTTGGAACTATAAACAGCAGTAGCAACCGATTCCACTTGTGGTGCCGCTGCTGCTGTCGTAATAAGAATCGCAATGGAAGTTGTTGCTATTGCATTTATTGTTTTTGTTGTTGGGGCTTATTTCATTGCTAATGCGGAAAACAATTTTGAACAAAAGCCCAGAATCCCAACCATGCAAATTTCGTGTGCAGTTTGAAGTGATTTGCAGCCCACGCCCACATGCAGCACTGTTAGTGAGTTCACCTCTTCCCGCCACCTATTGGCTCCTCTTCCGTCCCCCCGTTGGCTCCCCATTGTTCAATGCTGCCAGAAAAAAAAACGCTGTGTATTTATGCTGGAAAATCCACTCCGCGCTGCTTCGTTGGTCACCCTTTATTTGGGTCTGGTCTGGTTCGCTTTGCTTCGGTTTGTTTGGTTTGTTGCTGGCGGTGTACTTGCCTGGTTTGCGGGAGGCACTCTAGCGGAACTTTGTGTCGCTCTTGTCGCATCGGCAGCCCACTTTCCATAGTTACAGCACATCGATTGCATTGTCTAATCACGGTTGCATGGAAACTGTTTACACTGGATCGGAGTGGTTTGCTTGGCCTGGACTGGGGTTGGTTTGCCTTGGTTGACTGTTTGTCTGTCAATTTTGGGTGATGTTTTGTTCCTACGAGAATTGAATTTTCATTTTAGCGTAAATGTCGAACAGAAGACACTCAGAGCCTGCACGTAAACTTTGGGCCAAGAATATTGGACCGAGTTTTCCACACACGATTTTAGGGATTGAATTTTACTGTGAGCTGAGACCAATTTGTTTTGATTGCAATCATGAGGCTTTGTCTTAGAAGCGGTGGAACTGTTGCCAACTCTCTGCATTTTTTCATGAAACCCCAATGCCCTCCTACTCTGGCAATGTACCATCACCTCTCTGAAGCCAGAACTTGCACCTCCACAGCTTTCAAAATTGGAAATCATTCCGAGTGTGTGTGGCTTCCTTTACTCAACCAAACTGCATTGAAATTGCATCACAGCCGTATGGTTGCCTTGCATTGTTGAGGTTTGTCTGTTTGAATGACAACTCCACGCTGCACTGGCAGTCAATGCAACAAGCTGCGGTTAAACTTGAGTTGGGCGATCGAATGACCAGAGAAGCAGCCATCAGAATCATCGAAGGAGAATTCAGAACTGGGCATAAACAAAAATACAATGGAAAATGAGTGCTTTGAAGTTTTCATATCGCGGGCAGTTTCCATGGAAAGAGACCTATCTGAAGTACTCCAAAGACAGTGGCCAGCAACTTCACTAAAACAGTGGCCAGCAACATCACTAAAACAGTGCCCAGAAAGCGAAACGCTCTTCAGTGGAAGTCGTAGCTGCATTTGGCCTGAAAGAGTGTGCGCAGGCATTCCATGAATGTTGAAAGGTTCAATGCAAATATGACTGCTGCATTCCTGTGTTGCTATATTCGGCATGAAGTGCACGAAGTTATGCGTATTAATATTGCAAAAGTTCAATGTGCTTGGACCCATTTAGGCCATGCGGACTATGTCTCTATTAATGCGCCTGAAGCGAACCGCTTTGAACTGTGGCATGTTTTCGATTTGCATAAATTTTCAAGCTCTCAGGCAAAAAAGTGCGGTGAAATGTATGCAAAGTGTATGCAGCGGAAGCGAGGTTAATGAAGGATGCTGACATGTGCTTCTGATATCCTACCAGATATTTTTGTGTGCCGGCTTAACTGCCCCAACGATGAGGATGATACGGGTATGTGGGGGAAAAGGGCATAGAGAAGATGATAATAATACTGATATTTACGTGAATGGTGATGTTCGCCGTGATGAAAATGGAGACGAAGATGATGATGATGATAACGATGATGGGCTGTAAATCGTGCTGAATACGACACTAAGAGGGTGATTATGTTTATGAGAATGAAAAGATGGGCAATGATTATGATTAAAGTGAAGCTGTGGTTTCTGTTGCTGCTTCTGATTAAAATGAAGGCGTTTTCATTGTTGGGGTTCCTTTCCTAATGTGGGGTTCCTTTTCTGTATGTAGGCGAATGAGTTTTATTTTTAGTTCTTAGAGTGGGTTGAGGATGTGAAGTTCATATGTTAGCTTTATGCGAGGGAGGTGCACACTCTTCATTTACGTTACTAAAATAAAGTGTTTCCTTATGCTTGGACTTTGGTGGATTTCTCACGGTTTTCGAATTGTAATCAGAGGTACTGTCGCTCGATTTTTCATAAATCTTATCATGTTTTTCACAAGACTTAAAAGTATTCCTCACTTATTTCCCATTTGATGTTCTGATTTTCTTTAGAATTTTCGAACATGTTCTTCACAAGTTACTAGCATGTTCCTTAGATATTCAGTATACATTCCTCAGAGATTCATCATCTCTTCCCCAAATATTACTCATATTTTCCTCACATATATATCATATGTTCTTCAGAGGTTCCTCAACTAAACCTCAAATATTCCTCATATGCTTCTCACAAATTCTTCATAGGTTCTTCAGAGATTCAACATATATCTTCACACATTACTAATATGTTTCCAATGTATTCCTCTCTAATTTTTTATATGCTCCTCACAATTTTCTTAATTATTCCTTATCTGTTATTTCATATTGGTCACAAGCCCCGAACATGTTTTTCAAATATATCTTTGAAATATTTTTGGAAATATTCATTTTAACTTCTGATAAGTTTCTCATTTAAGATCCAGACAGTCTCTTCACATTTTCTTATAATATTCCTCCCCTGCCATATTCTACATTGTATCCTGAACTATTTATGGAAGGTTACTTTCAAACTGAGACAAGTTCCTCATTTATTATTATCATGTTCTTCTCTCAAAATTTTCAGGTAGTCACTTTACATGTTCCTTAAATATTCCTCTCATATTCGTCCCAAGCCACTAACATGTGCCTCATTGAATCTTGAAATATTTCTCACGTCTTCCTTTTATATATTTCGCTAGTGGTTCTTACAATATCCCCGCATCTTTCTCACATTTCCTCAAAATTCCCGAACAACTACATCACTATAAATCATCATTGAAAATTGATAACAAAATTTCCCCTTTACGCGTACAACAAATAAATCACGCACTCATCGAACTTCCCGAAAGGAAATGAAATTGCCGGCGAACATGTTAAAAGCGTTCTCATAAAAATTAACATTATTATCAGAATCATTCGCATTATAAACCGCACCTTTATCACTGAGCAGCCATGTTTTCAAGTTACCACTCATAATGAAGGATTCATGTCATAAATTTAATAGCATCATAAAATGAAATACTCCCACAAGCTGGTGTGATGAAGGCGCGCACAGGTGCTCGGCACACATGAGAGACATACGAGTAAGCGGTAAATGAAGGTGTCCGGAAGATTATTTAACGACACTCGTATGAAGGCGAAAGAAGAGGAATCAATGTCAATGTCAAATAATGACAAGGAAAGAATGGCAATTTCCTGAAATCTCAATGGTGGTTGAGTAGAAGTAGGGAGGGGACTGGAATTCAATTAAAGTGTTTGGTAATAAGTTTTGTGCTCTGTTGAGAGATGCGAGTACTGAGAAGAAGAGATATTTTGGGAGATTTCAAATATAGTCGGGAATGTTTATGATTCAGTGTGGTCTTTGAGGCGTAAAGTAAGAGTAAAAGTAGGTCATATTTGTTGAGGTGGGTGGCACATAACAACAGAACAGGATATACTAATGAGGTAGGGATATAAGATAAGTGAAAATAAATCTCAATATGAAAGTGACATCTTCTTGTCCAATTTGTTTATCACTTACATCAAGATGAAGATCACTTCCTCACTCACTTTCATCACTTTCCTTCTCTCTGTGCGATTAGTGTGGGTTTGTGCCATTTATGTAAATATTCCTAATAGTTTACGTACTCGCCTCATTGTGCACGGAACATGCCCACGTTTACTTAAGCATAATGCGCCTTACATAGTTTACTTTTGGTTTCATACGCGTTTACGCAGTAGCTTCGCCACTACGCAATGTCACTTTCATTTTGGCAGTACTCGTAACATTAACAAATTTAATGATGATTAACGTAATTATGATGATGATGATGGCGATTCACTTACTCCCTCGAAATGGTTCATGCAAATGCCTCTTGATGACTTTGATGGCTCTGATGGCACACTAAACTTGCGAGTAATACCCAAGTGTGCGAATAAGCCGGTATTTGGACATTTTGTTGGCTATGTTGTTATTGTTGTTGTTGCTGTTGTTACTGCTGTGTCTTCGTAATTATTTTGACAACTTTTCATAGCTCTGATAATTAAAATGACAGTTACACAAATGCGACTTAATGGCATTTATTCGTATACAGTGACTACCCACAATGATGGGCGAGATTTTCTTGCACACTTTGGTGGCATAGATTCCTTTTTGAGTCATGAGGTTTGGTCATCAGGTTTCGGCCCTCATTCTTTAACATACCATTAAAGATTATGTTTAATACAATGAAGACTTTCTTCTGGGTGGGTTAAGTTCAGTAGCTTCTGACAGGTGTTTGGGATGAACTCATAAACTTAGATGAAAGCTAAACAATGCTACTGAACAATAGATTTACAGCTTCCTAGCTGATTGGGTACTTTTTTCAGATTTTATTTAGATACAACTTGAACAGTGGTACTGAAGAACGGAATCGGGTATTGAAGAGCAGAGGTCTTCTGCCAAGTATCTGCTTCCCAGCTCAATCGGTATGTTTTCACCTTTGTTCCTGCCTTCCAAGTAACTTTGTATTTCATTGCTCAAGCAGAGAATTTACTGTTACAGGCAGAAATGAACAAAAGGGCAACAACAACCATTTTTTCCTTTATATTCCAGTGGTCTATCACAAGTTTATCTCCAAAAAAATTGCCTTTTCCCCTCGTCAATTTCCCTCGTCCCATGCAGTTTTGGGGTTTGGGCTCCAGCAGATGTTTCTCTATTGTTGCATTCTCGAAGTATTTTCCAATTCCATGTTCCGCTTTTCTACCGTTGCCTTCATTGAGATAAATACCGAAATTGTTCTTTCCCACTCAGTTTATTTAATTTTCTCAGCACCGAACATGAGGATTGCTGCACTCTGCCTGGTTTCGTTGCTGGTGTACAATGGCAACGCTTGTTAACAGCTTTCATTACACAGAATGTAGCAGTAATTTGCAAAGTTTATGTTGGAACGACAAGCAACAAAAACAACAACAACAACAAAAACAAAAAAAAAAGCAAGAAGCACAAAACAAACATCTGCAAGGCATAGAACAAAATTCTTTTCGTGCCACAAATGGCCAGAAAGGCAACACTGACACAATAAAGAAAGAAATCTTCCAAAAAAGATGTTCAGACTTTTTTAATTTTTATGGAAATTTATTGGAGACAGCGTCCTGGCAGTTTGCTGCGGAGTGGAGTTCTGTTTTCCTGCCTCTATATCTGTGTATCTCCGTTGGCTTTGGTTACGGTTGCTTCGTTTGCTGAAATCTTTTTGTCTTTGCTCCAACCAGGAGACACTAATTGAGGTACCGAGCCCTCAAATAGAATCAAGCAAAATGAGAAAAAGTTCACCAATAAAATTCCAAATAAATAAAATAAAAATCATCGTAGTGACAGCTGGGACCTTAAAAATCTTGTTGTAACTTAAGCTGCAGCCAAGGCTTCAATTACTCCTACTTTCTGCTTGTGCCCGTCTCCTTCACTTTGCGCATTTCCATTGAAACCACATGCAAATGTTGCCAGGTGCTGAGCACAGCTATCAACCGGAGTGTTTTATGTACTCCGACGCCTGACGACACCAGTTCACACAGAAGGCGTGTGTCTGCCAAATCCTGCCAAATACTCACATGTAGCAGGGAAGGAGGCAGTAAATACCTGCGCTGCTGTTCTTATTCGTGTTTCAATTTTTGTTGTGTTTCTTTTATTGCTTTAGTGGCGGGACGAAATTGCCCAATCAGCTGTGAAATCTTCGAGCAACAGCAGCTCAACTATTGAACTGTTAACAAGAGCAGCAAATGTCAGGCGAACTTTCCAAAGCAGACACCTAAAAGCAGCTAAAACAATGGCAGACATGGTTGACTCAGCACAGCTGAGCGGTGAAGTGATGCTAATATGGCACAAAGTGTAGTCAGCGAAAACAAAGTGAGACACGGTTCACTGGTCCGCCTTTAACTGAGTTGCTTGTAAACGCTTAAAAGGCTGGCTGCACACCAAAACCGATGCGAAAATGTTTTGCAGGGATGTACGGGGTGTCTAGACCACTAAGCAATTCAAAAAGTAAACGAATAACCATCAGGAATAGGGTCTAGGCTGGGTATAGAACTTGGGAGAGAAATGAAGTGATGCTGATATATATCGAAAATGTAAGAAGGCAGTCATTCAGTTCAAACATTCATAGACATTCTTACTGATTTAGTCTAAAGGAAATGTCAGAAGCAATGCTCAATTATGAGGGAATTATTCTATAGAAGTGTTAAAGGAATCATGATAAAAGGTATAACAGAAGAAATACGAGTACATAATGATTATGGAATTCCTCAATACAAATGTGAAAAGAAAAATGGGAGGAATTGAGACGCGACATCAACCAAAACCCTTGGGGCCTGGGATACAAAAATGTCATGAACAAACTTGGAGCAAAACAGCAACCGCCAGAGCTCAGCGAAGCCACAGTGCAAAACATCGTGGACACCCTCTTTCCCACGCCCGATTTAAGAATAGACAGACAAGAGGAAAAAACAAACGACCTACCTCAGCTCTTCACGCAGGAGAAAATGATGACAGCGGTACGTACCCTGAAAACCAGCAAAGCGCCAGGCACAGATGGAATCGCGTCGGAAGTGCTGAAAATCATCGCAGCAGAACGCCCGCACATGCTCCTAAATATGTACAATGCCTGGTAAGTCGACAATCGGAGCAGTGATGGATGTGGTGAGGAACGTAGGAATCGCACGGAGCATAAACCGTTTTTCCAGACCTTGTTACGATTGACGTAAAATATGCCTTTAACAGAGCAAAATGGACAAACATCATTGACGCACTTGAGAAGCATTTCAGGACATCCGCGTATCTGATGATAATAGAACGCAGCTATCTAAAAGATCGTGTGCTTATTTATGACGCAAGCAAAGGTCAGCGAAAGAAGGTGATAACCTCAGGGGCGGCTCAAGGCTCAAGGCTCAACCTCGGCCCAGACCTCTGGAACGTCAGCTACGATCAAATACTGGAAATGGATATGCCTGACGACTGCTACCGCGTGGGATACGCCGACGACATCGCAGCTCTCATAACCGCACGCGATCTCGATGCGGCTAGACGAAAATAGACGCAGGTGATGATTAGAACGAAAACATGGCTCGACTCTCACGGTCTCAGCCTGGGTACTGAGAAAACGGAGCTTACTCAAGAGAAAGCATATACTCTTGAAAGTGGATATTCGGCGCCATTCTGATACCATAAATGCCTTGAAGTTCCTGAAATACCTAGGAATCAGGATCGACAACAAACTGACCTATTGGGCGCAAATACAACATGCAGCGGAAAAATCAGCCAAAAAAGCCTCGGCGCTGGCTAGACTAATGACAAATATCGGAGGACCCCTCGAAAGCAGAAGGAAGCTCCTGATGGACACGACGCAATCGATACTGCTGTATGGGAGGGAGGTGTGGGCCGACACACTGAAATCCGAGCACCGACGAAAAATACTCGCTAAGGTACAAAGAACTGCTTCCCTTCGCGTAGTTTCAGCGTACCGCACAGTGTCAGAAGCCACAGTGCTAGTGATTAGCGGAACGATACCAGTAGATCTGGTAGCTCGAGAGAGAAAAGAGTTTTGGATGCAGAAAAAAGAATATGAACTTGAGGGCGCTACAAATGAGACTGTCCACAAGGAACACGCATCACACAGGAACACTGCATGCGAAGCCACTTCCAACACAAGAGGTGCCGCAAACCACGGCCGCGACGCAGATGCTAGCCTAATCCATTACAATAGTTATACTGATGGCGACACAAACAATTCAAGGTGCAGCCCACAGACAAGCAAACGACACGCGGCGGCGGATTAGAGCTTACACAATCAAGCTATGGCAGGAGCGATGGGCGGCTGACACAAAAGGCAGATGGCCAGCGAAACTAATCTCACACGTGGAAAAATGGTGTAGTAGACCCTTTGGAGAAGTGAACTACTACATAACGCAGTTGGTTTCCGGACACGGGTATTTTCGCATATACCTCTACAACATCAAATAAACAGAAAGCCAAGATTGCATCTACTGCGACACGCCCATCGATGACGCAAACCACACTTTCTTCGTGTGCGAAAGATGGAAAAAAGATCGCAAAGTCCTCGAAGACAGGCTTGGACATCTTAACGCCGATACCATAGTGGACAAAATGGTTGAGAGTCCAGAAAACTGGCAATTGACCGCCACCTTTGCTGAGCGCATTTTACGTGCCAAAAAACGGGACCTGGACGCAGGTATCTAGCCGGTAACCTTTCACTGGTTTAGAGAGGGACACCACCCTGAAGGCATGTAAATGCGGTCCCAGGGTGGCAGAAAATCCAAAGAGGGGGAAGATTTTTAGTCGATGCAAACTCCACCTTACCAACACAAACAAACAAACAAAAAAAAGAAAAATTTCACCTGACTCCAGTGACAAAGTAATGGAAAAAGGATTAAAAAATATAATGGAACTAATTGATCCCAACAAGAACTGTTTGAGTATAAAATGAATGCCAGAAGGAATACCAAATCATAAGGGAATTATTCCACAGAAATGGCAACTGACTCCATTGACAAGGGCGTGAAAAAAATTAACTAATTGATAGAAGTGGCAGCTATTTCAGTATAAAAGGAATGACAGGAAAAATACCATATCATAAGGGAATTACTCAATATAAATGACAATGGACTCCAGTGTGAAACGATTTAAATATATAATGGAACTAATTGGTAGAAATGAGAACTATTTCAGTATAAAAGGAATGCCATAAGGAATACAAAATCATAATGGAATTACTCTATAGATATGGCAACAGGCTGATAGTTAAAAACTGTCCAGGGAATGAGTAGAAAACTAAACATTTGTTCTTATAAATAGCTAGGCATGAGACTCAGATGACTTACTATCTCATTAAAATTGGATGCAGGATGCAATAACAACCAGAAAAGTGTTCCCAAAATCGCAACAATTTTATAACATCAATATAACGTTTTGTTTGTGTTCTGTGCATTAAACCCATGCCGCGTTGCTCTGGTGTGCACCCCACCTAATGTGTGTGTCGTCAGGCAGGCACTTAATGTAATGTGCTCTTTGACAAATCTGCTCAGACTGACATGCAGCAATTCCACATGACATGTGCTGCTCCCACCTCTTGTTGCCAAGGGACGTATTTAGTTAATGATTCATTTGTTAATTAATTAACTGCATCTCTGTGTGTCAGGGAAGAAGTTATCTGCCAACTATTTCACATGAGCATTCGACGATGCTTTGAGTGCATATTAAGTAAAGGATAGATTCATTCGACGTTCAGACAGATGTGATGCAGCCAGAATGCTTGTAGTTATGGGGATATTTGTTTCGGTTAAAATTTATAAGACTGGTCTTTGTGATGCCAGCAGATCTCAGTTGTTTATTTTTCAGTCTTCCAGTGTTTAACTTAGCACTTGTAATAAACACAAACTATACAGAGTTTTCTATGACTACTGTAGAAATATAAATATTATCCAGGAGAAAGGAGCTTGTTCTAAGGCAAAAAGAGGATGTTCTCAGCCACATCAACTTAGACGTTCCCAGACAATCCTTTGCCAGACTAATCTTCTTTACCTCATACCCACTAAGTTTCTAACAAGTACAGCGATCATATAAAATGTTCTCCTCCTCATCTTGGCACTTAGATATAAGTCATGTAGGATTCTTTCATCAGAAGTTCTTCTCACATAAGATACTATGAAATAGTCTCTAGTCATAATCCTCTGGCACTCATTACTGCACAACATAACTGAGGCCCTTGACTGAAGGCCCTTATTTTCAGTTTATTCCAAATCTTGCCGAAATGTTGCCTATCTCCATAGGTATCCACTCATCTAGAGTGGATTGTTCTACTAGATTATTACTGAGAGCAAAGTGCAGGTTTTTCCTTGCAAAAAATTGTCTGCAAAATATTTTCCATCAAGTAATGTTGAAAATTGCTCCTGCGCTGCAATAATCTTCTTCACGTAGGCACCAGTTGCACTCTCAACTTTTGTCATGATTTTCCGTTTCCAATCTTTGGAAAGTATTACACGAACTTTATTTGTTTCTTGTTCCTTATACATTTGAAATGTGGAAAGCTGCAAATGCGCTTAGAGAGTTTGCCCCAATTACGGACGCTGCAGTGGGCCCAAGTACTCGTGTTACAATCAACCAAATTGAGGCTTTTACCTTCTACCTTCCATGTTGCAACTGCTACAATTGAAAGCATGCTTCATGCAAAGATTTGACCCAATTTCCAATTTGCTGCACTCACTCGTGATTTAACCCGCTGCGCCTTCGTTCGCAGCACCGTCGCCACATGCGGGGACTGCTGAAAGTGCTCTCAGTTTGCTGCTAACATTTTCGCAGGCATTCGGTTAAGTCATTGCTTTCTAGGAGTTTTTTTGGAGTTTCAACTGGATCCCATTCTGATTGTTCTGATTGTTCGGCTCGCCAGACGTCAAATAAGCAAAATTAACAATTGAAAGGTGGGCCAAGTTGGCAGGTCAGATGAACATTTAATTAAGCTGAAAAGCAGAGGAGGCAGCACTGTGGTTTGCATTTCCATGTGATCTGAGTATTTTTTGGGAGCAGAGAGAGGAGGATATCCAAATCACAGAACTTTCTAATAGTGCTTCAATACAGGTACTTCTTTGGAAGACTTATGTTCGTATCTCATATTTGCTGAGGTTTAATTCTCTGATTTGTTTGGAGGAGAGATTATTAAAGATTACAGGTAGGTTACGAGAATATTTTGGTTCTTCTCATACGATTAGTAGCTCTCCTTCGTAATCGTTTAAATTTAGTGTCTTACTTCAAGTTGGCAGTTGATTTGAGGGAGTTTCTTTGGAAGACTGATGGATGACTCATTGATGAATAGAACAGTGTTCAGGACAGCACTCTAAACCTGTTGAACGCCAGTTTTATTGGCGCAAGCTTTATCACAACAAAATTATTCTTGCATTTTTCAATGTCTCTCCACTCATGTTTTGAAACTTGACTCCAGGATCCGTGTGCTGATTCAGCTCATATAAGAGGCGGGCATACGCGTAGAGTTCTACACATTAAAGAAGCCAAATTAACCAAACTCTCCTAGCATCGAACCTACTCCATCTGCACATCTGTCCATCTCCACATCTGCCCATCTCCACATCGCTGCCTCTGGTTGTTCTTAACTTTAAGTAATCTTGGCAGCGTGCAACACGTTAAACATTTTACCGGCTATCCGACCGTGTTTACGAGCATGTTCTCTGCAGAGCCTGCTTTGGCCACTTTCGAAAGTGCATTCGGTACCTTTCCGGATGAATTGCATGCACTGAGTAACAGAGTACAATAAACTAAACAAAAAAAGAAACACACGATTATGTGTTCACCTATTTCTGGCGCTTTCGGCCAATTTGTTGCTGATACACCACTCTTCACGCCGGGCAGTGTTTGATCGTTTAAACGGCTAAAAGCTTTTGGCTGCTTTGCTGTCTCTGGCATTTCTTTGAAACATAAATATTCCTTTAACAATCATAAATTATGCGATTGTGGTGGCAGAGCAGCGCTCATTGTCTGCCAGCGCTGGGAAAACAACTCTCATTCCCCGAGAGAAACGCGTCCAGGTGTTAGGCTGCCATTATGAGCTACGAGGAGATTTGCTGGTGCATAGGCAAATGCAGACAGCAGCAACGCAAACGTTCGATGGGAAATAAATAAATTATTTTTAAAAGAAGGAAAGAAACATCGACAGCAGCCACTAACATTAAGTGACACGGTTTCGGTACTTTCTGCTTTTGCTATGGCGATTTATTTTCCCTCTTGCCACTGTATTTTTATTCGCAAAAAAAAAAAATGCGTACATGCAATGGTAGTGGGGTAGGGCGGGAAAAACCAGCCGCTGTTTAAATAACAATAATGTTTGGGATAATAAAATCGAGTTTTGTTTTTGTTTATATTAATCAAGGAATTATGTTTAATAGATTGTTTCCTATCACTCCACATTGCCCACAATGTCCTTGTAGGCCGAATTGTATCACTGTCTTATTCATTAGTCGTAGCTGTCGTCATTCGTCTGCTTGTGTAGTTCCCCTCTTATTCAATTATTTGGAGAACCCTTCGTAGAGTTATTGTGTACTCAACACTCTCAAACTTTGTCCCAACACTGTCTAACACTGTCTCAAAGCTCTCTAGCACTGCCTCCGCACTCTCCAACACTGCCTTCTTCCTTCAGTTCATATTCAATATTCTATGCACTGTCCAATTCGAAGCTAAAATACTACTAGTTTATATGGCTTCCTGGACAGATATCATAAGTTCAGAGCAGTGAAAATTGTTCATTTTAAACCTGATTCATGGAACACACTCTTCTATATAACAAAACAAAGACTTCTGGAAGGTAGTTACTCATATCCCCAAAGCAAGTTGCAATGTCTGCAGTCTCATCAATATGGTAGGAGAGCATAGCTTCCTCTCTTTTAATCATTTTTATTTAAAGGACTAGGAGCAAAACGACATATTCGCTTCATTTTTGTCAGAACAGTGTCGTGGATAAATATTGCCTATCAACTTGGAACTATTTAGAGGAAATCCACTTACACTTAAATGAAAGGAGGCCAGCATGAGCGGAACTTGCAGACAGCAGAGCCTAAAGGCAGTATTTAAAGCAAGATATCAGACAGCGCTTTGGTGTTTATATTATAGCCATCTTCTTAGCCTCACCTTCTACGGATTATTGAGTTGTGGTGACCTGCTTTTTTCTTCCACAGTTCAACTTGAATGTGGTTTAATGAAAAAATATATAAATATATGTTTCGTACCAAAAATCTGTCCATATTAATAGAATTGTATCACGGATTTTATCTAATAACCCTCAATTAATCAGAAAATTCATTTCTAAATAACAGCTACGAGTATGAACCCAAGAGTACCACTCTACTTGAATGTGTTTTATTGTCTAACTTCAAGCACCCGTAATTTTTAAAACAATAGAATACATTACTTAAATTTAAATACTTATACAACATTAATTGAAATTTATTCCTCTCTCTCTTTTCTCTCTTCCAGCTCTGCCACAACAAAACCAACTCTCCTCGCTGACTGCACGTAAGTAACAAATCAATTCTTTATGAGTATTCGTATTATGTCCCTCTGCTCCACTCTGTGGCTTGAGTAAACTACTTTTAGACATACCTGTCAGTTCCGCCCACAAAACCATTCCATCATAATTTCTGTCCTGTATTGACAACACATTCATTAACCCCACCCACGCCGTTGAATTCCCACAAGTCAAGGACTCTTGGCGTATTTGAACAGCCTTTTGGCTCCACTCTGCGCTGACAGACGCACAAAGTTTCCATTTTAATACTTATAAATGATAGAGGGAGGGGCGGTTGAATGTCACTGCCGAAGCAAACTGGGGACTGTTTAATTTGGAGGGGATATGTGAGATTGTTGGGGCATGACAGTATATTCTCACGTACGTACAAGTGTGTGTTGGGCTAAGCACGGCATGTGAGGGACCGTGTCTCCAGGTCGTTCAAATACGGCATAGTTTGAGATGAACCACAGAGAATTCAAATAAATATTTTCCCAATTATCCCAGTCTACAATATGACTGCCGCCTTGTCATAAGAATGCTTTGAACAGGAGTTATATATAACGCCCTCCTGTGCTGAGTCCGGTCTCTGGTAGTCGGGAATTTAATTTTCTGCCTTTAATAAGCCGTACACATCTTTTTTATACGCTCTTCTCCATTTTTATCCAGTGTAATTTTAATTTCCACACTTTAACGCAACTGAAAAGCTCCATCAAAGCGAAAGATGTGTTGAAACAATTTTGTTTGGTAAATCGTTTCCCTTCCGCTCGGCACTGCCCTACTCAGGCACCCTTTCCTTGAGCACTACTTACGCACACTTACACTGAACCGCACAAAATTCAATCTGCGAGTAGAAATTCCCACAGCAACTGTGGCACCAAAGTAATAAGCAGGAATAAAAAGAAAAAGAGGAGAAGAAAGCAACGCTCCCAAAAGCAGGCTACAAAATTGTGAGCGTACGAGTAGTTTCCTTGTGAGGCTCCTTAACGATTCTATTGTCGGCTCTTACGTAAATGTGAGTGCATATAAGAGTGAGAGGGGGTGTGCATATGCGTTTGTGTGTATGTGCTGCTGCCAATTACCTGTTGAAGTGTGTAACAATATGGCAGGCATTAAGTTAAGCCATTGAGGCATGTGCTTGTAGAGCTTCCTTTGCTGCGGACGGACTGTGCCTCGTGGCACTAGTTTTCATGCAGGTTGCCTTTGCGAGATGTATATGTATATGTGTGTGTTTGTATAGATGGGTATGTGCGTGCTGTATATATGACTGCGCGTTCGTGTGTATATGTCTAAAGAAAGTAGACTAAAAACGTGAGTAGGGTGTATTTATATTAAAATTACAACGAAACTGTTTGAAGTGGTGGCATTAATGCGGTGCGTACGAGTTTATAGAATTATAAGAATTATTGGTAGCACGTGTAAGGAACAGGACTCCAATTGTATGTAGGGTACAGAGGTAATTTAAGATATTTGATGCCAGCGATAAAAATTCAAACGAAAATTGAAACATTTGCATCGACAATTTAATTGAAATATGTTCATGAAAATACCAATTATCATATTTAGAAATATCTCTGATGACAAGTACTCAAAACAGTGGACCTAGCCTAGAATCTTCTGGAACAACTCCCAGCACGGGTATAGAAATTCGCTCTCCTACTTATTTCCTGTGAATACAGCCTGGGACATGAATTTTATTTATTGTTATATCTGACTTTCAATGTAAACTGATTTCAAGCTTCAATATTAACCTTAATTTTTTGTATTATCCTTACTGATCCTTCGTTTATTTAATGCATTCATTAAATTCGCTAAAATCTGTAAATAAACTATCGCACCACGCAGTAGCTAGTTGAAAAATATTGCCTACTTTTCGGTTCATAAGCAACTAAAAGTTAATAATTTAAAATTGCCCCTAAAAGAATTAATTAAATTGAAAATATGCAATAAAAGCAACTGAATTGTGGACTCTAATTAAATGAATTGCCTCATTTCAGTGCGAATTTAGTTCACATGACAAATTATCGTAATTTATAAATGCAGTTTAATTTTAATGATGCGAAAATTATACAATTAAATTTATTAACCGAAAATATTAAAGTTCAACAGGCAGCTGGGAAAATCCGATAATAAAAGGGAGGGTGGCAAAAAGAAAATTTGTGCTGAACGAGGCAGCAGCATAATATGTTGTTGTGGTGTTTTAAATACGGCGAGTGTCGATTGTGATATATATACAAGCAAAGAGTGAGAGAAGTTGTCACATATGTATATGGAAGGAAAATCAGCTGAAATTATTGAGGAAAACCAACTTATCCTGCAATAAATTATGAAATTATTAAAATTGTATTTTCTGCTAAAAATTTTGTTCAACGCTAAGTCACTGAAGTGAGATTTTCTTTTCAACAGAGCAGTCAGATTGAGTACTTGAATACATCAACTTAATTCCACTCCTTGCATACTCAAATATCCTTCGGTAAGTGGAGCATTGCAGAAGCGATCAATTATGTTTAGTGCTAGCAAAATGTTTTTTGGAAAAGATGATGTATTATCAGTGTTAGATGATGCATTATCAGTGTTAGATCACGCCTCATAGAATCCTGTTTAAAAATTAACTTCTCATCTGCCATGGAAACTGCTCCCAAAATATATTCCTCCTCAGCCGAAATGAAACATATTCAAAGAGAGCTGAAACCATTCATTTTGTTTCTCCACCACCATCAAAATTATATTTGCATTCGAATCAATGTCATAAAAATATGCACCAATCAAGCATGAAACTCTCTGACAAGCAAATCATAATTAGCAATCTTTATGGAAAATTGCATCAGTGCCACAAGACCTCCCATTCCAGAGTTCAAAAGGTCAATCCGCAAATTTGCAACATTGAAATCGAAGTAGACCAGCCAAACTCACCAAATTTTGCAGACAAGTGCATGATTGCCACTCCACTGATACGGACGCGAGCTCCTATCAATACTGACGCACGCAATTGTGGCGTGCTGCCTCCGCACAGCACAGCTGAAAAAAAGCTGATTATTTGGCAATTACGTGGCAGCGCTGTCAGCGCATGCCACACCATAAATCAAATTGTGGCGTCGCATAATTTATCAAAACAACAGCAAAAACCAACAAGTAACAACAACAACAACCTACAAGTAACAACATAAACAACAACAACCACAGCTGCAAAAAAGTCAACAACTTGAATGCTTGCAAAAAGGGTGAAGGGCGAAAAGGGGAACACACTTACAAGGCGCACTCCGCCCCGCCTAAAAGAGACTGTCACGCAGCTGCAGTCGCAGTCGTAGACCCTCAACGGAAGCGGAAGTTCATGTGGTTGGTTGGTCGTTTGCTGGGATTGTTCGGAGTCTACGCAGCTGTTTTCGGTCCCGTGTGAGTGACTGTCTGAGAGGGCTCCGCCGCCAGTGCCAAAAAGTGATTAATAGAGTGGAGAGTTTTTTGAGCACTTCAAATTAGCATTAAAAATCATGTTAACGTGTTGCGGTGTCGTGTTTCATTGACGCCGGTAACAGTAATGTTTATGATAATTAATCTGCTAAAATATTTGTTAATGGTTTCTTTTCGAAGGCGAAGGCAGATTGTGAGGCATGAAAATTCGCTCAGTGCCATATTTTGTGGCTGAAGATCCAATTACATCGAAGGGGGTCTTTGGAAATATTTCAAGCCGTTACTTGGCTGAGATTGTTTATCAATAGAGAAGTGTGGGAACTGCTGGAGTGTCTAGAGTGAGGATACGAGGTGTGATCAAAAAATAACCGTTATGTTCATCTTTTCGTGAGTTACGTATGTTCGATGTTCGCATTTTTTTTTATGTTATGTTGGTACACATGTCTGTTATGTTGGTACACATGTCTGTTATATATGTTGGCAATACCAACCATTTTGGATTGTCAGTTTGTTTTTGACAGATTAAAAGGTTAGTCGTGTTTTGGTGTGCTCTTCGATTTTGTACTATTCGAAAAAATGGATCAAAGAAACTGTATTCAGTTTTGTGTAAAAAATGAAATTAAATGCGCAAGGACATTTGAAATGTTGACTGTGGCCTTTGGCGAGTCTACTATGAGCAGAACACAAGTTCAATTGTGGTATAACCGGTTTAAGGAAGGCCGAGAAGATGTCAATGACGATGCTCGTCCTGGTCGCCCGAGCACGTCAACAACCGATGAAAACATTGACGCAGTGAAGAAAATGATTTTGGATAATCGTCGAATCACTATCAGAGAGGTTGCTGATGAAGTTGGCATATCGTTCGGCTCATGCAAAGCAATTTTTACGGATGTTTTAGGCATGAAACGTGCGGCAGCGAAGATTGTTCCAAAATTGCTAAATTTTGAGCAAAAACAACGTCGCATGGACATCGCTCAGGAGCTGTTGAACATCGTCAACGACGATCCAGATTTCCTCAAAAAGATCATAACTGGTGACGAATCGTGGGTGTATGGCTATGACATTGAAACCAAAGCCCAATCATCCCAATGGAAACGTTCAGATGAGCCAAGACCGAAAAAAGCACGTCAAGTTCGGTCGAATGTACAGGTTTTGCTGACAGTTTTCTTTGATTGCAATGGCGTGGTGCATCATGAATTCTTGCCACAAGATCGTACGGTCAACAAGGAATACTACCTTGAAGTTATGCGCCGTTTGCGAGAAGCAATTCGTCAGAAACGCCCAGAATTGTGGAAAAACCAATAATGGATTTGATGATAAACCACCAGCTCACACATCGATGCTTGTGCGTAATTTTTTGGCCAAAAACAAAACCGTTATCATGCCTCAACCACCGTGTTCACCGGACTTGGCCCCCGCTGACTTTTTCCTCTTTCCAAAACTGAAGACACCGATGAAAGGAAAGCGTTTTGCTATGATTGAGGAGATAAAAGAAAAATCGAAACAGGAGCTGTAGGCGATACAAAAAAAAAGCGTTTCAGAAGTGTTTCGAGGATTGGAAAAAACACTGGCATAAGTGTATTATATCTGAGGGGAATTACTTTGAAGGGGACAAGATAGTTGTTGATAAATAAATAAATACTTTTTGAAAAAATTGAAAATAACGGTTATTTTTTGATCAAACCTCGTATGTGTCCAGACTTCTGCCATCTAGTCGGGTTGGCTTTTAATCGGTTTGCTTGGGCGTTGACTAACTTTTCAAAGTGGTTTGCTTAATGGCACTTCCTGCCATCATCACAACTGGTTTTCCAGTACACAAGTTTTTGCCACACTTCCACTTCCTTCGATTCTAGTAATTATCAACATAAAAATGTTTCCGAAGCCTTCAACATAAATAAACTACTTCCCTCATGTTTTGTGCAGAGAGTTCTCTTTCTGCCGTGTTTGGCCATAAACTTTATCTCTTCCTTTTTGCTGCAATTGTATTAGTTTCCTTTTACATTAAACATGCTACATTTTTAATCTAGTTCACGGGAAACTCCCACTTTCTGTTGGACGCGAGAGAAAAGGGGGAGGTACTTGCAAATCTGTTTTCACAAAGCCATTCGTAATGAAAATGGGTTTACAGAATGCAGATGGGAAATTCGAGCATGTGAAATTGTACTAAAAGCAGTAAAAATAATTCGAAGCAACTGAATAAGAGAAAAATTGCAGACTATTATGTTATGAAGTGGAAGCAGGATAATTATCCTTATAATATTCGCATAACCCGAAGTATACTACACACATTTATATATAATTAAACCTTCTTGATTTTATTCCTGATGATTCTAAAGGGGTGAATAGAAGAGGGAGTCATTTTGAGATGGAAGAAAATGTCACAGAGGGAACATATTCGAATGGAAGGGCAAGACTTGAACAACTTTCTTGTCCCTTCACAGTGTTTAAGCTATGTAGAGATAGAAACAAAATCCATCAAGTTCGAACAGACTAAAGAAATATATTTGTTTGCTTCATGAATTTTGAATGAAACACAAATGATGGCATCCATCCAGAAGCTGACAGAAAAAGGAGCATGATTTCATCCTAGCCTTGAAAATATCGAGATATATATTCATATAAACAAAGTAGAAGAACTTTAACTTTAACACGCTTAATCAAAGGAGCCTGAATTTGTGTAAACTGAAGAACTCGATTTATCAGCTCCACAGTTTCAACTGACCGGGATGGCGATAAATATAGCGAGTGTAATTTTCTCTGACGAGGGCTCAAAGCACATTTCTTTAAATATTTCTAACCGTCCCTTTTTCCTACGGGGTTGAACAGCGTTGAGAAATAAACACAGATTAGTAAAGATGGGGTTAAGCACATGTGGAAAATAATAAAATTCATGCAATTTTTATGTCTGCAGGCGGATTAAAATTCTGGGATTACCTTTTTGTGGAAACTTATAGACCCGCAGGATTTAAATCTGGAACCCATCAACAAATTTAAGTTCATTCATTAAATTTAAGCCGTTAGGTCCACTTAATCACATCATCAGAATAATTTCACACATTACCGGAAGTCAACCCCACCGCTAGTTCCCTCACTTTCAAGCAACGCCAGCGCTAGTTCTTCGTTTTCACACTCTCCACTGCCTATTCCAACTCTTCATCGCTCTGATATGTTTTCTGCACAAATGCTCTATTAGCCTTGCTTTGTTTCGTCTCTGCGGTTTTGCCTTGACTTTGCTGCATCTTAAATTAGAAAAGTTCTGCCCCACCACATTGATGTGATTCACTTCCAACTGCCATATATGTGTTTGCAGCACTTTGCTGAGTTAGCAAACATAACCAAAACTCTTCTACAGAAAGTTAAAAGAACACAAATTTCAAACCAACCCAGACAAACATGTCCTTGCAAGGAATTCCACATTCTTCTTGAGTAAAGTCATTAAAGTAATTTCTGCCAATTGTGCGGAACCCTTTTTCTTCTTTTTATCTCTTCTCTTCATTTTCTTCTCCTGGTTGCTTCCATGCTTGCTTCCTATCCTCCATTCTTGACATATATTCAGCCACATCAAATTGTCCCACCGTGTCGCCGTGATGGCTGGAAATGCGGTTGGCGTGCCGTGCTCCCCATCGTCTGCTCATTCTGTGCCTCTGTGTCAATGTGTCTGTGGGTCTGTGTAAAAGTTCGCGAGCGTGTGCGTGAACCCGGTTAAATGTGAATTTTATTAAAATTGCGGGCTTACCTGCCTCACGATGAAGTAAATCCTCGCCACATTTCCTTCATATTAAGTTAATGTACTTCTTGGAAGAGGAGGAGAGGAGAGTGGGCAGTGGAAATAATTTCAAATTCATTGTGGAAAAGTTTCATTTAAATTTTTTGCCTCAAATTAAATTTAATGCCACCACCGCAAACCTGCGCTCTGTTCCTCTCCGAACCACTCACGCATAAACGCACGAACAAAAGGAATTTGTATTTAGGTGGCAACGCTGAGTGTAAAATTCAATGCCATCAGACTTGTTGGTCCGCCGACCATGGCACCCCCGTCAAAAGTGCCGCAGAGGCCTACAAACGCGTACCTGCCACGCTGTCGCCTCCAATTTTTGAACCATTCGCGACCAGCGTAGCGTGAAGCGAGCGTTGTTTGCCTTTTGGCGGGAAGAATGGTTAGAAATAAAGTTCAAGCCAGTTGCTGCTACCAAAGGGGACGCTAAGCACCGCATTGTCAGTTAATAGCGGCATGTAAGGCACCTCCTCACTCTCAGACGTGGGGAAATTAGTCTGCGTGTGGTGGTGAGCCCAAACTGAGATAAGGAACCCCTTTTTGTGCGACACGGTCATGCTTTGGTGATTTCAGTGTCAGATACACCTGTGGATGTGTGTGTGTGTGAGCGTGCTTGTGTCCGTGCTTATGTGTGTGCTTGCGGGTTGCCGATGCATATGGGGTGTGTGGAGATAAGGAGAGCAATTCAAGTGCCAAGATTTGCAAGGAGCAGATAGGAGCGCCAACAAGGAAAAACTTTACACGCATGTTGCACGCAGGGTTGCCGTTAGTGTCATTGGAGATGCAGTGATGTGAAGCCTCACATTTTAATGAGCAAATATAATTGATGAGGCAAATCAGAGTAAAGAACAACTAATTTTGGTGCCTGATTTGTTTGGGTGCAGATGATAAGTAGGTCTAGTAGGTCTGTTAATTTCATACTCAATAACAATATCTGTTGTCTATCACAGGACAAAAGGACAATGAACATGTTTAAATGAGGACATTTCATAAGGAATCCTTAAAGCTTTAAATTCAGCATTCAATACAAGCTCTGCTACCTTCACTGATCAATGTATGAGATACTGCCTCCGCCTAGCAATGGGATTTTTATGAATTTATAAATTCAGGCCTGCTGTGACAAATGCTCTGATTGGCGTGGCACATACGCACATAAACATCCCCGCAATAAGGGGAATAATACTCCCGAAAAGCTGTGCAAGATTGCGAGAAACGTGCGCCTATAAAAACGAATTTAATTATGTGTAACAGTATAGCAGCGCCAGGAATGTTAAATTGCCTGAAGAAAGGATACGCAACGACATTCGTCTGATGTACTCGTACCTTTGGCAGTGACAATCCCAGTGCACCTGCATTTCTGTGGTAGTGGGGCATTACACTGATTTTCCCTCTTAGTTACCTGTACTCACGCTGCGCTGACATGGCGCTGTCACAACCAGGACGTGTGCTTGATGAAAATAAGTTAATTCAAATTTCAGACTGTGGGAGGATGTGGAATAAGGCGAAGGAAGATACATATGATATGATTTTCACAGTAAGAGATTTTCAGTTATTTTCGTATTCAGGGAATCATTAAATTTCAGTGAAAGTAGCTGCAAAGGAGGACTATAATGTGTTAAGGTTGGTTAGGTGCGAGTAGCGGAGGGGTTCACAGTTGGACCAAGTTTTCAGTCAGTTCTTAAAGACAACCAAAATATGATTAGATTGAGAATTAATACTAAAGTTGTTTTTCTACTAGAAGAAGGTAGCATGGAGAATTCAAGTTATTTATCCAAAGTTATATCCTTCTAGTTAGTGAACTCAAGTTCGGTCTCTTCTTCAAAGATTCTTATATATTTCCGTCATATTTCCGCCATGTTTTGGTCATATTTCTTTCATATCTGCTCTATCCCTCTTCCAAATCTCTTAAATTACTCTTTTATGATTCTTCCATATTCTTTCTTCATACCTTCTAAATTTCTACTCCTTGATTCTTTCAAGAATCTTCCACGTTTCTTTCCATATATTCAAACATGTTTTTAATAATTCTATCTCATAATTTTTCACGATTCTTTCATATATATTCGACAACTATTTCACTCCTCTACTCATCTCCTCCATGTATCTTCCTCGATTATTCAAATTATTTCATGAATAGTTAACATAGAATTGCAATTCTTCACAAATAATTTGCGGAAGCGAGCAACATTGTCGCATCCGCCCCCCTAAGTGGACCGTAAAGCAACCCCCCTTTTTCTTGAGAAAAGGAAAATTGCAACTTTTCTTTCGCTCAGGGCAGAAACTGAATATAAATTATTATTGTTGTTGTTGCAGCTGATTTGCGTATTATGCCTCGCATAGAAAATGAAACTTAAGACTATGAGGAGAAAGCACGGAACAGGGAGAGTTTGTATGGATTCTGAAAACACCAATTGCTGAATGGTTGAGTGGGCATTTTCAATATCGAACTTTTAAAAAATGCATCACAAAGTTGGCAGATCTACAGTTGAAAATTGCAAGTGAAAAAGTAACAACCAATGTCTTTGAAATTTAATGTTTCATAAAGTTTGCTATAAATGATTTTTACAATAAGATGACAAGCACAAAAGTTGCGAATAGTACACACCCGAAGAAACTTATTCAATAGTTTGTTACTAAGAGGGCAAGTACAGTCAACTTTAGTATACTATTTACATACAAAGTTAGCTAAAGACTCTTTTGCAATAATAACAAAACTACCCCTGAGCCTAGAACTGAGCCCAACAGTTTTAGTGGGATGTGTCTGAGAGGGCATATTTCAAAGGAAGCATAGCAACCTTTCAACTTGGTATGTACCTAAACACGATTACCCCAAACACAGCTCAAAAGATGCGAGTATCTTCTAAAAATATCTAAAAATTGTTGTGTCCATTTGAACTTTACTCCTGTTTTATTGTAGGTAGTTCTTAAAATATTTCCCCATTAAATCGCCCCACAAATTTTTTCCATTCACAAAAAATCAGCATTCGACTGGTTTAATAAAATCCGTAATACTCGTAAAATCGGCTTCCGTTGCCTGCCCACCAAATGTGTTCCATTAACTGTCGCCTGTGCAATTATCTGGCTCGCTTTAATTATGTCGCTCTGACACCGTGCCAACAAGAAGAACAACCGTTGACAATGCTAAACGACACCCCTGAGGCTAGGCTCGAAACTGGCGAAGTTTGGCAGTCGTTGGCCCGCATGACGAATATGAGCTCTCAATCCTAATTACGCTGACATCGAATCCGAAATTTGTGCCCCGCGAGACGACTTCAGAGCCACGCAAAATGGGCATAAAATGCGAAATAGCACTGCGGGGATTTAATTTGTGTGCTCAGCGTAGACTAATAAACTGGGATTGATTTAAACAGTTTTCCCGGTGCTCTGCAATGGCGGCGTCCATTGGCCTCGTCCGAGCGACTCGTTCGACAGCCTGCCTGCCCTGCATCTCTTCCACTTGACTAAGATGAAATAATTAATTAATTCTTCATTAGCAGTGAGCAAATGCTGTAAGCCCAAATCAATTAAAAGTGAATTGTCACGATTATGTAAGCAATCGCTATGAACGAATGTGCTGTGCGATTGAGTTGGAAAGCATTGGAGGCATATGAAGCAAGCGATGGCGTAATTATAAATGATAATTGAAGAAAAAGGCCAACTGCCATAAAAAGCCGCTACTTGCTCGTAAATGGCCAGAGCGGCTCATAAAATATGTCAACGCAGTGCAGGTACAGTTATCGAAGTCAATCTGAAGCGGATTATGGGCATTGTTAAGAGACCAGTACACTCGCACTCACTCTAGGTAGGAAATGAAACATGCATATGGGTAAACTACTGAGGGAGTGACCATTTGGTGGCTGCTGAGAGCAATCTGACGAGTATTTATCTGGTCCAGGGTAGTGAGCAGTTAAGCTGATATCCGTTGTTGATGTGTTTGAACCATTCTGCAATATGAGCTTTAGCAACGAGTTCAACAGCACATAAATTTAGTTCCTACTTAATCGCTATTAGCTGGGTTCGCGTAAATTTTTGTCATTTTGTGATCAGAAACGTCTACAGATAAAAGTTGTGGAGCTACCGAACCCATATTGAAGCATTATCTTATACGAATTAATGGAGCGAGTTGACCAACCCATAAGTTTAGTTCCTAGTTACTCGTTGGTAGCATATAATGTGTTCCTTTTGTGATCAGAAATGTATAGATAAAAGTAGTCGGGCTTCCGAATACATTTGTGAAGCATTCTTTAAGATGATTTAAAGGAACGAGTTCACCACAGCATAATTTTAGTTCCTGGTTACTCGTTATTAGCTGGGTTCGCACCAAATACCGTCAGTTTATGATTGGCAATGCATTCAGATTTGATTTGCGTAGCTTGTGTTCATTTTGTGCACAATTTCTTAACCTGAGCTAAAGGAGCGAGTCCACCACTAGACACGTAACTGAGAATACTGAGTGCCTGCCATTACATGTGACAATGAAACTGAACTTACATAGAGCTAAGAAGAATATTTGCTAAGACCATTGAAAGACAAATATTTGAGTACAACTTGTGAAGTAATTTGTCTGCTATATTTCCCCTTTGCTGTCGTGTCTACGCTCGGCCATAAAATCAAGCTGTGCTCAAATTGGGATGCTTAAGAGCCAATCTCTGTATTTGCTAGTCATTTAAAGCACAGACATAAGAGGCGTGTAAAGTGGTGCTAACGATGTTCAGCTTCTTTTTGTCTTTAGAGGCAATTTGCGCTAAAGTAACTTTACAATCTATGAATGCTTTCCATATCTTTTAACGACTCTGTACTAAACTTGTTACATTAATGTATTTGAAAGTAGCACTGAAATGTTTGCGCAGGGAGAAGAAGACAATGCTGCTTTTAAATTGGTCATTCAAGTTGGCCAATTTGTTCACAAACAGACTTAATTATTGAATTCAATTTGAATTTACTTATAAACCAGAACGCTATCGCTTCAATTCAGATCTCCCATTATATAATCGCCTTAATTGCTTGTGGCTCCATCGCGCTGTGGCTCTGCCCCCGCGTTTCGAGCCCCGTTAGGGGCATGAAGGCATTAATAATGTAGCAGTTTTTAATAAAATCTTTTCTTGTTAATTTTAATTTCCTGCTTAAATTAGAAAAGATAATTTATGCGCACACATGTACGCCTGCGCAGAAATGAACTCGATGTAGAAGTAATAACAAAGCCGCTGACCGGTTTTCGAAATGTCAAAACTGTGCTGGAAATTGACACTGAGACTGAACCCAACCAAGGCACACTCGTAAAAGTAAAAACAAACATGAACAAATGTTCAACTACGCAGGCAAACACAATGAACGAAAAGCAAACAAAACAACGTTGAATGCAAAATGAAAATCTCAGTACCGTGCCATGCCCACCCATGGTGTGTTCCTTGTCAGCAGAAATGATGCAAAAATACACAACACCAACACCAAAAGCAGGCAATAGAGATGACAAGCAAAGTAACGATGCGCACACTGGCACTCATTGTCGCCGAAGAGTAACGAGTAATTCTGTGAACTTCGTTAAGATTTTCCTATAGTAACTAAGTGGCATTTCGTTACTTTAATACTCGCTAATGGCGAAGTATCGAAGTGCAGAGGTATTCGCTATCATGGTTGCCAGTAACTTACTTTAGTACTCGTTGCTTTTAAACTGTATTATTAGAAAGTGCGTAATACAAAAAACTGAATAGTCACTTTTCTTACTCGTTATTTCATCATTCGTCACTCGAAAATTCGTTCCCTTTGAAATATATAAGCAACGAGTAAAGTAGCATATTGCTACTCATTACTGCCACAACTGACCACAACTATCTGATATTCGCACAATGTAACGATTTTTGAAAGTAAAGAATAATGAAAGTAACTAATGCTGACAGAAACGATAACTGAAAGTAGCGAATATCTCTAAGTAACGGAAATTGTCACCACTAGCCCACAACTTCAACTCATAATAGCTTCACTGCAACAGCAACGAGAACGCTACCACGACATTTGAACGCGCGGAGGCATATACAAACAAAAAAGTTAATACAACTACAACAAAAAACCAGAATACGGTTGCTCACAGTGTGCCTCGCAACGTTGGTATTGCCTTTTTTGCCCTGTTGACTGTTGCAAATCGTTGCATTTGATCCATGTTGCATATTAAACAAGTTTTCCTATGCTGCTCCAGCAAAAACCGAGTCACAAAGTAGAGCAAAACAAAACAAAGCAAGCAAAAGCAAAGCAGCAGCAGAAGAAACACTGCAAATGGCACAATAATCGCCGCAGACTCAGGGCACTGGGTTAAATCTTGTTTCAATACAGTTACAATTACTCTACAGCCAGCAGCAGTAGGTAACTGGGGAAGGGATGTGCTGAATATTTGCAGAGCTTCTATAACACTTTAGCACGGAGTTATGAGGTGCTGAGTTTGCAACGAGACTTATGGAATTGGTAAATTTCTACACTGTGACGGGTTCTCTACGCTGTGTCAGATTCTGTACACTTTGAAATATTTCGGCCCTTTGATAGATTCTCTATACTGACAAGTTTTGTACACTGACAGATTTCTACTCTTTGATAGAGTCTCTACACTGTCACAATATCTACACTGTGACAGATTCTCTCCGGGAAGAGTCGTTGGTGAAGTTCTTACAGTGAAGTCTGGTTTCCAATCTAAATTTGCTGAGTAGCTGATATCGGAGTATGTTTAAATCTGAAACCATGGCGACACGAAATCAGTCAACTTAGCTAAAGCATCATATTATCTCCCAAATGTGGGATCTTCATCTACAGTGATTAATCGGGTAGACACATTTCGTTCGTTAACATACTTTTATCAATGACACTTCTGTGCTGTTTCTGTTCAGCATCGTGATCAGAAATATATTTGCGAAACTTCAGCCTGAAGATATAAATTTACGAATAATGTCAAGTGTATACTCGTATACTCTCGATCTTATTCATTGCTGACAGCTATGCAGGACAGTGTGTAGCATACTAAGGTCAATCAGGTGGGAATGGTTTGAGCCATTTTATGACTGGGCAGAACAGCTCACCTTAAATGTTCCCTAGATTCCCAGGCATAGTACCGAATATATTCCGGGGATCCACAAATTAGATAGACTTAAATGCTTTCTAAATTCCCAGGCACAATTACAAGTATATTCCGTGGAAATTAGATGAGCTTAAAGTGACTCAAAATTCCTAGGCATAATTACCAGTATACTCCGAAGACCTGGACAGTAGATGTCAGGAGTTTCATATTTCACAGCACCCAGGAATAGCATTTTCAATCTGCGATCTTCTCTTCTAAATAAAGCAAACTCACAGAAATACAACCACTATCTAGGTACGAGTAGAGTAGACCCCGTGCCGATTAATTCTGTAATCTGCGAAGATATTTTCTCCATTTTTTTATCACATTGTTTTAATAATATATTTTTTATGCCGCGTTTTATTTAAATACATTGAAATATTTTGTTTTTTTTTTCAATTTTCCTTTGCTAAATCGACTCTAGGGAAGTTTCAACTTTGGCTTCGCCGTTTCTCACGTGCCGTTCAATCCATTTCCGTGCCGTTTAATGCAATTGCTTGGAAAATGTGCGCTGCTTTTGACATTTTTCTGTTTTTTCGTTGGTGTCGTTGCCTGCTTCGTAGCAGTTTAGGATATTTTCGTAGTTTGAAACCAGTTTTCGCTCTGTGGTCGTGGGTGAATGGCATTCATTCAATTTAATTTGGCCAAAAACGTTTGTTGTGCAACAGTTTTTGTGTTTGTTGCATGGCGTTCAATATCTGACACGATGTTTGGTGTCACTATTCGAGCATTTAACCAAGTGTGTTCATTTCAAATCCGTGGTTTTAGTGCAGGAAAATCAATGCTGGCCTTTTAGCCGAAGTCCAGAGGCACTTCCCCATGAATTTGAGTTATGTCCCTCAGCCGCTTCCGAAATGATTGCTTTGAAGTCTGAGTATGCACAAAAGTATTTATTGCCTGCAACCGAAAGCAAATATTTTGTCATTCGTCCCGTTGTCATGTTTCCACACTTGACAAATTGCTTCCCTTTCTGCCTAAGCGGGGCACGTTTGCTTTAATAGGATTATTTATATGGGAAAGGATCCCAGTGCTTACTTTTGATGTGCGTTTGTTGTGTATTGCGGCATCTGCTCCTTTGTTACTCGGTTTGAAAGTGACATATTCACAGATTTAAATTTGTTTGTGTGTCTGCGGAGAGTATCTTCGGTTACGGTCGTTTAGTGTCTAAAGTGGCACAATGCCAAGTAAGGAACATGATTATGTGTGAGAGAGTTTCTCAAAGGGTTCTTGGCATGGATCATAAATGGTTCTATTTATGGTTTTAGAGGACTTAGCCTTACATTTATTGGAGAGAGTTGAAACGTCGTGAGCATTATCCGATAATCCAGAAGCTAAATTTGAACAGAACTATAGTCTAGCAACAACCTTTCTTGCAGAGAACAGACACTTTTCCCATTTCTTGAACAAAGAGCTGAAGAAATTTTAAGGTAGTCTCTACTTTATTAAAGCAGAAGTCAACAGATTATGGTTGATTATTTGTAGTAAGGATCATACATGAATCAAACACCACGCACAGGGAGAAGAAAATAATAAAAAATAGTCCCCTGAAGCATTGAGTCTCAATGGAAGCGAAATATGTTTTCATCCATCAAAGCAGTCAACGCATCTGTGTTGTCAAATGCCAAAAGACTTCTGTTGATGGTTGAAATTAATAAAAATAAAGAGAAAAAGAGAGTCATATTAAATCATGGTTGTCTTTCTTGTGAACTGGTGTTATCTTCGAACCGATATAACGAGAACCGAACAATATTATTTAATATTATTAAGTATATTATTCCTGGATTAATGTGTTTTCTGGCTGAGTATTCGTGCCCTTGACAGGCAGTTTAATCAATAATGAACAAATTGAGTGACTTGAAGTACGATTTCTTGGGGCAGCAATTGTCATGAGCTTAATACTTCTTCTGGCTTATTGATGTTCTGGAGAATGTCAGTGAACATCTGGGAAGTTTTAAAGTATGCCTGGAGAATCACTGGCATCTTACGGTAGCTCTGAATGTAACTTTTTTACAATTGTTTAAAATTTAGCAAAGATCCATCGGAAGACACATAGAAAAATCAGCTGCTAGCCTAGAGCAGCCTCGCACACGAAAAAGCAGTAATTGCGGCAAATGTGTTCGAGTGACTCCAAGCAAATGTGTGCAGCCAGTTAAGGTTTTAGGCCAAGTCCAAATTGTGGCCGCAAAACAAGTTAGCGGTTTTTAATACGCCTGCTATTAGAGAAGATGCGCCGGCGCAGCCACGGCAGGCAATTGAGCGATGCAATCGCCGTGTGTGCAACTACATCAGCAACAGCGCGCAAACGTGCAGGGTCAAAAGCGGCAGATGCCGCAATGCAATGCAGAGCTTCCAATGGCAGTGGGGCACTCGTAGATGGGAAACATAAAGAAGCAGTTATAAATGCGACAGCACTGCTGCAACTTTTTACTATGTTGCACAACAACTACTGCCAGCTGAGCCCAGAGAAGTACTGCCAGAAAACCTCAGCGTGATACGGAACACTGCTGTGCAACGCTGCAGATGTCAGCGGTGTAGGACTACTGTTTGGAGCTGTGGCAAGAACAACTCCCAGTGACAAAGGTGAGGAAATTCCGTATGAGTGCTGGGCTTACAACTACTTACATGGTAAATAATTAGGAGAGATGGGAAACAAACATAATTATGACAACTCTATATCGACGCAATTAAATCTTGTGAGTTGACGGTGGCTGCAATTGTGGGCTCTGTCTCAGTGTGACGTGCATAGTCACTGGATTAAGACAGAAGCAAATATGCAGAAATATGTTTATAAAGCAATTTGCGAAAATTACTCGAGTCAGCTGAACATCAGTTGGCAAATTATGTCACATTTTCCGAGATAGCTACAAATGATTTGGGGTTTAATCTAAAACTTTGAAATGTGCAAACTAATCCCTCTGCCAGCTGAATATGAAGAACGAACCTTGAACAATTTTTACAAAGTTTGTCGCCCGCGCCTATTTTCTTAACCACTTTTTCAGCGTTGTTGCAAAATTGCTGACGCTCTTTTGTTGCCGTTTAGTTGTTTAACTGCTTCGTAAGGTCAACTGCCGCGGGTCAACACACAATAACAAACCAATTATTGTTGGTTAAATCGTACCTGCAGAGAAAGGCGCCTGCTTAATGCCTATTTACTACTCCTTTAGTTATTAATGGAGCAATTACACGCTTCGAGACGTGCGAAAACTTCAGTTGCCGCCTTTCGCACAAAGATTGTTTTTAATGATTGTGCCGGCTCGCAAATTATTTTAAATGATTTTCAATAAAATGCCTCTTGGTGGAAATAGTTAAGTTCACAAAGCTAATAAGAACGCTTCCATGCTTTCACACAAAACAGCCTCAAGTAGAGCGAATTTATTAACTGGGTTAATGTGGGCTTTGGTCATTTCCATAGTAAGAAAATTTTATGCTGATTTGGAGTGCTCAGAGTGAAATTTTATGAGCCGCAGAGGTACAATTAAATTAGTGCCTGGCTTTCTTCCAGCTCAGTTAAATGGGGGAAACTTGGAATTAGCTTCGAAGTAAAATTATTTAAAAGTATCTCTAAATTCTACATTAAACCCATGACCACTTTTAAGTTGAAACGACTGATAACTTGCTTTCTACAACTTTTATTCAATAATTCGTCGGCCTGTTCAATACAATGAGACTGTTCGGCATGTGTTTGTTCAATAAGCATGTTAGAAAAACGTATGAAGTCCAGGAACTCTGAAGAAAATAATAGGAGGGGTTAGTAATGTTATTATCATTATTTTATAATATGATATTAGTGAGAATTGTTTGCAAAGCTTCAGTGCTGGTTTAGGAATTCATAGCTTCCCAAAATGCGGGAAGCTATCAAGTCAATTTGAAGGGAAATATGATCATTTGGACTCAGTTGAAGTTAGTTGAAGTCAGTTGAATTAAGTAGAAATCACTAGAAGTCAGCACAAATTACTGGAAGTCAGTTGGACTCGCCTGAAGACAGTAGAAGTCAGTAGAATGACCTTGAAGTCTGGTGGAGTCTGCTGAAGTCAGTAGAGGTCACTTGAAGTCAGTTGAACTCACGTGACGGCACCTGCAGTAAGTTGAAGTCTGCTGTATAAGTCCCTTTAAATATGCGACAGTCAGTATAAGTCAATAGAAGTCCCTTGAAATCAATTGAACTCAGTTAAAGATCGTAGGAGCCAGTTGAAGACAATAGAAGTCAGTTAAGCTCAGTTGAAGGTCGGCGTGTAGGACTCAGTTGAAGTGGATTAAACTCAGTTTAAATCAATTAAAGACAGTAGAAGTCCATTGAGGTCAATTAAGATCAGTTGAAGTCAGTAGAAGTTGCTTTAAATCAGTTGAACTCAGTTGACGACAGTAGAAGTCAGTTGAAGACAGTTTAAGTCAGTTGAACTCAGTTGAAGTCAGTGGAAGTCAGTTAAAGTCGCCTGAAGTCACTTGAAGTGCCTTGAAGACAATTGAAGTTAATATGTTCTCTTTGAGACTCTGCAGTAAGTGAACGCTCTTTTAGCAACTGATTTCCATTGGACCGAAGGACAAGTGAGGGCGAGAGGGCAATATCCTGTTGAATGAGAACTTAATTTTCACGAATCCCAACGATTTTAGAGTTAAAGAATTAAACATATTTTCTTTTTCGAATAAATCAGTGCTCCTATATACTACTAAGTTTGACGCCTCTGAACGCGAGCCAGAGTTTTATCAAAGTTCTACTAAGCAAATAATATGCTAGATGAAGGGGGGGGGGGGGCTAGTAAACGACTGCCATACCGTTGCACATAAATTTCCTTTCATACAATTTGTACATATATTTCTCTCTGTCGGCAGAGATATCATGTCTCAAATGATATCAGTTTCGGTAGCCTTTTAACAACCCCATCTTTGCAAAGCATCTCCTGTGATAATCCTCCATAATAGCTTTTAAATACTTTTTTTTTCATTTAAAGAAGTTAATTTTTATATTAAACACAATAAACACAATTTATATGAAAAATTACTTTACACATGCCATGTTTGTCTCACCAGTAGGGGTGCAAATTTAGCATGCTTCCTGGCAAACTTCCAACTACTCATGGTAAACACACGCTTCATTGACACATTGGCACATTCAGATAAATTTTTGTCTCAACAGAAATCTTCAGTGTAGATACGTGCACGATTAGGCGGGCAGTGAACTGGTCCTAATCCGATACTGGCCAGCTGAAATCGTGTTTTGCTATCTTCCTTTTTCTTACGTCTTTGTCGCCATCCCAGACGGACATGCAACCTAATCATATATTTCTTACATGGAAGACTTCAAGGCTGGTTTTTTGATTTACCACTTTCGTTAACTTGCTTAAGGAAATGTTACGGGTGGGAAGCACGTACAGGTAAGATTAAAGGAAAGTAAGTGTAAATTGCTTGAATTTGTAGGCATTACTTCATCAGTGACGTTCACCATAATAATTCGCTGTGCTGAATTCGCAAATAAATTTACATATTTATTCTTGGGGGATCTATTACGCCATGCCCTTGTCTCCAGAGCTGTTTTGCTTAACATTTCATTATCAGCATTGCTTCCTAAATTTCCGCCTAGGTTGGCTTAACACACAAAAGGCGATTATAAAAAACTTTACAAAAACTGCAGACTCACGTGCGACTTACAGAAAACCAGCACGCACTTGGAAAATGGACAAGATAAATGGACAAGAAAGTAGATAATACGGTGATGACTTCATTCGTGCATCGTGTGGTCAATTGCTGAAACTTATGCCAATAATATGGGGACTGGTTTGCCAATGTGTGAGTATCACATTTGTTTTCTGTGCTCGTTGATGGTGTGGCCTGTGAAGGAATGAAATTATACGCAGTCATTGGCTTTTAGAGGATTTTATGGTTTCCTTTTAAGAAAATTTGGAAATTTTATAATGAAAATATTTCGTAGAAAAAGTACTCTAAATGAAATATACTTGCAAAGTAGATGAGAAAAAAAAATCATAATTGTGTTATTATTATTGATGAACTTGACAATGATTATTACCAAGCCATTGGCATTAATGGATATGATTATGATACAGCAGAATTTCGTATTAGCGGCGTTCGATTCGCTTTGCCACCCGAATTACTCATTTGCTAAAAAAAATTGCACAATGGGTCATCATGTTTCTGAAAGTTGGCAGCTTTGGCAAAAAGTGTTCAGTATTTTAATATTTTTATATGACAATAATCTTATCTTTAAACAAACAATCAAAAATCCTATTTGGCAGCATGGTTCCAAGTAGCGAAGTCGAATAATCGATGCATTTCGAACTCGTTAAAAATAACGCGTTCGGTGCTGTTGAAATCGAATATGAATTTATAAATACTAGTAAATGGCATTCACTGAGTTAAGATTAATAAGCTACGGTAGATTTTCAGGTTATCAATTTTCAGATATCAATAGCGTCTCAGTTCATTCATCTGGCGGGGCTGCTACTCAAAAAAAAATATTAATATAATAACCATCGAAAGAGACTCTAAGGACATTCAGATTTCTTGTGGAACTCCTTCATGCCTCTTTCCTAAATTACCTCTTTCCTAAATGAATGATTCCATTTATAAAGTTCAAAGATAATTTAAAGGATATTATAAATAGCAAATAGATAAGTGAAGTACTCATATTAATATGGGAATATGTAATATTTTATTGCCTTCACTTCTGCACAAATCGTCACTTCACATAAAAAAAATTCTGAATTTTATTTGTGGCAGCTTGAACCACCCTCAAATTGCTTCACTGACGCGACTTATGTCTTTGGAGATGCTTCCCTAACTGGCTGTTAATTTATTTGAAAACAA
This sequence comes from Clusia tigrina, assembly GCA_920105625.2. Lineage (NCBI taxonomy): Eukaryota > Metazoa > Arthropoda > Insecta > Diptera > Clusiidae > Clusia > Clusia tigrina. The sequence goes on along the minus strand of OV050033.1, from coordinate 64,349,018 downwards.
TTCCCAAACAATCATTTTAAATTTACTTTTCAAACAAGCAACATTTTTATTGTTCTTGCAAAAGTTCACAAAAAACCAGAGTACTTATTTGTCTGAGCACGTCAAGCTAAAGCAAGGTACACCCATCAATTTTCCCTTCTTATTGTAACAACTTTTGCTTGAATTGATCAACTTTTCCAATTAATTACAATAATGAAGGAAGCAGACATACAAGGATTATTTTCAAATTAAATAAAAATTCCTGAACTTTACTTCATTAATGTTGCTCATACACCACGCGTGCACAAACACACGCACACACACAAATGCATATATAAACACTCAAACAGGAGCAACTTTGATAGCTTTTAAAAAATTTTAGAATTACTTTTAGCTTGAACAACAACACTGTTGTTCTTACTTGCGCGAAGAATGACTTCTCTGGAAAATATGCACCAGTCATAAAAATATGATGCCATAAAACAGCAATAAAAGTAAAATTGACAGCAGCAAAAAAAATGAGTTGCTTAAATTTTCTCCTTTTTTCTTAGCAAGCGAGCAAGGATTGGACACGTAGCACGCATGTTGACACAGGATCATCAACAGGAGAGGCAGACACCGTAACAAAAAAGCCATGAACAAAAAACAAAAATAAATAAATTAATGAGACAAATAAACAAATCATCTGTGTGCCACTGTCACAATAACGCCAAAGGCAACAACACCACCAAAAGAACAATAACAACAAAAAAAGACTTTGAAATATTGTGCAGCATAATGACAATGAAATGATTTATTGTTGTTTATACGCCTGAAACTAGGTGCGAGTGCCTCGCTGCGTGCGGGCAAATTGGCGCATGTGTTTGTGTGGATTTGCGGAATATAAAATAAAATAAAATTGTGAGTGAAAAGCTTCCAGCTCTTTTATGTTTTATTTGCATAGGGATGTGGCCCGGAATTGATTTTTAATATTTTTTATTTGCTTATTTCGTTTGTTTGCAATTCAAATAAGCAATTTCCATAAGTGTGCATATGGACGAGTGTGTATGTACATTTGCGTGCTTGTATGCTAGCATGTTCCTGTGTATGCCTGTGTGAGTTTTCCTGACACCGAGAATGTCACTCGTTTTTCACGAACTTTTCGCATTATTATTATTGAATTGTTTCTTCTTTTTTTGTTTTTTTTTTTTGGTTCAGCACGAAAATAGCAGCCGCAGCCACCATTCTGCCTAGAGTCCCAGGAGCTTTGTGGTTGTTTGTTTGCAAACTGTTTATTTGGTGTATTTATATTTTCAAACTTTGCTTATAGCAAAACTGATGCTATAGACTAATCTCTATTTAAGTGAATTTCAATGGTTTCCAATACTGTAACGGAAAATTATGTTAAAGTAAAAGCGAATAGTTTCGGGCGAAGTTCGCCGGGTCGTATGAGTGACATAAGTAAACAGCATAATAATGTGAGCAAGGGTCTTGGGTGGAAACAGTAACCAAATAGTTATAGAAAAGGAAGCAGACCAAATACCGAAATATACTCCAATGTCTGCAAGAGTCTCACGCCTGCCTAGCAAACTGTCAAAGGGTCTTCCAGTAGAGACAGACCCAAATAGTCATTGAAAAGAAAAATAAACGCGAAAGAGAGTGTGAAACATCAGCACACCAAACGCCGAAAGAGATTCCAGTGCCATCAACAGTATCTTGGTTGCCTACCAAACTGCCAAAGGAAACAAGTTGCCTTACAATTTTCCTATTGGGTGTATGTGGACAATATGTGGCTGACATTTTCCGACGGTGGTCATTAACACAACCGGGCAAATTACCATAAAAAGTTACACAATCACATGACGCCCACAAGTTATTCGAATTGGACACCAACAATCGATTTCCATACACCACTCGTGGAATGTTGGGTCAGCATCAACTGAACCCTCTATTCAGGGTATTCTTAGAAAATTCCCAACAATCTGCTAAGTGGAAAAAACAAAGCGTGGGCATTGCTCTAATGCTTTTTCCACTGAACGCTCTAATGCGTTTTGGTTAAACGAGAACATTGCGACCACTGGCGAGAAGATGTTTAAGCACTGTCACTGACAAATAACTCTTTAAATTCCTCGTCATTCGCAGATTTGCGGACATTTTCACAGAAGATTAATGGCCTCAATCTATATGGTGGTAGGACCAATGCTGAAGAAACATAAAAGCAATGAATGTAGTTTTAAAGTCGTAGTACAAGCAGGACATGAAATTGTGACAGATAGCAGGATTCTTGTAACAGTTTTCATATCAGTACTACTAAAGGAAAAATTATTCGTTTGTAGTTAGTTTGAATGAGTAACTCAATTGGTAATATGAGGTTACGGAAGATAATAGAAATCACACTATAGTTGTCCATGCAATACTCAAAAGTGGCAAAAAACTCAGTTGCAGTTTGAGTGACCCAAAATGCAGTATGAGGTGGTACAATAAACTGCTTCAAATAAGGTCGAACATGACATTAGTGAAGATGGTAAGATTCTCACTCAAGCTTCCTAGGCATATGAGTACTCTAAAAAGGACAAAGTAATCATTTATAGTTAGATTGTCTGAGTGACCCAAATTGCAATATGAGGTGTTGCCATTAACCACATTAAATGAAATCGTATATGACTTTACAACAGATAACAAGAGTCACACCTTAAGTGCTTGTTAGTACCTGTAAATTTAACTTCATTCATTTGTAGATACCTTGTATGAGGCAGCTCAAATTACAATATGAGGTTGCACAATAAACCACTTCAAATTAGTTCGAACGCGACATTACGAAAGATAGTAGGTCTCCTACTCAAGCAAGAGGACAAAGTAATCATTTGAAGTTCATATGGATGAGGGACCCAGATTGCAATATGAGGCCGTACAATATACCGCTTCAAAAGAGAAGCCATTTCGAAGTTACGCTGATAAACTGTGCTTGCGCTAATTAGCCATATTTAGTGTTGGGAAGAAATACTTCCTACTTTGAGTCTGTGTTACTGAAGTCACAGTGAAGTTACAGACTCACAATCTGTATCAACTCCACCACCGCCCTAAGCAACATGCTATGCTATTCGCATGCTGCTCAACTAATCTGTTATTCTTTCTGCATATGTGCATTCACCACAATTCCTGGCTTAGGGCTCCATTCAGACCAGACGCCAAGCGTCTGTGTGTGTTTAGCCAGCCTTGCGGCCTAAAAAATTAATTAAAATTTCATTTCATTTTTCTTTTTGCTTTTGTTTTTTTATTGTTTTGTTTTTCATATAAAGCAGTGACGGCCTTGTCATTGTTCGTGCTCAGCGCCTTTTGTTTTTAATCACGCCAACACTTTTTTGTCATGCATTCTCGCACTCTTCAACGGAGGACGGGGGGAGGCTCTCACAAGCTACTGCACACTGCAACAATAATGCTTTCATATTCCTTTTGCAATTTATCACAGCAGATGACAATGTTGCGCACACATTAAATGTGTGGAGAAGTGGGAAAGGGGGGAAAAGAAAAATGTAATAAACCAGAACAAAAGAGCAAAAATATCACTGCTTTAATTTCGCAACTTAAGAACTGTCTGTGAAGGAGAGATGGAGCATTAACACATTAACTTAACTTGGTTTAATTTGAGCAATTAATTGAAAGAAAGCATATGCGTAGAAGAAGAGCGAAGAAGAGAGTGGAGAATTGTGATGAAAAAGAGCACAATTCATTTCAGAGTTTTAGCGAGAATGCACACTAGCAACTGAGGCCTTTCACTAGCAGTAAAAAGGGAGATAGAACAAAACATTAGGGTTGCATTCGAAGCCGCTGCTGCTTTATTAAATCTGGTCACTGCAAATACCACTGGAAATATTCACATTTGTTTATATCCATATATTACTTTACCTTATATTAAAGAGTGGCAAATCCGCATTAATGTTTAATATTCAACCGAAATTACAACACTTTCTTCTCTATTCCCATCCTTAAATTTATTTGTAGTACCATTGAAGCAAAATGTATTCATAATTCTTGCCTTTCATTTCTTTTTTCTTCTTGTAGTTTTGCTTCAGCGACATTAAATGACTTCAAATTATAACCACGGTCATTGTAATAAGTTACAACAACAACTACAACCATAATCACAGAAGGACAGCGTCACAGCACCCTGGAAATTCGTTATTAAGGACATGAAACATTGTTCCAATTAGTGCAGTCGATAACTGGTGAGTACATTTTTGGGCACACGAAAGTTATGCGACCGTGTTATTTTTGTGTGACTGTTATTTGCCCAAGAAGCTGGGGGAATAATTTCAGTTAATGTTGTGAATATAATACGAAAGATTGCGTGACTCATTGGTATGCAATTAGGGTGGGAAATTTCCTCCCAAAGAAATATACGTGCAGTTATGTGAATAGTTTACAGATTGGCGGCTATCATGGCAGTTTGAGTAAGTTACGAATATAGGAAAATAATTCTACTTGACAATAATACTTCAAAGGACTATACGAACCCTACTCAGAATCTGAGCTACGACTATAAAAAGAGACAATAGAGAAAAGTAGGTCTAAAGTTCTACATATCTATTTATCATTGAAATTATAGTGGTATTCGAGTCGCCAGCTCCAAGTCGCTAAACGTCGCTTATTTTAGAGTTTTAATGTAATTAACAGAACAAAACTTAACGAAGTCGCTATATTTAATGAGTTTTGATGGAACTTAGCGACATATACCACAGGATTTAGCGACTGAGAAAGGTGCTGCCAATTTCCTTTCATAGGGTGTATGTATAGAAAGTGGCTTGCTTTATATAAACCTTATATTAATAGAACATTTGTTTATCAACCTTTTAACAAACTTGAACTAAGCGAGTTGGATCAGTGCCACCAACTCCGTTTTTAGGGTTTGTGGTTTGAATAAAAGATTTTTTCATATAAAGAAAATTATATTACGTTAAAATTTGTTATCACTGATGCCAACAGTTTGTAACCTTGAACTAATCGAGTCAGCTGACAGCGTAGGCCAGGCATATACCTGTGACGACTTTAGCGATAACTCAAGAATGTCTCTTTAGAACTAGCGGAAATGGAGATCGTTGAAGAGAGAGGCGGTTTTTTCAAGCCTTATAAATGGAGCCGTTCCCAGGGTTGAAATCTCTTCTAGTCCCTCAAACTTGGGATACCCCAAGTATTTTAAGCAGACTCCAGCGAGTGATGAACAGAAGCATAGGAGATGCTCCAAAATTTCCTTGGAGTTTGTTTCCATGTATTTTCTACACTCATTATTGCTTGTGATCTTCAACATGTCCCTAAGTTCATCAACTTTACCCGCATTGCTCTATGTCAACTCATGCCATAAGTGCAGTCACTGGATTGTGCTTTAATAAAATAGATTTAATTGAACAGCAGGAAATTAGTTTTTTTGAACAGCAATTCTCTTAAGAAACAGCTGACATAATTTAAGTAACTATAATAGTTTAACAAGTATAATTGTTACTTCTATTTGCTTAATATCACTTCTGCTTTCTAATCACCACTAAACCTCTCTGTCGTTCTATATGACTCTTATCAATGCTGCTTTGAAATCACCACTGATCCTCTCTGTCGTTCTATTTGAATCTTTTCACTGCTGCTTTCAAATCACCATTGAACTTCTATGTCGTTGAAAGTAACCAATTCCTGGATAACTAACTGTGACGTCCAGAATTTGGTTGAATGCATGAGAAGATTGTTCATTAGTGCTAACGAGGTAGCCTCTTCCTTTATGCCTCATGAGATGAGTGAAAGAGACAACATCACTCTAGAAGCTCTCACTAATAATTCATTCCATTTAAGCGTATGTTCCTGTTTAGTCATGAATGTTAAACAGATTATGCCGTCCGGTATTTACATAAAATTCCGGTCTCTCGCAGTGTTGAACACAAAACGCATATTCAAACATTTGATAGGAATAAATCCAACACTATTTCCAGGGCAGTTACCACGGCATTTAATGTATTTGGGTGGCATAGTAAAATAGTAATTTGTGGTAGACTTCCTCTGTCACAAAGGACCATCATGTTTTTCATTATACGAGTGTGCATAAAATTAAATTAAATAAATTTATGCAATACCTTGCTTTGGCTTGCGGTGGGCAGGAAAAATCCATGCAAATTTAATACATGAAATGGAGAGAACCTGACTTACTTGATAATAGGAAACCTATGCAATGAGTATGAAATTATTATTAAATGGATTCACTGTGTGGAAGGGATTCATTTGATCCCAGCCTCTACTGTGCTCTCATTGCTTTAATTGACTCCATTTATTCATAAATCACTCATACGTCCGGCTGGCCAAAACTTTGCTATTTTAAATATGTTACGAATGTTTCAGTGGGCACATGCCACTTAACGCTTCGCGGGAACGCTCTTAAATATTTGAAGATTAAATTTTAACTATTTAATGGAGGCAATTTCAGTTGCCTGCTGGTAAAGTTTTTGCTACGTGCCAGCAACATTTTCCAATTTGCAGCATGGCAGTGCATGCATGATTTATTAGGCGACGCGGCATCTCGGTAACACATTAAAATGTCACTGTAAAAAAGTTTGCTGAATACACCTGACAGCCCAGCCCAGTCGAGAGGGGAAGTGAAAAGGTGAAATACTAAATGGCAGCGACAAGAGAAAAACTTGCATTGCTGACTTATGCTGACGTTGCAATTAAAGCCTGCAATTGGCAATGTTTTCCTGCATTCTTGCGCTGCTCCGTAGCACTCCCAAACGCTAAACAGTTGCCTAGTGTAATTTGTGTCGATGGCTGGAGGTGGGGTTGATGCTGGTGTAAACAAAACGGTATTCGGTCCAAAGAAACTTTACTGCAAGGTGCAAGGAACACGCCACGCAAAGTTGGGTCAAAGTCCTGCACGTTTTCACATGCTTGTGTGCTGTGTGCATGCAACTTGCTGCTAACGCACAAGAGCTTCAACAAAAAATTATAAAAAAAGTTACTCAAACCCTTTCAAGTCTGCACATGAGTTGCATTAAGAATTTCACTAAGTTTAGCAAGTTATGTTTTAAGCGGATGAGTATTGTAAGCGGATTTGCGGTGGGGTAAGAGGATTAGAGAAATTCAATTTAAATTTTTAAATATTAGTTGGAATATATCTTGTATATAGCTGCATAATTGGAAGCTGAGAAGCCTAACAGAGAAAATTAAACTCTTTTAAAGGGTGAACATGAATGCAATGGAGGACGAAATCAAGAGGTCTCCCCAGGTTAATTTTCCAGCAACTTGCTCGATTTGACAGTATGCTAAGTATGCAGTAGGCTCCCTTACAATACGTAATATTGCTTCGTACAAATATGTGGAACATACGGTTATTATTCTTATTATTACTTGAAAAACAATGACTTAATTATTGTTGTAATATTTTTGAAATAGCAAAGGCACGGGTAACTGGAAAGCAATCAATCTAAGCTTTGTTATATGAAATTTTTATTTTTCAATTAGACCGACAATGATCTCCCAAAGTCAGCATGGCATAATCTCATATATAATATGAGTACAAACCTGCTTCATTGGACATGAAGAAGTGAAGTGAACCAATCACACCTTCATATGAAAAGATATTTGTACAACAACATGAACCTTTTCCTCGAAAAGCAACTTTCCTCAAACTGAAACCTTCTGCACTCAAGCAACTATGCTCTATTTTCAACTACGTTTCCGTTTCTGGGGTCCACAGATTTTCTGCAGGGAACCAGCATTTACACCGATTCATATCTTCGCACACATATACACAGATCCCGCCACATACTTTCAAGCACATATGCACAGTTGCTGTGGAGAGTTTTCAATCTAATATAATGTATATACAAACAGCAAACAAAATCCACACGGCCCCGCCCGCAAGGCAGCAGAGCCACAGCAGCTCACTCAATTGGCTACCAATTTGCACTAAGTACGCACGTAATACGGTCCGCAGTGACGCACAGAGACGCAAACAAACGCAGTGGGATGCGTTTGCATCGACAGCTCGTTGGGGGGCCCCAGGACAATGGCAGATGAAAATGTGCTGAATGCACACGAAAAAGGAAGAGGAAAATTGAATTCATGTGAAAATTATATCACACAGGAAGCTCACGCAGGCACACATGCAAACACCAACACATTCACACAGGCATACACGCACACATGCAAATATAAACGCACTCTTGCTGACTACAATAGCCCCCAGCTTGCTTATTGTTACATGCGATATGAATTTATGAAGGTATTACAGCGAGTGGGTGACTACGGGTTCGAATTCAATGAGCTGTCAATGCATGCGGCATTACTTTGTATGGCGTGGAATTAAGTATATGCGGCGAAGACTTACTAAAATTTAAAACGGATTTTAATTTATAAAATATTTAAGTTGAAATACACAAATTCGGGAAATTTTCTCACTTGTAATGCAATTTGAAGCACTAAGACAGAAGCTCCTGCGTAGCTACAATTGAGAAGAAGGAGTTTCATTTATCAAAAGTACGAGCAATTTAGCGGAGTATGAGTAAATGCAGATAAAAGCATGAATAAAGTAAGCAAATGTTTGCTATGTATCTATGCATTTATATATATGTTTTTGTGAGTGCATTTATGTATGTGTGTGTGTTTATGTGTGCCGGAAGCTGCGCTACAGCAGCACATCCTTACGTTTAAATTCTCATCATATCGCCTTGCATCTTGCTTGCATCTACCTAGCAATCACGTAGGAGTCTTTCTGTGTGGGCGTGTGTTGGGCAGCAAATGGCTCGCTGGAAATACAGCGCTGCCTTCAAATACGGTCGCTTAGATGCCAAGGCCTCTTCTGGTGCACTAAAGTGTACAGTGTCGCTAAAAGTTGAACGATTCAAGGTACTCTTATTAAGGTTTTGTCCATGAGTATATTTTTGTTTGTAAGTGACCCACAATGTTTCTGAGTCGTCACTTGGAGCCACACTTTATCACTTTCTTGCTGAAGAATTATCCTACAGCACATTTTTCGAGTGATTCTAATTTTGTTACTTACTTTATTATTATTATTATTATTATTATTATTATTATTTATTGATTAGCTTATAATTATAATCTATAGACTAATACAATGAAGCAATAGCATCGAGGTTTTCAGCTTATTTATTTGGGTATCATTTCTTTAAAACTGATATCTTTTTAAAAGAGACTTTAAAAATGTTTCGTTAATTTATTATAAAATTATTTCACTCTTCTCTTGAAGATTTAATTCATTGAATTACGAATTTATTTCATGGGTGCTTATGCGATTATTTAATAAATTTTTTTTTTTTTTTTTTTAATATTTCATCTATTTATTTATTGTATCTTCTAAGCTTAGACTAACAATAAGTAAGCATATCTTGCAAACTAAATAATTAATATTAATACACCTTGCCAATGCTTAGTGCTTTTTAGTAATCACAATGTTATATGTTAGTTACTGTAATAAATGTTATATTAGTGTTTGTACATGATTAAGGTGTCGATGTTAGTTGTGCTGGTGATTTCGTACGTTTTAGGCGATTTGGAACCCTATTACATGCTAGTATCCTAGCTAGATGATTTTTGATTTTTTGCGCATATTTTAAGCTGGTGTCAAAGATTTCCTTTTTTACGAGCGGAATGTTCAGATTTTTGTAAATGTTTGTATTCTTTATAAACCAAGGAGCCCCAGTAATGGTTCTTAGAATTTTGGACTGCCTCTTTGAATCAGTTCTATGTTAGAGTTGCTTGCGCCGCCCCACAACTGGCTACCGTAAGTCCAAATTGGTTTTATGATGACTTTGTACAGCAGTGTTTTATATTCTACGCTCAACCTGGAATTTTTGTGCATGTGCCAGTGTAGGCTATTTGCTTTCAAAGTCATTTGTTTTTTTTTTTTGCTTCGATGTGGCGCTTCCATGTCAAACGTGAGTCAAGATGAATTCCTAGGTACTTCACCTCCTTTGCTTGAGGAATAGGAACATTGTTGAGTTTTATCGCTGGACATGTACCTTTTTTTATAGTAAAGGTAATATGCGTACTTTTCGATTCATTAACGTTTATTCGCCAGTCAGCCAACCAATTTGTTACTAGGACCAGATGATCTTCTAAGTCACGGGATGCGATTTTGGAGTTCGGATGAATGCTAAGGATAGCTGTATCGTCTGCGAAAGTTGCTGTTGTTAAATATTTATTGGTTGGCAGATCTGAGGGAAATAGTAGATACAACACCGGACCTAGCACGCTTCCTTGTGGTACACCAGCTTTGATGTCAAAGCATTTAGAGTAAGAATTATTGTACCTTACCTTCTTTAATAAGTTGCCAATATTACGAGTTATTTGGGTTGATGTTCTGGAAGTTGGTGTACTGAGGTGAACCGAAGTTAATTGTTGTCTCTATTAGTGCTTACTTGTATTTCATTCCATTCGGGATTTCTTCCTTTAAGACATCTTTCTATATAGTTCGTTTAAGACCTAGTTTCTTTAATACCACCTTCCACTTAGATCATTTAAGACCCCTTTCCATAACGTTCATTCGATATCAATATTCCCTGTATCCCTCATTGTAGGTCTATTTCCAAAATCCTTAAAAATTATTTAAGTTTTCGTTATTAAATTGCTTAAACTTGAAACTCTTTTATTTTATTTAACCACTCGAGGAATGAGACTGCGCCACTGTGTGAGGTGTGCCTGAGCAGGCCAATAACTCAACAAGTCGTCAGTGTCTCGTTGCCTACGCGTCCTCCAGAGTGCGACATTGAAGTGCGCTTAAGCTCGTTTGTTAGCTGTTTGGGCTTTTGTGCTTCTTGTTTATTTTCGTGTTTTTTCATTTTGTATTTTTTTGTCTTTCTTTTTTTCTAACTTTTATTTTAACTATTATCCTTGTGCTTTTTCATGGTCCTTTATGCAGAGCACTGAATGTAGAAAATTCTACGGAAGCAGGAAACTTGCACTTTTTCCGGATTTTCTGTGTGTGCAGACTTAAATTTATGTGTGAGAGATTAAAAGCAGCTGCTGGAGAGTGGCATATGGGACTATTTTCAACTCAAAATGGCAGCAAATGGCTCAGAAATTTAAAGTCATGTGATCTAATCTGTCTTTATTTACGAGAAACATTCTCAGGGGTATAAAATGGGCCATTTGCGGAACTGATAAAGGAAAGACTTGGAATATAAAATTAAGAACGAAAAAGATGCACTTGCTCCCACGTACAACATTGACTTCTACACTGAGTCTGAGTTGCCCAAAAGCATGCGCGAGTGAATTGATAGAGAAAAGGAGCTGGCCCCAGACAGTTTGTCCGGCGGCTCTTTAAACAGGAGTGCACGCCATGTTTAGCAAATACCGTGTGCCTCTTACATTAAACTGTTTGAGTTGAGTAAACTTTCTTGAATTAGTCAGCTTGTTATTGTTGATTGTACTTGTGACTGGCTGATGGGAAGCTCCTCTTCACCGTGTTGACATAATTAACCACAATTTACATTGCTAGAGCGTCTTTGAGAGTTATAAGCACACATTGAACATTTATAATACCATTTTGTATATTGAACCGAAGCGCTCAATTCCGCCACACAAAAACCACAAAGGATTGAATGCCCTACTTCAGCCACTTCAGTTGTTACAGCCACTTCAGCAACACCAGCAACAGCTCATCAGACTCAAATCACTGATCGCTCGGCGGGCACTTTGAGACCCTGATACTTTGTACCGCTTTTATGCCCTTTACTAATGCTTTGCGGCCATTACTGTTGCCATTGTTAGCAGTGGGCTTTGATTTCTTCAATCACTTTACCGGCCCATTTCCTGCACTTTACCATACATTCGTCTTCCGCCGTGCTCGCTGCTCTGGGCCTGTTTCATTTTTCATTTTTCAATTAACTTTAAATGCGTACGAAATTGTTTTTGTGGTTTTTTGCTTCAACAAATCTGCTTACAACTGAACATAATTTTTTCCCCTGTTTGCCTCATTTTGTGTGCTCTTTGCCGCAGAGTTGCCTGACCGCAGCGGCGTAAATGAACCAAACTGCGCTGCTGAATTCCTGCGAAGTTATTGCGCAATTCAAAGAAGACACATAAATCTCTGCTTTCGTAATTAATCCAACGAAAACAAATCCCTTCACTAGAGAGGCGCACAAAATAATTATGAGAAGATACGCGGCAGCACTACGAGGCGGTTAGAAAATTAGTTTGAGTGCTGAATGGGGTCATTTGACTAATACAATGGCCGAACTGGCACTTAGAATAGGGTTACCTGCGGAGAACCTGCTGTACGGGTAAATCTGGTGTTGAAAGCGTAGCACTGATCGCTATTCTAGTAACAAGTAATAATAATAAGCTTCTCTCAGGATTGTAATCAGAAAAATCCTAATTCACTACTGATCTAAAAAAATTCCTCAAAATCTTCACGCCTCATTTTGTCAAGAATTTCACAGATTTTGATTTAAAACTAAACAAGCCCTCTGAAGTGTCTCCCCGAATTCAAAATTTGAGTTTGTTTTCGAGCCCTTTATAATAATAAATCCAATCACTCTATGAGATTCTTAAAAACAGACAGTATTCTATATCAACAATGACAGCTGGATCCTTATGGGAATTCTGGTATCTAATAATTTACTTTGGCAGTCACAATCACGTTCAACTGGTGTGGACAATGTGGTTTTATTAAAAGCCCATGTTAAGTTAATCACTTTCTACATGCTGGTACGTCCACAATATTAGACCATTATTACCCTATTCACCTTTGACCGTTTTCAACAAGATTGTGTTTTTGTTTCTCTTCTAAACTTTCTTTTAGCTCATCTCCAATTTACTATCCATCTCCTGCTATTTACCAATACGATAGAATTAAGAATACCCGACCGAATACCTTTGAACATCATAACCACTCAAACTCGTATTCATTGAATGCCGGTGAAATGTTGGTTATGTAAACCGGGGCTAACTCACGAAACTTGCCACTTGCGGTTGACGTCATGCTTTGGAAATGCCTGTGTAATTTATTTCGATTTCGTATGCCACAACATTTAGCAGCTTGCGCCGATTTGGCGAAAACAACAACAAATTAAGACATCGACACCAAAATTGTGTGTTGCGGTCGCGCCTTTTTGGGCGGCATGCGCCAAATATGAACTCTTGGTGGCAAAATGATTTGAATAGGCAAAATTTAAACATAAAATAAATCAAAAAGAGTCGTTTCAGAAAAGCGGTAATTACAAAACGGAAATGTTGACTTTGGTCTGCGTCAGTTGTGCCACAAGCAGTGATATACGAGTGTATAATGGGTTAAATAGCAGTGATAGTTCTTAATAGATAGGTCAATCGATGGACCCAAAGGACATTCTTTAGAGTGTAAATCTTTGCAGAAAGACCCACGTTGGACCAGTATATAAGTAGGATTCCAGTCCAGTACTGTCTGCATGCAATAATTTTCATCCTACTTTTTTATCCTCCCCTAGTAGTATGCCTCAGAGATATCTGCTAGAATGCATTTTTTGTACTTTGGCACACTTGGAATTCTTTTATACTCATTTCTAAATGTCGCGAATAATTAAAGAGATGAAAGCAATCTGATATGTACAGCAACCTCAACTGCGGAAATCATGAGAAGTGGCCCTGAAAGTGTGGCCAAGCAGGAAAACCCGAAATATCCCAACCATCACCATTCCAACTCATTATTAATTTTCCGGCTGCACTTGGATTGACAGAGGCAGAAAAAATAGAAAATGTCGTCCTTGCGCTTTCATCTCCGTTGTACAATTTTCAGCTGCAAAGTTCTGCGACCATTTCCGAGCGTGGGAGAGTAATGAAAATTTAAACAGAAAAGCAGAAAAGGAGTTAAAACCGCAGCTGAAAAGTGGAGGGAAAGCTGAACCTCTGCAGTAGCATTGGAGGAATAATATGAGGAGGAAAATTAAAGCATTGAATGAGACTGACAGGGTGGTTCTTTTTGTCGCGTTCAGAAGTCGTCACGCGTATCAATGTCGCTGCCACTGCGGCTGTCATTGTAGCTGTCATTGCCGATGAGTCAGTGGTGGTGTGTTAGGATCTTCCACGGGCTAAGATTGTGGCTGTCACAATGGTTTTCTCTATGTCTACAGTCTCTCCTCCTCTGTCTGCCTAGCACTGTGTGAGTAAATTTCGTTCCTCCTCCTCTCCACTCTTGCCTCTTTCTTCGTAGTCTCAAATTTATGATGCTGTTGGGGACTTTTATTGTGTCCGTCGCGTCTCAGTGTTCCGCACTTTTATGGTTCAACTGGCGACTCAAATGCAAATAAAATGTAATTTGACTTCAATTGATTATGAAGAAATTTCTTTTTATTATGTAAATTTAACTATGAATTTAAATTTGAATTCAAACGTTTCTGGTAATGGTGTTGTTAGATTGATGGTGACTGTTTTATTGCATTGACTTTCACGATTTCAGGAGCGTAACAGCATTCCCGCTAAACAGTTCTGGTGGAAGAGGCGTCAAGTGCGACTCGTGTTTCTTTGTTTGTGCATACAATTTACCAAAACAATTTCCTTTTTGTTTGCGAACTTTTGTTAGCATTGCAGTGTCGGACTGGGCCACCGACTCCTGCTCCTACTTCTCTCCAGTTATGCTTGTCACCCAGTTTCATGGGTGGCGTTAGTTTATGAACTCTTTCAATGTCATTGCTGAAAGTTCTGTTTCATGCTGGAATTTTTGCCGAAAGTAAAGAAAGAAAAATTATTAGAAAAAATTAAAGTCGGTCATGCCGACTGCTACAAATGCTGTGCACTTTTGTGTCAACGTCAATCAGAGTTAAATAGGGCCATGTCTCTCGCATCGGAATCTATTGAAACAATTCAGTGTACACTCGCATAAAACTTTGCAATATATAATATAATTGCCTTCAATAGCATATATGGGCGTTATTGTGGGTGTGTCTATTGAACAGATTCAAATTGATCTTCTACGATCACAAATCTCAATTGGTATACGCTCTGGAGTTGATTTATATCCCTAACAACTCCAGTCGTTGGCCCCTGTTCTTGTTGACTTCCCTCATATATTTGGTTGTAATAGATCGCTTTGTATACTCGTACATCATTTTCTAGAATTGTCATAAATCTCTTCTCTTCATCTTCATATCAGAGTTTATCTCTATTCACCGCATTGGCGACTCCACAGTTGATATTTGACTGGTTCTGAAGTCTTCATTTTTTGCTCTCCACGATATATGCCACTTGGCTTTATAATTCACAAGGATCTGCTCACTGTCTCCAACTACTTCATCAAGTTTTGATCCTTCAGGTTATGTTGTGTGTTTCTGACAAATTTTTCTTCTGTATTTTCCATACTTAGTGACAGTTTTTTATCTTGAGGGTATGTAGAACCAGTCTTCATAAGATGTGAATTTTCATTTTCCTTTGTGTGGTTTCCATACATGAGTCCTGTTATATCGTACTAACAACTGGCTCGCTTGTTTCCACTGTAGTTGTTAGGAACCTGCACACACTGCAGCACTCTTCCTTTTTCTAGAACTGTCTGGCATTGTTCCTGTACCCTGTTATTTGCCACGTTTCACTTTTGTGCCAGTCATGCTAAGTAATAAGTAAGCTGAGTTAAGTTATGAGAACTGCCAGTTCAAGCACATGTGTTGCTATAACAAAGCGTACTCAGACTACAAATCTAGTACAAAAATCAACCATTTATTGAAAAGTTTTCCAGCTTATTTGAACTTGTACAGTTTCGGATTTATATAGGGGTTTTCCTTTGTTTTGTTTTATTGTTTTTATTTTGTTGTGGTTTATTTCGGCCTGATTTTGTTCGTTTTGTTCTGGCTTTGTTTGCTTTGTTCTGCTTGGCTTTCTTTTCACTGCAGATAATCGTAAATGACACTCTCAGCGTCATGTCAATTGCGGCTCTGATGTTAATCAATAATTGACGAATAGGATTTTGATTATGAGCGCCTAATTACTAATCATGGATCGATTTTGTTGGACCTGTCAAAACAAAAATCATTGCATAGAATGATTGAAGTGCAAAGCAAACATTGCAAATCCGTGAAGAATTGGCAATAAATGATTTAGACAAAGAGGGAAAAGGCACAACTGTGGGTGCAGCTAAAATGCTGCAGAAGTGTGGGCTTCGCTGTGCAGTGGAACAGTAGAAACCCCCACAATGCAGAGCCAGAACTGAACCGTGGGAAGTCAAATGTCACAGATGCAGTAAACAACTTACGGGCAAACAATGACATTCACGGTGAGTTCTATGGACAGACAATAGAACGCACTGGAGCTAAGCTGTAGCAGTGGGTGTCACATGGTGGGTGTTGATGGATGGTTCTTATATGAGAGTAGAATACGAATTCGCAATTATTGCAAAAGGTAACATTCACACAATATCATAAATCAAATGCATAACACGGATGTGCAATAGCAACAAAAGAAAACGACGGTAGGGAGAATGATGAGACTGCTGCCCACCAGGTTTATAATTTATATGGGGAAGTATGTGCACAGTGATGGGTTCAGAAGTTTATGGACTAATCTGAACAAGAAGATGTTGGTTGTGGTAAATAACATCAATCCAGGTTCCATTTTGAAGATGCCATTTAAGTGGTTTTCGTCCTCTATAGTGAGTACGCTTTAAGTGTCTCTTTTTAGGGGACAATATCTGAGACACAGTAAGTATGTCGTTCACAATATATGAGACACAAACAAGGCGATCAATCAAATCTCTAGTCAGCTTTTAGTTGACTAGATCTGAGACACAAACCTGGGAGTGAATCTTGCCTCTAATGATCGAACAACTCCATACTAAGAAGATGCGAGACCAGATAAACTATTGTATAGAACGTTCTTATATACAACGTTAGATGGCGTTGTTAAACAGTTGCCATGCAGATAACTATCAAAATTATAGAGGCTGCGATAGACAGATTATCACATTTGAACAATATTTTGTACAATTAGAAGCCTCTCTTTATGAAGTAACTTTATCAGCAGAAAACTTTCTTTTTATTTGACAGTAATAAAATATCCTGGAAGTCTTTTTCTACTCTTCTACTTTCGCAAAGTCGTCAATTTCTCCTTTTTTTGTACCTTGCAACTTTTTTTTATTATACGCTTTCTATCCTCTTTCAAACGCAGTATTTTTGCGTTAAATCCTGAACACCTGCATTCTAAAATTCATTGTCGGCCAAATTCTCATCATTGTCGACCAAGTTCCCATTGCAGCAGTCACAGTAAATCGCAAAGGACACGATTGCATTAAACCCGAAACCGAAACCAATTTTGAGTATGCAAATAACAAATTTCAATCCCTGTTTACTGGAAATGAAAGTTTGCTTTAGAAATTTCGCCTGGTATTTTATTGCCACTGGCTGGGAATAGCATAATATCCTTTCTAATACACCCGCATCTGTGCTTGCTATTCATCCGACTCACATTTGTTTTCACTATAATTGAAAGTATTCGAGGAAAAAAAATTCTGGGAAATTTTAGCAAAAATTCAACAACTTTTTCACAGAAATTTTCAAAGGACCCTTCGCAGCAAATACTTCGGACGTGCACATCTCTGTTTGAATACAAGGTTATATTTTTATAACCATTCTCACTTACGGAAGGATTCTTTGTGAAGAGCGTGCATTTAAACAACGCTTTTTAAGATATTCTGGATTTTTGTATATGTTTGTAAAGTCCAAAAAAAGAAATTATTTGCGGTACTAAATTTTAAAAAAATTAAAGAATCTTCTCACGGAGAATTCATGTAATGGAGATCTTAATAGCAATCATGAGAATATGTCAATATTTGCATATAAGTTTTACCACAACGCAAATATATTCTATTCCTCCACTATTATTCCCATTAAGTAAATCAACATTACAATTTAAATATGTTTTCTCCATCGCCGCAGTTGCAAACGCATGCAAATCTCGCTTTATCGCATGTTTTCGCTTTTATTTTGTAATTTTTAAGCAAATACTCCTCCATTCATCATTTGATTCGCATTATGCAGTCTTTCACCATGATTTCCGAACACAATTAAATCTCTTTCTATTCGTTCCCATGACTTTGCTTGCTCTAATCATCGATTGTATTGGGATCCTTTAATCGTTTTGTTAACAGAATTGTTGACGCAATTGTCATGCTCATTGTATGTGCGTGGAATGCTGCTTGTCGGGTTGCGGATATGGGTGGTAAGTGTTGCACCATACTCATAATACCTGAAAAACCGAGGCTTATGTGTTTTAGCTCTAGTTGAGGGTTTAAGGATGCTTTGCACACGTGCGTATGTTTAGTTATACAAACAAAACTAATTGAATTGATGTTATTAGGAAAGGGAAATGAGGAGAGATACCAAAAAATTACGTTACCAGGTATAATTAAGAGAAAACAACAGAAAATTGTGCAATTAAATCAAAATAAAGGATGTGCTGCTTTTCCTTCGAAGGATGTGCCATCCTATGTAGTTGTAGGTGTGGTCTGTGGGTGCCTGTGCGATTGAGCGGCTCCATCGTCGCTTGTGTATTTGCTTACTTGTTGTGCTAATGAGCAGTGAAGCACGAAGGATTATATCTGTGAGTATACTCTTTGCATGAGTATGTTGTGTATTTAGTTGAAAAAGCAAGTGTCCTTATGTAAGTGGTGAAGGATATGTTTGGGTAATGACTCGTAATATAGTGTTCATTTATTTAAATGAAGACAATTTTTTAAGGCCGCAAGTGTGGTAAGAAGAAGGGGAATAGGAACTGACAATTAAAAAATTAATCATTCGAAGCTTAGTGAGTTCAGCCAATAGAAAGGACTAAATAGAGTTGAATGATTAAAGGATATTTTCAATGCAACTCTCCCATTATTGATTGGATAATATTGGGATTTGTGTTGAAATTAATTTGGTTGGTGTGGGAAAATAACTTATTTCACACTTTGAGGCTTTTATTGCTGCGTTTTTTCACAACTATTTTTATGACGACATAATTTTTGTAGTCCACATTTTGTAGGTAGTCTTTGTAGCCACTTGGAAAGCCTTCACAATTCATTCATGAGAATGACGACATCTCTGATACGAGTAGTTCACACATACGCCGCTGTTTCATAGCGAAAGCTCACTTAGATTCCCGTCGTCCTTGTTCACTTACTATAAAGCAATTTCAAGTCTGTCCTCCAACTCTTCGATTACACCACGCCGTATATCTATGCAAATTTTATCGTTACTACTGATGCGTACAAGCGTGAACTATAATTTTCATTCGGCAAATACTGCGCGCTCAAAGCAAATTGGTTTAAATATTTATAGGCAGCAGATCGACGCCTTCACGTGTGCACAACTTGTGTCTGCTTCTGCTGCTGCATCCGGATACTCTTCAAGTGGCCTCAACGCGTCACCATGCACATGAAAAATTTGCTCTGCACGTAACACGTCGCTGCCAGGCAATGAAGATTGGCCCCGGATTACCAATATGCTTGGAGAAGGTAAACAACGTCCTTCGGCAGGAAGAAGACACACACAAAATCCTCAACAGATCAAACTACACGCCTCGATGCTTGCTAAGGCAATGCAAACATCGCACATACTTTCATAGACTAATATGCTGGAGCAGCTTCCTACGCTTTCTGCTGCATGGTGGGCAGTAGACCAGCAGCCGTGGGAGTAGGAATGGGAGTAGGCGTAGGCGTGTAAATATTATTTTAGTTAACGAAAAACGGATGTTGTTGTTATAGTTGTTTGCGTCAAAGTTACCAAATTATTAACGGTTTCACAGCGACATTAACCGTATATGAGTATAAAAATGCCAGGGACGGTTTAATAAGCGGGGAACTTCCGAGTAAAACTAATGAGGGATTACATTTCGGTCCATAATAATCTTTCTATATCCTTTTCTCCTATATTTTCTTCTGATCTCCGATTGAAAAAGTGGATTCACATTCTGAGTTTTCAGCACCCATCAATCTTTGGTTAGCAAACAAGGACTTACCCATTCGAGTTCCTCCGCAAGTGAATGACAGTAAAATATATGATTCTGTGAGCTTTCAGTTTTTCACACTCTTATTTTATTAAACTAGTTTATATTGTACTCACTGGCGGATATGCGAAGGCTTCAAGCACACGTTCCCGAAGCGTCCTACCACCAGAACGGCCCTGTTCACCTTCCTGCACTATAATTCAGGCGTGTGTTTGTCGTACTTTTATTGCTTGGCATGCGTTTGTTGTATGCCGATGATGGAGAGTGTGATTTAAGATATTTATTGTGCTGCGGGTAGCGGAAATGAGCGTAATAAAGAGAATAAATAAATGTTTAAATTCTTTGGCTAGACTTGAGCAGTTGTTGGTAGTAGAAATAGGATAACAAAGCTTAGTTTTCCGATATCACAAACAGGAAGTTAAAGCAATAAGTGTGCGAGTAGTTCAATATGTAAAGGACACTAGCATAGTAAAAGTAGTTATTCTGACAAGCAGGATAAGTTGGGGGCATTTTAAACCTCTTAGAATGTAATCAGTCAAATAAATTAAATTTAATCGTACGGCTCTTTAGTTAGGTCTTCGCTAGGACAGAGTTCAGATATTCAATCGAACAATCAGAACTTTTTTTGCTTGCGTTTCACCACAGATTGATGAGTGACTCTCTAGAGCCATACAAAGATTCAACCAATCCAGAGATGGAACTATATCAACGAAATTAAATTTGTTCGACGATTCTATTCCTTTTCTGGTACAGTTATTTATACAAATGATTGAACCAACGTATTACAATGAACCAATGAAACCAATTTTCGGCACCCTATTTGTTTTCTGGTAGAATTATTTATACAAATAATTGAACCACCGTACTTCTGTCGGACCCCCTGCTAACTGTATTCCATTTACTCTCACGAACATTGTTAATTTCCCACAGAAGTAACTGAAGTGTAACTGTGTAAACACCCCCCTTATAATATATCTTTGTAATGT
Organism: Clusia tigrina; assembly: GCA_920105625.2. NCBI lineage: Eukaryota > Metazoa > Arthropoda > Insecta > Diptera > Clusiidae > Clusia > Clusia tigrina. The sequence continues at coordinate 64,328,142 of OV050033.1, read as the reverse complement.
AGGCAATTCAGCCAAGTGATTAAAGGATTAAAGGCACCTATAGCCGAAAAGAGGCGCTGCTAAATACACATGTAGAAAACTCCTTCCCACCTAGCTTAATGAGCCCCTGCTTGCGGTCTGATAAACTGCTGCTTTAAATGATATAAAAGTTGCGCAGCTGTTTGCCCTAATACCCAGCTTCAATTCGAGTGGACCAGAGACACCAACAACATGACTCTCTAATGGCGGTCATTTGATGCCATGCTCATTTCGCTGCTTTCACTCCGATACCTTTCCACTGGCAACGCACAAAATTCGCATAATTAATGGTGATTTAATTAGTGGGAAAAGGTTTTTCATTATGTCTCTGGTTCGTTTTCTATTAAATGCTACTCGTACTTAGTCTGCTACTGTTCCGCCACCAGCCCTCCCCTTTTTTACCGTTGTAATTAAAAGTGGCCCACCCTGCAGCCCTTGTGCCAACTGTGGCACACAAAAGCTCGCTTGTACTCGTAGTCTGTGCCGCTCACACCTGACTTCACTCTGATTTTTTGTGTTTTATACAACTATGCAAAAGAACTGAGAGCAGATAGTGCGGCAAGGATAGCTGCCAAGTTGGTTTTTCATACACAATGACGGCTCATAGCAGGTTGCATTTTCATCATCATCGTAATCCCGGCAAGGTTGAAAATGCAAAAAATAATAGATTCTTTCTATAAGCCGCTCATGCTGGCAAAGTGAGCAGAGGAAGGAAAAATTATTTAAGCGTTTACACAACGCCAACGTGTCTGCTCTGATCTCCTCCTTACGAATAATTTAATTGAGATTGCCGTGTATGCCATTAACGACCGCTCAAGTCATCGGATTAAGTGTGGTAAAAAAGTAACCGCAGTTAATAAAAATATATTTAAAGCAAATTATGAGCGGATGTTTAAATTACCGAATAGTGTCCTGGTTGGGGATTTACGGCGTTATTTAAGTGAGCTGTAATCGTTGGTAAGCCAATTCATTGAGCCCCAAGTGGCAAATGCGATTAATGAATCGAAATTTATTGAATCAGTTTAAAGTAATTAAGTTTTAAATTAACGAGTACAGAAGTCTGAAGTCGGGTTAAACCGACTTCGAAATACCCTTTACCTTTCCTTGTGCATGCGAGCTCAACAATGGGGATGTTTTCATCATAAATCATCATTAGGAGCATATCTACGGTAATTTTATGTAGGGTACCTTGAATTCATTATGTCGACCACATTTCTTGTGTACAGCTTTGTAGTGTCAATATAACTACTAATATAAAATTTAGTCCAAAAATATTGTATAGGTCGTAAGTTTTAATAATATGTCAATAGTGGGCGTGGCTGTAAAAATAACTCGCCCATTTTTTGTGTGGTGTTTAATGTTGGTACCCGCAACATTCCTGTGAAATTTCGTTCATAAATCTTCAATAGAAACCTAGTAATCATTTTTGCTTAATTGTGGGCGTGGCAGTAGTAATAATCTCCCCATATTTGGAATGCATGTTAGTACAGACCAAATATATGCATCTACTAATTTGAATTCACATATCATCACTAGAAGAATAGATGGTAGTAGTTTTAAGTGGGGTCCCCAAAGTTCATTATATGAGAAGCAGGCGTATCCTTCATCTGATCGACCCCGAATCTTGTATGTGGCTTTGTAAGGTCCATATACGTACTAAAATAAAATTTTGTAAAAAAATTTGGTATAGGTCGTATATTATAATAATATGTCAATAGTGGGAGTGACTGTAAAATTAACACGCCCATTTTATGCGGTATTTATTGTTAACACTCACAACCTTCCTGTGAAATTTCGTTGATAGATCTTTAATACGAACCTAGTAATGATTTTTGACTAATTGTGGGCGTGGCAGTAGTATTATGATCCCCATATTCTACATACACACTATTATGGACCCCATGTGTATTTCTGCCAATTTTTATTCCGATGGCATCAATTCGGGCATAGGTAGGCTAATTTAAATTTTAGACCTGAAAGTTCCTTATATCAAAAGTGTATTTTCTCTGATCAGCCCTATTTGTTGTAGATAGCTTTATATGTTCCTTCCAGTAAAATTTCGTCCATAAATCTCTACCAGATCTTAAGTTATGAATATTTGCTAATATTGGGCGTGACAGTTAATATATACCTCCCTTAGTGTTACCCCTCCCTTTGCATAGTATTTAGTGGCACCCACATCTACATAACTGCCAAATTTCGTCTCTATTCCATCAATTGGACCGAAGTTATAGTCATTTTAAAAAAAAGTTCCTTTTATGGGAGGTAGGCGTGGTCTTTGTCCAAATCGGCCCATATAGCAATCTGGTTCTGTATCTTTGTCCAGACTATACTTTGGCAAAATTTCATTAAGATATCTCTCACGGTGTATAAAAAAAGTGACCACAGACGGACAAACGGGCGGACAAAATAAAAATTGATTCGAAAGTGACTCTGATCATATCTGTATATATATGTCCACACCTAGCACGCTTTCTTCTTGAAATTGCAACCCTGCTCAAAAGCACAAAATTAGTATATCCTTTTTACCTTTTTTAAAGGTAAAGGGTATAAAAACTGCAGTTAAGAGTGTCAAGAAGCAGTTTACTGGAGTATGATGAATAAATTAAAGCAATTTGGAATGAAATTGAAATGTTTTGGAATGGGTCCAGACAAGGATGTGTATAGAAGGAGTCGCTATAAAACGTGTAACAAGAGCTCTATATAATTTTCTCTTATATTTACTTCTGATCTCCGAATTAACACAAAATTTCTTCCTTTTGATCAATCGAGGTTGAAGTGGGACGATACTTTATGACAACCTTTTTTAATCACAGTTTAAAGGCTTTATGTGATACGAACGTCGACGAGTCCCCCCATTTTCTACGCGGGGAATCTTCCTCTAAATATGAAGCATGTCTAAGAAAGCATCTCCAACGAAGAGTGTTTTTCCTCGTCGTTCTTTACATTAAGAATATTGAAGACTACTTCTTTATTCTTGCTGAAGATGCTTCCAACTGATCACTGTGTTTACGAAGGCCTTCTTTTTGATATACACACTGGTCATACACGTATATAGTGCGGGGAGCTAGTGTCACACAATATGTTGTTTAAAGATTTACTCTTGAGTGCGTTTTTATCAGTGTTTTTATCTTCTAACTTCCCTCATATAATTTGCCACTTCAGCTGTTTTATGTTTGTTTCTGTGTTCTCATCATGTTAACAGTTTTCATTTATTGCAACATTTCCTCTCGCTTTATTAAAGTTTACAACTCTTTAACAACAGCAAAACCAACTGAAGAATAACCACAGCAACATAAACTCAAGAATAACAACCAGAAAGAACAACAACCAAGAACAAAGCAAACTGTTTAAATTTAATAATCATAATTGTGGAATGCCTTAAGTAGCCACTGAGTAGCTTCCGTTTCCAGACGCAGCGGACAGAACGCCGACAAAAAGTGAAATCCTGGCGACAAGAATGCCATTGCAACAACGGATAACATGCAATTTAAGGCAATTAATAATAAATAAACAATCCTAGCAATGACAACTGAGCAAAACACAACAAGAAAGATAAAGAAAACTGATGCTTATACAGCCACGATGAGATGAAGCACGCGTTGCACGCAGCAACAAAAGTTGAGAATTTCTTGCAGGAATTCTTTCGTTTCCTTGTGACATTTCAGTGCAATTGCCTCGAACAAGACACAAGTACATGAACGATTTGATGGGGTTTTTATCTGTCTATTGGCCAGTGAAGGTAGGAGTTCAATGCCATGGACATGAAATGTGCGCTCGTAGGAGCTGCAACTGGTAATGAAGAGGCCACAATAGAGTCAGTGTTAATTAATGTCAATAGGATGGGATTTCGACGTCCTTATTGTGTGGATTGTTACTTAGAAACTCTTGGCGATTGAAGCAGGAATAACACTGGCAATGATGGAGAATTGTGAATGATCCCCAGAGGAGCTCAAAGTTTGTATGGCAGGAGGGAATAATTAATAATAAAGTAAGGTCAATATTCGGTTGAAATTTTCTCAATATACTCGTATAGGGCCAATATACTATACCGGTATTTTCTTCTCTTTTCTTATTTTAAATGATGATTATAAATATAAATTAAGTTCAATATTAAGTTCAAATTTTCTCATAGATTTATGGTCGATGGACACCGTGTTCTTCTTCTGTATTCTTATTCTGTTTTCCGCAGAACCCCAGATGACTTCAGAGTTTGTATCACTCGAGAGAATAATTAATTATAAAGTAAGACCAATATTACCAGTTTCTTTGTAAGTCGACGAAAAGTTTATCTTTGACTTCTGATTCATTCTATTATTGTTTCTTAAATAGCTCCAGTCCACATTTTCTGAGGCGGATTTGTCAGTATTTCCAGAGAGATTTCTAGTAATCCCAATGTAGATCGGAACTGTGAATCTAGAACTACACTGCAATTTATCCATCTAACTTTTCTACTAATTCCTAAATTGTTAACAAAAAACTTTTCGAACTACAATTTTAGATTGTAAACTGAAACACTATATTTCCACGCGCAATGTAAGCCAATTGAAACATTAAACTTACTGTAGCGTAAATAATTAAATTATAATTAAGCTGCCATTAATTAGAAGTTTACTGTGTAATGTTCTTGCAAATACGCTCGCATGGAAATTTCATTACCCTGGCAACAAGGATTTTAATTAATGCAATCCGAGTAATAGAGCAAATGTTCGCACTCACGCACGTTGTTTGCCACGTGCTGTTGTTATAGTTGAAGTTGTTGTTGTAATACTGGTTGTTGTTGTTCATCTACAACTGTAGCGGTTCAACTTTATGATGCACTGCCACTGCACTTTGCTGGCACTTCTGCAGCCAGAGGCAGGGGCATCGCTAAATGCTCAGGCATGTGTGCAGGCGGCATTTATTATTGTAATTCCTGTACAATTTTAATATCATAATTCTTAGCATAACGGTACACTTGACATTGCTCCCAGCACTGCCGCTAGGCACATTGTGCGTAGCCACCAACACGACCAACACCATCACCATCAACACCACCATCACCACCCACATCACGAGCTGAAGCGGGTAATGTCATTTGCGTGGTTACCACGGACTGAAAGCTATGCTTCGTTGGTTTCTATGCAGAGTGGCCTACCAAAGTGCAGTGTTGCTAGTGTTGCCAGTGTTGCCATATTTTGGCATTTCTTTGCCTTTAATAATTGAAGCGATTTGGTATTTAAGTAGTTTTGCTGTCACAACTGCCACAATTAAGTGCCTCTTAAAGAGGGGCTGCAATGAAATTTAAGACATTTTACTTGCTGCCAGCTGAGCGAGCTAACGATTTTCCCATTAAGTGCGTCATTATGCATGGGGCTATGAAGCCATGGAAACCCGCCCGGGGGCGCTCTCACACACACACTGCCATGATGTGCAAACTTTTTAGCAGAATGAGCGCAATTAAATGTAATCACAGCGAACGGGAAAGGAAGCTACAAGCAGTAAAAGTAAAGCAAAGAGAGTATAAACAGCAAAAAGGGAGCGGGGGCCAGGGAGAGCGTGGTCAGAAAACACGAGTAGTAAATGCCCACATTAGAGAGTACAGCTGTCAGCTTGCAAAATATCTGAGTCCTAAGAGTGAGTTGAGGGGCCACTTCGCAGATTCCACCCAGTAGGAAATGCAATAAGAGAGGGATCTCTAATATTTAAGGATAGACACAATTATATGACGTTTTCACTGCGTCACATATATTTCGGTTTCATTCATTTGTTTTCTCATGGCTGTAAAAAACAGGAAAAAGGAAAAATATATATTTAGAAAAAGTTAAAAGTGTCGATAAGAATGAAATTAAATAGAAAGCTCGCATCAGTTACGATTCTACTTCGACAGCATGACTGACGTTCACCGAAAGTAATTTTATCACTTGGTCACACAACTGAAAATCTCATACCTTATGAAATTTCCTACTGGGATATCGTGTTCCACCTCCAGTAAATCGTCAATAGTTCATGACGCTTTGTTGACATAATCTACCACTCCCACTCACAACTGACCTTTTCACGTTGACGCCTTTCAATAGCATGTCATGTATAGTGTCTCAATATGTCATGTGTAGTGTCATAACGTGCTATGTGTAGTGTCATAACATGTCCTGTATAGTGTCAGCACCTGTAACGGCTGTGGGCGACACGATGAACAACTTGTAAAGGTGGCAGCAAAGAAGTAAAGCCACACCAGCTGAAATTTCTCACTAGTTGGCATATCTTCCAGTTCCAGACTTTAAGAGTTGAGATGCAATATGAAGCAGCCATGGCACATGCCATGTCAGCTTGAATGTCAAAAAGACACGAAGCCACAATTATCATGTCACCTTAAATACCAAAGAACTACGATTCTACTCGTACAAAGGAACTTTCAGCAAAAATGTCATCTTGCACCGAATATTTAATCGTCAAAGGACTTGTTACATCCAATGCTAACAATATCTGATGCCGCAGTTCACATATCATACCAATAAACGCTTCATACTGCACTCTAATCAGCTGTAAATTCAACATTTTATTACATACAATAATATCGGCCATGCCCACAATACTGACAACATCTCTAATTTCAATTAAAAGCAGAAGGAGAGTATAAATTGATATCTTCTATCAGTGAACGCTGTCGAATATGTCTATAATGCTTTTTTTGGAGAGATCTTCAGTCAGGAGCATAGTGGACTCAGTTTTATCACCCTATATAAATCTCAAGATTTATTTGCAGAAAGTTTGAGTAAGGGTACAGACAGGAGGTAGTTTTACCATCATATAAAATCCTGAAATTATTATTATTTGCAGAACTCTTAAGTGAGAAAACAGAGGTGGGGCAGTTTTATCACCCTAGCAGCACTCTTGAAAAAGAGGACGAATTGGATGTAGTTCTATCGTCCTATATAATTCTCAAGAATCATTTACAGAACTTTTTGAATGAGAGAACGAACAGGACGCATTTCTATCACCCTATAAAATCCTCAAGGATCATTTGCAAAAGTGTTGCGTAATAAAACAGAATTGAGGCTGTTTTTTCACCCTTATAAATTCTCAAGAATAATTTGCAGAACTTTTGTGAGACTACAGAGTGGACATCCTATAACATCGTCAAGAATCATTTGCAACACTCTTGAAAAAGAGAACAAATAGGATGGAGTTCTATCACCATATAAAATCCTGAAAAATGATTTGCAGAACTCTTGGATGAGATCGTATATACAGACCCTCCTATGGCTCAGCAGCGTATTTCAATACTATTCTACCCATAATATAAAAAGAAGAATAATAGACGATGGAGAAAGGAACTTTAAAGAATACTCTTCATACTCACATTAAAGTTAATTTTTCCTGACTCATTGAAGCCAGTTCCTATTGGGTCGCACATAGCACAGTAGCTGCATTTGGCTCACTTCTGTGGCTATGATTCGTTTGCTAAAACGTTGCTCTAAATTGTGTGTGCTTCTTGGTGTCTTCTGTTTCAGTTGCATTTTAACACTTTAGGGGTCTTAATTGCCTCGGCTGCCGTTATGCCAACAATCACACTGGGCGGCACCACATTGAATGACTTAATTAAGGAAAACACTTCAGTTTGCCATTTAACATGAGAGTATAGTAATCATGGGATTAGTAAACTTTGCGGGCTCTTTGGATAGCAGTGCAGTGTGTTTACAACTTGCACAGACATCATGCAAATTGCTACCAAATTATTTTGTTGTTAGTTCGAATCAGTGCAGTGCGTTGCATCAAGTAATGGCTTCCTTGGTCAATGGTTGGTAATTTAGTTTGAGAATAGTTTCCAATTTAACTGTAATTTAATTGAAATCATTTTAATTGTGTTTGCTTTAATACCAAACAGTTTCACTAGATCCAGTATTAGCTGTTTATCACACTCGTCACTGCAGTGGCTAATTCACAAACTATTCTCTCAATGCGCGTTTCTACGCTGGAGGTCTTTCTGTAACGAAGTCCTTTGCGATAAGGAGAAGATTACTCATGATATTAGTGACGTATGTGAAAGAGCGACAGCAACTTCAGTGAGGTCATATTGCTACCTCAGAAGAGAAGCATACTGCAACTACGACTCGTAGTATTGGACCCTGGATAACAGGAATAGGTCTTTAAAGAGTGGAAGCCAAAACAACACAGATTTGCGAAGTTATCTTAAGTATCGTATATAAAATTTATTCATATTTATTTATGAGATTTCTAGGACTCTTTCCTAAGCATATTTGGATGAAGTCTCTGTGTAAATACGAACCCAGTGGTCAGTAAATTCGCTCATATTTGGTGAAAATTACACGTTTCATCATCTTTGAGCTCTCGCGTTGTCGTCAATTGGAATCCTTGACTCATAATTAAGTATGCCGAAACATCCTGCTGTATATAAGAGCCTTCATTTCTGGGCACTCATTTGATCTTGCATATGACTCATGAATATTAAAATTGTCCCACTGTACGCTCCTTCGCAAGCTTTGAATTTTAATTGAAGCCTTGCCACATGCTCCCCACGTGACCCTTTCATCATAGCAATCATTGACAATTCCCCTTAATGTATGAGTGTGTGTTATGTGTGTGTATAAGTGTACATGAGTGCCAGCGTGTGACCAGAAATGTTGCGGTCAGCTGTCGACAGTACGTGCCCTGGCAAGCAATGTCGTGTGTCATGTCCGCAACTAAGGCAACCAACCAACTACGTGTCCTTTGACCAATGCACCCAGATATTTATGCATTGTGGCTTCGCTGTTGTAGTGCCGCCCAAGGATTTACATGAATGGCTTTTAAGCAAATCTGCAGGAATTTATGGCACTAGGCAATTTGGGGATTGGTATAATTTAAGACCCCATTCAGTAACTGTATAATAGTCCCGCCGGTTTTACTCGTAACTGACTGAGCACGACCAACTTTTCTGTTTGTTTGTAATTTTTCCAGTTCATTTCATCCGAGTACAAACAACAGCCGCAACAACTTCCAAATCCAGTGCATGCCAATGCAACTGAGCCAAACTTGTTAGTGACATCGCGGCACATCGTGTTCTGAATGTACACAACACTTGATCCGGACTTTATATCATCTTTAGAAATGGCCTGCAGCGTACAGAAGCAACCCTCGCAACCCTCGTCGCGTTCAGCTGAGTCTAGTATCGCGGTATTACCGAAATTGGGCGGTCAACGGGCCTCCCTGCCTACAGTTGTGCATCAGCCGCCTTTGGAATATCAATGGCCGCCGGCACCTGTGTCCTCGCATACGAGCCATCTGCATCTGACCATGATGAATCAGGATCCTAAGGATCTGCACACGGCGCGTTTGATTATCGGCGAACTGCGCGCCAAGGTGCGCTTCCAAACCGAGCACATCATGAAATGGCGCAAGGCGTATGCTATGCAGGTGAGTGGGGCGAAGCTTGATCAATGAATTCATATAGCTTCCAGAGATCTGCAAGAGAGCAGTCCTTTCCCTTTTATTGTCATGTAGGAACATTCGAATGAGACTATTTATTCGAAGCACAGAAAAAGAGAGATTCAGTACAATGAGTGAACTGGCCGACTATTTTCTGAATCCTTACACAATCTTTATAACAGCAGCCCGTTGGCCTCCGGAGCCAATATTTCCAGAATTCTTTAAGAATGTCCGCTCACTTGCAGATCTCTTTATTTCAGAACTTTAAAGTAATTGATTATTTATTGAACTCCGCAAATTTCTTCCATTTCTTCTTCCCCTCAGATTCAACAGCATTATCGGTATCAGAAGGAGAAAACGGAACAGATGAATGCTCTCACTTCTCAACTGTTGCTGCTGGAGTCCCGCCTCAAGCGCAAGCAGAAGCAAATCTCCAGTCTGCTCAACCATCGCGAGGTGACCATCCATCGGCAGCAGAAGATCATTGACACCCTCTCGAGTCGACTGGTCGATCATGGCCTGGAAACCATCGAGGCGAGTTACGCTACAGAAATCGACTCGCTCAACGATTCCGACTCCGCAGTTGTTCTTGAGGACATCGATTCGGATAGCAATGTTACGTTTGGTTCCCGACGCCGCAGCAGTGGTGGGGGTATTGGCGGTGGAGGTGATGGCATCACTATCGTGCGCTCGATTTCGGACGCCATGGAAACGAATATCAACAAATACGGTGGAGTCCGTCGCAACAACTGTTACCTGAGGCGACCAGACATACTGGAAACTGTATATTCCGTGGAGGAGGATCCCGAGCCACCCACCGATGTGGCTGAGAAACGTGATAAATTTAAGAATCGTTCGGATAAGGCTTTGAGCTCCAGTTCCACCGAGGGTCAAATCGACAACACGCCTACCAACTCCTCCACGGCCGCTGGAAATGGTGCGCCCACCGCCACTCCAGCCGCCCCCGAGAAAACCAAAGAAATGCTGCACAACCGCAGTGCCAGCACTCCACAACAATGTTCTCCCACTCGAAACGGCTATACCGCCTATAGCGTCAAGGTGCCTAGGCTGCAGACAAGCCACTCCACCGCCGCTTCCACAGGCAATGCAATGGAAACAGTAAGCGGCTTGGCGGAGCGAGCAGTCAAGTCGCAGGTGACCAACTTCAATCGCGTAATGTCCAACCATCGCTCGGTCACCAAGCCTAAGGACGTCAAATACAAACGCATCAACAAAGCCAAATCCAAAAGCCTCGAGGAACTGCGTGGCCGCCTAAAGAACCTGGTCGAGCGCGGCAGCAACATGGACGTGTCCAGCGGCGGCTATGCGCCCAACATGTTGGCGCAAACCGCCCAGTCGTACGCGTGACACTTGCCGCAATTCGGTGGGTCCACGGCCACAATTGCCGCCGTCATTAACGTGGAGTACGCGGAGGAGGGGCGCGAGCAGGCACCAGCTTCAGCTGTGGCGACCGCTGTAGACGTGGCTCCACCCCTGAAGCGCACTTTCGCGAAGCGCTCGCTGACGTTGCCACGCATTTTGGTGCCGCAAGCGACCTATAATTCGAGTGGCGGCGGCGCCGCTGGCTCTGGCAACGCCAGCGGGGGCCGTCGCAGTTTCTAGCAATTAAAGAAATTTTTCATACGTAATTGTGATAAAAAGTAATAATCTGGCAACGACTCTCCCGAGAATCGTTCGTTTTGTGTTCATTTCACGATGAACTTTATGTGAATATTTGTTCCCACTCAATCGCTTTTGTAACATTTGTTTCCTTAATTCTGCAATTCTAATTACTTGCATCTCCTAAGTTGCGCATTTACACATATATATGAGGATGGCATAAACTGACTTTAGTTGTTTAATTTCAAATTAATTTAAGTTTTTAGTTTTACGTTCAAGCGAAATAAATATAAAATTCTTTAACTTTAAAAAACAATTTTTCGTTTTATTAAAATTTTTTTTTATTATTATTGGAATTTTTTATATTATATATTTATTATTTTTATTTCATATAATATACAATATTTTAATTTTATATCTATAATTTTTATACAAAAACTTGTTGATACAATTATTAATTTTTTTACAAATTTTTGTGTGAAATTTTATTAATTAATTTGTGTATTTTTTATAATATTTCTTATAGATTTATTTCATATAATATGCAATACATTAAATTATGTATAAATTAATAAAATTTTCAACAAATTTTTTTTTTTAATATTTGATTTAAATTCCTTTCGTATATTTATAAAATATTTATTTTATTATTTTTATTCCATAAAATAATTAATATATTATATATATAAAGCTTTTTTATTTATTTTTTTGTATTTTATATAATATTTATTTTGTTATTTAATTTATTTATAATATTTTATTTTATTTTTATTATGTATAATTATTACAATTATATTATTTTTATAATCAAACTTATATTATTTAATTATTTTTTTGGTTGCTAGTATTTTTAAATTTTCTTTTTGTGTTTTATATATATTTTATAATTTTTATTTCTTTAAATATTATAAAATTAAAAGAAAATTTAAATCTTTTTTGTTTTGTTTTCTGTTATGAAATAAAAATTATCACAATTATGCAAGGAAAATTCTGCACAAAATAATATCGGGGTCACAGTATCGACCAATCTAATGTGAAATGAACCACCTGAAAAGTGGGTACCTACTGTTACATCTTTGTTTTTCTATCTATCTCTGTTTATGCTAGGAAGCAAAGACCTATTTCTATCTATTTTGATTGCAGCTCTGTCAAACTATGTTCTCTTTCTCGAAGTCTCGCCCTAATTTCAATCTTTTTCTATGCATCTCTATATCCCTCTCTATTTCCCTCTCTCTCTCTCTCTCTCCTTATCTCTATCCTTCTCTCTATCTACCTCTATCTTTCGCCGTCTTTCTCTTTATCTCTCTATTGTAGATATTTTTCATTCTTTTCTATGATTCCCTGCTTTATTCTTAATAATTGCTTGCTTTGTTCTTATATCTTGTCTTATACATCTTTGTTTATATCGAAGAATTGTATAATTTCCACCACTTTTATTCAATTCTTATATCTTATTTAATATATCGATCAATATTATAATTTCCACCACTTCGATACTATTCTGGGGCTTTCCATATCCCCCTTTGTTAATATTTAGCAATCTTTATTAAATGATGTTTGCCACCGGCAACTGAAGATTGTCTGGTTCTAGTTGTAGCAGCCCTATAAATAAATTTCTGTTCTCGAATTGAACAGAATAAAAAATATAATGCTCTCTATAAGCAGAGACCTATGCTTGGTAACAATAATAATGGTAAATTTTAAGTTTTTTGTAAAGTGAAGATCACTTTCATAAATGACCGAATTATACCCTGGAGATTCATATCAGGGATTTCTATAGAAGTGCTGAAATTTGACGGTGATCGATCTACAACACGCATATCATGATCTCGAGAACCATTCACGGAGGTTCCTAACGTCGTTCTGGAAATTATTGCGGCTTTCTTGGGATAAGTGCTCAAAATGTGACAAAGCTGGCGATTTGATCCTCCGTAATTATCTGCTTCGGCAACAGGTAAACTTCGATTTGTTATATAGCAATAGTTTAATTCGTACCACTCAGAGAGAGGCTCTGCTGTTCGCGGTACACTTCATTAGAGTGTATCCACGACTATACTGAAGACGCTAATTGCTGGTCTAATTTACTTCCACTCTTTCGCTCTAAGCTTTATACATGCTAAACAAATTTGAGTAACCTTCTACAGACTGTCTTCTAAAAGAATGAATTTATTAGCAAATTTAATTAAATTATTTATAAAGAAAATCATTTTTAATTGTAAATTTTGCTACAACAAAACAAAAATAATATATATTATATAATGAATATATAAACGATCTTTGTACATAGGAATTTTCGTCAATTTTTTTTACTTGATTTAAACAAGAAAAGGAATCGTAAATTGTATAGAAATATATTATATACACATATAGCTGTATTTTTGTATATATTTAATATATTTAAATTAAGCTTAAATTTAAACGAATATTTACAATTAATAACTAAATGTATTATTTATTTTCAATGATTTTTTTTTTTGGAAACAAAAAATATATTTTTGCTCTTTTTGGGTGAAGGTCAATTTCGATTGTCGGAATTGATTCTTTGCAATGAAAAGAAATGTCGTGAGTACCTTGAAAATAAACATAGTTACAAAGTTGAATTAGTAATATATAGAAACTATATTTAAAAAAAAAAAAATATATATATATATATATATATAAATGTTATAAAGTAGTGCGAAGAAAAAAAATCAGAGAGAATCAACCCTACACTAAAAGGCAACTCTTACTTCATAAGCATAGAAACTAACCTAAGCAGTAATAATAAAGTTTAAGTTGGATTGAAGGGCGTGACGGTTAGCGAGGGATACATAGAATCACAGAGAGATTGTGGAATGGGGGAGATTGGTAACAAGTTGGACACCTACTTAGACAACTTGCGGAGTGAAAGCAGATGGAAAAGTTTTCTTTTTACGCAATATTGAATTCATGAAGGTTGCATATTGAGTGCCTCACTGTGCGTAATGATCTCAACAGTCATTGCGTGCCAGGTAGGTAGAAATCGAAACAGAAAATGAAAGAAAGAGCCATCAAGCGAAAACAACAAACACTTTGAACAATTCCTGGTTTTATGGCGATTCACCCTTCTTTTAGCAATGTTCCACTCATTCGGGTATTTTATAAAATGCCTTTTTTGTCCATGTTCCAAACATTCAGGAATTTTATAAGATTCCTTCTTTTGCTTTTGTTAAAATCATTCAAGATATTTATAAGATCCCTTCTTTTGTTTTTGTGAATGTTGCAATCATTCAGGTATTTTAATAGATCTCTAAGTTCCATCTTAACGATAGACAGTCGAGTATCTGACCCTAAAATCAAGGATCCATTTACCAGAATGGTATTGAAAGTTATTAGTACCAATTTTCTGTGTTGATTGGTGAATTGCTGAAATGCATCCTTCTGCTTCCCTGAATCACTTCCGACCACTTAAGAGAGTTTTTTTCCACATGACAGAAGAAGAGAGAAAAAGTTGGCAATGATTCCTCACACTGGAAAAAATTGACGGATTTAAGTTACTCAACCTATCACGCCTCTTCCTAATGATATGTATGTACAATTGGTCAAAACAGACACTATGGATGCAGGGTATTAAGATGACAATTAACTAAAACCTAACTAAAAGTTACTTCTAAGGTATAAAAATATATATATCCTATTAGAGGAATTGTATCAATGTAACAAAGTGTTTCAGCAAAGAAAGTCACCTACTTATATCAAATGTTGGCAGCTTTCATGTGCAGCTCCGCTTTTTAACAAACTTTACTAAATACACAAGAATATTTTTGTGTAGTTATATAAATTAAGGTAAATGTAAACATATTAAAAATATTTAATGGTTAAGTTTTAATGTTTCATCGTAAATTAATCGCACCGAAGCAAACCCAGCCTCGACGATAAGTTTTAGAGCACAAAACTCGATGCGAGGACTATATAGTAGGGCTGTGGACTCGAAGAAGGCTTCTAGAAGTTTCTACTTTTTGGGTAGGAGTCAGAGTCAGGGTTGAGAGTGTTTTTCCTTTTGGGTAGGATTCGTAGTCAGAGTCGGCATAATTTGAACTCCTCAAAAAAGATCTTCACACTTACTTAAAAATACGCAATAAAATAAAGGTTGTAAAATTTGTAAATAATTAATAAAAATTAATGCAAAATAATTAAAAGATATAAAATATAAAAATTGAAATTAACAGTATAATTCAGTACGTGAAGTAAACTAAATTAATTATATAACTTGCTGTGAGTTTTTAACATTTAAATTAGTATTTTTGTATATAAAACATACATTTAAAAAACAGGGGGTCACGGGTTCGAATGCTGCCCCGGCTCTGGTTTCCGAAGTGCTGCTTTCTAAATCTTTTTCTCTTCGAGCTCCTGCTACTCATTCCCATACTCTTGCGTACATAATTAACTATGGTGTAATGCATAATAATAATAAAGCAAATCAAATCGTTTTTTATATATATCCCGTATATTTTTAATTAGTATTTAAATATTTTTATTTTATACCTCTTATTTTATATAATTTTATTTATGTTATATCTCAGCCTTTAAACGTTTTCTGAGAAACAATTCCTTTGTTTAGCATAAGTGGTCTTATGTAATGTTCTCTATTTCATAATAAACAGATCCGTTTTGAAATAAGAAGTAGACTACGAGTATACACATCCTCAGCAAAGTAAGTTCCACTCTCCCAATAATATTATTTCCACTCTCCACTACATTCCACTCTCTTATTTCATATTATTTTATCACTGCAGGCTGTAGGAGAACTGGATGTGTTTAATAATTTACGTCTTTGGAAGGTCAGAGTCGTATAAAACATTCCTTATTAAAGAAGTCGAAGTCGGATTCGTATAAAAACGTTCTTATTAAAGATGACCGAGTAGCATGAAACCTTCTTTATTAAAGAAGGTAGAGCCATATAAAAACTTCCTCATTAAAGAAGTCAGCGTTGTATAAAACCTTCTGTATTAAAAGAAGTCAGAGTTGAAGTAGGAGACCCGGACTCGGAATCGGTGTCTGAGCCTGTGTCGTACAACTTTGTCTCGACTCCACAGCCCTACTTTATACCTCGACCGTTTATTAACAATGACTATATACATTACTACCAAATTTTCATCATATATCTTCATGAGGAGCATAGGGTAATTTTACGTGGGGTCCCCAAAGTTAATTATATGGGAGTGTTGCGTGTCCTTTATCTGATGGACTCCTTTACTTGTGTACTCGTACGGCTCAATATAAGTGTTCGTATAAACGTCGTCCCCAGATGTGTGCAACAAATGGAGTGGCGTATCACTGGCCTCATGATGAGTTAATGGTAGTTTTCAGTTTGGCGATGAAACGTATTCGGATGGGTTTCCATTTACTATTGTACAATATGCCATCAAATCAAATAAAATTTGTATAATATTTTAAGAACTCGCTTAAAAACTTGCTGAAAATCTATTTACCTACAAATATATATATATATATACACAAATGTAGAATAAATGTAAATAAATAATATAATAATAATAGAAATAAATATAAAAATATTATAGAATAACAATATAAATAAATATGAGAATATTATATAACAACAATATAAATAAATATAAAGCATAAATATATAATATAAATATATAATATAATATATAATATAATATATAATATAAATGTATAATATAAGTATATATTATAAATATATAATATAAATATATATTATAAATATAATTATACATACACAAATAGCGTAAGAAGCAATATTACACAATTAATTATTAATATTATTATTAATATATAATTAATATTACACAATTAAGTTTTGTTCTTCATATACTTCTAAGGATATATGTGAAGATTCATTGTTGTGGGTTGTTTAATATGTAAGTTTTGTGATAAGTCTCAATTATCAACTAAATTACTCCAGTAAGAACCAGCACCGAAATCTGTGTATATATTGCAAATACGGTATTATTGGATAGATTCTGAAGAGACGTATTTTTAACAAATTCCCTTAAGGGAAAAAATCTCCCAATTCATCAGATCTACTTTATAAGACGTAAAAGTGTGCGTTTTTCATGTTGTAAAGTGTACATAAAAATTTAAAAAACAACATGCAGAGAACGTAATTTAATTCAATTTCTTTTTATATTTTTAGTGGAGGATGTAGAATAAGCAGCAAATATAAAGAAATGTGCAATTTTTACGATAATTACAAGTAGTCTCAGGTGTCGGTAAAACATAGAACAGTGATGGAAATTATTATACAACATTAAATAGTGAAGGTCAATTTATTCTACATGTCAGTATTAAACTGGTATTATAATATTAGTAAGAATATGTTAAGGACCCCTTTTCACAAATGCATCTTTCTGATTTAGTCACATCTAAGGCGCTGTTCATTTATCCTTACACGAGTGTTGGAGACTAGCAGCGACTTGTTGGTAACCGATGATATGGTGACTGTGATTTTAGGTCATTTTTGAAACGACTCGTAAAATTCGGCAATTTAAACTGCGAGTGTAGTCAAGACACAACCCGTTTCTCACAGGTAGATAAATTAGGTCACTAGCTGAGCCATCTGAAGTTTGGAAATAATCCAGTGAAAGATCCAACAATTGTCAGAAATCCAGAGAAAAGTAAACAGCGAACCAATTGAAACGATCGATGCGTTTAAATTGATCAATGAACTAGTAATGTGTGATTCCATGAGTACTTGAAACAGATTCTTAGCACGTTGGTTACTAAGAGAAATGTTTGTCCGTCTCCTGAAACCAAAATTACTAGAATCCAAAGAATCCAGGAACCGAAGTCCCCAAAGTTGCATCCAAAGCTTATAACCAGTGACTAAAAGATCGCTGCTACAGCATCACACATATCGTTATATGGCTCAACACTACTAGGAACCTTCACTTCACCTTTACCAGCGTCAAAAGAACTCAGTCATTTATTTCTTCACTAAATCATTCCTTCATTGATTCATTCAATTTACTCTACATTTGCTGAACCATTTCTGCTTCCACATCTGTAAAAGATTCACAAATACCCAATTTAGCCGCATTTTGCCTCATGCCTGTCAATTCTGGGAAGATTTGCGTTCGAAATAATGTCCTCACTTTAATCCCATAAGGATTCTAAAAAGAAGTGCAAAAATATTATTAATTGAAGTTCATGAAATCCTCAACAAAATCTTACTTAGGGAATCATGAAATATTATTTGAAACTCTTTCTGTTCCAAAGCAATATGTAAATGTATTTTTGTAAGATTTGTAACGGTGTCTAATATAAATAAATTATAGCAAATAATACTTATTTAATCATTGTCATTAATTTTAGCATTAGGACTGTGCATGCGTGTGCGTGCACACAAAGAGAAAGCGTATAATTCTGAATTACTTAGGACGAAATGTCGATAAACTAAAAATAAAAAAAATATATACATATATTAACTAATAATTTTACAAGTAATTAAGAATAATATTATAATTTTAAAAATAAATATTTTAAATTGTAAAAAAAATCAAAATAAAACTATATAAAAAAAATAATATATATATGAGTATATGGTTATATAAATAAATATATATAAATATATATATATATATATATATATATATATATATATATATATATATATATATATATATATATATATATATACATATTATGTACATTGAAAAAGCAATTTCACAAAGAATTTCAATTATAGTATATTAAATATATAATATAATAAAATATTAATTATATATTTAAACTAAATACTCAAAAAGAAAAGCCATTTTTATTTATTTCTATTTCTTATTTATATGTATTTTTATTTTATTGTAAATTGAATAAAAATATAAATATATATTTATAATAACAATTGTAATTAAAGAAATAAATATTTGAAATAAAAATATAATTATTATTTACTTATATTTGTATGTAAATTATCAATTATCAATTATCAATTATAATTAATTAATCATATAATTATCAATAATTTATCATATATATTTTTTTTAAATGTAAATAAGCAATAAATAAATTAAATTAAAATTTATTTATTACTATTTACTTATTTATATTTTTGATTTAATAATATATAATATATAAACAAATATATAAATTAATTTAATATATATATATATATATATATATATATATATATATATATATATATATATATAAATAATTTATGATTGTAAATAAAAAATAAAATGTAAAAACATAAATTGTAAACACAATTTGGAAAATTTAAAGCATTAGTTATGCATACTTTTATTTAAAATAAAAATTTAAAAAAATATTTAATATATTATTTATTTATTTTTTAATTTAAATTGTAAATAAAATATTAAAAGTTATTATTATTTATATTTTAGTTTAAATTGTAAACAAAATAACAGTTCAATTAATATTTATTAAACATATAAATTGGAAATCGTTTTAAATTGAAAATAAAATAGTCACATGAAAATGTAATTATTATTATATATGTGAGTATTTCAATAGTTATTTATTTTTATTAATAATTTAATTCTTACCTAAAAAGTAAATTTTTCTTTTATTTTTTTTTTGTGTAGAGGAAAATAAAAAATAAATATTTAGAGTAAAAATTCAAATGTTGCTTATTAATTTTTTTTGTTTATATTAAAAATATAACTATTTTTATATGCAAAATCAAATATTATTTATTTTTATTTAGATTGACAATTGAAATAACGTTATTTATAACAAAACTGCATTTATAATTTTTTTTTTTTTTCTGTATATTGTATAATAATAAAATTAATCATTTGCAGTCATAATTAATTATGATGTAAAATATAATAATAATAATAATAATACTAATTAAATTAAATACAAATTCAGTTATTACTTACTTCTATTTTTAAGAATATCGTATGGATTTTAAAAAAAATTACCCTATAAATTATAAAATATAAAATATCATATATTAATTATTAAATATTTAAAATAAATATTCAAAACCAGAAAGCAATTTATATTTTGTTAATATTATTATTTGTATATTAATTTATTTTTGAAAAACAAATGGTCAGAAAGTAAAACAGTAAAATTAGTATTTATTTCTCTTTTTATTTAAATTGTAATTAAAGAAATAATTAATTGATATGAAAATGAAATTATAATTTTTTTTAAAAAAGTTTCAATAAAATATTAATTATTAAATATTTCAAATAAATATTCAAAAGTAAAATCCAATTTTGATTTAATTCTATTTTTAGTTATATTGCAAATCATAAATAAATTTACATAATAAAGAATTAAAGTAAAAACAAAATTATTACATATTAAAATAAATTGTTAAATAGGAATTCAATAATTAATTATTTATATTTTTATTTTAAAAGTAAATAAAAAAATAAATAATTAAAAAAAATTCGCTACTTACTTAATTATGTTTTTATTTATACTGTAAATAAAAAATTTAAAATTCAATAAAGATTTATATTTAAACTTAAATAGCGAAAACAACATAATATAACAATATAATAATATATAATTCTAAACAAAATAATTATTTTTTTTAAATGGAGATTTAAAAGCTTTTTATGTTGTGATTTGTTTTGTAAATTTGTGAAATGAAAACTAAATATTTAAAATAAAAATTTAATTACATTATTTATGTTTTTATTTATTTTTTAGATCGAAACTTTAAAAGCCAATTTTTATTTTGTAAAATAAAAAAAAAATTTAATAAATATTCAACTATTCCGTATTCATATTTTGCTGTATACGGCAAAAAAAAAAAATAATTATATAAATTACAAATTCGATTTTTACTACGTTTTATTTTTATTTATATTGTAAATTAAAAGAAAAATATAATTATAATTTTTCTTTTTTTCTGTATATTTCATAATAAGAAAATAAAAAATGCCATTATTATTTATTTATATTTTTCTGTATATTGTAAAATAAACTTTATTATAATTAATTTATTAATTAATAAATTTTTTTATATAAAATAAAAATTACCACTGATTCATATATTTTGTATATGGTAATTAAAAAAATATATTTAAAATACAAATAAAATTATTGCTTATTTTTACTTAGATTGTAAATTGAAAATATATTGGAATCATATTTTTTCTGTGTATTGTTTAATAATAGAAAGTTTAGTAATTGAACAATAAAATTTTAATTAATACTTATTTTTATTCAGATTGTAAACTAAAAATATATATATCAAACAAATATAATACTGTAAATTAAAAATAATATTTATATCAAACATAACCTCAATTATAACTATTCTTTATTTTTCTGTAAATTGTTTATTTTTCAATAAAACAAAAGAAAATTCTATGATTACTTACTTATGATTTTATGTATATTGTAAATTGCAAAATAAATATCTAAAACAAAAATGCAATTATTATAAATGAAATGATGAACGAAAAACTTATTAGAAATGAAGTTAAACATTTTCTTGTTGAAAATTTTAATTAATTTAGATTGTCGTAGCCTAACTTTAGTGCCATTCAATGATTCCATGCAAAGATTCTCCTTCTAGTTAGCCAACAACGTTGATTGATGTGACATTGACGCTTTCATGTGAACTATTCCTAAAACTACAAATTTATTAATTGTGTGTGTAGATTAAATATGTTTAAGCTAATTAAGTGGCACACGTGAGTGCAACACTTTTTGGTCATTCATTTAACTTAAGTTTAAACAATTTTATTACTTGTATGAATTACTTTAATTGCTAATAAATTCGCTTTTGAAATTTGATCCAAATTGTTGTCTTTCATTTATGAGGGGGTGGTAAATGGAGCAGGTAAATATTGAAGTAATAAATGATCAATATAAATAAATATGCACTAATTTTGCTAATGGTTCAGTCACTGGATTGTGTCAAGTGGTGCAAAGAGACTTCTTTAATGTTGGTTGAATTAAAACAGTTTGCTTAGCCTGAAATTCTCTTGAGAAATAGTTTACGAAATTTATTTACTTTACTTTTAAATTAATAAGTTTTACTTACTACTACAACACTCTTTACTTCTACAGCACTCTAATTCTACAACTCTATTTTGTTATACAACACTCTTTACTTCTACAAAGCTGTCTTCTCCCACCACACTCTTTACTTCTACATCACTCTACTATTCTGATGCAACATTTTTTCTTCCACAATACTCTATTATTGTGCAACACTCTTTTGTTATACAACAAAATTTACACAACACTCGGTTCTTCTACAACATTTTATTATTCTACCACACTGTTTACTTACACAACGCCCTTTCTTCCACAACATTCTTTTCTTACACAACACTCTTGACTTCCACAACAATCTTTACTTCTGCAACACTCTTTATTTCTACAATATTCTTCCCTTGTACAACAATCTTTATTCTGCAACACTGTTTACTTCAACAACTCCCTTTTTTCAACAACTCTCTCTTCTTCTACAGCACTCTTTACTTCTATAACAATCTACACTTCTAAAATATTCTTTACTTGAACAACATTCTATTCTACAACATTATTTTCTTCTTCAACACTATCTTCTCCACAACAATATCTACTTCCACAACAATCTCTTCTCCTACAATACTCTCTTTTTCCACAAATCTCTTTTCTTATACTACACTCTCTTCTTTTACAACACTCTTTGATAACCTTATGTAGCATACAATCTAAGGAGAAAGGAAACTCACACGGCACCACAGTTGACTTCAGTTAATGCCTTTAAGACACGTGCGTCTGTTATTCTTTGGGTTATTTGTCGTACATGACAGAAGCACCACCCCAACTCCTGCCTTCCTCACATTGCATATGTCGGCCTCTTCTCTGACACACTGTAATAGGTTTATTTAGTGAACAGAACTTTCTCAGTTTTCCCACAGCACTGTTGCACAGAATTTGATTCAACATAAGTCTAATTAAATATTGTTTTCAATTAAAGCCAAGGCAGAACTCAATGCTGAATATGCCTGTAACATCATAAGGATCTGAAAGAAGTGAGCTTAATTTACCCTCTGGACAGGTACAACGAAAACATGTGCCTATAAGAGTCGCACGTGCCAGTCCCTTTGCTGTTCTCTCCTCTGAGCAGTAACACAAAAGGCAATTAGTGCGGCCAAGAGGGTAAATTAATTAAAACGTGCTGTTGTGTTTTTGCGGCCTGTACAGGTATCCTTGCCAAAGGAATTACATTATAACTACGAAATGACAGGTGGGCAGAATGTTTGAATATTGCGTACACAGCAGACACAGAGCAGAATAATCACAGAAATTACAATGCGAACATTTCACAGAAAACAGATACTCGTACTCGTAGAGGAGGGATGAAGAAGTGTAAGAGAAGTTTTGGTCCTTTTGAGGACACAACGTGAGCCTCTGTATTAAAATTTACAAATGCCACAGACAAAAGCAAAACACCGCAGATACCACTGCGTTGTAAATAAATTATTTTGCAGCAGTAATTCCAATGGGTGTGTTCCACCCAAAATAAGTGCAGTTGTTGTGCGTCATAAGCATGGCCAGTGTCCTGAGCCGCATTCTCAAAAGAAAATTCAGTTGTTGTGCTTCATAAGCGTGACCATTGTCCTCAGGGGAATTCTCAAAGGAACTTCAATTGTTGTGCTTCATAAGCGTGGCCGGCGTCCTCAGGTGCATTCTCAAAGGAATTTCGCTTGGTTTACTTCATAGGCGAGGGGAGTGCCCAGAACAGCATTCTCAAAGGAATTCCGGTTGCTTGGCGGCGTAAATGGTGGCAGTTTCCTTGGGTTTCTTTGAGGAGGTCCGTTTGTTCTCTGCAAACTTTTAACTGCCGCCAATTGGCACATACTAAATGGATTGTTGTGATTTTTCCTTTATTTTCGCCTCATTGAATTCGCATCGTTGCGAGTGCGTCCTTCCCTCTGAGTTTGCCTTAAAGCATTTCTGGCTCTGCCAACAACTCCGCCGCAAATTTAAAGCACCTGGCGCCACCTGCGCGGCTCTCACGTAAATTAGCTTCAGTTATCATTAAGTAGGCGCATCAGGTGTTTCATGAAATATTTACGCCTGCTTGTGGGTGGGAGCATGCGAAGCGCTGATGAAAAGTGATTATTTATGCTGAAGGCCCACAGGGTTGCCTCAGTCCTTGGGGTCCTTTTCGTCTGCGCCCAGCGAACTTGGAACAGCACAAAGTGTGTTATTTATGTTGAACATTAAGCGGAGAAATTAATGCTAATGACTTTGAGGCCGACATGCGTGGAGTGAATGTAGAATCTGTTAAAATTGCATACATTACTCATACGCTGCAGTGTGCTAATAGACTGGTAATCAAAGTAATGCCGCCGGCTCTCAACTGTGATTACAACTTTTTGCATATACAGGTGAAAATTAGCAGGCTTTCAACTATGAACTTGAAATTTCAGCCATTTCCTTTGCATAATTAATAGTTGAATTACTGTCACTGTGAAGTGTGAGAGAGAAAGTTTAATAAACTTTCAAAAGTAATTACAATAATTCAAAGAGAACACTCCAACGTTCAGTTCAGGCGTATACTCGAAGAAAAAGGTTCGCAGTATTGGGTTTTTCAGAATTTTTATTGAATCGAGAATGGTTTATAAGTATTAAAAAAATTATACAATATTAGTTAAATATTCCAATGAGGTGTACCTTAAAATCAGGAGTCTTCAGGGGTTGATCATGCTTCCTTATTTGATATACCATAATTTTTTAAGTGTACTTGGTATGAGGTCTAGGTACAAATTTCCTATAAGACGATGGAAAACTTTACAAATATTTTTCAAATTATCGCAAAGCAAAAAATCATAAAGAAAAATAGGAAATTGTTCACCACAGCTGCTGCTGGTGGGGATTTATGTTCCCAACTTTAATTTGTTATTTTTCACATTTTTTTCTAGCTTTCTCTTTTGTAATTTATTATAATTTTAATTTCTTTCTTTATTTTTTCCAACATATTTCCCAGTGCTAATGAAACTTTTTGCTTCGTGTGCCCTTCTTGTTTGGTCCTTTTGAGAATGGTCTTTCGCAAAGTTCTCGGTCATGCCATTAGTGTCCATTTTGGCCTCATTTAAGGTAATTGTCTAATTTTCGTAGTCGCCGTCTCTTCTTTGTTTGCATCGTGTTTAGAAGAAAATTGTGCTTCGAGGTAGGTTTGATGGCATTACTAATTAGTTTAAACGGCATAAGGGGAGCGCTAATTTGTCCAGAGCCGAACAAACTGCTTTGTTTTCTTTAAATATGAATATTAATATTCCTGAGGGGCAATTTACAGTGGTTATTTACAGTAACATTTTGGAAATTTTCTAGATTCCGTCAATTGTTTGGAATGCTGAATGAAGTCGGTTAATAGATAAAATCCCATTTTATAACTTAAGTTCGATGAAAGTTGGATCATTTTCAGCTTTAATGCAACAGTTTGAAACCTGTCATCTCTATCGCATTCATTTCACAGCTGAACTATAAACTCCTATTCGCATACTTCCGTTTTTGTCTGTTATTCATTGTGGAGTTCATTCCTACAAAATTGCATCGTTAAAACAAATAAAGTTCATTGCCAGTTAATTTCCACATAACTGCCTCAGATGCTAATGACTAAGTTGAGCAGGTTACATTCATACTCTTTGCCCATCCGGTACACACCGCTACAGTTTTAGCCCGAACCCCACCAAATGCTCACACGAGTACATGGAATTATTTTCTAAATTGTTGTGTAAGTAATTTATAATTAAGCGCCACTAATCACCATCACCATAGATTCGGAAAGCACTCTACAAATCCGCTACAAGAGCATTTCAATATGTCTCAACGCCAAACATAAAACTAAACTTCTGATTAAATGTAATCCCCCAGCGTTATCTGCAAACTTTTCCAGCCACAATTTCCATAACGTAACTTTTCGATTTGTGAAGTACTTGTACATGTTTTGAAATCTGAGGATGAGCGCACAAATGAGCAACCACCCAGCAGAAAAACTGACTGAGTAGCTATAAGATTGAGAATTGGATTAATCAGCATTGGGCCTCCTGGTGTTGCTTTAAATGGGCAATGAACATCATCTTCGATAACTGGTGAAGACTTTCAAGCAGAGCAAAATTTTGCTGATGGATGTCGTTGAGTAGAAGAGAAAATCGACTTCTATGTGGTAGAAACTAAATTTGTATGATTACCAGCCTTGTTTATATGAGTAATGGTATGATTAAGCGCGAATAAGGAATAGTAAGATATGTGTAAGGTGTGGGTAAGGTACGAGTACGGTATGAGTAAGGTATGAGTAAGGTTTGATTAAGGTACGAGTAAGCTAGGAATAAGGTATGAGTAATTATGAGTAAGATATGATTAAGATGTGAGTAAGGTATGACTAAAGTAAACAAAAACCTGAGTTTTAATGTTTATTTAACCATTTATCAAACGCTCGAATTTTACAGGAGTTTGATGCTATAAATTTCGACTTCTTTACAAATATGCTACTCCAATATTTGCAAGTAATGATATAGTAATCTGTAAAGTAATGTAATGATATAATATGATTATCTAAGAACACGTTAAAACAGTCCATTATTTGTATACCTTCACCATAATTTATTATGTCTGCAAGGGTTTGCATAAATAAACACTGGAAACTAAGCTTTTAGACTCGAAAAGAAAAAGGTTCAGAAAAGATCCTTTTGAGACCATGCTGTGGGAAGGATTCGAATTCGCGACCCAGCGACTACGACACTGCGAGCATTCATACCACCAGACCACGGAGTAATACAAATATATTTTATTACTATACGAGTGTGGCGGTACAGCGATATACCCCTACTAGACTAGTTTAATTCGCATGTCTGTATGACCTTCTTGTACGGATAAATCAACGACTCGTAATAATGATATATCAACTTAGTCTCCACTAATTTGGAGTGTTTTTTACAAATAATTTCCACCTGGGTTGCTTACAAGTCAGTTTTTCCCTGCAGGTGCTTAAGTATAACTAAAAGCAAAACAAAAGTGATGTGTGTATTTCAGTCAGAACTTTACAACATTTACTGAGCGTAATTTTTGAATTTTTTATTCTCCTCCGGGGCTGCCAAAGTACTCATTTAAATCTGATGCAGGGCTTCGAGGGACGTAGCGAGCAGTAGAAGCGCAATTCATTCAACTTGGAACAAAACTAAACATGATTCCATTGCGGTTGAAAATTGGTTGCCAAGCGGAAACTTCAACTTCTGTGAATAGTTAGAGTAGAACCTCGTAGTCATTACTCAAATAGGGTTAGCGAAATTGCAATGAAATGTTACATTACCTTTGTCAAGATTGCTGGTAGGAGGGTCCATATAGGTAAGCACAGTTATTCAAGAATGAAAGAATGGGTTCTATCAAGCTACTCATACCAATATGGCCTAAGCATGGCTTCTGGCCGAGTATCCCTGCCCGTGATGGCCACTTGAAGGAGCACTCTTCCTTCCCCAGATACCTTGGATCTCTGTTTATACAACACGACGTACTGATCTTCTGCTGATAGCTACTCATATATGAGGTACTATTTCAATGCTTCTCTACCAAGATTTTCGTTTAATCAAAACTATTCTGACTTTTTTTCAGCACTACTGAAGCACACTTCCGTTAACTTTATTTTAATTAACCACTGCTGCTTCATTTGCCAGGGTACTAATTAGCTCATCATAAAGGGCAACGCTCTGGAAAAACACGGCGCAACTTTTCTAAGTGCAACGTGTTGGCAATTTACCACAATAGCAAAGCTGCAAATGCTGCCAATGAAGAAGTTTGGCACTTATTGAAAGTGTTTCTGCTCAACTACGCAAACTACTGCGCAAGTGCCTCACATAGAAATATAAATCTTCGCCAGAGTACTCGGGAAACTACTATAGGGCAAAGGTGAAATGGCTGAAATTAAAGTGGAGCAGGAGCAAATCCCTACAAGGGGCTTAAAGTCGTAAACTATGATATTGAGAAACTTTTGTCAAAATTATGAGTGTGCGGATACCGAATCAGGCCAGGAGAAATGCACCCAACCTTGATTCGTGTCCTACAATCATGATTAAAGTAAAATGAGGATTTTATAGAATAGATTTTAGTAAAGCAAGATGGAAAAATGTATGAAGATGGATGTTGAAGTAGAAGTAGAGAAAGTTGTTCGTGCAAGAGAGATGCTGATGAAGGTAGAGAAGAGACATATTGATACAAACTTTGAAATATTTCTCCCAACCTCCGCAAAAGCAAGTCTGTAAGTCAACCGCCATATTAGCCGCTTACCAGAAAAGTGTCTCCAGGATCATGGTGCCTTATTTGTCTAGCATATCCCCTTCGATTGAGTGCCACTGCCTGCCAAACACTTTTTATCTACTCAACGCTGTAGTAAACTAAGGAATAATGAAATAAAACAGACTCGCATTTCCTTCACAATTTCCGTTTGTGAGGTGCTTTTTTCTATAAGGCTCGCAATCGTTTCGTTTGCTCAATTGTTCATAAATAAATTACTTCAATGGAAGAATATTGAAAATATCCTTAAAGAATTCCAACATAATTGGCTCACCAAAGCATTCATTTGAAGGACGTTTTGTCGAACCTGGCTGCAGTTGACAAGAGAGCGGTGAAAGCGTTAGAGTAGAATGAAAATTATTCGTAAGAGTGACGAAAGTAGTGAACTCAAAAAAGTGAAAGAATATTAAATAAATTAAGAAAGAAAATTTAAAACACTCAGAGTGCCCGACTCCAGTCGTAGATCAAGGAGCGGTGGGTTTGTCAACCGATCGTGGTTCAATGGATTTGCATAGAAATATTTTAGTTAATTCAGTTAAGAGCTTGGTAGTCGTTAACACATAAAGCCAGGATTTCCGTATATTTGCGAGTATTTTACTCATTTCGGTAATGGCAGGAAAACTCGTACAAATATTGTCTTCAACGATCCCTCAACATTGTTGACTGCAGGGATTTATATTACTGAAGGACTATGAAGAATTTTATAAAGTTCCTTAAAAGCTCATTGGAACCAAAACATATCAATATCGTGTGCTAAGAAGTAATCATGAAAGATATCAGTGACTTTTCATTGCTCTCAAAGTAATTCTCTCCAAATCAGCAGTTATCAGAAAGTTGCTACTAAGCTCATCCATGGCATATAAAAAACAATCAATCAAGAACTATTCGAAAAAGACCTACAATAAAAAATCGATTTAAGTTGGATATATGAAAAAACCCTTCAATTCAGGAATTATACAATAAACCCAAAAAAAGGTCGATATAAAATCATAACTAAAAATATTCTATTCAGGAAGTATTCAAA
The DNA here is from genome assembly GCA_920105625.2 of Clusia tigrina. Taxonomy (NCBI): domain Eukaryota; kingdom Metazoa; phylum Arthropoda; class Insecta; order Diptera; family Clusiidae; genus Clusia; species Clusia tigrina. The sequence continues at coordinate 64,298,849 of OV050033.1, read as the reverse complement.
AAGAAGATCAATAGAACCAACATACTGAAGAAAAGTAGAAGTAGCATATTCTCCGGTAGAGTCTTAAGTCAATACGGCTCGAATTTAGAGCAGTTTGAAACCGACCATAATACAAAACAGCAGGCAGCATTAAAATTGAGTATTTTGTGTTAGAAAACAGAGCATCATTTTCAGCAAGCTACCCTCATAAAGACTGAACTTGGCTCTTCACCGCACACCTTCATATAGGTTTATTTTCCTTGTTGATGTGAGTAAATTTCCATCTGATCATCTTACATTGGACATTTCACCCGCATTGGATACCACCCAAACAAGTTTAATTGAACTATATTTTTCTTTTTTCTTTTTTGTCATCATTTTATCAATTAATTTTATTGATTAAACTACTTCAACTGATTAAGTCAAAAAACTTTTCAAAAAGTAGCGCCTTCTTTTCCAAGTCGCTTTCGTCCTTAAATTCTTTGTGCCAACTGATGAGTTTCACCTCACGCTCTGACTGCTTCTGCTTATCGGAGAGTTTGTTGAAGTATCGTTCGATGGCTCTGTTGAACTTGTTTGTGAAAGTGGTGAACCCCTTCTCGTAGCTCTTGTCCAATTCTTCCAAACCGTGTTTCTCAAGTAACGAAGCAATAAACACCACCTCCGGAGTCGGTTTGTCCGCTTCGGTGTAATTGTACTTCATCCAGATATCGTTGAAGTCCGTCGCCACTTCGAACAGTTCACTGATGGCGTCAGAGTTGTCTGTCAAATTATCCAATTTGTGTACGAATTTTTCAATTTCATTGATGCACTTTTCCAGTGCTTCGCTTTTGTTCTGCGCTGTAGCGGCTTCCTTCGCCACATTTTCGTAGACAATCTTGCCCTCTTCCAGTGTGGTCTTTGATAACACGTAAAATTCAGCCACAGTAAAAATCAATAACTCCAGCCGGTCACTCATTTCGCCATCCTCCTCCGAGGAATCAGTGGCTATTTTATTACCATTCTCATTCTGCTCGGATGAACTGGACTCGGATTTGCCGGTGGGCAGAGCGTGAACGATCTAAGAAATATAATTGGAGCTGTTATTAATATACGTGTCAAGGCTGGGAACTGAAATTGTAATCACCTGCGCAACTAGGAATGCACTCAGCATCAGAATCGACAACTTTGTAGCCATGTTTCTGGAAACGACGACAAAATGTGAAGTGTTCCACTTGAATCAGCGCTTGAAACTAAATTAGAACACTGGAAAATGGCATTCTTAAATATTATTCGATTACATAATTCAATATCAGTCCAATTTGTTTGTCAATTTCTCTACTGAGAAGTACGCGAATATTTAAACTACGCCTTCACACACACAAACACATGCACTTAAGACCACGGGTAATGAAAATAAATAAATACTTAGTTCGGTTTAAGCTGAGGTTAAGTTTTTATTTTTGTTTTTTTCACGGCACACTTTAAAGCCGTGGCGCGATACCCGTAATCGCATCACAGGCCTCGTCTACAGACCCCGGTAGAATTGTAAACTTGTGATTAGTACTGATAAACATTTCGCAGAAAGCAGTCACTCAAATGAATTGTGAAAAATCACCCTGGACGCTTGATAAGTACCCGAAGAGAGACTTAAAGTAAAGGGAAGAGGAATGCTACAAAAAATTCCTGGATGGACCCAGAAAAGTTTCCCTAAAGAAGCTGAAAATAAATCATGTCGCCAGACAGAAAACTTTTCCCGAAGAAGCTGAAAATAAATCTGTGACATGATTGATGATTGAAGAGGCATGGACTTTAGTTGGTTCCTGGGGCCCACCTGGGGTTAGTGGAAACTCAGTGAGTCCGCAGATAATTTCTGGTGGCAGTTTAATGGGAACTCTGTAATGAATCAATGAAAGTTAATTTTCTAAATTAAGCACTGTTTTGTGAAAGAGCCGATCAGGATATCAGCAAACTTTGTCCTCAGGGTAGGAACGATCTGCACTTACTGGTCCGTCCAATCACATTGTTCTATGCCTCCAGGCACAGGCTTCTAAGGCTCAAGGCACAGGGTTCTATACCCCACGGTAGAGGATTCTATACTAATGAACTGTGCTAATTCTTTACCTTCTTAAAAGAATCTTGAGGCAGTGTAAAAATACCTTGTCATGTTCAAGTTCACCTCTTATGCCATTTTCCTTCATCCTTTTTATTATACTCTTACTGAACGTATTATATTGGTCACCCGGACTTCGAACTATGGGAGTCTGAAGTTTAAGAAAATTTCCTTCGATTGGATTGTAACTTCGTAGAGGCAGGTTTGTGGCATGATCCGCACACAAATAAGAGGAAGTTTTGACACCTGAAAATACTCAACTGCAAAGAAAAACATACATTTGGACCTTCAGTTTTTAATTCCATTTATATCCTTCTTAGGATCACAAGGACAGAACGACAATAGAAACTTTAAACATGAAAGGGTGTAATTTAGTAAAGATGTTAGAATCGAAGAAATATCTGCCAACATTGTCCTGAAAGTTCCATGTTAGGGAAATAGTCCTATTACTGTTGATAATATCCAATTCGCTCCCTTGATTTCCTGTCCCAACTTCTCTCATCTGAACTGGTCTTACCCGAACTTAAATATTAGAAAAGTTTAAAAAGATTTTCTATTAGTGCTCGTATTTTGTCTGAATTTCGTGGATCAGATATTTACCAGAGCCATGGTTCTTCTGTCTGTGCGTTGGGCAGGTTCCCTGTTATTTACCACCACTCTTTTTCTTTCTACCGGACGTCTACGTGGCGACTTTCGGGTTTCCACTGAGTGAGCGCCTGAGATCTGTGCATTAAATGTGCATAAAGATGTGTGCAATGAATCGATCTTTAATCAATATGAATTTTTACCAATGCCATTGATCGCCTCTCTACACGCTTGGTGGGTTTCAGTGTCGATCTTGTGGTGGTCTTTTGGACTGAGGACTTCTTTGTAGTTGGTGAAGAAGGTGTTGCCTTTAAATAAGAACAATGAAAAGTCATCACCAATATATTAGAATGAATACTCGATTGCGGTGTGTGTGCCAATTAAGGCACACACATGCGACAATTCAATATGAAAACATTTATCCTGTTTTGGCTGTCAGTTATCGAATGATTGATGAACGCATCACACGCCAAGAAACAATTTATTGTGCTATAAACTTTTCTTGATTTGTTATTTAATCGTAGATGATATAATTTGGCTCCAGTTCTTTCTTTTGAGTTCTACGAACACCTTTTGTAATTGCATCTATAGTCAGACATACCTTTATTTCGAGACCATCTTCCACATCGAAAATGGCGCCTTCATCATCAGAGACATCTAATTCTATTGGCGCTGCGACCTTTTCCTTTAGATACGAGTATAAGAAATATGCCAAGAGTCAGAGGACATTTATTAACCTTACTATATAAGCTTTTATTTTTTCGATCATTACCGTTCTCATAATCACTGGATTCTTAGCTTCAACTGAACCGCTCTCCGAGTCTCCGTTAAAAGTAGATTTTATTTGTGCTGGGCTCTTTTCATTTCAATAAAGAAAAAAAATTAAATTATCATCATTCATCAATTTCATATTCATTTCTATTTTTCAGTAACATTATCGGGGAAATTTCAATCCTTTCCCAGGAGTTTTTATTCAGAAGGGAGCTCTTATGCTTTCTGGTATTGTTCAACTGTAGTCGAAATACTTATAGCACATTTGAACGACATATATCAATAAATATCAACACTTCTGTTCTGTTTCTTACCGGATTGAAAAATGTATTCTCATCGTCATCGAAGTTTCCGATTGATAGCGAGCGCTTCCAAGTGACATATAAAGTAATGGATAAACGAATAGATTAAATTTCAAGACATAATTGTGTGAGTTTTTGAGGTCTTCTCTTCTGTGCTGGTTTTAGATTTCCTCGCGTTTCTTTCTCACCTGTTTGACTGCATCATCCGAGCCCCTTCTGGAGTTTCTGTGTGATGAGAAACCTCTTCCATTTGGTATGCCAGCCTTTCGATAAACAGAAGAAGGATGATCAAAACGAAAAACGACAGATTGAAAGTGCTTTTTTACCTGTTCTGGTTGATTTTTCTTATTTATTAGATCGTAGATACCGATTGATTCGGACAGCTTCCATAGGACAAAAAGAAAACATGTATTTAAATTCCAATTTTAGGTTTAATCAGACATATTCTGGACAAAAACTGGAGCACCGGAATACTCCGGATGTTTTTGTTCAGAATATGACTGAATGCTTATGTACATAGTTTTAAAAAGAATATCAGGGAGTTCAGTGAGAGTAGCATATATAATGTATCATTAATCTTATTTTACCGGATCGTAGAAATTCCTGGGAACAACTCGAGAGGGTTTCTGTAATACAGTGTTGTATACGTAAATTATAACATAAATATGTTTTATTATATTTAAGAAGCTGCCTACTTTACCTGTTCTGGTTCTTCCCGGTTGTCCATTAAATCATGTATACCGATGGACTCTGGGGCCTGGAAGTAAACATAATTGAGAGAACTTCTCTTAAATGACTTGTCCCACTTCTATACCTGCTTCACTGGTGAAGTGGGTATGATTATTGGATTGGCTTTATCTGGATACTTCACTGAAGCACAGTGCTGTTAATTGAAATGAAAACGTCCAACATTGATTAGAAAATTTTTGTGTTATACCTACAGAAGGACTCCATGTTCCACTCACTTGTAAACGCACAAACACAGAACTCAGGAAAATCCAACTGAATATGTATTTTAGCAACATTTTGTTCCTTTTATCTCTTATTATAGTATGAACACTTCGTCGTTGTCAATGCGACTGATACCAAAGTGTGGGAATTGGATGCAATTTATAGGCAGAAATGGCAGATTTCATGCACTTGTGAGAACGGACTTGTGGGATATTCATGCGATAAGCCACCAAAGACACAACTAAACCAGCTGTAGTCGGTACGTGTTTGAAGGCCTAAGTGTATCGGCCGAGACTGCAAATGGCAGCCACTGGTATCTTCGGAGTTTAGTTCAAATGCAAAATTGCTCTAGACTCTGTATGCATTCCACAGAATGGGTGAAACATGTGTTTTTTATAGATATGATTAGGTTTGACTGAAGAATAAGAGAATAGTGATGGAGTTGATAAAACAAACAGAGGAATTTGAATGATTCAAAATATTATAATGATGAATGATGAATGAAAGAATACTAAATAACCTTCCAAACATCAAAAGTCTTACTTTATAAAAAAATACATCAAAAATTCAATGATAAATTAAAAATAATATAAATTGAAAAAAAGTTAAATTATAGGCAGTTGTTGAAAACAATCGATAAATAGAGTTTATTTAATAATTTTCATTACTTTTAATTATGATGATGCTTAAAATCATTGATTTCAAATTTTGTATGGAACTAAAATAAAAAACACAACTCTCCTACGTCAGCACGTAAGTGAAACTACGGTCGTTTTACCAGCTTGAAGTCGCTAATTGTACGTATCTTGAATTTTCAACGAATAAAACTTTCCCACCTCAGTTCGTCGATGCCCCATCCTCAAGTCGCTATTGTTTAGTATTTTAAATTTTGCTTGGAGCCATAACAACAAAACTACCCGTTCCTACATCAAACTACGTTCGTTTCTCCAGGCTCAATTCGGTAATATTACAAGATTTTGTATTTTGCAAAGAGCCCCAACAATGAATACAACAACAAAACTCTCAAACATTCCTTAGTAAATCAAACTACTCGCTTTTGTGACGTACTTTGAATTTTGTAAGGCATTACAACAACACAACAGAGCGAAGTCGATATTTTGGCCGAGTTGTCTGTGGTTCGGTTCTGCAAACTTAGCGAGCTGAAACTGTGCTGCCAGTCTGACTTTTTATGGGTTGTGCTTAAAATATTTTTTTCTTATAAAAGTATTGAAATTTATTGCCAGTGCTGCGAACTGTATGCAGAGAATGAATTTCGTCGTTAATAATAATAATGTAAGCTAATAATAAATTAAAATAATTCAACAACATCGTAATGTATTTGCAATGTGGCACGCTGAGGGTCAGGATGTGCTCTCAATGAACAAATGTGTGACCATTATCAGGACTATTCATTCCAAGGTGGATAATAAAGTATCAGTGAGTGATATTCCTATAAATAAAGGTATCAGAATTATAACTCATTATTCCAGGGATTAGTGGCCCTTTGCTCCCACTCGGAACCATCGGAATTAATAATTATTATCAATTCTAGGGTGGATCACAGAGCCTCAAAATTATAATAACTCTTAATTTCAAGGTGGAACATAGAGCATGAGGGAATGATCTCTTATAAACAAAGGTATGACAATTATAATAAATTATCATTCATGTGGGGCATAGAGCTGGAGGATATGATCTCTAATGAGCAAATCAAATTATTATTACTCTTAATTTCAAAGTGGATCACACAGTTTCAGATAATGAATCTCACTGTCATCTGTTTACAAAACATTCCACCCTCTAAACCTAGACTGGATATTCAAACTAATTGTGTTCGTTTAATTAGTGTAACTTAAAGTAGGAGGCAACTGTCGACGTTCCTACTTCCTTGCTTCAATCTAAGCTAAAAAGTGCAATGGATTCCTCTGGTGATTGACTGCTAAGAGTATATATTTGAAAATAATCTCTAAGAAACTTGACTCGACCTCAGATTGAACATGTCGTGACATCCAAATACGCGAGTATTGTAATAATATTGCAAAAATGGACATTTTAATTATTTAAATGTTGGACTCGGTAGCTTCGCTTTATTCCTATAATCACTAGAACCCAGTTCTTGTGTGAGGAGTAAAATAACAGGTATATGGAGATCCAGCTAACACCTTAGAACGCTTTGGTTGAGGCTGGTATTAATTTATTTGAGCAATGCGTTGCTTTAGCCTGATGTTGGTATAATTGTACCTCGTCTCCCAAGTTTTAAATAATACACTTCGTGAATTGTTGTCTGCATTTTCTGCATAATTTTATAATTTTACTAACTTTGCAACACGTTTACAGTTTCAGATTAACCCTGAGCGACTTCCTTATGGTTAACATTGGGTTTGGCGGAAGGAAACTCGCTCAAACATACGACTTGTACACACATAGCTTCATTTGGTTTTATGTTTAAGTTTTACAATATTGTTGACAACTTCTAACTTAAAAATTAGTTATAGCATCTTTACAACGCCAACAGCCAGTTTAATTCTTCCACTTCTTTGCGTCGTAATCCCACTTGGATGCCAAACCAGTCACTGGATTGACTTCCAAATCAATCATACGCTTAAGCTGCGCCTTCTGGTGCTCCTCGTCGAAGGTGATCGGGAGTTCTGAATACACTGTGCAAACAAAAGCAAATATCAAAGCAAAAATTATGGAGAATAACCCATTTCGTCCTACCGAACAAGTTCATCAGAACGTAAACCCAGATAGCGGCAGCTGTGAAAATAAGGCCAACGCCCAAATGCATCTTCCATTCACCAGTGGGTGCCTTTAACTCGGCGAAGGTCTGGCAGAAGCTGGCACGGTACAAAGCTTGCTTCTCCTGTATGCTGAGCTTCTTCCAGTCCTGTTTCTCCTTCTCGCGCAAGTTGTTGATTTCGTTGTTGGCCTCACGGAAGCGCACAGCTGGCATGGGGTAATCCAGACGGTCAGCATAGCAGGCGGTGCCATTCCAGCCGTAACCAACAATCTCGCGTTTGCCGATTTTGTCCAGAGTGTGAATGGAGGCAACGCTGCCAATCTGTGTGGAGGTACGGGGCAACTGCTGCACCAGCTGACGACGCACAGCCATGTTGAGTAGACGCAAAGCCATGCTTTAAATTGTATAGAATGCTGCAATTAATACAATATACAGGAAAATTATCAGTTAATTTGGAGAATAAAATTAGAAAAATTGTCTGCATAAATCGATGACCTCAGATGAGGTTAGGTTTATGTAATCAATTGTGTGTACATAGCAGAATGTCAACTGCTGCACGTAAAGTAGTGTTAGAAACGCGATATCATCTACACTCTCACTCGCTTATCCCACAAATGAAGAATTAATAAATAATTATTAATATATTTATTTGTTTTTATTAATTTTCATCTGCGACCGCACTCACTTTTTCAATTCGCTGTTGTGGAAAGCAATATTGGAATGGATCCAACATCAACCAGAGCAGCGAACGTAAGTAACGAATTCCAATTTGACAGCAGGGCAGCAGCGAGTCGTAGCGCTTGCGGCTGGAGGGAAAACAATAAAAATTTATATTTCTTCAAACAATATTATGCAAATAATAATCTTAATTATAGTTGTAATGATTTTAAAATTTTCTACAGCAACTATATATAAATTTTTAACTAATTGTGTGTTGATTAATTGAAGAAATAAATACAAAATTTAATACAAACCATGACTGCATTGTCTCGTTATTTGCAATTCAAACGCTTGGTACTGAAAAGTGTAGGTATAAATTTCCGTACTGTACAGGCACACTTATTAGCGAGATTGGTTATTATACAGCCTAAAAGTATGTGAATAGAAATGTGACTTCTAAGAAATTTTCTGCCATACTGTCCGGAAATTATGGCCACAAACCAACTGCAACCACAAATTTTGTTGCGAACTATACCGAAATTCTGCCGTTACCTGCTGCTGATTCCTGCTCGCCTGGTGTTTCAGCTACATTTGGGCCGTTTACCACGATACGGCCGCAAATGCCGCGCAACCACGCACAGCCGGAAAATCAGCGCTCTTCGAAGAAAGGCCCATTTGACTGCTATTGCAGCGCAACAAGACACGTTGCGGTGGTGCTGGTGAAAATTCATGTGTTGCAAGAAGCTCGCTCACTTGTTTATGTTGTTGCTGTTGTTTGGCTTTGGATTGTTGAGTTGGGTTCATTGTGAGGTTAAGGTGAAACTACGGAAAATAAAGTGCAGTAAATCATGGTGAGCTCCTGGAGTAAGGTAGCACCGGCTCGCATGCTTTCGTTAATTGTGCAATTAACTTTGACGACATAAAGGAAAGCTACAATTGTAAACAGGTTTTTACAATATAACAGAGCAGAATTTTTCTTCCATGGGCGCTCTCATAATTCATTCACAGGAAATATAATAAGGCAATTGTCTCCTTTATACCATGGTGCCAGTACGCGAGGTGAGAGTAATGAGAATGGAAAATATTTATTTTGATATATCAAGAAAGAAGAAGAAAATTACAATTAACATGTCATGATGGTCGACACAATTCAAGAATATTTTGATATTTCATAATTTATTCATGGAAATATATTGCTTCCTTGATAAGCTTGGCGCCAGTGTACAAGGTGAGTGTAATGAAGAAAGGTAAATATATATTTTGACATTTTGACAGCAAATTTCAAGGTAAAAAAGGTCAAGAAAAAAGTCGTTTAGGTTGAATCAAGGTGGTGGTGGTCGACACAAGAGAAAAATATAATATTTTGGTAGCGTGAATATTTCCTGCATAAATTAGCAATTTATATTCAAATTTATATTTAACAAATATATTTATTTATTTATATAATAACTTTTAGGGCAGACATTAAGCTGAATATATTCACAAATTTATTTAATAATATTTATTGTAAGGTTTTTTTGTAAAATATATTTCTCTGGTACAATTTTTGACAGCTGTGGTGAACGCCTTTGAGTCTTGTCCAGTATGTCTACCATATATTGGACACTGTGGACCACAGAAATTGCTGCTAAGTGACAAAACTGAGGCTAAAGGTGAAATTATAGGCAGAGAAACTAATCAATCTTCCTACACGGGTTAACCAAAATGATGTTCACTGCTTGAGAATTGTACCATAATGAGCGGATATTTTTTATTATTATGAAAATAATTTTATTATTATTATATTTTTACTTACGGTTTTTCAAATTCAAAAATTTCCCATTTGCAATAAAACAAAATAATGTATTAAATTTTTGAAAATTGGCTGTTTTTATTTTTAATTTGTCGACTTAAGTTTTTGTTTTAGTTTTAATTTTTGATTTTACAATTTCACATACACTCATATTTAAAGTATATATTATATGTCAATAGTTATATATGTAATTACAAAATATTTTCGATAATGATCCGATGTTTTGTAAATTTTATTTTGTTTCTATAATAACTACAACGGTAAAAGTATTTATTAAGCTATTTTTCAAAGTAAAACTAATTAAAAGCATTAAACAGAAAGATAATAAAAATAACAAAACTGAGTGTAGAGTACAATCTCACAACATATATTTCGCTGCAGGGGTTAATGCAAACCTGTGCGGTAAGATTTGGTTCGATTTGCTCACACTTTTCATAGATAACACAAAGAGACTAAACTACAGAGCCTCCAAATCGCTCTTACTGACAACGGTGACTATGAAAAATCAACGATAATCGTTGGAATTTCCTCACACGTTACATATATACCACAAGGAGTGTATATAATAGGAGCCTTCAAATCGCTCTTGAATTCAACGGTTGCTATGGAAAATATATTTCTCGACACAGAAACTCGTTATTTGCAATCTTTGGTTTATGTGAGTGCTAAAAGCGATTTGGCGCCTCTGGTATATTAAACTCTATGGATTCTAACTTTCACAGACGACCAATGAGAGTGTGCCTTGGTTCACCTCGAGTCAACAGAAACGCTCTCGTTTCGAATTCGTACTCGTTGTTGCACAACCTTGCATTGATATCGCGATTTATCCTTGCAGCACATTTTTAATTCATCTTTATTAATTTTTATATTTATTAATTATAGAGTACATACATAATTTCACTATTTTGCAGAAGTTGTCTTCTAGTTACGTATATCTTGCATTTGATCTCGCACAATCGTGTGCATTTGTTAAATTGTGGCTATGACTTGGATTTTAAATTTAAAATATAGTAAGTTGAAACAGTTGTTTTTCGCTGGCTATATAAATACATATGTATATAAAGGAAATATTGGAAATATATTCTCAAATAAATAAATACATTTAACACACTGAAAAGCTTTCCTTCATATTATTAATATATAAATAATGATTAGTTTCGCTTCGTTAATTCTATGTGAATATGGTTAGTTTTACACTGAAAGTTATTGAGCTGCAAAATTCACATCGACAAATTGGGTTTGATATATATATGCATGCAATATTTACTGTTAGGGTACAAAAATTGATTCCATTTAATAGTGAAAGATTGCTCAAGTGGAGTTTTATATTTAAATTATGTTTTTTTTTTGTCAATTTAGTTGCAATTGCAATTTTATTGTTCATGAGTTTAAATTCATTCGATTTTTATTATGAAGAAAAAATATTTTTTTTCTTTTTTTGGCTACTTTGTTAGTGGCTTTTAATTGTTTTATTTTACGGTTAATATTTTTGTGGCTTATATATAACTTTTATTTACAATTGAAAATATATTTTTAGTCATAATTACAAATTGCTCCGTTAATTAGTAAATATTAGTGACGCATTTTACAAATTTTAATGTATATTTAGTAATTAGAAATAAAAGTAGTTAAAAATGTTCCTCATTCCATAATAAAAAACAATGCAAATGGATTTCGAGAAGAGTAGTAAAAAAGTTCTTGGAATTCAATTCGAATTGTTTGAAGCACTTCCGTAAAATAATTAATAAAAAAATTAACAATTATTAGTTTTCTATGCGCCTGCAAGAGCAGCAGCAACACTGAACACTGAATTATGTTCTACAGGTAGTCTCCAACCCAACCTGCCACACAATCAATATAAAAAGTTCTGCAGTGAATATGAAAGAGAAACTCAAGTGATGCCCACTCTCTTTCCCTAGCTCCCTCCTTCTTGCTGACCAAAAGGTTCAGGTGAATTATTGAGGTGCTGTTGCTGATATAACCATCGCTTAGAAATCCACACCCTATAATAATCAGTACCTTCCCATGCTGAACTTCCCTGTATCGTATTAGATTTACAGCAGTATGGTTACTAGTTAGCTTCTTGTCGGTTAAGCAAAGACACAAACCTTGCATACGTACTTAGCAGCTTAAAAAGGTTTTGCAAGCCAATCAGCTGTTTTTCAGGGTTGCCACATAATGAAATTAAGTGCTGGTTTCAAGAGAAATTTAAGTGTAAACTTGCATGGAAATCTTGTGTGCCTTTCAAGCAGATGATCATGTAGAAGTGGCAAAGGAAGGTACTCGAAATATTTTGTATTTTATAACAAATAAAAAAATTGCTGTTTTTCGATTACTAAACTATTTTCTACAGTGTACCGTTTGCTAAATTTCTTTGAATTTCTTGCTGTGTTTCATTTTGCATTTTTAACAAGTGCGGTAGAGTGCAATTTTCCTCATATTCAAATACTCTATACACAAATTTAGAGTGTGCATATATATGTGTATGTGATTGAGAGTGCGTGCGTGCCTGTGTGTGTGTGTGTGTGTGTGGGTGGGGTTGTGTAAATGAAAATTTCTTGAAAAACTGCTTTCGTTAATTTCGAGGAATTCATGTAGAAAGGAGTGCAAGAAATTTCATTTGTGCAGAGGGTTGGTTTGTGGAGGGTAGCAGGGATGGAGAGGGGCAAAGAGTAAGGCAGAAGCAAGTCCCTGGAGCAGGCGGGAAGTGGTGATAAGTAAGCTAACTACATTCATAATGGGATTCAGGCAGATAAAACCCAAATACAATTTATACAAGCAAGTCCGGTTCTTAAAGTAATGCGATCAAAAGACTATTGTAAACTTATTATTGCTCTATTAATACAAAAATTCGCAATATAATATTCGGGCAACTAACCGGGAACCGCCCACTGGGCATGTGAATACCATATACAATTTATAAGACTTCTTCTTTGAGTAACTGGATCCAAAGATTATTGAGAACTTATTATTATTGATAACAAAACTTCAACATAAACATTTCAGGAAACCATCCGAACAGTGCCCTGTGCATTCCATATAAAATTTATACGATTTTTTCGAGTCCTTGGATAGTATCTCTTTGCTTGTCATGTTCCAATTCCAATTCTGAAATGAGAGACTTGGCTTCTCTCTAAATATAAAGTCAGGCTTTAATCTTCTAAATAAAAAAATGTCCTCTACTGGAGATTCTTATTATTCCAAAAATTTCTAAAATTACCTCGCTCAGTACCGCTAAACTAATTCAAAGACCTTATAGTATCTTGATTTCTGGTTCTGTACGACCGAAAATTTTAGCCTCGGGTATGCGTATATTGGATATTTCAGCAGTCTTGGGATTGGAACTTCTCCTCTGCCTTTCTACTCCTTTCACTCTGCTACTAGGATATCTACAGAAAGTGCTTCATTCAATTTCGCACCCTTTCCAAGCTTTACTCTCAACGTTTTTGGCATATTTTCATTGCTTTTCTGAATGAAGATTATGATGATTTTTTTTTCAAGAGTATCTTTTCCCTAAACAAAAGTCGGTCATCCCGAAGTCGGTTTAAAATGTACAAGGGACATACACCAGGTCATGGAGAGCACACATATATGCCCGCTAATATAAGTATATATTCGTAACTGTATACACACTCGTTCGTACATATATATCCGTAAATATGGTAACCTTTGGGGAAAGCTGTGTTTATGCTATGTAAGAATTAATATCGAAGCCACTACGCGCTAATCCTGTGTTATTAATTACTCGGCGCCCGCTGAGCTGTCGGGCGTTATATTTGAATCTAGACTGGCACAGTCGGACTCCTGATCCTGATTCTCGGAATAGTTGGCCGCCTCCTGCAAGCGCATCAGCATGTTGAGCTGTCATATAAAAGAACACCGCATCAGTACAAAGGATCGGAAGAATGTGTAGAAAAACTCACCAAAGGATCCTGGTTTTCACCATTACTAGCTGCCACACCCTCCAGGCCCACATCTTCCGCATTGATTTGCCGTAGCGGTGGCACCGAGTCCGGTCCATACGGCCAGGGATATGAGTTGCGTATGAACACGGAAGGATCGTTCCAGGCGCCGCCTCGTCTGCCATACAATTGGACGCCCTCTCGCACGGCCTCCACTAGATAAGGTGAGAGGTGATAATTCCAGACGTCTGTGAACCACACCTGTGAATCCTTGAGGCCCAGGGGACAGGCCAGAAAGAGGCGTGGTCCTATGGTGACGTCGCTGGAACTATGTATTTCCAGAAAGCGGTTGATGTGCTGCCACACTGTCGGCAGCCATGCCAACACAGACGCCAGTTCGGGTTGCGGATGTTGGGTCTGCAATTCGAGTTGGAAGAGACGCCGCCTCAAAAAGCGGCCGAGGAAACCTTTGACGGGCTCCATGTGATTGGCAGTAAGCACCTGAGAATATCGGCAAATAAGAAAAACAGCTTGAAATAAAGTGACTGCATTGAAGCTCTACTGAACCTACCCATCTGAAATTGTGATGGAGCTGCAGATTGGTAGTGTTACAAGTCGCCTGCGACATGGTGCCGATGATGCAGGGCAATTTCGCGGCTGGGCCGGCACTCAGTAAGCACGAGAAGACATCACCCAATGCGGAAGCATGATGCAAATTGTCCAATATAATCACAGAGGGCAGCTCCGAGGCTCCATTCGCTATGGCCGCTTGCTCGGCAATGTGACCGAGATACTGACGCAACTCCTTCGAGGATTTGTGATCCACACTGTAAACACAAAAAATGGAAAATTCGTCAGAGTCCCTAAAGAACTTGAATATTTTTACTTACTTAAAAGTGGCGATCGCCTCGGAGGGATTGCCACGTCCAGAACGCGCCACCAAGAACTCAGCCAGACGACGGGCCAGATATGATTTACCGGTGCCGCTAGGTCCGCAAAGTATAAGCCGCCGATGCTCAGTTAGCAAACTGATGTAGCGATGCACAATGCTGCGCGGTATGAGACTGTCGAAGGCCAAACTGCCCACCCCTTGTAGGCAGATGTAGAGCGTGCGCACATTGCCGATAATGTAACCACAGGGTAGAAGCTCCGGGAATCCCATCTCGGGGCCGCGCTTCGCTTCGCCCAGATGATAGGACGTGATCGAGTCGGTGTTGAGGCCCAAATTGGTGCCGGGATCGATGCGGGACACGTAGTCCTTGAACGTTTTGCGCACTATGTAGTCCAGATTCTGCCAGGTGGTCTTGCCCGATATGTATGTGTAAGCAATGACGAACTCATTGCGACTGGCTGCCGGGAATGCCATGCGTTCGTTACCGTCATTGTCGCCGTTGGCGTAGAAGTCGTCCATCTCCAGCATTTCCTCACAGTACTTAGCGAATGAGTCGGGCTGCCCCAGATAGCAGGCAATGGCAATTTTCTTGCCATCTGTTACGTCGGGTAGTTCCTCGACAGCCGCAGGTATGTGCGCTGGACTGGGTATGGTATCAAGTGCGGGTGGTGGAGGCGTCAAATCAATGTGCGTGGTCGGACTGAGTGGTGGCGGTGGTGGCTCAGGTGCCGGTGCCGGCGGTATATTCTCCTCCTCGACTTCCTCCTCCAGACGCTTCGGCAGTTCCATAGGTGGACGCGAATTGCCATCCGCCAAAGAGTAGCGCCTGGATTCGCCCATGGAACCACTGGGACTGATTGCATTGCCAAGAGACGCCTCTGAGCCGGCCAACGAGCGACTGGTGACCATCTTTTGCAGGCGCTCGTTATTCTGCTTTAGCGACATCATCTCCGCGCGCATTTTGTTAACCGTGTCTTTAAGACTCTCCAGCTGCGATGCTGAACTCAACGCCTCCAAACGTATGTCCGTCAGCACCAAGTCTTTTTCTCTTAACTGCTTCTTCAGGTCCTCCACCACGTGATGGTCATCGTGGTCAATGGCATCGATAGGTTTGGCATTGTCGATAAGAGTCACCGTCTTGGCGGGACTGCTTTTAGTGGGTGTGGCGGGCAAAGTGGGTGCTGGCTGTGTGGCCAGAGCCGCCAGACCTGCGGGCTCCATATGATGGCCGTGCCCGTTCACTTTCGCCAAGCCTGCGGTGCTACCCTGGCTGCTCGTGTTATCGCCCTGACTGTTGCTATGGTGGCCATGGTGTCCCCCCGCGTGTCGACTAGTCTTCGATATTTTGGCATTGCGCGAAAACGCTTTGGTGAATGAGCTGCGCAACCAACCCTTTTTCTTCTTCTTGTCCTGCGCCGAGCAGCCCGAGCTGATGGAGTTCAGCGAACACATCGAATCCGAGCTGTGGTGGCGTTGTATGGTGCCGTTGGTTTGATGCTGCTGTTGTTGCTGATGCTGTAGTTGCAGCTGTTGATGCTGCGCTGCTCGGCTCATGTGCTGTCCTGGCATGGTTCCTGGTAGTGGTGGCGGTTTGCTGCTTAACAGGTCATTCTGATTCTGCCCTTGCGTCTGGACGCCCATGCTTTGCATGTGTGCCGTGGTCAATCCCGCCTGGATGGACTGCTTGCGAAGTAGTTCAATAGTCTGACGCATGTCGGTCAATTCGCCATCTTTGCGCTCTGCGGTGGCTGTCAACTGATGCAGACGGGACGTCATGTTGGCGAGCGATTGTTCGAAGGCGGCCACGACATGAGCCTGGAAATAGAGAAGAGAATTGATGAGATAGGAATAAAATTATAATTGCGGAGAGCAGAGCTACTCCTGCATATTTCTGCCCTGTTTCCAAGATAAATTGGGAAGATAGTGGGATAAATTTACTATGGAGGATCTTTGAAAAGATCCCAAGAAAAATTGGGAGGATAATATCATAAATTCTTTTCTGGCAGATGTCGACAATGTTTTATAGAAAAAGAGGGAAGATATTGTTACAAATTTACTCTGATATCTGTAATGTTCCCAAGAACAAGTGTGAAGATGGTATCAGAAATTTACTCTGTCAGATCTCTGAAATGCCACAAGTGAGATATTATAGGGTCAGACTTTAGATTTCACTTATGAGTCATCAGATTTGTGAAGGTCATTATATATGCAGGGTTAAAAGGCAGATGGAATTGAGTTTGTTGCACCTCAGACTGCAAAGACTGAGAAGAGTCCCATTAAACCGAGAACGTTGTTATCGATAATTATTGAACATGAATGAATAACAGGAAATATCAAAGGAATGCAAATATGATCCAGAGTGCGAAAGTTTCAAGAGGACACAGAAGTAGAAAGACGGAGAGACGTATTCCTGTCAAAGGTCAATATGAAACGGATGAGTTCTCCGTTTATTACCCCCAAATTCTAGGGTGACTAAACGGAGAAAAGTTTTCTGTTGCCCTGGGAAGAAAATCATAATAAGGCAGCATTCATGCATGTGGACTCTCAGCGGGGAATTATCATCAATTAGAGACAATAAAATCAGACAATAGCACAGCACACGCAATGTTGCCTTAAATTTACCAATAAAGATAATAACAGTTTTCCACAGCATGAAATTGCAACAGCCACAGCAACATACAATGTGATGCAGCACATCCATCCTCCTGCTGCTGAGATACGAGTAGACGCCGCCTTATCTGCTCTGTACGCAGAGACAGCGCACAAGACAAAGCACGCTTTCTTTCTATGAGGTACGAGTGCAATGTGTCCGAGAGTTGCTGCTGCTGGCAGGAATGCAATAATTTACTCGTATCAAGCAACAGTAACAACGCACGACGCTGCTGCTGATTCTGCTGCTGATATAATGCGGCGTTGTTCATTTGCTCGCGTGCCAGATTATTTTATGAGCTTTCGATGGGTGAGCAAAATAAAGAACAGCAAGGAGGAAAAGAAACAACCAAGATTACTTAGATAAGCGCAGAATGAGTGGGCAGGCAGGCGGGAGAGGAAAATTTGTGAATACAAAATTTTCCATAATTTGCTTTCTTCCTTCCTTCTTTGCTAGTACTCTCCTTGGTTTCGTGGTTGTCTTTGGTATGTGTAGTTTTTTGTCTTTTGGGGAAAATAATAAATGATAAATGAATATTGATGCTGGCGGCAGAGCAGTTTGCCGCAACCTCAGTCGCTTAATCATAATTATACACAGTAATGTGTCATAAAGGAAGGAAGTCAGTTATCCCGACTGTTGCTGTCATAGGAGCTGTTGTTGTTGTTGTTGTTATTGTTGTAACCTTCACAGCGGTTGTCAGGCATTAGGCACTTCGCTTGCCAGCAAATCAGTCACACTCAGGCAGTGAACCTACTTTCCACTGACTGTTCCTCTTCCTCTCTAAGGCTGAAGGCACACTGAACACTGAATAGGGCAGAAACATATTACAAAAGTTCAGCGACCAATAAGAAAACTCTGAGAGCATATCAGGCCGGGAGGTTAGGTAGGTTGGTGCGGTAGACCCCAACGGGAAAACGTTTAGGTACGAATAACGCCCACTGTGATTTAAGAAGAACTTCCTGAATCTCAGAAGATTATTGGTAAGCAAAGCCACTGAAAAATAATTCCAAGAAATATTTCCAAATGCGAAAAATGCGAAAGAAACTGAAATACTATTTCAGGTTCTTTCACAACAGGCAAAAGAGACCACTTCTCAAAATCAGATTCCTGAAAAATCATCTCTTAAGACTATAATTATTCAAAGGGCCAAAAAGGCGAAGAGACTGAAAGAATCTCTGCTGTTCCTCCACAGAGCCTCTACAACAGCCAAGAGCGAGAACCTCTGAAAGTCAGATGATTCGTGGTCAGCTAAGACACTGAAAAATCATGTCCCAAGAAATAGCTTACAAATCTTTCCAACGGCGAAACAAAGTAGACAAAGAAGAAAACTCTCTACAGAGCTTCTGCAACAGCCAAACTAGGGAACCTCAAGGCAGTGGCTTTACCATCGCTTTGCTGGTTGCAATTATTCTTGGTGAGCTAAGACTTCTGGACCCCTTGGTTTTGGTCTAAATTAACCTTTTGTTGTTTTATGTTTTCGTAGTGCAAAATGTTTGGGAGCGTAGAAGAGTGAGTACATTGAATGGAGGAACATATATATTCATTGGTCCAAAGACAGACATGGCTGAAATGCTCAGTTGTGCCTCATTTCTAGGTAATGATTTTCCTAGCAGAAAGCCATGTTTAATTTGAAGCTTCTCAAATGTTACTAGAGAACGAATCATATAAAAAGCGTCTTAATGAGCCATACTGAAATCATTGAGATCATTAACATAAAAGACTCGTCCTCTGCCTGCGTTGCTTGGTCGAAAGTCCGTGGCTTTCACCAGGAGACAAGGTCACACAGTTTATCCCAAGTCTCCTCCGATTTACTCAGTGTGTGTTCCGCCTTAGGTACGCACAAAATTGTTATGCGTAAATTTCGCAGTTTTTCTGTGTTTAGCTTCCTCTGACAATAGCACCACGAGTAACGGCCTCGACACTTAAACGCAGTTATCCACCTCGAGCAGCACTTTTTCTTTGGTCGATTGTCACTGCGGCTGGTTAAACGCATCCACTGCGTTTTATGATTGTCAGTTATGGCTTCCATGTGCTTTGGCACATGTTTTGAATTGTGATTTTCCCCAAAGGAGTGGGGGCAGGCACACTTTGCACTAACGCCGTCTATCGAGCTGAGGTTTACAGAGACTCATATCAACGCTTCACCAAACGAACGTTTGTTGCAGATTCACCTGAACTTAGCAGAGGAGTGCGTTAAGGAATTAGTGTCAACTCCACGGCAATAATGGGTGTGAGCTACAATGCAGCTGATATCAGCCAATCCGCGCAGTTATTGCACCAACACTGCACAACGTGTTCCTACGACCAGTTCCTATGCACTGTGTGGCATTTCCTGCCTGGCAAACTTTTGCCACACACAGGCAGACACTCGGGTAGGGACTTATAAACTTTAACATTCCCGCCAGACATCCTGTTACAGCTGCTAGAGCGCCTTTTGTCGTTGGCCTCAACAATTGCGCACTGTTCGGTTTTTTATTTATCTCTTTTGTAACTCTGGCAGACGTGAGGCTTGCCAATCTGACGTGCTTGCCATAGCTAAGCAGCAGGTGCCGCATTCGTAATTAGAGGCTGTAAGTTGCTCACATACGCGCTTAGTTGCTGATAAGGCGCAGCAAAGTCCTTGATGACTGTGTACGCGGCAAGGTTGCAAAATATCACGTGAGGCAGCAGAACATATTGGTGAATGTTCTTAAGGAACAACCACTTCTGTAATAAGGCTGCATTCTATCTCCCTGTACTTGTAGTAAAAATTATTGCATATATAAAATGAGTGCCATATATGTAGGAAATCCCCGAGTAACTCAGTGGATGAAAAGGAAAAGTCAAAACTTTGGGAGTTGAGAAAGTCTATTTGGTCCATATCAACACAGAGACCCAAAGTTAGTTCCAGTTGCTAAGAGAATTTTCGGTTCTATGAGTTGATAGGATTTACAAACGAAGGATTCAGTCGCCATGATGATCAGGTCGCCTCAGCTCTCTGATACTTGATTAGGAATTAATTGTTTGCAATGATGAGGAATCGAAAACAGCAGAATCCTAAGATGGTGGCAGAATGCTGGTTCTGATGATGACTGATGAACATCATTCTATACAGTTCTTCTACAAGTGTTTGGGGTTTTAGGGAGGTTGTGGAGTCTATGTAGATGGTTCCTTCTAAGGTCCTTGATGCTTTCAGCAAATATTGATATGGTCTTTTAATGGTGGTTGAAATAATTTTATGCTTTTTAATGTATAAAATTTGTAATATGGTTCCTTCTAAGGTTCCTCTAAGGATATTTATGTGGTCCTTTAATGGTGTTTGACATATTTTATGCTCTTTAATGTCTTTTAATGGTGGTTGAAATAATTTTATGCTTTTTAATGTATAAAATTTGTAATATGGTTCCTTCTAAGGATCCTCTAAGGACATTTATGTGGTCCTTTAATGGTGTTTGACATATTTTATGCTCTTTAATGTACCAATTTTTGTAATATAGTTCCTTCTAAGGACCTTCTAAGGGCATTGATGCTTTAACCAACAATTGATTGGGTTTTTAGAAAAGGCTGACATCATTTTAGTGTAATTAATGAGTCGAATTTTTTAACACGTTCAAACATTATATTGCTTTTAATTCTTCGAATTGGAGAGTTGCTTTTTAAGAATCTATCCTGATTTAAGGTTGACTCCACAACTGCACAGCAGCCAGAACCTTACTCCAACCTAAACAAATTTGCTTCAACTGAGGGCAAGGATACTCATCAGCATAATTTGGCGGTTACAGCCAACGAAGTGGAACTGACTTTTCAAATTGGATAGCGAAGCAACCCCTCTGTTAGGTTCAACAAAGTGAAAACGTAAGCCTACGGCAACTGAAAGGATAATCGAAGCTCACGGTAGACTAAAAGTTTTCGCAATCTATTTGCTCACAAATTTCGCTGCGAAGTTTGAAACTTCTTAAATGGTGCACTTAACATAATAAACTCCTTGTTGACACGGCCAATTAAGTGCCCGACATCAGAGATCACAAAAACAAACCAAAAAGGAAAGCAAGCTCATGAACATATGCTCACGAGTTTATTAATTATGTGTTTGCCTGTGTGGCAAGTCGAAGCCGTAGAAGTGCAACTCGCATGCAAGAGGCCAGCTTCAGCTACGGGGGTTCTTCCTATGCTGGAGCGTGTGGCAGGCATGTGGTGTGCAAGGCGCGTCATGTCTGTCAGTCGGGTGCAAAGTGCCTTGATTGCAGTCTGTGCAGACGGAGAGTCACATGAGCTTCAGCGGCAGCCACAGCAGCAACGGCAACAACGTCAGCATCAGCAACGGCAGCTTAATTAAGATAATGATAGCGCTAACAACATGAGCGGGGCGTGTAGCTAAGGATGATCAATTTAAATTTGAGCTGCGCTGAGCTGAGCTGAGATGAACTCAGCTGACTTCAAAGGAGTTGAGAGTGAAAAAAAATGGAAGTAATCCTAACTCTAAAAGCCTTCCACAGAACGGGCTAAGATTAAAATTAAGGAGTGTTTCAAATCATGAATGTTTGCTTAAGTAAATGTCTGTAAATTGAAAGTTGTTCATGTAATTAGAGATATGGTCATATGGTCATATTTTAGGGTCATTTGACTACCAAAAAAAATGGAAAAGGACCGCATTAAGACTAACTATTAATATATCACAAAAAATGATTCGTCTTTCGTGGCAATCTTCCTAGTATGGCAGTCTTCTGGGAGTCGAAGTGTTCGAAACCCGCCCAGGGCTTGGTTTTGAAACGCCTGTTTCTAAATCCTTCTTTGAGCGAGTCGAAGGCCTGAAGGCTGTTTTTACAGTACCACAAAAATCATTGGGGTGCTTGAAAGGATAATGGAATTTACAATTGTTATTTTTGGAGAAGTTTTCCCATCAACTGTAAGTTATGTTGAAACATTTTCGATCACAAGACTACTCTCATATGACCGCCCTATGACTATCAAATGACCGTCCCTTATCATTTCCTTCATATGATCATCACTGTACCCCTGACCGTCGAATATCTCTAGGCAAATACAAAGAGTTCCTGTGTGTATTCCCCACAAATTGCTCACATAGCAACCAGCTGCACCAATTCCCTCCGAGGAATGTAATGTAGTAAAGCGGAAGTGGTGTATCTTGGATTACTGGTGGAGGCCTTTATGACAAACGAACGTAAACTTCATGCCATTTATATGACAAAGTTGTGGATTCCATCTTCAAACGAGTTCACACATGTGGAAAATTTCTCAAAAGACTGTCAAACTATTTGAAATGTTCGCAGCTAGTCTAGCGTGAGGTTATTTTGCGAAAGGACTACAAGCATTTTGCACTCAGCTTTTGAAATATTACAGCAAAACAAGCAAAGCATTTTTACACACAACCATGGACACAACCGATTACGCATTCCCCTATAGTGAAATGACAAATGACTGCAGCATGCAGACAAAGGAAGCACTTCAAAGTGGAGACTGCTCAGTGCAGCAGCGCTTACGTGTACCCAGTGGGTCCAAGCCTTTCCATCAGTTAGGCATGAGAGAACATAATGCAAGTAAATACAATTGACATAATGAAAATACTGATAGGAATAGTGGTGGAAATTTTGATGGATTCAAGAGTTGATGTAAAGATGTGCAAAGTGATTGATTTGGTAGGAAGCGTTACACAAATTTTTGCTTCATTCGTGGAAAGAAAGATATCTCAAGACAATACTAGTTACCTGCCATCTTTATATTGAATGGTGTACTTGTGGTTCCACGTCGGGGAGCCAAAAGAACATTAAAAGATACGTGAGAAATTCAATGGAGCAATAAGCTTTAAAAGTCCTTGCTTGTGAAAATAAGTCCATCTGAAGAGGTTGGTAGCAAAATAAAATTCTGGGTTAATATCTAAATCCATTGAAGATGGTTCCATCGGTCAATAAATACCCCCATCAATGAGAGATGGTGCGATTCTTTCATCCGTTCAAAAAATCCTTCTCAAGTTTTTTGGGAGGAATAAACAAATATACTGAACATAGACTTGGAGAGTTTGATATTCAAAACTAATCCGTTGATATGGCAATTATACTCAATACCTATGGTAGAAGCTTCTTCTTGCTTTGATACATCACCAAATTAAATCTTCGCTCTTTGGAATACGATTATCATGAAGTTATGTGTTGGAGCCACGGCAACCTTTATTTCCAATTAAGGTACAGAGTAACACAAAGCAGAAACGGCAACAGACACAGAATCCAGTACATTTGCAACAGAAACTAAAAAATTTAACGACATAAAATGAACGTTTGGCGACTCATCGTGAGTTGCTTCTGTTCTGTCACCAAACGCTTATTTTCAGTTGTTAAATTTTGTAGTTTCTGTTGCAAATGTACTGAATTCTGTTTCTGTTGCTGTATCTGTTTTATGTCACTTTAAACATGTAGTCAGTCACCAATTTCGATCACAGATCTTCTATGAATACCTCTTCATGGTAGTCTTCTCTTAATTCAAGACATGGTTATAAGATATGAGACTGAGAAGAGTTTAGATTATTGGAATTCTACTTTAGTACTATATTCATACGAAAAGCATTAATCCAAGTACAGTTTCTTACAAAAATATTTAGTATTATACCTGTATCTGAAGGACTATTTCAAGTTTCTAATCTTCTCTCCTATCATTTTCACTTTGTGGTGTTCAAATGATCATAAACAAATCATACTCTAAAAAGTAGCCACATAACAAAACAAAACATTGTCCGTTTTCTAACGATTCCTCAGCGTAGCGGTCTAGTTTCTCTGAAATACAGGACTAAAGTGTCTCCATCGTTTATGAGCCATCATTTTATAATTAAGCAATCCTTTATTTTCCTGCTCCGAGTGTTTCTTCCTGGTTTACTGTACTTTATGCACCATTAGTCTGCACTCAAACTCCCGCTGGACTCATTTATGCTACGTTCTACCAGACAAAGTCCTTGGGTCGTTGTGTTTTCTTTCCCGCATATCTTGCCAGCGTCTTTCAGTGTAATCAAATTTTATGTGTGTTGACTTACGTGATATGACAACAAATTGCGAAATTTGCGAGATTTTATTCGTTCTCCGCAGACCTGCCGAGTAGACGCGCGAACTAACGTGGTTTCGGTAAGTCAATCCCAAAGTGGTGGGAGGCTGGGCGTCGGTTGATGGCATTGTCAGCGAAATTACCACTCGGCGGCGACCGGGACAGGCGCTGCGCTCGCATCTCTTTATTATCCTTTTTCGGTGTGGCTCGCTTTGCTCTAGTTTGGGTTAAGTTCGGTTCGGCAGGCGGCAGTAATTAATTGCGGGCAAACTTTTTAAGCACGTACGCGTAGAGTATTCGTATGTGGTGTGCGCCAATTTCATTTGGATAACACGTCGAATAATTCCATAATAATTAGAGATGTAAAATAAACATCTCAGAAATCCTCCTCGCAGATTGAGCAATTTTTTAAAGTTTTTCTTTACTACTGTTTCTAGCTCTGAAATGCATTGTTTCCACTTACGTAGACGTGCGTGCTGCCACAGTTCTTCATTCGCTCATATCCTTGCTTAGTACTCGCTTAAAGCACTTTTATGGGTTCTTTATGGCCTCTTTAAGCTCTCCACTGGCATGGCCATTATATCGTAAAACTTTTAAATGCGTGTAACTAGCAAGGAAAACGGACTTTATTTGCTGTTTAATGAACTTAAACTTGAGTTTTATTAAGGAGCTGGAGAGAGACAAAGTGCGAGCCGGCAAGAGTGCGAACATTTTATATACGCTTATGCCATAAACTCATAATCATTATGTCCTTACAAAATCCAGGGAATTGGGCAAGGTCTGCAAACTCAAGGATTGAAGTTTATGATTACTTTTATTGGGTTATGGAAGCATGTGCTATAAAATAATGGCATTCAGAAAGTCCTTGGAAGAGAGAGATATGCGTGCCAATAAATGAAAAGTGGAATATTTTCCATATAAGCGTCGACACACTGAATTGAAGAGTTGTGTTAACTGGAGTCACGATTTAGAGCACTTAATTATGGCTGATGACATATAAGTACAAGAATCAGACGTGTCCTGAAGATATCTGAAGACTTGAATAGGATTCCAACTGTATTCGAATAAATATATTCATATCCGAGGAAAAAACTGGTAAGATTTTTACGAATAATATAAGTATCTTTCTTTTATGATCATCACTTGACTCTAACAAATTGGATATGGTAGGCATTCAAATCCTCTGCCGAAGGCCTTCATTAGTCCCACATGATAGGGCCAACAATAACCTCCAGTGATTTCCAGTCCTGGGTTTCCTTTCTCTCTTTGAAGACCTATAAATTTTAGAGAGAGCTACAATTTGGGCAGAGACAGTTTAAAGATCTTAAAGCCAATAAATAAGCAAAATAACAAATACAAAATGGAAGTATCAGAGAAAGACAGAGAGAGAGAGAGAGAGAGAGGGAAAGAGAGTGTTATAAATTGAGACACAACTACAAACTGAGAGTGAAAGAGCCTTAATTTCAGAGAAAGATTAATACCAATAGATGAGGAAACTAACAAACAAAATATAGAATTGGTATACGGCGATTAACAGGAGCGAGATAAAACTATAAAAAGAGATATACAACTATGAAAGAGAGAGAGAGTCACCACGAAACCTAATATCATGGCTTGCTTATCACTTTTAAGTGGCCGAAACTTTTCGTGATAACTGTTTTATTTAATATTCATTTTATTAGAAAACTTCCGACAGCCACTTTTGATATGAGTTCATGCTGAACTTTCTGCTGCCACGCTGGCTGGGATGAAGTGGCTAAATGCAATTAAAATGTGAGTACTTTTAACCATTCTGCAGAATAGAACAGCGGAGCAAAATGTTTGAGAATATAGTAGCTAGCGAGTTGTAGTTAGTTGATGAGGGCATCCGGCAACATTGTGCCACAAACCATTTATACAGAAAAAAGTTCTTGTCAAAGGAAAATGACTAAATGCAAATTTAGTACACAGCTCAATTAATTCTGGGTATTAAGATGCTTTATAATTGGGGTTGGAAGTGGTTGTTAAGAAGTCAATGGGGAATTTATACTGAAGCTAAACAGACAAGAAGAGGAATAATAACTGATATTTAATTCAATAAACTCTTGTTTTAATGTAAGAAAGTAGACCCCGCTTTTGTGATATTATTCTCTGCTTATTTTGATGTCTAATTTGCAGAAATTTCTTGTTTCCCTTCATCTATAATGAGTATGAACGCCTTTGTCGCCTGTTCAGCAAGTCTCAATTTCTATTTTTAATTTAAGACCTAAAATAATGTGGTGTTAAATCATTGTTTTTCAACACTTTGGCATCAATTTATCAAACAAATGACGCCAGCAACCCTCCAAGTGACCGCATCACTCATACGCACTCATGTACTCGGCAGTGTACTCCGCACCAAAGCGACGCAGCATAATAAATCACAAAAGCGTTAAGACACAACTTTACGGCATAAATAACAAAAGACGGAATGAACGGCGGCTGCTTGAATAGACTGGCACAGGCGGCTGCAGCTACTTGGCAGACAAATAAGCCGGACCCAAAAATAACAACAATACAAAAGCCACCAAGTTATGAGAGCGAGCAACAACACTGTTGACCTTAACATAGAAAAATGTAATACGCTTTCAGTTGTGTAAAGTTGTCTAATTTCGGTACCAAACTGTTTGAGTGTAATTTAGACACGCCTCTGGGCAAAGTCGTGAAGTAAAATAAGAAATAATGAGTTACCAATATAAACTAAGATAAGTAAGTGTAATATTGAGGGGGTCGACGAAAGGGGGAAAAACGCGTCATTTGTACATAACCTTAGGTATCAATAACTACGAGTAAGTCCTCAGAGTTGACTTCTAAAATTGCCTATGTGGGGGTCTAAAATAGCCTCTCTTTGGATCTGAAATGGTCGGTCTGCGGATCTGAAATTGTCTGGTGTGGATTATCATGGTCTGTCGAGGAATCTAAATTTGTTTGTCTGAGGATCTAAAAGTGCCTGTCAATCTTCTGTAGCAAGTAGTATGAAATACGACCTCAACTAATCTAATCTAACAACTAACAAATCTAACCTTCAAATGAAACACTGACCGATTAATCTCTCCAATGGCATTGAAACAGAGCAAAGACACTCAGAGTCTGAAAAATTGCATTATCGTTGGTCAGTATGGAGAGTGAAATTTTATCGTAGAATTAAAACCATTGTATTCGTGTAACTCTGAGGCGGTATAGACCCAGACTATATACAAATCCGTAGAGTATAATATCCAAAAGGATATTTAGAAAGATATCACAAAATCCTTAATATCTCTTTCAATATATTTTGATACTCTGGTAGAAATGATCTATAGACTAATATAAAAGAGACTAAGATCTGGCGCACTGAGAAAATATTCGAGACCCGCTATAACCTCCATTCGCCATACCAAATTCACTAAGTGTATAAGAGATTCGGAGTCTGAAAAACTTCATCATCGGGGATGAGTAAGGGACTATGCAAATTTATGATAGAAGCTCCTGTGACTGTGAAATAGTTCCGACTGAGACTATATAAAAACTTGTGGATACTAATCTCCAAAAGGATATTTAGAGACATGTCAAAAATTCCTTAATGTTTCTTTGAACATAGTTTGATACTCTGATAGAAATGATCTAATGGCTTATAGAGGTTATTTGAGAGAATGGTCTGAAATTAAGGACAGATGCACTGAGAAAGTACCAGAGACCCGCTATAACCGATTCGCTATTCAGAATTCACTAAATGTGTCTTATTTTGTAATTTGTTTGGGATTCCAATAACAAAACTTGTCGATGTCACTATAATTAATGACTTGAGATGCCCTCGCTCATTCAACTTAACGAGCAGGAACTGTGCTGCCAGGTGTGAACTTTTTGGATAGGATTTTATGATTATTTTTTGCTCTGGTCTTATTTCCATTATAAAAGTGGCCCGAAAAATTATCTTTTGTTTCATTTCTCATTTAATGTTATTTAAACTCCCGTTTGTTTTTATTTACCTCAGTTGGAGTTTACTTCATATTCTTTGGGATAATTTCAAATTACTTTTTGGCCCTTATTCCCATATTTAAACCTTAAATCAGACATCAAATCATGAAAGTCAATTCAACTGCCTCCTCCTCCTCCACAAAACCCTCCTCATTTCACCAGCTTCGATACAAATTATTATGCATAGCAGTCCGGCGCGTGCAGCGTAATTACAGAATTTAAACGACTCGTAAGTGCAGTCGCGCTGCATTAAATTGAAAACAAAAAACTTAACGAAACTCTGCTACCTCAGTGGCTTTTATCTGAAATGATGCAATTTATGGCCTCCCATTATTATTTTACTATTATTTATATGGAAATATGCAATTTTTATTAATAGACGATATCTCTCAATGAAGTCAACCGACGTCAATTGTCGTGCGATAGTTGCCAATTTGAATAACTTAACGAAGCAATTGCGCGCAAATGGTTTTCAATTAAGCCGTGCTATGATTCTACTATTTTGTCAACCTCTTAAATGGGTCTTAAATGGTGCGATTGTTAAGCAATTTAAAGAAAATTTCAACAAAGTTCAAGGTTACTTATATGTTCGTTGAGTTTCGTTAAGTGCTGTTGTAGTATTTTATTTCTCTTTTATGACTTTATTGTTTATGGGTTTTAATTTCAGGTATCAGCAGGTGTACGTGTTTACTTTAGCAGCCCCACACGTTCCTTTGTTTGCGAGCTTTCGTTGAGTTTTCTATGACGGCAGCAGGCATGTAATTAAATTAGTCTACTAATAATAGCAGTTAATTAACAGTAAACCCGTAATAATGGCAGCCAATTAGGCGCAGAAATTGGCGTGTGTTTAACATAGGAATTAACACCAAAATTGTTTCCTTCTCTTTGTGGCAGACTGCTGAGATTCGACGTCGAAGACACGGAGAGGAATTTATGAATGCCATAAGCGGAAGTGTTAACTTAATGAAATGAAATGGAAACATAAAACTATTAAATAGCAAGAAAACATTTAAAGACATTAAGTAACTTAACGAACAAATAAATCGCTTTATTAACAAGCTTAGCTAGTTTATTTACACTTAAAGAACTATGAAAATGCTTCATTAATAAGTTCAAGTATATATAACAAAACATTTCTATAAAGGTACCTTTGGTAAAAGGAAATTTTTTCAAATTAACGAAACAAAAAGCTTTGAATTTAGTTTAGTATCATTATTGTATCATTTGCTCCTTGGAAAATATGCCTAAATGTGAGATTTGACATAAAATATACGTTTTGAAGCTTTACGAAATTTGACGACACTTAACGAAATTTGAAAAATTACTTTAATTGTTAATACGTTTCTATAATATACTATAAATATTCTCGATAATGTTACTTCCCAAATAAATTGAGACGACATTTCAGTAACTTAACGAAGCTGTGTCTCTGTTCCTTATAACTGGAAGTAACTTTCAGATAAATGGTCGGAACATTAAAATAATCCCTGAAGGTTAACTTTACTTTAAGCAAAATTTCTTTTCAGTATAATTAACGTGACTATTTTTTCTCTTCAAAACTTGACGAAACTTTTTATCGCTTCAATTATTACTTAACATCATAGTATTCCTAAAATTTAACTGGACAACAACAAATTTAAGAAAAAACACACTTGTGCAAGAGAACTTAACGAAACTTGGTTTGTATCGGATAACTTGACGAAACATTCCACATAAAAAAAAATGTCTAAAAATAAAATAACTATTAAATAGCAACAAAAGTACATACAGTTTTAAGAAAAGAATGCCTTCATGAAACCTAACGAAACTTGTTTTTTTCGCAGAACTTCACGAAACATTCTACACACAAAAAATATTATATAAGAATAAAGTAACCATTAACTTGAAGCGAAAATACACACAATTTAAAGAAAAAAACACCTTCATGTAACTTAACGAAGCTTGTTTCGTCTCGGAGATATTGAAGAAACATTCTACACAGTAGAAAATGTAATTAAAATTAAAATACTTCCAACAAGAGTGCATATAATTTTATTAAAACACACCTTAATGAAACATAACGAAACTTGTATTCTCTTGCTGAACTTAACGAAACATTTCACGTAGAACAAAATTTGATTTGAAAATAAAATAACTATTAAATTGCAACTAAGGTACATGCCACAAATACATTTATGAAACTTAACGAAATAGTTTTCTCTGTTAGAACTTAACGAATCATTCCACATTGCAAAAAATATATTTAAAAGAAATAAAACTCCTAATTGGCAATAAAAGTACATATAATTTTAAAAGAAAAACACTTTCATATAACTTAACGAAACTTGTTTTTTATCACATAGCTTGACGAAACATTCCACACAGAAAAAATTTTAACTAAAAATAAAATAACTATTACATTACAAAAAAGTCACATACAATTCTAAGAAAAAAACACCTTTGTGAAATTTAACGCAACTTGCTTCCTCGCGCAGAACTTGACGAAACATTCTAATCACAAACAAAATTTATCTAAAAATAAAGTAACCATTAAATTGCAACTGAAGTGCGCGCAATTTCAAATTGAAAGCCACCATGTGCAACTTAACAAAACTTGCTTTAACACATTTGCTACTTCCGTCTCAATGCAGCATGACTCACGGGCAGCTAATTGGACTCAAGTGTTTGTGCCGCTGCTGCAAGTATTTCAAATAAACATGAATGCGCAGCACTCCGCCACAACGAAAAAATGCCAGCGACTTCGTTGTAAAATGGAACAGCATAAAATGACACCATAGAATAGCAAAGCAACAACAACACCAACAGCAGCAGCAAAAACAGCAACACGAGCACCCTCAAAAGTCAATACTCCACGTTGAACGTTAAAGCCAAGCGTACACACGAATATTGCACTCCAGTCGCACAAAAACTGCTCGGCATAACGAAGTGAAGCGTGGAGTTGTTGTTCCACATCAAGTCACACCCCTGACCAAGAACGCCACGCAATACCACCAGCAACAAACAGCAGCAACACTTAACGAAACAACACAAACGCCAAACGCGAAATCCACTATTTTTTGGCAAAGCAGTCAGCAGCCAGCAGCACCGTTTGGCTATAGAACTGCTGCATTTTAGGGAGCATAAGGAGCAATAAGCAATGATATCGTTCTCGTACATTGTGCCAACTGTAAAAATGTGAATTTACAATAAAAACTCTCGTTAAATTAACGAGATAACAACAAACAAACAGAGAAACACAGACGAAGGAGAAAAACAGACGAAGGAGAAAACGAGCAACATGATTGAAATGAAAAACAGAATATGGCAAAAATGGGGAAAAATGGAAATCTCACGATTTAATTTGGCTGCCTGGGATGGCTCAGCATGGCTTGGCATGGCAGACAGATGGCAAGTTCCGTCTCCTCTTCAGCCCGCGGGTCTTGTTGATGCCCACCACTATTTGGTATTGGGATTGCTTTGTTTTTCGTTAAGTTTTGCTGCTCTCTGCCACTCATTCACTTACTTAGCGAAAATTTAGAGTTGCACTTTTGCATTTGTGTAACCGCCACGGTGGCCGCCTGACGCGGCAACGTGACCGGCGAGGTTCAAGTTCAATAGCACTTAAATTGGTTTCCCTGCATGTGCTTCACGCCAATTGGGAATTCATTAAGTGCTTTGGAGTTCAAAGAGTTTGACGCACAGAGGAGTTGCATTTCCCAATTAAACGCTTCGTTAAGTCGAAATATTTTCAAAGCTGTGCAAACTTCTCGATAGACAGTGCAAATTTTCGAGCTGGTTCATTCATGAACTGAACGAGGGAGTCTAAGATCTATTGGAGGCATTGTGTAGCACACATGCAAGCAAGTGGTGAGGTGTGCATATTTAATAGAACTTGGCTAAGAGCGTGGATGGTGGTGTACGTAAAATGTTTATGCCACAAAACTCTCAAACTTCGGAAGAGAGCAATCATTTTTTATTTAAATTATTTTACTTTTTCTCACTCTCCAAGTCATCGGTACTTATTCTGAAAGTCGGAAGCAAACTCGTCTACTCTTGACTTTTGGAATAAAGGTATAACTATTTAGAGATTTATAGATTTCATCGGAGGGAGGCGAAAGAGGGTCAATTCAGCAAATTATGACGTTGTTGTTCGGAACCTAATTGGGAAATAAATCCATCTATTCATGACTTCAAGAATGATTTGGAGATTTGATACCAGGGAGGTAGACTTTATATATGACGATGCTGTTGTTTGTCTATTCCTGTCCTTTGGAATGTTGGAATACCTAAAGGAGAATTGGAGATTTCATCCCGAGAAGGGAGATTTTAATATATGTATGATGATGTTGTTGTTCGGAACCTAATTCGTTTATTCATGACTTGAATGAAATACTGTTTAGAGATTTGGAGAACTTATCCTAAGGAAGGAGAACTTAATATATAACGATGCTATTCTTGTAAAATAAATTCGCCTACTCATGATTTTAAGAATTCATCTCTATTGAATGATATGGCACTTCATTCTGTGATGTTATTGTTGCTCGGAACCTAATGAATTTCTTCATGACTATGAGAATTAAAGTCGGATTGAGTCTAAGAATGTAAGTCGGAATGAGTCTAAGTAGATATTTTCCAAGTTGTGAAGTTTTAAGTTTGATGAATTTCAAACTCACTAATAATTTTGTTCATGATTCAATGGTAGGTATGGGCGCCGGTTGCCCGTCCATATCACTCAGTCAGTGGCACTATTGTACTTTTAATTTCCTTACTGACAAATATAATAGTCATTCTATGATAATTAACCCTTCCACACAACTGTTCCTTAGATGATGATGCTGCCATGATTTGGGGATGGAAGATTTTGTTGATAATACAGGCAGGAAAAATGTTTGACACTCCAAAGACTGAGTCCGTCATACCATGGTATTTGCAACTTCCTTGCTGACAGATAGAAGGGCCCAGATTTTATCACTAATCACCGATTTGTATAGAAACATACAGTCTAATATAAAGTGCTCCAAATAACACCTCAATCAATGACCCATCCCTTGACTTCCAGTAAATGACCACAAACGTAAAGAATGATCCATCACGTAAAGAATGACCTTGACTTCCAGTAAATGGCCAACAAATTTTAACGATTTAGTCTGGGAAGTATCCGACAACGAATCATCCTCTCTTAACAAGATTTTCTTAATGATGTAGCATGGGGCTTGAGGACAGATGTTCGAGGCATAGTTCAACTGATCATCATAAATAATTTGTTTTGTGAATTCTGGATTATATCTGAAGATATACACGCATTATAGAAAATCTTTCTAGAAAAACTGGACAGAAAAACTTCACATCGGAAGAGATTTGTATTAATCCAACCGAGTAGTTTCTGTCGAAAGACCATGTCCTGTTTTGCTTTCTTTCCTTGTGGGAGTTTATAATTTCCGCACTGAACTATATGCTTACTTCCATTGTACTCTCCATAAATCTGTCCTCCCATACGCTGTGTTTCTAGTAATTTAATATGTTTCAGCCTTTAAAACTGAGGAGAAATGGACAAATAAATCAACGAACTGCCTACGAAATATTTCTGCTCTAAATTTGACATATGCCCGCAGGCCTTCCGATTGTGTATATATGTGTGTATAAGAGGGCGTGCGTCAATGTGAAAAACTGTTAACGAAATTTAAACATATGCTGTAAACTGGAGAGCTGTGTTGCATCGCCCGTGGACATATGCGCCACACATTGACGAGCGTATCCGCACCCACCTTTGACCTTACGGTACGGTTTGCGTGGTTGCCCTCTTCCTACTTTCTTTTTTCTGTTCTTTTTTGTGTTTATTATTTTTTGTTATGTTCTTTTTTGGTTTTTAATGATTTATGTCAAGTGCCTGGCTTGACGTTTACAATTTACTACGACTTCTGCTTTATTTGTGCGCCGTTGTTGTTGTTGTTGTAGCTGTTGCTGCTGCAAAGTCGAATTGAGAAAAAATTCTGAGCCCAATGAGTGGAAACATTCTTCGCAATGCGGGGCATAATTAAAACCGATATAAAAATATTTTCAATTTTTAAGAGGATTAGAGGCAGGGATTTGTAGGCATAGCAAGAACACTGATTTACAATGTACCAACAAGAATGTGTGCATGAAAAGATTGAAGTACAGCTGGAAATGGTGGGAAGGGAGTTATACAATTTGGAGTCACGAGTGGAGTTTAAGAAAATACAAAATTAAACGGGGTTTAGAGTTGTCTATAAATATTCCTAATGTTCCCTTCTAAAGCTTAAAAGTTTCGAATAGATTTCAAAAACAAACTTAATTCTTAATTTGTATCGATCTTAAACTTCAAATCCGACTTCTATCAAGTAATATTTGCAAATAATGAATCTGAGCAGATTCTTTTTACTGAGGCGAAGAAGCACTCCTCGAAAACATTTCCACTTGGACTAATACTAACCAAGTAATGATTCAACGACTCAAACTACATAACCATGCACTAGAAGTGGCTGAGAAACCGACTATAACTCTAGAAGCCAGATACTAACTAAACCCATCACCAAAGAGTGGACTAATTTATATGTTCCATGAGAATTTTGGAAACCAGGGACTAAAGGATGAAACAATCCATTATGTAAGTCCACTATGAAAAATTCAGTATCAAAAAGTGGTTATGGGAAGTAAAAATTTGTGGTGTTACTGAAGAAGGGTCAATTAAATTGTGGTGGTCGTCGCCCATCATTTTCCTTTTCTGCGGAACTACACACGGAATTAAGCTGGTTGTTTGATAAGAGCAAGGCATGAAATGGGTCAATATCTCTTCTTTATTCTGCATTCCCTCATTTCTAAAGTGCAGCTGTTGGCTACTTTAGTTAAGCTTATTACATTTATCCTTTCCAGCAGGTTTCTAGGTGACCATATGTGTGTGTGAGTGTGTGGGGGGAAATCTTCTTTTAAACCTCAACTGTGCACATCATGCTCATCAAATTTATTAGCTACAAACTGTCAATAAATCTAACACTATTTCAGAACTTAGCAACTCAATACTTCATTAAGCAGCTTATAGGATTTTCTATTCTCCCACCCCCAAAGACACGAGCAAATCTTCTTCAGCTGTCAATGATATTAAAAGTTTGCGTATCTTTTGATGCCCAACAAACAGCAGAGGCGTCGGAAATTAATGACTCTATACTTGGACGCTTCAAAGCAAACAAACAAAGCAGCGCTTTCATAGTCGCACACAGAAAGAAGCAGAGAAAAGCGAAAAAGACGGCAACAACTTCAGCCGCTTGGCTGTGTGTGCCACACTACACTAGGCTACACCACGCCAAGCTGCATCCAGCCAGCATAATGCTCATAAAATAATTTATAGACTAATCCGTTTTGATTGCTTATGACATTAATGGACGCGTCCACAACGTGCCGAAAGAAACCGAAATTGCTGGCCTAGCAGGGGGACTCTGGTGGCCTCTCGGCGGTGGAGAAATGGCACAGCGTCAATTGACGCAGCCGCACTTGCAGCCAGCTTTGCAAACCGCACCATCGCTTTTCCACCATAAATTGTTTGATCTTTAGCCGACCAGCAGACTCAGAGCGGTGCACGCATGCGCACAGCCCGCTTCATTATTTTCGATTAAATTAAGTGGAGATGAGTTTTCGCGGCACTTGCGGAAAACCAACCGCGAAACCGCCAAACAAAGTGGCGAGCAAATCCAACCGGTGTGGCCGGTGAACTTTACCAAAGGCCACTTAATAATGGTTCTCACCTGATCTGGTGTCGATGGTAATACGAATCTACATGAGTGTTGATTGGAAATGAGAAATTGGTTGATTGGGGTTTCTGTTCTTCACTCTGAAGTATGACGATTTAATTAACGCCTCGTCAGTTTTCGTTGGTGTCTTTGACATATCATTTGTGTGTTACGCTTGGAACGAGGCACTGCCCAAAGTGTGGAGACACTTGAAAATTCTACCAAGTGCGCGTCAACATTTTAGCTTGGAACGGTTTCGGTGTAGATTTACTCGTGGCGTGCGGGTTCACCGAACTGAGTCATTTCAGTAATTGTTTAGCTTCATTGGCACAAGTAAAAGTGTCAAATTTGAAAGTCAAATGATAAATGATAAACGAAATTTGTGTACGTGCCCGGAGGCGATTTCGGTTTCGCAAAGGAGCGCCACACTGATGTGAATACCGGGTGTATTAACTAAGAGTAGCAGGCGACTAGAAACTGGGTGTTTGAGCTGAGCAGAAATTGATTAATTGACATCCAAGTCAGCTCTTCAGTTGCAAATATGTTTACTCTAAGAACATTTAGTCATGGCTAAATTTAGCTGGTTTTAACAATTATTCTTTAGGGACAAAGACTGAACACTCAAAGGTGTTCTTAACTAATGTTAGAGGGACAGGTTTTATAACAGGGGATAATAAAGATGAATAGCGACCAATAAATACAATATATAATATAAAATAATTCCCAAGAGATAAATTGCATTCGAGCTAAAAAAAGATATCTCAGGAAAACTAAAATGGATCGTAAATGACAAGAGTCGCAAGGAATTGAAATGAAAAACTTTATAGAGAACCTAATAAAATACTCCTACGTCTCCAAAAGAATTGAAATGAAACAATTTAGAGAAAAAACTCGAGTTCCCATTAAATACTTTTCCATTTCAAAGGACACTTGAGTCCCCCATTAAATACTTCTACATCCCAAAAGAATTATATTGAAAAGTTCTACAGAGAAACCTTGAGTCCCAAAAAAAACTAAGGAATTAAAATTGAACTCTTTAGAAGGAAAACTTGAGTCCCCATGACATATTCCTATATCTAAAAATAATTGAAATGAAACGATTTACGGAGGATACTTGAGTCCCAAAATAATTGAAATGAAATAGCTCACAGAGAATATTGGAATCCTAATGAAATAATCTTCCATCCCAAAGTAATTGATATGAAAATTTTTATAGAGAAAAGTTGATTCCCAATGAAATACTCCTATACCTCAACGGAATTAACATGAAAAGTTCTACAGAGAAAATTGGAGACCGAATGAAAAACTTCTATATCCCAAAAGAATTGCAATGAAACGATTTACAGAGAACGTTTGAGGCGCAATACTCCTACATCTCAAAGGAAAAGGATAGAAAAGTTGTGGAGAAAAAAATTGAGTCCCAATGAAATACTCTTACATCCCCTAAGAATTCAAAATAAAATCTTTAGAGGGAACACTTGAGTCTCCATTACATATTCCTATATATAAAAATTATTGGAAGAAATGCGGTTCGAATGAATATAATACCAATAAGAAATTTTAGGAAGAAAGAAATGCATCTGCAGTGGAATTTTTGAAGAATTCAATTCGCATCAAAAATTGAGATACTTGCAAGCCCCCGTCACTGGAGACGGGAAGAAACGGAGAAAGATTCTTTATCATTTTTAACCTTTACTCACGATACTTTCGTCATAGAAAAATGTTTATCAAAACTTACCTGCAAAGAGAAGAAAATTTACATAATTAGTAAAATATTAAAAATAGAATCGATTAAAATATTAATTAAATTATAATAAAAACATCAGATTGGTTCCGTAAAACATTTCAAGAGCGCAGTGCTGAAAATGCTTTTCAAATTTTTCATTACAAATAAAACGACAATGACAAAAGCCAACGCGAAATGGCCGCTGAAAAATAGTTTTCCGCTAGACGCAACGGTGAAATGCAATTTTCTAAATTCGATTTTTCAAATGAATAATTCACCAAAAATAAGCACACAAAAAATTACACCCAAAGGGAAAAATTAAAAAAAGACACGCAAAAGAGAGCATACTCGTACAGTAGGAAAACGTGAATTTGTTTGAAATTATTCCAACGCAGCGGCGAAATTGCTGCACACCAAACAAAACATCCACCCGGGTGCAAGTAGAGATGCTCACATATACACTCACACTCTTCCCCCGAGCGAAACAGCGACGCATGCAGATAGTTTCTTATGCGGGTGTTATATTTGCTGGGTCCTAGTTGGCTCTTTACTCTCTTCGAAGTAATCATAATAACATAGCCTTACAGAGGATCTAAGCATAATACAAAGAATCTAAGTTAAGAGAGTCTTCTTTTAGAGTGATTGCTCCGACATAAATTACAATGGAAAGAGCGATAAACTAAGCTCTCTATTCAGGAGCGATCACCCTAATAACCTTACAAAGGATCTAAGTTAAGAGAGCCCGCTTTTAGAATTATTACTATGACAGGAGCGTTTGAATAGAGAGCTTAGTCGCTCTTTACAATGTAAATTATGCAGCAATAACTCTAAAAGAGAGCCCGCTCTCTTAACTTAGATCCTTTATATTAAGTTTAGATCCCTATTCAGAAGCATTCGAAGTTTATAATATAGTAAATTCTTATAATCCCATCAAACCATATGAAAGTATGAAAAATACACTTCCTTGACCATATATTAGGCGTTCATCTCTTATGGAGTTTGTAAAGTTAGTCATTGACATACTACAAGTAAATATGATCTCGAGGATCTTCTCTACCAACTATGGAAATAAACTGTCTTAAGACAAACGAGTGGAATGGAACGATAGAAATCAGAGTAAGGCCCTTTCTGTTACTTTTAGCTATTTTCTTAGTGTTCGTATTCCTACAATGATTGCCAATATAAGAAGTGTCCCATTGTGTAAGGCAGACTCTCTTTATTCTCAATAGAGAATCCCTATTTTCTCACTAAAAAACTGCCAATCAATTTTCAATCCAACCCAAGTAAAGTTGTTTAATAGCAAGAAAACTTGCTTTTACTTGCCTTCACAAACATTTCCTTTAGTCATGAAATGACTGACATTACAATTCCTGCTCTGATTTTGACTCCACAGTTTTATAGGAACATTTTGTTTTGTTGCAGTTTCAAATTACAAAGTGCGGAGATTTTTGTTTTCCTTTCATGGTGATCTTTGTGAAAATACTAAGAAGTGTTTATGCCTCTGGATTATTTATTCCTCTGGAGTGTTTATTCCTCTGGACTGTTTATTTCTCTGGATAATTTATTCCTGTGGAGAACTTCTTCCTCTAGAGTGGTTATTCCTCTTACTAGGGTTGATCTTATTTCATTATGCTGAAGGGAAAACCATTACCAAAAGTTGAAGTTCGAAAGTGTAACACCAGCATTAATGATTGCGAATATTGCGACTGATTGACCGCATCCGTGTGAACAAAACACAAATCAAATTTAGTTCACAACAGTTTGAACGGTTTCATTTATTTTCGTTCGCTTTGGTTCAATTTTTGCTGGTAATTAAAATCGCTTTTGGCCACGTCAAGCAACAAAAGCAAATTTATTGACGCCATTGGTAATAATAAAGAAAAAGCATTTCTGGAGAGGAATGGAAATAGATGCACTTGATGCGCAGTTACAGAATATGGTGGAGGATCATATGAGGAAAAACTGAGAAAGCAATAGAAATAACCATGTGGAGTTGGATGCCACAAATAAACACCTCAACTGGCGAAGAAACAAACCAGTCTAATGATAGTTGCTGGGCTCCTCTTCAATTGATTCCCACTTTTCAATTTTGCAATTGTGTACTTGTTTGTTACGGAGAATTTCATTTCAAGATTTCAATTCAATTTGGTTTCAGAAGCTGAGAGGAAAATCTTGCAGTGAGCTGAGCGAACATTAATGAGTGAAAAGGAGATTATTAATTGAAACGATGTTGGAACCAAAGTCACCTTTTCTGGAGATGTCACATTTAGGGAGTATAATATACCAATATAAATGGTTAATTGGAGACGAGGACTGTGCGAAACAAGGTCACATTTGTGGAGTTTGGTTAAATATAATAAAAGAACAAGTTATCAGTCTTTAGATTACACTGAACCTACTGGTTTTCAATTACAGATGTCTAATCATATGTAACCCCAAGTCTATCTCTTTCCACATTCAAGTCTTCCAAGGACTTTCCAAACTTTAGCCTCCCTTTTTTACCATGTGTACACTTCTTTACACTTTAATGGAACTTTGATGAAATGTATTTAAATGACGTTCATATGTTAATGCTGTAACATTGGCCCAATGCACCAAACCCATGTCCAGAAACACCTGCGCTTGCGGTCTGTGCTCTCTGCTCCAAGTTTAATTTTATGTAAATCTGTTCAAACCGGTTCGGGTTTTATGTGCTCCTCCGTACGAGTACTACGCTGGTAGCTAACTCCATTGAGGAGCCCTTCCATTGTGTGTGTGTCAGCAGTAACTCAATTAGATGCCTGTCAGAGTGAGGTAGGAGCACACAGTGCCAGGTATAACCTACGCCCTGGTAAGCAGCTTCTCTGCCATCATCATCGTTCAAATGGCACACCACAACTTGCTCCACAAGGCACCCAGGCAGACGCAATCAGCGAAAGATATCCCCGAGGAAATCAAAACCAAAATAAACAAACCTCAAACAAGATGCGGACACGTAAAAGAGGTGGCGACCAGAGGAGCTAGATTTCCAGATTGAGAGCGAAATACAAAAAAATAAAAAAAAAACATAAAATAATAATGAAAAAAAATTGTGAAAAAATGTGATTTTGTTTTGATTTGGAACAAAATAAAATTGAAAAGATTTTTTTTCGTGAATGAAAGATTTAAAGGAATCACAGCAGGAGGAACGGGTTTCAACGCTTTTGTTTGGGAGTAGCTGGAGTTGGTCAGTGTGTTGGTAGTGTGTGTTATGAAGGGTCTGATTATATTCCCCGTCATTTAGGTTTGTTATTATTTTCTTGGTGTCGTTGTTGTTGTTGTTGTAAGAAGCCTCCCTGCTTCCGGTGTTTATAAATTAAAAAGAAGGGATCAGTTTTGTTTTCTTTTTATTATGTTGTTGAATTTTTGATATAATTGCCCGGGTTAATTGTGTGTAATTCAACTGAATGAAGGGAGGACGAGAAAAATGAGGACATAGAAAAAGAAGGAGTGGAAAGAAGCATAGTAAGAAGAGTAGTAATTAGGAAGAAAAGAAGGTATAAGTTAAAGGCCCCCAGTGTCTGCTGGTAAGTAAATGATATCACAGAGCAGTGCTTAGCCTCCTTTCTCTCTGAGAAGCTGTGAGTATATGTGGATAAGTTGAGTGTATGAGCTTGGATCCCGAACAGAGAATAGCTTTGAGCTTGCTATCGCGCCTCTTTGGCCCAGGTATGTGGTAAATCTTTCTGAGATAAACCTCATTTATACCAGTGGTCACCAGAGTCTTCGCTCGCTTCTCGTCTGAGATAAAGTCGTATGTATAAACTTCGATCTCGAAACAGAGAATATGTTTTATCTTATATCCTCTTTGCCCCGTGTCCGTGATAAATCTTTCTGCTTTTAACTAAATTTATTTCAGTGGTCACCAGAGTCTTCGCTCGCTGCTTGACGGAGGTAAAGTAAGATCTTGGATGCTGAACAGAGGTTGTAGTTGCCCCTCTTTAGCCTGGGTCTGTGGTAGATCTTTCTGAGATAAACCTCATTAATACCGGTGGTGACCATCACCCTTACAAGAATTGAAATATTTATAAAATTACTCGTCGCGTTCAAAAGCGAACTGCAGCCGGAGCAGTGACAGCTGACGATTATTGTAATTATGGGTGAGGCGATTAAAGTGAAACCAGCTACTCCAAAACCTAAAGAAAAAACCTCTGGGATAGTATAAAAAAACGATAAAAATTAAATAACTGAATTTTGTAAATTGTTAATGAGAAGAATGCGCGGCATCTGCCAGGGTACTCCACTCCACCAGCAGCTGCATACAACGTGCAGTAATGCTGCGCTTGCGCTATTTCTTTAATGCTGCTTGGTGCCACTTGGTTCAGGTGTCATGTTGATATGACACAGCAGCGCAACGTGCAACTTGCAACGCTCAACGCTCAACGCTCAATTGTACACATATTTGTGCAGTGCTGCGAGGTGCCCCACCGACGAGACGACTAAACGGCCAATAATGGCGGCTTCAGTCAAACAGAATTTGATGCAATTATTATTGCGGGGCTGCAGC
This sequence comes from Clusia tigrina, assembly GCA_920105625.2. Taxonomy (NCBI): domain Eukaryota; kingdom Metazoa; phylum Arthropoda; class Insecta; order Diptera; family Clusiidae; genus Clusia; species Clusia tigrina. Next base: position 64,256,560 of record OV050033.1, on the reverse strand, counting down.
GCAGTTTTTCATGCCTGACACTGAGTGACAGCTGTGCTCGCTCATAACGCAATTCTTTATAAACTTTTCTTTTTGTTTCTTCACAAAAAGATTTCATAGATAAAAAATAACGAATTACTTAAAATTCGAAGTAAGGCAGAAAAAAGAATTCGTGGCCATATTTGCTCACTTGTTGCTACCAGTACGGGTGCTGGTGCCTGCTGCTGTAGTGCCTGTTGTTGTTATGTTGGTAGTCAGCATAATTTGTGACTATTTTGTCAGCATTTAAGTGGATTATTAGCCGTAGAAAAATTAATGAGTTTCGTTAATTGAAAGCAAAGAGAGAATTGGGTTAATTCCATAAGCATCGCAAGTGTTGGGAAACTTGGTTAAAGATGAAATATTAAATAAGGTTCACACAGGGGTCAAATTACTTGATGAGGGTGGGGGCTTCAATAGTACGGAATAAGTTGGAGACATAAATTGGAGACATAAGTTGAAGCTATAAGTTGAAGCCATAAGTCGAAGACATAACATGAAAACATAAGTTGAAGACACAATTAGAAGGCATGAGTTGAAGACATAAGTTGAAGACATAAGCAGAAAACATAAGTTGAACACATAAGTTGAAGATATAAGGTGAAATTATAGGACGAATTCATCCAGTGAAATGTTACTGAAATCATAAAACCACCCAAAATTGTGGAGTTAAATATGAAGTTGAAAAATAAGAGGAACAATGGTACGAAGCTCAGAAGATATAGGAATAGTGCACAATAAGTATAAAAAAAACTTGGAGACATAAGTTGATGACGTAAGTTGAAATTATTGGACAAATTCATTCAGCGAATTAACATCATAAAACCACCCAAAATTGAGGAGATAAGTATGAAATCGAATAGAAGGAACAAGGATATGAAGAAGAAATCCAAAATAATAATAATAATAGAAAGCATGCAAGTAAATGTTCGTACAACGTTGATATGACATTGGTGCAAGAAATAATAAAATTAGATAATAAAAATAAAATTCCTCAGACAATCCAAATACAACCAACCATTAATCAGTGCTCCGGAAATGACAGACAACAATTAAATGAAAAAAAAGAAAACATTTAATAATAAATATTACAAGATTAATTTAAAAATAATCTCAACAACACTGACAGTCCGTCCAAACACGGTGCATGACTAATTAATTTCGAGACTCCTACAAGTATAAATACAATAATACGAGAGAAGCGACGTGAAAAATGCCTGATTTAATAGAAAATTCCAAACACAAAAGGTCATCATCCATCGTTTAAAAATTGAACTTGGATGAAGTCATTCGACGTTTCAATTACAGGGTAAAAAAACTTAAATGAAAAGACTCAAATGGAAATAAGTAAATGAAAAGAGCAAAGAAACCAATCAAAAATGTGATCAATCATTGTTTGAGGTGCTAATTGAGATTCATTTCGTGGGGTCTATTTTAGTTCCCTGCGTATTCGTATTTATGATTGATATTTAGAGTATTGGACAATTTGTATGACAAGCTTGGAGAGATTCAAAGTGTTTTTTAGTTACTAAAAATAAAATCAGTACAAAATTCATACAGATGGTGTCCAGTAGGAGGGAAAATAAGTATCACGAGGCGAAACATATCAACTTTTTCTGGAACACAAGAAACCAGAACTGCTTTGTTTCTAATCGCAGAGAAACAAAGTAGCTACTGTTTTATATCATGTGAGTGCAAAGTAAAGTTCCCTAAACATGTGAAACTAGTTCAGAACAAATTAGAAATGGTTTACAAATAATATAAAATTTGTTGAGAACTTATATGAAAATAGTTCGTAACTAAATTGAACTAGTTCAGAACTAACCAATTCGGAATTAAAATGAAACTAGTTTGGAACTAATGTGAAACTAGTTTAGAATTAATGTGAAACTAGTTTGAAAATAAGATCACAGTCATTCAGAACTATCGTGAGACTTGTACGGAATTAACGTACTAGTTCGCCAGAAACGTGCAACTAGTCTGAAATTAAAGTGAAACTAGTTCGGAAATTAGATCGGAATTAATATGAAACTAGATCGGAACTAATGTGAAACTACTCTGCAATTAAAGTGGAACTAGTTCGAAACTAACGTGAAAGTAGATCGGAATTAATATGAAACTAGTTCGGAAGTAATGTGAAACTAGTTCGGAATTAACATCAAAGTAGTTCGGAACCAATCTGCAATTAATTCAGAGCTAATATGAAACCAGTCTGGAATTCAAGCCAAACTAGTTCGCAACTAGTTCAATACAGCAAACTAGTAACTTCATATTGATTTATATTAGAAAGGAGGTATATGTGACCTTCTCCGAGAAAAGGGATCTAGTGTGTCAAAAAACGGCATCTCCCAACTGAAGGTGTGTTTACGGTGATAATGCGTTATGAAACTTTAAAAGCGTTTTTCTCAACAGTTCATTTTCACACACTAGGTCCCTTTTCTCGGAGAAGGTCACATATGTGGAATGATTCTCTGGCTGTGAAACCTGACTGTTCAGCTGATATAAAGGTGTTGGTGATGTAGAGGTGCAGGAGACCTAGAGGTGAGGCAGATAAGGAATCAGCTAAGAGTACTTTGAGAGGCAGTCTTTATCTAGAAAAATGTTTCATAAAAGCTTAAAAACCACGCTTCCAAGTCGAGTACATTCAAAATTATAATGCAATTGTTTTATAATTGGCTAATATGGTATTGAATTCTTGACTTCCTTCTCGTATTTACAACACGCCGAAGCACAATACGGAGCACCGCGAACCGGTTGACATTTCCCTGCTGTGACTGAGTTTGTGTTTTGTATGTTGCACACTCATTCACGCACACTCTCCCAATCGGTGATTGAGCACGCTCTTCAAATGTCAATTTCTACGCAACATGAATAGAAAAATGGGTGTGGTAAGTCGTAAGTCTCCCATCGACTGTCGCGGCCATTGTTGGCAGCACAATCGATAACTCTTAAACTGTAACTAAATGCATATTTAAAGTCTCTTGGGCACAATTTTGCCGTCACTTCGCCAGCAACTTGGCTTGATTTGAAATGCAAAGCAAATTTTTCAAGGTTTGTTAAAATGGAATGCAGCCGTTTGCTTACAGATGTTTTCTTGTATGAACACTTTTGGAACTAATGCGATTGTTACGTGCTGCTGAAGTAGTTGCTAGTTTGGCAATTACAAAACACAAACGACTCAGCAATTCTATGGAGGAGATGGGTGACATTTCAAAAGCAGGGAGGAAGTATGTACGGATGCTCTGATGGATTTTCATAAAAGGCCAGACGAGGGTTTATCCATATACAAAGATCAAAAGAAAGGTGTTTTCCGCTTGTTATGGAATGGCAATGAACCAAAAAGTTACCATGATCTTTAACTACATATCTCTCATTGAAGCTTTTCTTATCAAATGTCCTTAAAGCATGCCTGTTGAAAACTTCATCAAAATTATCACTGAAAACAAATATCAATCAATTTGGAGCTGGCCACGCCAACAAAAAATAAAACTGGAGTGTGATTTCGTGAACAATTTTCAGCGTATTTTCCCACGCCACCACAACGAACCCTGGTAGCTTTTCCGAGGATTTTCACTGCTTTTTGCACATGCTCATCACATAAATAAACATTAATCCGCCGTAAAAGGCTCACTTAGGCTAAAGCCGCGTTGGAAAAGCCAAATCGAAACCGAGCAAAGTCAACCAAAAATGCACAAATACGCAACTTGTATGCGCGGCAGTTAAAGCGTCTCTGGCCCAATAAAAACAAACAAACAGCCAAAAAAAAAGATCAAAAAATACCCATGCACAAACGCGTTTGTAGCGACTTTATTTGCTTTGAAAGCTGACATTGATTGGCCGTGTTTAGCGCAGTTAAACACAGCACCTTTGAGCCGCAGTAACCGGCGAGCGGAGTGGTGCGCCGCTGGAAAATGCAGTGTGAAATTTTTCTCCATTTTTGATGGTTTTTTTCAAACTTAATTGCAAAATAAAATCTCCTCAATTGGGTCGCATACGGAGATATATGCAAATGCATGTTTGTGCAGGGAGGCGCAAAGAGGCACTTGGAGTCATCTATCAACAGTTTTCAGAGCAGCACATAATGCTCCCAGTTGACAGTGAACATATTTTAAGCTGAAGGTAAACAAAACTCTTTTGACAGAGCTTAGAGTGGACTGTGATTCTAAAGGTGGTGTTCCAGGTGTAAGCGACGGCAGCTCTTGGTGTATGCTGTATCCAGTTGGTGTAGGAATCTGGAAAAATTACCTTAAGCTGACATGTGGCAGGACAATGTAAAGAAACGTACCTATATCTAAACCAAAAAGATGTGTCAGTAAAGGAACCAGTGTGCCAGGTTAGAGGGGATGACATTTGGAATTCATACCAGGCTGACCATGATGGCAGACCAGCTGCGTTTGGTACGACTGAGAGTTCAGTCCAAGCGCACTCGTTTCAATAAAGCAATTCCTGACGAAGACTTTAAAGATGGTACTCGTATGTAGTGTAAAAGTGGTGGCTAGAAAAATTAATATTGCCGTTAGGAGGATTTCTTCTTACACCACATTACGACTGGGAAGTTATGGAGAGGCATATCAGAGAACTGCCCAATTATACTGCTTTGCGTGTAGGAATCTCTGACTAAGACTTTAATGATGGCACTCACATGTAGAGAAAAAGTGTGGCCCACAAAAGACAGTATTGCAGTTAGATGGATTTCTTTCTACACCACTTTAAGTCTGGGTAGTTACGTTGAAGCATATCTAAGAATACTCTTCTGTATGCTGTTAATTTACTAATTCTACTATGAGTCCATTTGGCTCACTTATTCCGCTGAGCCACACAGTTCAGCGTAACTAAAGTGACACTCGCTTTCCTTGCAACTCCCCAACGTACGCTCAGCATTTCCTTTCCACATTCTTCTACACATTCCTCACTCAGTAGTCATTACGCCATGCAAGCTCAACTCACATTGTTCATATTGCAGGCATATTTCAGATTACACACACGCCTTTTAATTATGCCGTCTTTATTCAACTGCCTCTCACAGTGTCTGTTGTCGTCTCTTTCTACGTACTTAATATGCTTGACTGCACTTGATGCACAAGTAACTTTTCATTAAATCAATCAATTGAAAATTCGTAGCGAACAAGTAACGGCGTTTGACAGTTGTTGTTGCTGTTGCTGCAGGCTGAAGGCTGAAGGGAAGCCTCGGAGGGTAAGGAACGGTAGGAAAACGACGGCGAAGGAAGTCATGCGCGCTGGCATGATGACATTACGAATGTTTACGATTTATTTATTTATTAGTTTCAGTGATGTCGCAAAATCAAATAACAACTGCAATGACAACAACAACAGCAGCAGCAGCAACAACGACAACAGAAACAACAAATTTGTAATGCTGATTGGCTCAGATTTGCAATTCTAAACGCATACCAAGCCTTAACCGAGGTTGCGGAATGCACAAATTAGATGCTTGTTCGTGGAGGTAAATGAATCATTAAGAAATCTTTGAGGTCTCAAAAGATATCAGGGACCAGAGACCAGGGAGAGATCAGTCATTTTCCCGATAGTCGCAGAAGGGAGTCATGAGGTTTTGTGCGTTCTTAAATTATCGTCTGGGTGTGGAGTGAAAAATACCAAAAAAGACACCAAAATCTCAACTGAAGAATGTCTTTCAAGCTCTGATATTGGGGTCAATCCACCAAAAGTGGAGTGGTCTAAATCTGTACTCTCTTAAAGGTTACTCATTTGCATGCGTAGGAGTGAATGTCATTGCTCTGGAACAAGTAACGGCGTGGAGTGGCGACCAAACTTCTGACAAACTGATCTCCATTATGACTGAAAAAGGATTTCTCATAAGATCATTAACCCATGACTGCAGGGTTGAATCTCGGCTTGTTACGTATATCAAGAAGAAGCATTGTTGAGGGTAGAATAAATCCAAACCTCCCACTGAAACTATATTCCATAACAACAATAATAATAATAATAATAATAATAATACCAAGTTGGGCCTCCTCTGTCAAGGTTCTAAAATTTGAATCTTCAGATGATATGTCAGCGAAGTCCGTCCAAAAATATGGAACTCGTGTCAAATCCAATCATTTCAAGATTTGAGATATTTCCACAGAATTTGAGGATTATGAAAATTATAATTAATGAATGGATCCTCAATGTCCCCACCTATTTGAACTGATAGTCTCTGAATCCATTTCAGAATGAAGTATGTCAGAGTACAGTCAACCAACTTTTCAAAAATACATTCTTTCAAGACCCAGTAATAATCTCTCAATTCCATACAACCTACAATTAATATATATTAATTTGTATAGTACTATACCTGATTTCCACAGGAGCTTCGGCCAGAGCTTAGCGTAGTGCTGCCGTTGGTCAAGCCATTTCCGCTGATGGGTGGACACGATTGGCGCTTGAAATCACGTCGTATCGCCAGCTCATACCAGGGTATGAGAGGCTTGCTGCGTAAGGTGGTCTGGCAGCCGATCTTAAAGTCCAACGGATCCACATATTCGGGGTGCAAGCGATTTAAATCGGTCGCAGCCAACTCGCTGGCGATGTAAATGTTCCCAGCCGACTTATTCGGCTGCAGATTTGTGTGGTATTGATGACCATGGCCATGGCCATGGGTGTAATAAGTCCCCGACAGCATGTTCAGCATGGAACCCATGGGTGACTCGTGAGCACGATACAAACTGGTGCCCAAACTCTGTACGCGCATGTGACCCAGGGTATGGTAGCGTCGATCAATGGGATTTTGCAGCATCGGCATGGCGATGGGCACGGCCAGAATTTCATCTTGATCGATAGTGGCCAAACTGTGACTGGTGTAGGAGCTCTCCAGAATCTCTGCGCTTGAACTGCGTTGCGGTGAGGAGGAGTTCGCTGGCAGCGTGAGTTGGTAGTAACTCATGCGTGGCAGAGTATCCGGTGGTTGAGGCGGTGGTGGTGTCAGTGCCATGTGGTTGGGGCTTCTGGCTGAGCGAGGTGCTGGCGTCGCATAAATCTTTGGTTTGGAGTAGAGGCTCTCTCGGCGCACTGGAGCTTGCGGAGCTGTGGGCGTTGTCACATAAGTTGGGCTTTCGGTGTCGCTGCGGTGAAATGAGCTGGTCATGAGAGTCAACGGACGCCCGTTCTCGACGAAGGATTGGGCGCGTTTGTAGTGTGAACTCCCCGCACTGGAGGGGGTGCGCAATGGCGCGCGTTGTGTTTTTGTGGGCGAGCATGAGGACTGTGAGTACTCCGAAGAAGCCGTTGTGTTCAGCAGCAGAGGGAACTCCTGCATTTCAAAAGAGTTCTTAGGCAGGGGCGAGTAACAGCGGTCTGAGCTTTCGTATGAGCTGCGTAGACCACTATCAAGGCAACGCTTCGGGCTGTCCGGGGCGGTATACAAAAAAATGCTCTCGTCCTCGGCGGTGGTGTAATCGGGAGTTTTGGGTGTAACGCTGCTGTGCAGGGAATCCAGAGAGAAACGTGAATTCTTTTTCACATTTTGGTAGTCTACGCCGATACTGCCGGACCCGGTAGAACCCAGAACACTGTCACGGTAGCCCGTATTGCTGCTGCCGCCGCCCGAAGACGAGGACGCCTCCGATAGCGGACGAAACGTGCTGCAAGGAGTGGCACTTGCATACAGGGGTTCCATGTCCGCAATTCTAGGAGTCTTCACCGGTTTCGCCGAATGACGACTACTGGCATAGATCTCATCCGAAGCCGCTAGCTGATTATTGTGGCACGTGCCCGCCGAGCAACTCGAGGTCTGACTGAAATTACTCCTCAGCGAGAGTGTCCGTTTCCGCTCCACCGGCGATGAGCGCACTTGCACCTCCTCCTCCGCCGCCGCCTCCAACTCGGCGGCACGTATCGAACGGGAACGGCAAAGACCACGCGAGCGTATGGTGGCGTAGCCATCGTAGACGGGTGTGTTCGACGGAGGCAATGGACGCGTCGTAGCCGACATCGCATTCGTAATTATGCAGCACTTTTTCCCGTCGACCAAACTTTTCACTTCATCGTTGCACTCACATTTTTCTTTTGATTTCTTTGTTAATTTCAGTTTTTCAATTTTCTTTTGCAGCTTCAGTTTTCAGGCCGCTTTAAGTGATGATTAATTGCTGACATTTCAAAGTAAAAAGACATTTATCAGACGGCTTAAGTGGGGGGGGGGGGTGTTAAGTTGTACATATACATATCATTATTTTTCGCGCTTTCTCATTACTCGTATTAAAATTGTTGTTGTTGTTGTTTTATTAAGGAAACGTTTTACTTCTGACTCAAAGAGGTTAGAGAAATTACACTATAATCAGCAAATATTTCCTCAACTGTGTAATTAAGTTGTTTCGAGGCTGAGAAAATTGTATACCTGAGGCCTGGAGACTTCCTCAACTCACAGTCATAGTAAATCTACAATGTAAAACTCTCCGCTCTCCGCTTAGTATTTTCTACATATAGTGCCGAAAATCAGACTAAAGTTTGTTGTTCTATCATGAAGGCTTTTTGAGAGGTTAGGCTGGTAACCACCGATACTACTCTGTAATCCTAGTATGAAGGCTGTATCGGAGGGCTGCCACCCTTTGATGCTAGTCGAATGGCAGAGGAATATATTCCAGAGACGTTCAAAATAGAAGGTTTATAACTCTCTTTCTCTTTACTGATGTCTATTTCAGTAATGAGAACACCAATCCACTTCTCTACAATATATTCTGATATCTGTTATAAAACTACATCTAACTATAATAAAATCATGTCTCATATGATGATTTCTTGGAAGACCGACACTTAGTTATGGAGACACTTTAGTAAACTAATCTTAATAAACCTCGTACACCAATGTGCAATAATCTCATGAGTTTAATGTTCAGGACTATATTCAATCTTCATATTGTATCTGGGTGGGATGATTTAGAGACTTTGAAAGACAGTGAGGAATTTGAAAGACTGCACGGAAAGAAGATCACAAAATTTAAAAGACCGTGGGGATATTTTTGATAGACTGTGACATACTTTGAGAGTTTGTGGAGAATTTTTAAAGACTGTGTAGAATTTCAATAGACTGTGAGGAACTTTCAGAGACCTTCAGGAATTTTGAAAGACTCTGAGGAATTTTGAAAGATTGTGCGAATGTTAATAGACTGGGAGGAAGTTTGAGAGAATGTGAGGAACTTTGCAGGACTGTGAGGAATTTTGAAAGCCTGTGGAGAATTTTGAAAGACTGTAAGGAACTTTAAGAGACTGTGAGGAATTTGGAAAGACTTTGCCGAGTTTTAGGTACCAAATTTGTTCCAATCTCTTGGCTGTGATTTCTGCAATTATTCTGGAATCCCAACAAATGCATTCCCTGATAATTTGCAACCGATTTTTGATGATGAATATCAAACTTCAGTATTCCATCCTTAGCAATCTTCCTTATCCAACCAATGCTATACAGAACCCAAAGAGCCCAGTCTGTCCAAAGTAGAGGGTCGATCCAACATTACGACAGTATATGATGACACATAAATTAGCTGGGAGCTCTGCAGGCATTTCCTCCACATGCAGATGACTCATTATGCTGGCGGTGCTGGTGCTGCCCTGCCAGAGTCATGGCATTAAAACCATATCACAACATAAACTCGCACACAGGAATCGAGCGGATCAACATAGGTTTTGCATGCGAAATGCGTGCCAATAAAAAAATTTATGGTTTCTTGCGGGTTTGACACATGTTGCGAGTGAGTAAAATCCCAGTAATAAGCAACTGGGTGAGTAAACAAAGCACACATGGCCCGCAGTGGAAGACAGATAATCGTACCAGTGGATGAGAAGAAGAAGGAGCAAAGAAATAGGAAGCATAAGAAGAGGGAGCAAAAGAAGCAGAAGCAGCAGCAGAACTAGTCAAGTCAGTTGACATATGCTGAGCGTGGTCTGGCGAGTTGACTGTCTTGCATTGACCTTAGAGACTCGTTTGTTAAATTTTACTGCAGCACTTTGGAAGCAGCTCTCGTACATCCCAGCAGGCAGCCGTGTATGTGGACCATATTCCACATTGCAAGTGTCAGTTGAGTTTGTCACTCACTTCGTTACAACAGCAACAGTAACAGCAGCAGCAACAATAACAACAACGACAACGAAAACGGCAACAGTAGCGGCACTGGCACAAATTTGTGAGCATCGCCACACATGCGCCGCTTGTCAGTTGTGTCCACATTTAAGTTTTATTGCAATTGTTGCTGTTGCTGTTGCTGCCGTCGCTGCTTCTGTTGCTGTTGTGCTGGCGATTTTCCCATTGTTGACATTTCATGTTTTTTGGATTACTAGGAAATGTAATAAATTACAATTTTCTAATGTCATTTGCGCAGTGAGCGCGGCAGCGTTGCGAGCAAAACTTGGCCAGGCAAAGACAATCGGCCAGCAAAAGTTGCCTCGCCGCTGCACGCCTCGTACGCGTTGCATGCAATGCGAGCCTGAATTGAAAGTAATTGCTTTGATTAGTTGTAATATGCTGCTGTGAGCTGTTTATAGAATCTTTAATAGGTCGTTCATGAGTAGTGGAAAAAGGCAAACTAAATATTGGGATGATAAAATCATTTAAGGAACAACTTGCGGCGACAAACTTTGGAATTGTGTTGTTCTGAAAGGTCACTGGTGAGGCAAATCAATTAAAAATGATAATAAGTACGACCGAAGCGAAATTGCTGATTGAAACAAAGCGAAAGCAACACGGAAGCGGTGATAAATCACATCAACTGATGTCTCGCTAATTAGCGGCACTCCTGTGGCGGTTGAACGACAACGACTCTATTAAAAACACATAAATTAATATTAATTTTCAACTCACAAATAGTTCATTCTTTATTAATCAACCTTAGAAACCCTATCAAAGGATCGAATGATTCTTTCTCATGTTTATATACTTTTGAAAGGGGTAATGAAATTTTAAGGATAATTATTGGTATATTCCTCCGTCAGTCGGGTGACTGAATAATAATTGTCCAAGAAGGGTTCTTCTAGTTAACCTAAATCTAGTAGAGAAAATTTCCTATATATTACGATGCTTTCCTGGATTCAATGATATCCATTTTTGGTATATTCTTTCTGCTGTTCATGTGGATGGAGACATTTTCAAGGAATATTTGTATGTCTTATTGGTCTATTATTGGAAGATCCTTTGGCAGTCAGGTGACTGAAAAGTGATTCTGTAAACAGGGTTCTTCTAGCTTACCTAAATCTGGTCGATAAAATTTCCTATATATCACGGTGCATTCCTGGATTCAATGATAACCATTTTTGTTCTATTCTATATTGTCCTTATATGGATGGAGACATTTTCAAGGATGATTTGTGGTATTGGTCTATAATTGCTTCTCAGTCAGGTAACTGAAAAGTAATTGTGTAAGAAGGGTTCTTCTGGTCGAGAAAGTATCCTATATACTCGTATAAAGATGCATTCCTGGTTTCAATGATATCCCTTTTTGTTCTATTATTTATTCTCTTCATATGGTTGGAGACATTTTCTAGGATGATTTGTGGTAGTTTTATTGATCTATAATTGGGAGATGCTTTCAGGTGACTTGAAAAATAAATGACCCAGGAAGGTTCTTCTTAGTTTACCTAAAATTGGCCAGAGGTCGTGTATGTTTCTTATCACATGCATGTTGGAACTTCTGGAATTATATGTGAAGTCCTGTATTGATATCCATTGTGGTTCTATTGTTCTCTAATCCCTCTCAGCAATTAATCACTATACTAGTCGTATACTATTTATATGTATATGCATTCAAAGAACGCCACTGGGAATAAGGCCCCCATTCACCTGAATAGCTCACTGCTATTGGAATTGTCCTTTACTGGATTTTAATGGTCCATGCTATAAAGCTAAGATTTAATTTTCAAATATTAAAAATGTTCCAGCGGCAATTCTCTTGGTCCATTGCAGCTTATAAACATTTTAGGCAAATTGATTGCCCGGTAATCATGCCATTTACAAGTCAACATCTCAACGTCCAAATGGAAAAAGTTTGTTATGTCCAAAAAACCAAAGAGTCGAAAAAGCGCCAGGGCGGCCGCATTTTTCATGTGAACCGCTCAGGCCGTAAGCCAGCTAAGCAGGCAGCCAGGCAGCCAGGCAGTCAGTGAGCTAGTTCGGAAAAACTATACAAGCAAATCTGACAGCCAGAAAAATGCAAAACCGAGGCTGCCGGTAAAGTTAGTCTAAGTCAAAGGTGCACATGCGCGGCTGCCTCTGCAGGCGAATGATGCAGGTGTAATCTAATTTTAATTTTTCGCTAATGTCTTTGTGGGTTTTCGATTGAAAAAACTTACGAGCCTTGTCGAAATTGAAATTTGCGCTCCGTTTTTCAATCTTTGTTATCTGGCGCACTCAATCAGGCGGCGGAAAAATGGTTTCCCAGCTTGCTGAGCGATTTGGCTTTGTTTCGGGGTGGCCCAGTAGGTGGCTCCAGCAGGGTTAACAAAACATTTAAAAGTGCATTCATGGCCAGCGGACAAAATCGCTGTTACTCGTTTTTGTTATGCAAGCTGGATAGACCATTTTTCAGAGCTCATGTTTCCAGGTTGGAGGAGGGATTTAATTACATGGTAATGAAGCGATTATCCACCGAATTAAGTGGCAACGGAAATTTGTTTGGTTTGTAGGTTAATGAAGAGGTATTTTAGGCGATATAGTGAGTAGAAAAAATATTAAATGTCTCGGAAATGTGGTAAGATATTTCGAGCAAATACTGATCAAATCAGAAACGAGATGAGTCCAACTTAAGTCGATTTATGTAAGAATAGAATTAGCGCCTCCATACTAGGACCTAATAAGCTCTTTCTAATACCAGTTAATATGGGTTAATAAAAAAATATTAAATATTCTGTTATAACTTCAGAGGAAGTATTAAATGCCTTAGGAATGTTCCAAAGTATTTCCAGCAAATACATAGCCAACGAGAAACCTGTTGGACCCAAGTTAAGTTAAGTTACATTAAGTTAAGTTAGGTCAGAACTAGCGTCGTCAGAATTTGGTCCGAAGAGGCTCTTTCTAATACTAGTTGGGAATAACCGCTAATCCAGTGCTTCGGTTCTAAAACAAAAGGAGCCTTTCAGATTCATGACGTCACACATGAACACATAGTTTCTCAAGCAATGTGGGCAAATAGGTGCCAGAAAAGATGACAAATTTCCCAGAAAACTTTTAAAACTATTTTCTAGAAAACTTGAACATTCATTTCCTCCTTCATCACCTGCTCTCTTCAATAGACACAAACTCTGCTGTAGACACAAACTCGCTCTTTCTGCGAGCCTTCCAAGTACACAACCACTTCATTATGTGGTATTGCAGCACTGTGCTGCGTCCCAACTTCGACGACTGTGCATGACAAATGCACAAGATTGCTTTTGTGGTTGAGAATGAACGCAAACGTGAGTTTATGATAGATGTTAAATATTACTTAAAGCTGTCAGAGAGTCAGCTTGCCTGGGTGTTTAGTTGGGGCCAAAAGCAATATCTCCACCGAAGAATTGTTGTCATAAAACAGCAGGTAGTTCTGTGCGGAATATGTGGAAATTATGGATTGCCCGTGATAGATCAATAAGTTGAACTATGAAGTTGCTGAAGACAATTTCTGTTCAAGTGGGCATCCGTCAATTCCGCGTGTGCCAAAGGGCATTTAAATAAATTTTCATTGAATTTTCGAAACGTGGGCGTTGGATTGATTTTTATATAATTTTCTTTATGGATAATTTTTTATAATTTTTTATCTTCTTTTAATAGAAAAAATGTCAATATTAAATAATTTTTTGAAAAACTAATTTTGACATTTTTTTTATTAAATGCTATTTTTATTTTTATATTTATTAAAATTTTTTTTATTTATTTGGAACTTATTTTTCATTATTTTCAATTCTTTCCACATTTTTAGCAAGTTTTTGTTTTATTCAACTTTTTTCTATTTTTGTACACTTTTTCTATTTTTTAAGATAAACTATTATTACTCGCTTATGGGCCGCTTACGTCACCATGCACACGTCTATTGTGGGGCTTTTGTGCCCCAAAAATCTGTGTGAATGTGCAATTGTTATGCAAAATTGCTGGCGAGTGCTTACAAAAGATTGTTCCACACAGTTAACAAAGTCAACGGGGACACGACACGAAACTTAAACTGAAGTTATGACTGTTAGAGTAATTTGCATGAAACTGCACAGAGTGAGGTGCTGCACTGCAATTGCAGGCTTCCGTCCGCCAGAATCTGAGGAATTTCTGCAGGCCATAATATAGCAAGTAAGTTTATTATGCATGCGGAATAATCGTATATACAAAACGACATTATTCCACAAGGACTGTGATTTCAAGGTAGTTTGAGCACTGAGCAGAAAAATATTGCAGAACATGAGTACCTAAGATGGACCAGTGTAGTACATATTCAATTTTCATAGCGTGAAGGAAGACTCTTGGTAGGGTGGGCAATAACCCTTAGAAGGGCGAAGAAAGAGTATTGGGGAAGGCTGAAAAAAATCTCTTGGACGGGTTAAGAAAGACTCTTGGAATAGTGAAGAAAGAGTTTTTGTGGAGGGTGAAGGAAAATTTTCTGAGAAGGGTGAAGAAAGTGTCTTAAACGGGTGAAGAAAGACTCTTGGATAGTGACTAAAGACTATTTGAGAAGGGTGAAGAAAGCCTCTTGGAAGCATGAAAAAAGATTCTTGGCAGGGTGAAGAAACACTTTTGAAAGGCAGAAGAAAGACTATTTGGGGAGTGCGTCAAAATTGCCATAGAATGATTTCTTTTGAATATTTCTGATACTCTCAGCAAGAAAGAGTATTGGGGAAGGGTGAAGAAAGAGTATTTGGGAAGGGTGAAGAAGCACTCTGGAAAAAAGTCTTGAAAGAAGCACGTCTCTGAAATAATAAACCAGATAATTGTCAGAGAATGATTTCTTTTGAACATTATTAGACTCTCAGCAAAAGGGAGGATGAAGAAAGACTTTTGGTAGAGTGAAGAAAGAAGAAGGGTGAATACACACTTTGGAAGGCTGAAAAAAATTTCTTGGAGAGGTGAAGAAAGTCTCTAAGAAAAAGAAAAAAAGGTAAAGAAAATCCTTAGAAGGGAGTCTTTGGGATGGGTGAAGAAGCACTCTGGAAAAGTAAACAAACAGTCTTGGAAAAAGAAAGCCCTTCAAATGATAAACCACAAAACTGTCATAGAATAAGTTCCTTGGAACATGACAGAATACTGTCAGCATACTGTACCGAGAGAATAAAATTAATTTCTGGATATGAAACGAGAACTCTCTTTTATAATAGTATGAACAAAAACATAAATTAATTCTGGAACTTATAAACAAATTTAGCCTTCAATTAAGACTGATTCATACAGAAGTTGTTTTTTTTTGGAAACTGGCGGCAATGCTCCATTCTGCTCCACTAACTGGCTCTTAGATTGATATGCCGCTGAGACAATCATTTTAATGTTGGTCTTCCACATAAAAAATACATAATTTTTATTAAATATTTCGTTTTTTTGGCTTGATGCTGTGCAGAGTCTATCAATTTAATTGAGGGCTTGATGTGTGCTTCTGGCGTATGCGGCATTAGCAGAGAGCGAAGGCCAACCCACTTCTATCATATTTCGTAATTTCGTTTCATTTCCCGCAGTCATTAATCATCATAAGTTTCCTCTTGCAAAGTACATTTAACATTTGTTGCTTTGGTCACTTACAAACATACACACAAATGCACACAAATGCACACAAATGCACACACACACGTCAATTTGTGTGTCATTTTGACAGTTGTGCGCGCCGTTTTCATAAATTACAGCAATTTCCTTAAGATTTTACTCTTGATAAAAATCTCAACCGCTATATTAGGAGCAGTGAAAATATATCTGTCTATATGCATACGAGTGTGTGTTTGAGAAAGCCTGTGTGGATGTGTGCGTGAGCAATTTGCCATTTGTGTACTTTTTGGTGAAGAAAATTTCTTCATTATTACACAAATGCTTACGTCTGGAAATTAGCAGTGGGCCGACCCGGCTGACTGGCAGTGTGCACAGAACTGTCACACAGAGATAAGCGCCGCGAAGACGTTGGGAACTGTCATTTCCAGCGAACAGTTATTTTGTATCTTTTCTTCTGCACTTAATTTGGTTAATAATGTAGAAAATAGTAAGCGAACGCCTGTTGGAAATTTTGTTGGCAGATTATAAGAGAGCTTAGTGCAACTGAGTAAGCAATAGAAAAGGATTAGGAGTGAATGTAGGGAGGCAAGGAGACAAAAAGAGCTGTGTTACAGTCTTCCAACGTTAGATTGACCGACCTTTGAAGGCTGTTTGGGCAGTTTCCAATTCTAGTTAATTTGTAGATAAATAGCGAACGAGATTATTTACAGTAAGTGTCTGAAGTGCAATGAGAGCACTGGTTGACAAGAAGAAAATAGTACAAGAGAAGACAAGAAGAAGAAGGGGAAGGGAGGGTGCTAATAAACTAAAGAATAAATTGATGTGGAAAAATACTTCTTAGTTTAGGTTGGCGATGTTCATGATGATACAGTTAATTATAATAATATTCTAGTTACAAAGTACGTAAAATAAAGAATGATATAATGAGAGAAGAAAGAAAAATACCAGAAATTTACACCCAAAAAGGCCATCAAAAGTAAACTGAAACTGGTGCTACATCGGTATTCACAACTGTTTAGTATACAAAAACCAAAGCATTCATTTTGAGAATCGTTTTGATTTCGTAACTGACCACTCCTAATATTATGATGCGATCTCTAGACAACAGAACAAGCATACAAAAGACTAGATAAAGTCCAACAAAGTTGGTCCTCTTTTAATTTATTGTAGGCATATAAAAAGATTAAAATATACAAATAGATTCGTAAAGAATCATATTCATATCAGAGGAAGATTCCATAATATATGGATGCTTATGAGTACTGGAAGTCCATTGAAAAGAAATCAGTCATCGTTGCTCCCCTTGGAGTTTCCTTGTGGTCAAATTTTTAGTGTGTTAAAAAAACATTTGAATATAAATACAGATTCATGATTCACATCAAATCAGTGGAAAGTTTCATGATATACATTGACTTGATATATCCATAGATACAATACATACTGCCATAATATATAATATTCTGGCCATAGTACATAATATTCATGACATAATACATAATACTCATGACATAATACGTAATATCCATGATGTAATACATAATATTCATGATATATTACATACTATTCTTGATAATAAATATAAATTTCAAGTAGTTATTTTAACCTGTAGTGTGGGTTTTCTATGTACGAAATTTCACTAATAGTAGTCAGTGCTTGCTTTGAATACTTTTAGAACTCACTGTTCCAGGTATATAAACCTATTGATATCACTAATATTGCATTAAAGATACGCATCAATCCAGTTACGCAATTATGAAAGGTGCAACAAAATTGTTTACATGAATCGCGTGCTTTGAAGTTATTGACGTCAATGACAAATTGCCGTGTTCATTTTTTGCTTTATTGTGTATAAAATATGCTGGTATGATGCAAGTATTAATTTAAAATTCAAATACGCGTATTCAGCACAAAATTTCAAGAACTTCAAAACAAGAATGGAAACAAAAAAATAAACACGTCACACAAACACAAAAACGTTCAAAAAATGTCAACAGAACGAACACGTTTGCCAATTCTGAATTCAAACTCAATGTCACAGCCGAGTTGAGAAGCCTAAACAGAAACCCAAATAAAAACATAAACAAAAACAAAAATGAACGGATTAAAAGTAGGAAAAAAACATCAGAGGACAGATGGTAGAAGATGCAAGACAGTAGGCTGAAAACATAAGACAAACAGCAGAAGCATGAAAGGAGAACACAGAAGACTGAACGGAACAGTCACAAGCCAAAAGATTGGGAGGAGGAGACAGAAGACTGAAAGCAAACGAATTGAAACAGAAGTTAGAAGACTGAAGTAAGACAGAAGCTTAAGAACAGAAGAAAAAAGCGAGAATAATGGTAGGAGAAGACATTATAATATAAGCCACACTCGCAAGGCTCAATATAGAAGATTTAGAGCAGAAGACAGAAGAATGAAGGGAGACTATTGAAAGGAAAATACAGAAGGCTGAAGGGAGACAGTTGAAAGGAAAAGTCAGAAGACTGAACTGAACGGTCACTAGACAGAAGACAAAAGATTAAGGAGAGAGAGGACTGAAGGTAGAAGAATGAGAGAAGAAGAAAGAATACTGCATGGAATACAAGGTAGAATATTGTTGGTAGACGAATGAGAGGAGAGGACAGACAACAATGGCAATACTAAATATAGAGGGCAGGACACAGAAGACAGAAGACTGAGGAATGAAAGGATAAGACAGTATAAAGACTGACGATAGAGGGCAGAAAACAGAAGACATAATATTGTACGGAACAGTCACACGACTGACGATAGAGCGCAGTAGATAGCAGACTAATGGCAGAAGTATTGAAAAAGAAGGCTGAAGTTTGGAGTTTGACGACTCACGCACGTTACTTTGTTGGAAGTGCTGATTCATTATTAGCGAGATTTAAGCCATGTTCTGCAAGAGCTTTTTGGTTGGTATTGACTGCTTTTCCTAACTAACTAAGTCAAAGAGTGTATGCGATATAATTAGGGTGAAGGCTGCAGATACAGCACCAGCGACGAGGCAATACAAAAAAAAGTGGTGATCATAATTACACAGAATGCATTATTTTTGTAATTCTTGATTTCCTCTCTCCAGCCAGTCTGGCATGTTGCCTGCAGCGCTTCCACGTTGAGGTGTGTTTATTTAATTAACTCAAAGCCTGTCACAGCCAAATGCCAAATCGCTGCTGCATACGAATTGGCGTTTGTGTTAATTGGGCATGACATCAGTGATCCGCGGCGGCAAAGCAGGAAAAAATTAAAAAAACACAATAACAACAAGAAAAAATTAATTGAATTTGTGGAAATAAATGCAAATGAGAGGCGGGGAGGGGAGGAATGTGAAACAAACATTTTCGAGTAATTGGCATGGAATTGGTAAATGTTGCCGAAGAGTATGAGAACCGGCCCGAATGATATAAAAAAAATAAAGAAATAAAATATTTAAAAAACAAATAAATTTTTAAAATATATAAAAAATAACAATAACAAATAAGAAAAATATATACAATAATTACTCACACAAAAATATATACAAAAAAAAATTTCATACTAAACCAGTTGGTAAGGCCTGAGGGAGATTACACTATTTTGAATTCATATTTTATTTATGTTTTTTTTGTTTATTCATTTACATATGCACATATTTATGTATGAGCATATATGCTAAAAACTCTGTAGATGTACCAAAACTGATTTAATAACAAAGTTGGTGATAAATTGAAGTAATTATCTTCGAACTCGAATAAAACTCGAAGCTCCAACTCAAGTTGAAGCCACTTTGCGTCTGCTTCCAGCCCAATACAATCTATATAGACAGAACAAATCAATATTCAGACGATGATATGCTAATTTGGGTTATCAGCATGCATTAATTAGGCACTCAAACCCAGTTGCCAAAAAGCCACACAAAATGTGAGAGTAAAAGAATGTCGCTTGTGCTAAGCAAACATGAAGCACTTAAAACAGTTCCACATTCAATATGTAAAAAATATCTTTTGGCGGACTATGCAAAAATTTCAATAATTTTTTCCATTATTTATTCACATTTTATTAACAACACATTACGAATAACGGGTTTTTGTTTAACAGTAAAATTTGGAGACTGTTTAAGCCGCTCTACTGCGGAATTGAATGACTTCAGCAGCTGCGAGGCGGCAAAATCCAATTCAAGGTAACGCAGAAAATGTTCGCTACTATGGTGGAAATTTGGAGACCATGAACGAGTTCACACACTCAAACAATCAAGAAAATTCGCTCACTTCTCTCCCTCTTTTTCTGTCTCGGTATCTGTTATTTGTTTTTATCCTATGGTGAACTATCCGTCCCATGACTAGTGTATTCTCACTTCTCTCTCTCGTGTATTGCCTTGGTATCTCTTTTTTGTTTTCATTCAGAAGTGACTTTCCATGGCGAACTAATCCGACTAATGATTATAATATTCTCACTTCTCTCCCTGTTTTTCTGCATTGGCATCTCTGCTTTGCTTGCATTCAGAGACGACTTGGGTGAACAAATCCGACTAATGACTGATCCATCTGACTTAGGTTCAACAGTTCTCACCAACCACCTGCAAGTGCTATGATCCAATTCGAATGCGAATTCTGTATAGGGGTAGAAATGTTGATACTACAATATTGAATCCAGTTCTCTCACTTCTTCTCCTAGTATCTTCATGGTGGGTTGTTAAAATTTCTGTGTAAGCAGTGACAAAGGTGATCAATGTAATATGTGAACTCACACTTAGCTTAGCAGTTTTACTGTTGCTCATAGGGGACCTTATTCGAACTGTTCTTGTGAACCTTTTTTATTTAAAGAACTTAATTCTCCCCCCTCCTTCTGCTTTTGCTTTGCTTTACTCGCATTTAAATTCTAAAACATATTTTAAAGGGTTCTACCTCATATTTCCATTGAATTTTTTAAGTGCTTCACTTCTGTTTACCAATTGAGACACTTTGCCCACGATGCATACTAAATCAGGCACTCTGCGGGGCTGCTCTAACACTCTGCACACAAACTGAGAACCTTGTCCAAGTACACTTTTCCATCAATTCGTATGCATGCAGCATGCACGTGCGTCTTTACGAGCTGATATTGACAAATTGATTTATTACGTGAGTTGTTTTTGCATTCGAAAAACATTCAAATTACGCTCCAACTACAGAAATTGTGGACTTGTACATTTTTGTAGAGAAAATATTGGCGTTTGACAGTTTAGAAACTCTTCAAGGTCAGGCAAAGGTCAATTAGACCCACAACCCAAGCCAGGCTAAAATTAAGGTGGGCACCCACAAAGCCAAGGCAATTAGCTGCAGAAATCTTAAGCAAAGGCTGAGGTAGTCCCCCTCTACTGAAACGCCATTAAAGTGTTCCACATGTCAGCTCATTTCTGAGTTAGTGGCAGGTTCTTTGAAGTATTTGTACTAAAATTGCATGAAAAGCAAGTCTAGAACGCAACATATGCTGACAATTTAATTGATAGCACCGCCAGTTGAATTCTCAGCCTACATGGCAATTGTTACTCGTACCGCAATTAACGATTCAGCTCTTCTGTTCCGGTTTGTGACTAGGTGAATTTTCGGCAGCTTTTATATGCAAATTTCCTGCTTTCTAGAAAAATTATTTGCGGAGACAACCCCAGCACGTAGGAAGAAAGTCTGCATATGTTTCGTTAAGTTTTTAAAGTATATACTGCGATAGTGTATATGCCAGTGTGTTTTTTTATCACGGTGGAAATTGAGGAGAGTCTGACTTAAAAACTTGTGAGCCGAAAACAAAGAGTCCAGAACAAGGCACTCATGAGTGCGTATTTGGAAATGTGCAATTTGGAGTAATGAGGGCAGCTGATGAGACGGCATGATCACTTGTAGCGGTAGGTATGGAAATCTAAAATAAGATGAGTTGAAAGTAATCGAAGCTTAAACCAATTTAGTTTAAAGAAGTACTTGAAAAAATGATCTAAAGCAACGATCGTTACCCAGTGTTTCGGAAAGCTTTCCTCGCTGTGGTTCCCAAGCTATACAAACGAAGTTTCACCTAATCTTTTACTTTTAAATAAACGAAGCTTAAACTCATTTGAAAGAAATTCTGAAGAAAATGGTTTCAGTAAGTTCACTGGAACCCAAACAAATCCAAACGAAGTTTAACCTAATCTAACTTGAATTCTATATAAACCTCAGTTTAAAGAAGTATTGAAAAAATGTCTCCAAAGTAATTTTCCTGTAAGTTTTTGCATCTCGCGAACTTCCGTCGACAGATTGCACTCATTTAAGTTAACGTTCTTTCAATTTGCAATTAAGTACTGTAAACGAGGTCCCAGGAAATGTCTGCTGCGGAGATTCACAATTGACTCAATTTAATTGGAATTCTTAATTAAATGTAACAAACTCGAACAAAATCAAAGGAACTGCAGCAAACGTCTTTAAGCAAATTAGCCGCAATTGCAACAGGCCGCCTGCCGTATGTCGCCTGCAGTATTTGCTCCACGAACATACGAACTCAACTGAAGCAACTGAAGCAACTTAGTTGCATGGTGCATGCATAATTATTGTTGGCACAAAGCGCACGGAAGGGGGCTAAATAAGCAATTGAATTGCTCAACCGCGCTTTGAGTGTGCACAAACACTGAAAGACTCTGCGAATGAGGCTGCGGCTGTGGCTGTAACTGTGGTGCTGACTGTGGCCGAGGTTGCGACTGAGGCTGCTACTTAAGTTGCCTCACTAAAGGCGCGCACAAACAATGCCGCAGCTGCGGTGTGTAGAGAAGAAAGCGTGCCTTACTTTTTTTTCTGCGCACTTCATTTATGTGAATTTATTAAGTTTAATGTGCAAAAAAATTAATTAAGCGGAATTAAGAAATTAAAATACTGCTACCGAAGCAGCAAGAAGCAGCAAGAAGCAGCGAAAGAAGGCGCTTCCATGAGGTTGCTCCAGTAAGGCAGAACAAGTTAACGACACCATTAAAGCTGTAAAGAGAGAGATAATGACGTGTAGTAAGTTTAAGCCACAGACCTCAAGTAGCGAAGAGAAGAGGAAATTCGAAACTTAACGAAACTTTCGAAACCTGTTTAGGAAGTACACTACAATCGCTTTTATCTATTAACTTAATAAAGACCAATGGAATTCTGTTCAAGCAATTTGTAACTTAACGAAAGTTCTAAACACATTAAAACCAAACTTGAGGTGATTTCTTTATAATTTGGTGAAATTTTCGAAAAATAGGAAAAGTGCTAGTTTATTGACACTTGACGAATGTTATCAAAACTTAACGAAAGTTCCTAAATGATCTAACAAAGTACAGGAGCTAAACTCCGTTTATAATATACTAAGCCACATAAAAGAAATCAATTTTGACCAATACAAGTGCTAAACACACCGATTTGTAATTTAAAGAAATTTTGTAAAACTATGAAATACACAACCCTATGTATTGGTAGGTGTTTTCTTTACAATTCTTAATATATACGATATAATTTCCTTCTTATTTTGTTATAATCTGCAAAATTTGTGAAAATCTCAAGCTTAACGAAAGTCTCCATTGGGTTTTTTTCTTAATTTCATTTTATGCAGACTTACTTAAAACTAACATAATGTAACATGATTTGCAACTTAGCGAAACTGAAAGAAACTTAACGAATGTCTAAATTGGTTGTTTTTTGTTAACTTCATGTCATTCACTTTAAATTAATGAGCTAAATTTTACATGAATTGCAACTTAACGAAAGTCTGAATATGTTCTTTTTTGTCACACCCATTTCAATAACTAATAGCTACAAATATATTTAAATGAAACCAAATTTTACATGAATTGGAACTTAACGAAACTGAAACAAACTCAGCGAAAGTCTCTGAGTTTGTTGTTTTTTGTTAATTCCATTTCATTAAACCATTAAAATTGAACACAATTTTAGACAAATTGCTACTTAACGAAACTTAACGAACGTTTTCAAATCATTTCTGGTGTGAAGTTTAATATTTCCATTAAAATACTCCGCACTTTATATGATAATGTGCTTTACTTCCGCAAAGCCAATGCCTTTTTTCCGGCACAATTTCTGCCAATTTGAGAGGTTTTTTGTTGCTCTGCAGACCGCAGCCATCTGCGAGTTACTTTCCTCCACTTCCCTGCACAACTTGAGTATGAGTACTAACAACCATTGTCGTTGTTCTTAATGTGCGCTACATTAACCCATCATCAGCATGCAACCGCCTAGAGAAACCTATTCGAATGCTCGTAACATGCAATTGCTGCCCTTTGCATCTCAATCGGCGTGGCTTTTATGAGCTCGTACTTAAGCTACCCGTGCTGATGATCTGCCCAGCGTTCTCTGTGCATAAAACGGCATCTGTACAGCTTGCGCCCAACAAGCAGTTTTAACTTAATAACAATACTTTCCAATTTTTATACATAGACAACAAAGTCGCCTTTTTTCTGTGGTTGTTGTTTCGTGTTTGGAGGAGGCATTACGAAATTTGTGAATGTTGCTCATATCGAGGTGAGGTAAGGTTTTGGCATTTTGCGTTCCACCAGCCTCACAATCTTTGCTCTGGTTTCCAATTCTGAGCAGTTAGAGAGGTGGTTGGGTGCCGTTCGAGGAAGTCGTGAACGTTCACTGCAGTATAATCCAATTTCATTTTAGTGTTGTCAATAACAACTTTGAAGGGGTTGAGTTGTTAAATAATTTCGTTAAGAATTTCAAGTGCTTAGCTGGAATGTGAGACAGTTCTGAATTGGATGATGGCGACTTCAAGAAGATTTTATTTGTTTCTAACTGAAATTTGCATACGCAGTTGTTAATATAATGCTGTGTCAGAATCTTTCTTAATTGAAAAGGTTGAACAACTCTGAATAAGTTTAACATAAATTACAAACAAAAATAAAATGTGGTGAAAGGTTGCCCATACTTCTCAGCAACTTTCAAGAAATTAGGAAGCACAAATAAAAAGTGATGTTTCAGTGATGTTCTGGAATACCTCTCAGAGCGATCGTATCCTCAATAATTGAAAGGTTGCCCACATTTCTTTACAACTTTGAATCAGTTCAGGACAAATTAGGAAGCACAAATAAAAAGAGATGTTTCAGAGTGAGAGCTCCAATTCTGGTGGATGGAAAGATTGTGTTTGTGATTGGAACTAAAACGGCTTATTCCCAGCTGGAACAGACCTAAGATAGCAAGAATCCCATGCGCTGTGTGGGGTTTACCGAAAGAAAGGCCAGACAAATCTTTAGATTATTAGCTCATGTTTTTGCGGACTTGTCTATAATAAAATCCACAATAAAATCCATAATAAAATCTAGAAAAAATCTGATATACGAGTAATTAGCTTAAAAAAGGTTCCACTTCATTCCAATTCCATAAGATCTTTTATGAGATTATTCAACGTTATACGAAACTTGTTGTCCGCGGCCTCCAACACTTGACGCAACAATTTCATTCATTTCTGAGAGGCAGCTTAATCAATCGCGGTGTTTTTAAGTTCAGGGTTAATGTCAGCCTCAAATCTCCTCACAGTAAAGATCGTAAAATTTTATGTTGTAGATTATTAACGCAAAGCGTGCCCAATTTTACAACGCTGGACCGAAATTGTGTACCCCGCTTGTTTGGAAGAGGACGCGCGTAGGCCAACCAAGTTTCTCTAAACAAAGCGATAATAGAAAACTGATAATTAGAATTTCGGGGAAAAAGAAAAGAGTACAACATCACAACGGAGCAGATTAGCTTCGTCTGTCTAAATTCTTTTTTGTTTTTCATTTGTTCCTTTTTCTATATACCAACTTAACGAAGCTCGTAAATAAATATGTCGGCTCGCCTAGACAAGCATCAGTAATTATTTCGTAGAAATCAATTTGTTGCGCCAGAGAAAGAGTTGAGGAAAATTGTACGAATGCGGTGGAAAAGTCCATGAAATGTTCGCGGTAATTTAAATTATTTGGAGGGAGTTTCGTTAAGTGCGACTACGACGCCAAATAAGTTTATGATAATTGCATTTAATTTTGCAATTATGAAGAGGCTGCGTAATTGCCAAACTAAACACACTGAAGCTTATTTGCAATTGGGTAGGAAGACAGTGAGTGGCTTTTTAAGCCAACAAATTTGGCCATTGTAAGCTTCGTTAAGTATATTTGCTTTTAAAATTGGCACATGTATGGAGCATATGTGCCAGTTGCATAACATTTTACGTAGAAAAACAGAAGACACAGTTTCAAATGGGGGAGTTTTGAGTATTATGTGCGCACACCTCCACTTGAAATGGTACGTTCCATTTTTATAGTTAGCTAAACTTTAGTTCAGCGATAGCATACGCTTATTATAAGCTTCGTTAAGTTTGTTTGCTTTTATAATTGACAATTATACACAAAGCGTGGGAGCCACTGCAAAGGTCCTTGGTTAGAAACGTAAAAAGCCAATTAAGTAAGTAGTCATGGTCATAAGGTCGATGTCATGAGAAAATGGAACATATTGTTTTAAAAAGGATTGCGCTAACTTCTCTTTGAATCTAGTTTTACGTGCCCGGTTATACGTAACATGGTGTGTTATGTCAGAAATAAGCGATCTTAAGAGAGCAGAGTGTGCAGCAGCCAAATGAGCAGATCTATGAGGAGGTTGAGACTAATGTGAAAATATAACATATGGTGTTCAATGGGAGAGCGCTAACTTCCCTTCCCTTTAAGCACAGTTCTATGTAATATCCTTTGTTTTATCAGAACTAAGCTACCTTAAGCAGAGTATGCAGAAGCTACAATGAGCAGATCTCTGAGTATGTTGAGACTTTTGGGAAAATAGAGCACGTAGTATTAAATGGGAGTGCGTTCACTGTTGAGATTCGTAAAGTTTTCGTCGTTACTTGCGCTGTTTTCCGCGTGAATCCTAAGAATTATCTTCAAAGCCATTTTCATAAGGTATTTTAAGTGAGCAGAATCAGGCCAAAACAATAATGTGACGTCACAGGTCATAGAGTTGCTTGTGTTGTATTCAACAATACACAGCTTCAAATTCGCGTTATCTGACTATGACGTGAGTACTCTTGTGCATAAAATTGTCAACTCTATTTCTACTCAAACAAAGCCATCAAATTATTTTTGCTTTAAGGATATGAGGCAAAGAATGTGGGAAGCTAAACTTAAAGTTACTCAGCTTTAAAAGGAAGTAAACTGAATTCTACCTGTCAATCCTTCTGCTAAAATTTTGTATTATAGTTAATAAGAAAGCTGAACATGATCAGAGGCTGCTGAACAGAAGACAGCAAGTCCCTGAATTGATTAATTAAGATTAAATAGAACACACAGTTTTAAAGGGTCACTCATTTGCTGTATTTAAACGCTTCTACTGTCTTCCAATTAAACTTAGTCTTCTGTTCCAGAAAAGCTTGAAGAATCGAACTACAAACAACGACAACTATAACTAAATTTGATTGGTTGGATTTACTATCATAACTGAACATATAGGTTTAAGTGCATCCACGCTGAACGCTACTTGTGCTCAGTTGTACTTAAAACTATGTGTTATGTCAATGAAGACTACGTCTATAAAGGACTGGGTTCCAGCTCACACGAAAAATTCAGATTCCGCAGTAGACTGAGCTTCAGTTAAAACAAAATACACAGTTTTATATGGGAAATCTCCGACCGCTGACTGCGCGCACTTCCATGTTCAAAAGAGTGTTCTATTTTTCTCACACTCAAAGCAACCTTCCCACCGACATGTGCTCACGACCCCTATAGAAGCTCACGTACTACAGCCTCCGGCTACTTAAAGCATTGTGAAGTTTTAAAGAATTTCAGAGCAGATAATCAGCCAACTTTGTCTTGCTAGTGTTGAAATATGGAATGTAGAGGGAAACTAAGAATTTTGTTTAAACCACTTCCCTTGTTAATAAACGTTGCTCTACGCACAAAACTGCTGGCAACAAAAATTACATAAACCTGGCCACAACTGCTGTCGAGGCAGGCAGCCTTAAGATACTCGTATTTTATAACAATTGAACTCAGACAAGCGCAACAAAAGCGGCCAGCAACAAGCATAACAATAACAGAACAATAAGAACAATAAAGCAGCAACAACAACACGAACAACAAAGTAATTAAGGTTGCACATTTTAATAGTTAGACAACAATAAAACCGTTTCAACCGAAGAAGCAGCAGCAGCAGTAGAAGCAGAAGCATCCGTGCTCATGTAACCGGGCGAGCAGCACATGAAATTTCCTGGCCAAACAAAAGACGCGCTTCGGACACAATTTAATGAAGAGCTCGCCGCTCCATTCAAAGCCGCCTGGTCGGTTGGTCGGTCATTTGTGGCAGTTGATTAATGATTTGTTACGCTTCGAAGTCGATAAAAAGAGGACAATACAGGACACATTTTCAAGTCTGCTCCTCTTTCTTGTATTTTTTAGCGTTTACATCATTCCGCTTACAAAAGGTGTTCGTTTCTGGCACTTAGTGCTCTGTCGGCCTGTTCTGTCACTGGCTGGAATTGCTCGCAGTCGAGAAGCGGCTGCAGCGATAATGACAACAACGGCAGCTGGGAGCGCATCTGCCACTGATAAGCGGCGGCAGTTGGCAATCCGCTTTAATCGCAGACGCGTTGCATTGAAAAAGTTGCACCAGTCGCACAGGACAGTTTTTGTGGCGAGCTTGTCAGAAGACTTTCGGAAGATTGCACTTATTACTTAAATAGTAATTATAAAATTGAGAAATGACTTCCAAGGAAGGGTTGGACAGGGGGGCAATGAATGAGTGTTGTGAAGTGGGATAATGGGAGATAAGTAGAAATGAATGTAAGAGCTGTGGCTGTTTGTGACATTGTCGCCGTTTGTTTGCTTTCTGCGGAAATTCCTCAACTGGAGAGAGACGACATTTATGCGTGAATTGCTTTTCTTGAAGTTTCAGCATTTTTCTTCTAGTATCTTTGCACAATCTTCTTAACAATCAATATGTGGGAATCAAAAAGAAGTTCCCATATTATGCTTAGGTTCCTGATGGTCAATTTCCTTCATTTCCCTCTGCAATTTATTTCTTTGACGCATATTTCCGACGTCTTCTGAAAATTCTATTTAATAATTTTCCAAAACTTCCCACACTCAGAGATCGGATCTCGTGACTTTCAAATTCCAACATTACCACCTTTTCCGCTCATTAAACACAGCTTGAGTGGCCTGCGTGTCCCTTTTCTCAATTACATGCGCCAAAGACAATTCCGCTCAATTGTGAACGAACCCTTTTCTCAGTTATGACGCAGGTAGTGCCTAATTCCCTACTTTCCTCCTTACCCACTCGTATGAAATAAACCCAGGCACCATTAAATGCATGTATGAGGTACGATTAATATTCACAAATTTCCTGGGTAGGTGCACGAGTTCAATTATCCAAAAACAAAAAGAATAAGAAGGAAAAAGGCAACATTAAAAATTCCGCTCATGCAACGAGAGAAATAAGAGACGCGGAGCGCCTACCTGGGCACGGAGAACTATAAAAACTACCACAACCACGTTCATAAAGCAGTTCATTCGCCTTTTACTGATATCCTACCCTCTCTTCAGCCCTACTGTAGAAGCTAGCATGGGGAAAAAGATATCCAAAAAATACCGTCAAGAAAAAATGAAACGCCGATGAAATTTGTTTATTAATTAAGTTGGCTTAGGCGCACTTAAGCAAGATTCGCTCGAACGTCCAAAAGAAGCCTGATGCCTTACGATATGTGTGTCAATAGCGAAGATAGAAGATTGCCGCGTGGCATTAACCCCACAAGCTGTCAAAATATTTACACTGCATTAGCATAAAACCAGGCGCAAATACGCGCCGCGCAATGTTAGAAGAAACGCGACCGATGAGGCCCGCATGTAGCCTGTTGACAGGCAGCGCCAGACCAGTGCACTGTGTTTGACAATGTGCTGCACACATTTTGACAGACGCGGAAAAACACAACAACGCCAAACACCGAAAACAACACCGACAACAGCAACACCAACAAAAGCCACAGCTCACACGCCAGGGAACGCTGGTACGAACAATTTGCATGTCTCTGGTAAACAAAGATGTTTTCTCTTTTTGTGCTCATGCATTGTTAAAACGACCGTCATAAAACTTTTATGACGGCCTTTGAAGGGTTAAAGTGCTCAAACATGGGAGGCGGTTAAATAAGAATATATTTTGTATATAAATAAAAGTGGCTTTGCGAGACAAGTGACTAAACTCAACACTTAAGCAAGAGATAAAATATCAATTTCCCACTTCTGGAATGCAAATTGAACCCAAAGAATATTTAGAAGACATGGAAAAACAATTAATTAAACTTTTCCACATCTTCTGCGATATAAACGCTTTTCATTATTTATAAACACGTTTTAGTCATAAAGTTGGCGTTAAATTAGATAAGAATAAGTTTAATTAATACTCGTACCTTGGATGAGTTCCTGGGAATTGTGTTTTTTATCGATGTGGTAAACGAAAGAAATGGGCTTGTCAGATGAAACATTTCCTATGGAACAAAGGATATTGAAAGAAAGCTATCAGTGGAAGATTTATATACAAACTTATATGAGAAAAACATGGGTTGCGGAACAGTTGAACCGACTAAAAACATTATTTAGCAAGCAAGCGTTATCAGAGAACAGTGTCGTTACTATAACGATAATGCCATACATGCCTTATATTTATATAATCATTTCATTCTATATTTGACGATGAGCACTTAAGTTAAGCTGGATATTTTTGATACTATTCATTGCTATAAGACCCTCCCAGAACCTATAAAAAAAATTAAGGACTCCGTAAGCAAACGTCGTCCCAGCATTAATTATCGACATAGAACTTCATTCGTGTCCCACCCTAGTAATGCGAAAATCTTATCCTGATTAAAACTGTTGGACTCACGGTGTTGGAGAACTTTGGTAGGTAGATACGTTTAACAGGCTGTCAAAGGCACGAACAGTCGGCCAGAAGACACACTTTGGCCATATATAGGACCCATTGTGATGCCACAAGTTAGGGGCGAAAAATGTTACTCCTGAGAGGCTGTGAGGAGCTTTATTTTAGACATTTGGACAGTAGGACGAAGTATTTTATATTGATTGATTTGATTGTGTCCCCGTTATTAAAGAGGAGGTATTTAAAAGTCAATAATCTTCGATGGATTGAACCTGGGTTCGTAGTATTTGCATACATTGTCTTTTGTATTTATTTTATTTTTTGTATAAATGGAGTCAGAATAATTGAAATATAAATCGAAAGGTAACTAGGTTAGGTTAGGTTGCGAAGGCCTGTACGGATACGGTATCCACACTTCCACTCGGAGAAAGATGCTAATGCAATATTATTCTTCAACTATATGCAATTGGTACCAGACAAAACATAATATAGGGCAGGAGCATACTCCATAAAAGCATGAAAGAAAGCACCACTCTGATTCTGTGCATATCTCTATGTTAAAACCTGAGGGCAAATATATTGAAATAACTTCCTGGAGTTACCTATAAGACAGGAGTTACTTATAAGATACCATTAATCTATTCGGCGATTACTCGGTAGTCCCTCATTAGGAGAAGTGTAACAAGTTGAGGAGCAACATAAAGACCTGCCAGTCAATTGGAATTACAGGTACACAATCAATCAGCCACACTACGGGAAATATCCTTCATATCGGCACTCCAGAAATTTCTGTGCTTCTTTATATTGAACTAATTTAATTCTTAGACCCATAGGTAGCGAAACGTTCTTCAGCTGAAGTTTAAAGATTTTGTGGTATGCTGAAAGATTGCGAATCGTACCTATATATAAACTTGCTCTGAGAATCATGGATATTCATGTTAATAACTATGAGCACAAGAACGCTTCAGATACTATATTAACTTGCTCGGAGAAACTTGGAACTTTATGAAAAGAAATATCAGCTCAAGAACGGTTGAGATACTAAATAAACTAGCAAGAGTCTGCTGATGCCTTACCTGGTGGAGAGATAATATATAGAAACCAAAAGGAAGTGCCAGCAATATTTGGGTATACAGAAAAATATAAGGTGCATTCCAAAGCAGAAATATAAAATATAATTAGTAAAATAGGACTATATATAAAATAGGTATAGGCAATTACTTGCGTCAGAAAGGTAGATACCTCAACGGGGTAGTTTGGGGTCAGCCGTTCTATACATCCTCTTCATAAAACAGCAGTGCTTTGCCGGTAGAACAATCCACACTTCCCACAATTCCTGACACTAAAGAAAAAGGATTGATTTATCATAATTGCCTACTTTGGGGCCTCAACTAATGTTCGCACCACAAATATTTCCTTGCGTGTTGATCTTTCTTATTACAGCATAATTATTCGAATCGTTTATTCTCTCCTCATAAATGCTTTGTTGGGTATTGCTGATGTTCCCTGTACACTTGCTATTGATTGTACTTCTCGTTTCACCCCTGGATTGAACAGTCCAATGTGGGTAGGCGCACTTATTATGATATTTATGTCTTTTGGTTTTAACTTACTCAAGGTAGGATACGAGTATGTCGTAGGGAATAGTGGACACCTAACCGACTAATTGTGGGGAACATCTGAATGGTTTTTCGTTGGAGAACTGTTTTGCAGTCCCTCATAGAGTTTCAGTGGCGTATACTATACTCCAAGTCTGAAGAGTCAACTGAGTAAAGCAGCTTCCAGAATTCTTGTGTTTAGTTATGATATCATTACATTACATTACACATCACATTATATTAAGTGAGTGGTGACTGGATCATGACATGAAACCACTTAACGAAACGCAAATGTAATTACAACTGAGTAATCAATCAATCGGGCCAATAGAATGATTGTAAACAAAAGTGCAAACATAGTCAGAGGAGAACCACATCGACGAACTTAAGCACATATATCGATTTCGATTCCAATTGCCCGCCTCGATGCGTGGCAATGAGTTCACCAGACACGACATCAAAAGCTGCAAACTGCGTTCAATAGCGATAATTGCGAGCAATTGGAGTTTTCATTGCCAGCGCCGGCAATTGTGCGTGGTGGAGTCGGCGGCGGAGCAATTCGATACAAACGAAATTCTAAGTTCCTAACTTACGCTCTCAGCACAAAAGGCAGCAAGAAAAAATTGTAAATTGGAAGTAAAAAGAAAACAGACAAAAGTTTTTATTCCAATGCTTTGAAAGACAATTTGGCCCCCAACGTTGCGGTTTCTATTCGTACAACAACACAAACCGCAAGTCCGGCATCAGCAGAGGAAAGCAAAGAAAGAGCAGCTTCACGCATGTGTGCTGCGGTAGCGCGTCATCTGAGCCCCAATGCGGCCAGCAGTGGGGAAATGGGCGGCAAAATAATGTATGCGGCACATACACAGAGCTGCAAAAACGAATACACATAAAAAGCAGAATTACAATACGAGCGCTCTTTGCCAGAGCCACCACAACAACACAACCGTAACAGGAACCATAACAACAACGACAATCGCAGCATCAACACCAGCAACAACCTTGCAGATGCTGCCGATAGCCGCTGATGTGCAATATGGGAGAAAAGCTGCGGCAAGAAATTAGCGCAGCGCAGATAAAAGAAAATTGCAGCAGCCGCAGCGGCAGCATCGGTGAAATGAGAAACAAATGCTCGCGAATGTGGAGCAATTGTTTCGTTAACTTTTCCCTGTCTCAATTGTTAAACGTGTACTTCGTATTGAGGTGGGGCGAGGTGCGTGTAGAGCGGTTTGCGCATTTAAAGTGGGAGCGAAAATGTCTACAAAATTGCTCGTGCAATTTTCTGAAGGAGCAGCAAGCAAATAACTTAACGAAAGTTTGCGGTGATTTCGTTTTTCACTTGAATTAGTGGTTGATTTAAGGTATTTATTGGTAATCTAACAAATGTGTCTTCTGTGCCACATTTGGTGGATAAGAAAAAAATTTGGCCATTTTCACAACTTAACGAAGGAAGGTCCAATTCAGTAAGTCAGTCTCGTAAACTTATGTTATCAATTGCAAACTGTTAACTATTATTTTCAGCGTAAACCATAAACTTAACGAAACTTTTACAACTTAACGGAGCTTTAAATTTTGTAAATTTGAGTCCGGCTTATGTTGATGATATATTACAGTTTGCTAATAATTTTGTGCATTTTAAACATAAACTTAACGACACTTTTGCAACTATACGAAGGTTGAAATTTTGCAAATTTTAGTTTTGCTTAAGTTTATAACATTTTACAGGTTTCTAATAATTATATGCAGTGTAAACTATAAACTTAACGACAATTTGACAACTTAACGAAAGTTAAAATTTAGTTACGACGCTTTGTGAACTGAACGAATATATAAGTGTAGGATATTAGAGTGTGACTAAATATGTTAAAAATAAGCAAGCTGCTAATTTATACTTAACGACAATTTTGCAACTTAACGACTGTTCAAAATTAGTAATAACGTTTTTGCAACTGAACGAATAGGTCAGTTTAGGAGATTTGAGTATGGAAAAATTTGCTAACAATCTACAAGCTCAAATGTTGACAATCTAAGTCCGGCGAAAGTTGATAATAGTCTACAACTAGCCATAGGTTATTTTCAGAAAAAAATTCAACTTGACGAACCTTTTTGAACTTAACGGAACATTTTTAGCGTAGCGAAATATTTGTAATAAATTACTGCACATAGACAAAGAAATTCTCAACATTTCATGTCTATACAGTAAAAGCTTCGTTAAGCCATTCCGAATTTCCAATTAAAAACTCATCACATTTACGCGAACACATTTATTTGCAATTGTAATAACGGAGAATTATCATCACGGAGGCAAACAGACCCCAGTGTGTCCAATTCCCTGCTGAGTCAAAAGCACAAAATTTCAAATTAAAAAGCAATTTTCATTCTTTCGTTAAGTTTTCCTTTTGTCTTGCTCGGCAACACATGTACTCGAATAAGTGTTAAAATTGCCGGCTTACAAGTGGGTACGGCCGCGGCAATACATGTGGAGGAAACAGACCCAAACGTACATTAAATTAAACGAAACGAATTGATTTGCAGCGGTTGTGGTTGAAATTTGATAAAAACAAGAAGAGAGAAAAGGAGAAGGGGCAGGAAAGGCAACATATTCGTTCATTTCACCCTAGAAGTGAAGGAATAATTGCAAGTGCCGCAGAAGGAGGGACAACATAAAAATTAAGAACGAGTATTCCTCTGTTTGCTTTTAATTTATGTGGGAATTAATTGCGGCGTCTGTCTATGGGCAACCTACCAGCTTTTATGGTGTCATGTGAGAGTCGCCAACGAGGTGCTCTACCAGCCGCAGACAAACGGGCGGGCAGAATTCGCAACGCCGGCAAGAGTGTCAATTGTGACAAGAAGGTCAATGGCAAGAAAATGCGGTGTGAAGCACAGAAATGCATGAAATTGGTGTGAAAAATAAGATAAAAAAAACTCAGAAATGCGAGTGATAATTGTGAATTTAGTACGGTGAAAGAGTGAATAGTTTCGTTAAGTTTTCAAAGGTTTTAAAATTATTGAAATTATTATAAGTATTAAATTATTTAATTTAAGATATTAAATGTATAATAACAGTACAAAATTGTGGTAGGAAGAGAGGCTATTAAAAGTTTCGTTCAGTTTTCAAAAAGGGTAAAATTATTCAAAATATTATGAAAATTCAATTATTTAATTTAAGAAATTATATATATATATATAATAAAAGTATGAAATTGTAATAGTAAGAAACTATGAAAAGTTTCGTTAAGTTTTCCAAGGTTAAAAAATTATAGAAATAATTATGAATATTAAATTATTTAATTTAATAATTGAAATGTATAATAACAGCACAAAATTGTAGTAGTAGGAGAGCCTATTAAAAGTTTCGTTAAGTTTTGAAATTTGATTTACTGATTTTACTTTTGAACAATTATAAATAAACAATTTTAAATAAGACTGTAAATATGTAATAACTCCATTGAAGTAGCAGATATATCGAATTTACAGATTCGTTAAGTTTTCAAAATTATAAAATATACTAAAATCCAATGCAATTATAAGGCATCATATAAATAAGGACATTAAAATACCAATCACTTGATTAGAGTGTAGTTAGACAACATATAAAAAGTTTCGTTAAGTTTTGAAACTTGGTGAGTCCATTTAACTTCATTACAGTTAAAAATAAATTTTATTAGTTGAGAACCTGAGAATAAAATAATACGATGGGAGAAACAGAGTAGCCCCAATAAAAGTTTCGTTAAGTTTGTAAATAAATCTTTAAAAATATATATAAAACATTCAAAATAAAAATTGCTCACTAAATAAATAAGTTTCGTTGAATAAGAACCCCATCTAAAAAGTTTCGTTAAGTTTCAAAATTGCTTGAACTGTAATAACATATTTCCTCGATCCAAATTCCGATTGAAATAAAGTATTTCAGAATGAAGAGTTGATCTTTCATCAAACTTTCGTTAAGTTTCGTTAAACGGATATAAAAAATGTAATACTACTTTCTCATTCCCCTCTGAGGGATCACAGTAATATACCGCCTCCGCAGTCACTTGTATCTCATTTGAAGACTTCCATTGTAGCTCTTTCTGCTCTGTAATCTTTCAGTTACCATTCCGTTCAAAGCTACTTCTCAGCAATTAAACCACTTTGGAACACTTGCTGCACCTCTTCAAGCGCTTCCCTACTTAATTGCCTATGCTACTAATTGACTACTCAATGCGCGCTGAGCACTTCACTCCTCCAATGCTTCAAAAGCACTTCAAGCAAATGTACAGGCAACAAAATAAAGACATAAATCTTTTATATCTGCCGCTGCTGCTCCCTCCCTCTCGGCTATTCCCTTCATCGCTTTCGGCAGTTCCCATCCTCCTGTGCATTCACAAAAATGTATTAAAATTTTATTACGAATATTTCCTATCAATTTGGCCGCTCTTAAAATTGCTTTGCAATTTACTATCTGCTCTCGGCTGAGCTCAGTTGTTTGGGTGTGCTTCCGGAATTTATGCCCTACACAAATATTCCTGGGAGCAGACAGACGCGCAAGACTCACGCCCAGAACTGCGCGCAGCAGTATGTGAAATACCCTAAAATTAAGGAACACACAAAAAATTGTGTTTAATTGATCGCTGAGCGCATTTTTGTTGCTGCCGCATGGAAATATTAAAGCGGCGTAGTGGCGGAGGCAGAGGAAAGTGAGGAAGGAGAAAAAAGGTGCACAGCTGCCGCTGTGGATTAAATAACAGCACTGGCAGACAGGGTGTGAGTCTGTCTCGTTGGGTTCCTTTTCGGCTTGGATGGCGTTCGATAGCTTCCCTACCTACCCACGATGCGCTCTTTTCACATGTGGCATTGCGATTCAAGAGTGGCAAAGAGGAAATGATAAAGTAAATAATAGGCAATAAATGTGAGATACAAACCATAAAACTGTATATAGTATCTCCTTGTTTAATATATTTACTAATAAAATAATAATAAATATCTACAAATAATAAACAAATTTAAAAATCAGCCGTATTCTGAATAAGATTTCCCAGACTAGTTTTTCTCTTTACCATTTACATATGTATACTCGTATATACTGATTTTTATATACGACTATATACGAGTATATATAGTTATATATGGAATAGAGAAATTCCCTGGAGATTTTTAATTTGGTACAGAATTTTACAAAGAGAAGCTATCAAAATTATGTTTCAATTGAAATTTTCCGAAGCGACAAGCATCTATAAAGCCTCGCCTAACCTACCTGAGTCTAATCTAATATACTTAATCTAACCTTGATTAAGTTTCTCACCTGCGAGCTGTAGCTTTCTCCCCATACCCGTAAAACGCCTATAAAACTATTAATTGTTTCCACCGAAACACTTTCCATCTGCTTAGGAAGGAAACTCATAAATCAATTCGCAATATAAAATGACCAGGCACACACATAGCAGAGGTGGATCTGAGCCTTTACAAAGGGGGACTGGGGAATAACTATTTTGCTGTTTTAACTAATACACAATGCTATGCATTTACTGAGATAAGCACGAAGGTGTGTGAATGAGATATGTTTGTCCCATTACGAAGCATTATTGTCAATCATTGTCTCACTCCGAAGTATTTTTGGCAATCATTGTCCCACACAATGAAATGAAGTATGGCGCTTAGTGTACCAAGATTTGTATGTCATACTCGTCAATCCTTTGGCATACTAATGAGTGGGTGAGATGGTGAACTGTTAGCTATCAAAAATTATGACACGAGCAAGTGTCTCAGAGTAACATTATAATGTCACCCTGCTTGAAGTGACTCATTGTATCACATTACATTTTACACAACACTCCTTTTTTCATTGCTATAAACATCTTCAGACTCATTAAAGTAACATAAAAAACTACAAACTATCTAGTGAGGACTTTGAACCCGAAACTACCCCCGTCGTTCCGCCTCTGACAGAGAAGCATGTAAACACACACATACTTCCATACAGAGTGTTACATTTTACGCTGACGAGTGCACCGAAACCCCATAAAAAAGAAACGTTGCCACCAATTGCTGCACAAATTAATAATAATAAACAGCGGCAATTTATGTGACGAGCCCGCATAGGAAAAAAGTAGATTGCAACAAAATTAGTAGCAGAACAGCTATTTACTACTTTAATAGACCCAAACTACGAGTGTTGCACTTTCCTTCGTAATGATGTGCATTTAAATGAAGCTGAAGAGTGCATGAAGGGGCACGGTTTTCGACTCTTATTGTTACTCATTATTTCTGTCCGTGGCGTATTTAAAGCTGCTACGGTCAAGGGCCCTAGTGATGTGGGTGATTTTTTAGATTGAATTATTTTCGGATTTACTCATATATTTGATTGTAGGGATCAGGGTAAAAAATTGTAGATTGTGGGTCATCCAGATGAGAGTGGAATGATCAAGGCCCCAATGGTAGCTCTTTGTAGAGCGATGGTTTAAAACAAGTTAGATACAATAGACCTTCATTCGAAAATAAAACGCTTTTCTCCCAAGGCCCTGATTTTGGCTTTTGTACACTACCTTCGGTAGAAAATCAGATACTTCTCTTCCCCTTAGGTTAGAGTAGAATGTCCAAGTCGCTAATTCCCGTACCTCTTGACTAAAAGGGTACAGCGTTGAGTTTAAAGTAGATTAAGTGCCAGATAATGGAATTTACCTTGCTGAAAAAATGAAACGTTCATCTTCCCCAAGCCCTAAATTTTACTTACTGTTCCCTTAATTGGTAGTCTAGATCAGAGTTCAATGTCGAAGGCTGAAACTTTAATACTTGACTAAATGGGTACAGCGTTGAGTCTAAAATAGATTGTCTCGCAGATCAGAGATTTAACCTTCGGTAGAAAATCATAACCCTTTTCTTCCTTCAACGTCAGGAGTTTAATGGCCAAGACTCAAATTTTGGTACCTCTTGACTAGATTGGTTCAGCACTGATTCTAAAATAGATTGTTTTGAAAATAAGAAAATCATTAGAAAATAAAACACTTTTCTACTCCTTAGGTCAGAGTTCAATCGACAAAGCATTAATTTTGGTACCTTTTGACCAATTGGGTACAGCGTTGAGTGTAAAATAGATTGTCTCACAGATAATGGATTGAGCTTTCAGTAGAAAATCAAACAATTCTCCTCCCTCGTGGTTAGAGTTCAATGGATCTAATTTACCTCGTACTTCTTGACTAAATGGGTAAAGCGTTGAGTCTAAACTAGATTGTGTCGCAGATCATGGTAGAATATCAAAACCATTTTCTTCCCTTAAGGTCAGAGTTCAATGGACCAGGCTCTAATTTTGGAACTTCTTGACTAAATGGGTACAGCCTTGTATCTAAAGTAGATTGTCTCGCAGATCAGGGACTTAGTCTTCGATAGTAGATTCAACATGCTACTTCCCAATAGGAGTGAAAAAGTCAAGGTCCCTACCGAAGAAATTGGTACATAGAAAGTTCTAAAATGAATTCTGGTTCAGATTCTGGACCTAAAACAACGATCTGAAGCGTGTCAATAAATGTTATAAGAACTAATTAAAATGTGCATCCTAACCACCGAAGGGTCCTCCTTTCGCTCCAAGAAGTTTTATTTAGAAACTGGTCGGATTTTATTTTGAATGTCTCCAGCGCTTGACTGCCCATGATAAATTATGCTCGCCTATGGACACGGTAGGTAGGGTCTAACGACTCTGAGCCTTACTGCAGGATTCGTATGGTAGTCTTCTAAATTATCCTTCGAGCATTGAAAGAGAGAAGGCGCAGAGTGCGTTCTCTGTTGAAAAAACTCAGCTAAGAAACTGGAGAAATTGTCGAAATATTTCTTTACTCCTACAATGCAGCAAAGTTGATTTTATGAGCAGCTTTTTTGGCTCTGTTTCAGAACGCCTGTTTTTACGAACGGCTCTTCTCCTCTAGGGTCCCTTTTCATAATCAGTGCCACAGACCCTTCGACACCTTGAACCACCTCTGTGCTTGTTTTTGTCTTTGTTGCATGCAACAATGGACCAGCAATTTCAGCTGCAGTGTGGTTCGCCGTATGTTTGTAACAGTGAACATACCATCAACGATGTTTGCCACTTTTACTACCACTGACACTGCCATCGTCTTTCCTACTGCGGGTAGAGGACTCCCGTTTCATGCTCCATTAAACCAGAGCGAAGCGTTTATAGCGCACGTTTTTTGATTTTTTCTTTTTGTTTTCTTTTGTTTTTGTGATTTTCTTTTATTTGTTAATTTTTTATGTGCTTTGCGCACATGATAAAAACAATAAAATTGTTTACTTTTTTCACTTAACTCTTTTTCAGTTCTGCCAGCCACCCCCTTGGTACCCGCACCCTGGCCCTGCCTGATTGTGCAATTTCATTTTAAATTGCCAGTGCAGATGAAAAGAGGAACGCACAATAATGATCGTTATGTGCACAAATTGCAGTTTGATTCCTGCACTTTGGTG
This sequence comes from Clusia tigrina, assembly GCA_920105625.2. Taxonomy (NCBI): domain Eukaryota; kingdom Metazoa; phylum Arthropoda; class Insecta; order Diptera; family Clusiidae; genus Clusia; species Clusia tigrina. The sequence goes on along the minus strand of OV050033.1, from coordinate 64,216,013 downwards.
CATTCCTTTTTTCTCTTTTCTCCTCTTTCAAATGTGTACACAACAAGTTTTTAATTAATTTGTTGTCAATTTATGTTTATTTAGCAACATTTTTTCTTCTCATTTCATTATGTTTTGTTGCTTTGGATGAATTATTTTATTCGAGAAGCACTCGGCTCAGTTTTGCGCATTTTCACTTTTGTTATTCCGTATTTCTGGCGAGTATTTCAGTTGTTATCTTGGAGATAACGCTTTATCTGAGTGTGTCAGTGCAGTGATAGATAAAAGTCAACTGATTTCGATTAACGCTTAATTTCTGTACTTACTAAGTACGCATTGAATATAATCTGCAAAGGCTTTTGTGATTATGATGAGGTTGCATGTGCAAGAAAGTGAAGTAAGAAATTCAGGTGTTCCAATAAGAAGTGTTTGCTACACTGACGGTGGCGGACTGAGTAATTGGGAATTGGCATGGTACGTCCATTAGAGTCTTTAGAAACGAGTCGGGCTGCACTGAAGGATCAGAGCCAATTATCGGAATGAGTTCAGTAGGGGCTATTGATTGCATCAAGATAATATTTACAAGGACCGATGATGCAGTTCAGTTGCCTGCAAAACAACCAAGTGTTTCCTAGAGAGCCCAATCAAGACAGTTACAGATTTTCTTTCTATAATTACGAAGGGAAGATCTTCGATCATTGGTTGGGCTAATTACGGGGCATAATCCATGGAGCCTTCATATGGCGATCATAGGCTTCATCAAAAGTCCGAAATGTGTATCTTGTCTGCAGGAAGAATAGGATGGCGCACAGCATTTTATCTGCACTTGTCCTGCCTTTGTGAGAGTAAGGAGGTCCAGATGTATTGGGAATGGACAAAGTACATTCCGTATCCCTGGACAGACTACTGCGATTTATAGAAGAGTCAAAGAAGTTTTATTTACGAGTATTTGAATATAGAAGAGTTAATCCACACGGTAAAACGTTTCCATTTATGAGCCGCTATAGTGATTCGAACAACTTTGAACAATTTGCACTACTTATTTATACTAAATATCCTACAACATTGTTAAATCTAGTTTTAGTTCTTCCTGATTATTTTTTATTGAACCATCAGTATAAGAAGTCTATTTGAACTAGCAAAATATCCCTGAATATTGTGAACTATTTGGAAGTGTTTCTATGCTTACGGAAGAAGGTAATTTTATATAAATATGAGCATAGGCTGGTACGAAAACCTCCTACCAGTCCTCCGCACAAAATATTAGAGAGAAGCGAACGCATTTTGGTAACTAAAGTAGTCGAAAATTCACAGATTTCGACGAGAATCGATTCAACTCAAAGAAGAGTGTGACGTTGGGGTTACTTACGCAACAGTAAGGCAGGTACTGATAAAGAACCAGTATACATCAACAGTTGCTCGAAAAAACCACTGCTTAAAACTGTTATTTGCCGTATATTGCCATTAACTACTTGCTACCTGCTCCCAGTCAACAGCTAATATAATCCTATATAGCTCAGATAAGCCTCATAAAATGAATTAACACAATCGGTTGGTCACATGAGAGATTCATAATTTTTTTTTTTTATATAATGATTATTAATCAATAACAAGAAACAAATAAAACAAAACAAGTACTTCCCACACTCAATCGTGACAATAAACGACATCAATTAGAATTCAAATAAGGTATAATGGCAATTATTTTGTTCTGTGTTCCTACAGACGTGTTCACCATTTTCAGCCAGTTAAGCTTCTATGAAACTATGAGCAATTGGAGAATGTGGGGAACAACGTTGATAAAACTGGGATGGCAACCCAAGTACAGCCCAAAAAAAACAAAAAGTGTACAGCCAAGGGGAATCAAACAAGACAATTCACAAGTGGTACGCTTTCTCAGCTTCTTAGGAAAATTAGACCAGGAAACAACGGAACAGAATTATATGAAGAGGAACACAGGAAGAGGGTGAAAGAGTTCAAGCTCGGATCGATTGTTTCACATAAAAGGAAAATGTTTCATATTGGTTTGCAATGTATTGGAAATCTTCTCAAAGGATAAAGTTGCAGGGATAGTTCAGAGGATGATTTTATATTGTAATTTAGGTATTTATTTCTTTGATAGTAATTGTTTCACATACTATCCTCTGTTCGTAGGAGAATGGAAAATATTCCCCAATTTCATGTTGGTTTGAATTGTATTGGATATCCTTTCAAAGGAACTTGTTTTTTTAATAATCTGATGTTTATCTAATCCTATCTGACTACGCGGTCATGTGTTAAGCTCAGAAGCTCTCTTTTGATTCTTTTATACGTTTAGTTGTGAAAAATAAAATAACAAATTTAACAAATTTTTACGAGTACAAGTTTTTATAAGTCCTTTTTATAGATGGATTCCTAGACAGTTAGAATTATTAAATGTTAGGTGTCAGGAGACTATTCAGATGATGATTTTACATTGTCATTTAGGCTTCAGTGTACTGTTCAGAGGATGATTTTGTATTGTCATTTAGGTATTTATTTCTTTGATGGTAACTCTGCAGGAGTATCAGTCAAATTACAGCAGCATCCCAGTGTATTTATAATAATAGAGTTATTTTGTTTTCATCCTTTGGCCATATCAGTCCCTAAATACGTACTAGGGCAATAGTAGGATTATAGTTGCACGAGAGTCATCAATGGACTCAGACCACAAGAGTCAACGAACAACTCTACTTACAAGTAAAGCCTTCGTTGTTTTTATGTATGTAGGTCATATACTCGTACAATTCAAGTGTGAGAGGAGGGTCATTAAAGGCCTATATCGAAGGCGTTTCAAATTTGACATTCTATTCGTACAACAACAACAATTTGATAGATATTATTCATATATACATATATGCATCTTTCATATGCACCACCAAAGTTCAAAATAATATTTTAATAGCAATAATAGTTTTTATGTTTACTATTATGTTTTTTTCATATTTTTATGTTCCTCAATTCAAACACATTTGCACTTTATCGGGGTCTGCGATCGGCGGGGCTTTTATTATTACACTTATGAGAGTTGGTTTTCCTTTTTATATCTTTTGTTTTTTTCCACAATTGCGCAGACGAAATTTTAATGCTGCGCAGGCGTACTCCACCACTACAGAACGTATTCGTCTGGCGGGCGGGACAGAAATCAATTTCCGAATATATTCATAATCACTTTTAGCATATTTTCGTTTATTTAAGAAACAAACAAACAAAACAGCAACAACAATAAATATCACTTATTTCGATTAAAGTCATTTAACCGGTTTGTGGGGCACAGCATGGGGGAGAAAACAAACAACAAACAAAATAAAAAAACACATTTTGTTGTTACCTTTTCAACAATGCGCATGCGTGTAGCTGCTGAAAAGGCACTTGTTGAAAGGAGGGCGGTTTTACTGGTTTAACTTTTAGTGCGGCTTTATGTGTTTTTATTCAAAATTGTGGCAACAAAAATTAACACAAAATAATAGCGACAAAAAGTTGACAAGCTGTTTTTAAAAACATCTTGATCACAAATATATTATCAGAAAATAATAACAAACAAAAGTTTACAAAAAAAAAAACAACAAATATCAACACATATTAATAAACAAAATATGTCAAAAAAAATATATTCAGAAACAAAAAATTCATAACAATTTTAAAAACAGATTCCTGATCAAAAATTAATAAAAAAACAATAACTAAAAATTGTAAAAAAAAAAAAATTATTTTTAATTCTAATTAAAAATTTTTAAAAACGGGTGTTCGACAAAAAAAAAAAAATTAACACAAAATAATAACAAACATTAATTTACAAAAAAATTACAACACAAAATTATTTAACAAAATAAGAAAAAATATTAACAAACAAAAAATTTAAAACAAATTTAAAAAAAACAGATTCTTGATCAAAAAAATTTAACAAAAAATTAACAAAGAATAATAACAGTAAGTTTGAACAAAATATTCAAATAAAAAATATATAAAAACAGATGTTGGTTGGAACAGAATAAAATTAACACAAAATAATAAACAAAAATTTCTAAACAAAAATTACCAAAAAATCAACAAAAAAACAAAAGAGAAACATTAACTAATTAAAAATTCAAAAGAAATTTTTTCACTCTTGATAAAAAAATCAACACAAATTAATTTAACAAACAAAAATTGGCAGAAAATTAACAAAATAAACAAAAAAAAAAAAAATTAACACAAAAAATTTATCCAAAAATTTATACAAAAAATATTTATTAAAAAAATATTTCATGGGAAAAAATTATGTATGAAAATTCATTTACAAACGATAAAAACAGTATTTTTTGTTTGCTTTTCATGCTTCAGTTAAAAATAACTTTTAATTATTTTAATTGAATTTATATTTTTCTATGTTATTTACAAACAATAAAAAACACAATTTTATTATATATTTATTAATTTAATTATTATTATTATTATTTTAATTGAATTTATGTTTGTTTTTTTTTGTATTAAAAGTTTTTATAATAAAATGTTAGTATACAAAATATAAAATAGCACCACTAGCAGTATGGGCTGCAATTAAAATATATTTTTTTAAACTTTATATTTAAAAAATTCACAAAAAACATAAATAAAAAGTATATAAAAAATATTGTTTTCATATATTATTACATATAAAAAATTTCTTTAAATTTTTTTGTTACTTTTTGTTTAAAAATATGTTTTAACTGAAACATAAAAAACTAAATTTGTGTTTTTTATTGTCTGATATATTTTTATGTTAATTTTTGTTTAATAATAAGCTTTAACTGAAACATATAAAAAAAAGTGTTTTTTATGATTTATATACATTTTTTTGTTTAAAAATGTTTTGATTGAAACCTAAAAAACCAAAATATGCTTCTTTCTCTGATTTTGCTTTTCCAAATTTTAATAATTAATATTTTTTTTAGAAGTATTTTCTGTCCACCGCAAAGATTTTCAGATAATTCATTTTATTTCTGAAGAATATTTGTACACTTCTTCGCAATATAATTATTATTCTTAAAGGACATAATAAATTATGCAAACAACCAAAAGAGCAGGCATTTCGGCACTAATAAAATATTTTATTCACTTTTTTCCCGTTGTTGACAAGTGCATTTTTCTTTTCTGGGTTATTTCCTGAATCAATCATTTTTAATCAACAACAACACTTTTTTATCTAATCAGTTTCACAATCACTTTGGAGCCCTCGTCGGGCATTAATCACGGGATCGAACCTTCACAGCCCCTACTTACAAATATTATTTATTTTTGTAGACGTGAGTTTGTTGAAAATCACACGTAATTTATTATGAAAACATGCATGCGAACACAAGAGATCTTCAACAACAAACGCTTTGAAAGACGACGAACAACTGAAAATGTGGAAATGTTGAGCAAGATCAGTTTGAAAACAGCACACAGCAGAGAGCGAAGCTAATCGCAAGACGCCAGCGAGCGAGAGAGGAAAGAGAGTCAGAGAGTCAGCACTGAAATAAACAAAGAGCGGAGAGATAGAAAAACATAATGCAGAGAAGAAAAAACCGGATGTTGAGTAACCGGTGCAAACAACACGGGTTGAATCGAGAACGAAGAAGTAAACGACAGAGAAAAACTCGGGTATCAATCCCATCATCCATGATATATAGGGAATCACTGGATATGACCAGCAAAATATAAAATAATTAATACATATTTGTACGAGTATAGATAATTCGCTTATCCAACCCTTGGGTTTTAATGGCACCATGACAAATGGGCGCAGATTGGAAGGCTGGGGAACGCAGCACGGACACACAGCTTTCTTAATGATCTGCATAGTTACATTCTTGACCACTCTTCTAGAGGCCCTAGCTGATCAATTTTATAGTCCCACCGACCCTTGAGTTTTAATGGGACCCTGCAAAAAAGGAGACGATTCGAAGGCTTCGGTGCGTACCGCGTACATAGTTTTCTTAATGATATGTGGAAGTACACCACAATCACACTAACGCACACTTTGTACACTCTTCTGGAGGTCCTTAATTACTGAGCCACTTCATTCACAAATTATTCCTTGAATTTCACACCATTTTCACAGCCTCACAAATTTCTGCATAACTCTGCATTTCATATTTTTTTATTTCTGATACTTTTTTCTAATATCTAAACACTTTTATATTAACCCAAACAAAGAAGTCGCGACGCGTCAGAACACTTTTAGAGTTATGTTTGGAATATTAACGAATTACCGCCTACCGCGGAGCAAATGCGGAACTGAACTGAATGCCGCAGATAACTGCCAATTCCGCACAACTGCAAGAGCGTTCAACAAAGTCACCGAACACCATCAAATTTACTCCGCAACAACAACACCAAAAACAACCACTTCAACAACAACAACAACAGAAACAACACCACCGACGGCGACAAAATCAATCAACAGCAGCGACAACAACCACAGTCGGAAGGAAGTTGGCGCCTCAGTGGCGACACTGGCGACTGCAACCAACCGAATCCCCTGCCAAAGCCATAGCCAGAGCCAGAGCGTTTGATGTCTGCCAGACGCGCGGCAGTGTTTTTTGTGAAGCTGTTTTCGTATCCTTTGCCAAGGATACTTTTGTATGAAGAACTTAAAAATTCATATGTGCCGCTTTTATTGCCAGTCTACGCTATTTGTATTGGCGTTCTGGAGTAGGAAGTGGGATGTGGGGTGTATTTGTATAGTTCTAGTGGTATTAGTGTCTGCTTTTGCTGTTGTTGTTGTCGTTGTTGGAGTTTTATGGTAATGGCGTCGTTACGGTCTTTGTGCATTGGCGCGACATTTCCCCCCTCAGAGTCTGGTGCTCATTATTTCTAACAGGAGACGCCAAGTCGCCGTGTCATAATGCGTCTGTGTCTGTGTGAATGCGCTTATTGGGGAGTGTGTGTTGCAATGTCCGCCAAAATATTCAGTTCGGAGTTCGGGAAGAAATGTGAGACCCTAATCCATGAAATTATGTTTACTTATCAGAATCGTAATTGTGATACTCGAATGGCAAAGTTTTTATGTGAAGAATTTTTCAGTCCTAAGACTGATGATCAGAGCCCTAAGACTCAATATTCGGTCCTAAGACTCATGATCATGATATTTTTGAAGAAAAAAATGGCGCCACTAACTCGACGAACACTGCTGAGGAAAATTAGTTTTATTGTGACGAGTTTCAGAAGTGACTTTCTACAGCACTAGTGATTCTACAGAGGAGTTCCTCCTGACACTGGTGAATGAATAGGGGCTTACATGTGATGAATCATTGGTTCAAATCAGAACTTTCTTGAAAAAAATTAGCATATTATAGCACCAGTGATTCAACCGAGTGGTCACTTCAAGACACTAACGAGCAAAAGGGGGCTTTCATATGACGAATTTTTGGATCACAATACTATTATTTAGTGCTGAAATCATGACTTTCTAGAACAAAAGTAGCTTTTTACAGCAACAGTGATTTCACCGAGTAGTTGCTTATGAGACTAGTGATCAAAAATAGCCTTTCAAGTGATGAACCATCGGCTCAAATTATGGATTTCTTGACCAAAAGTAGCTTTTTACAGCATAAGTGACTACAACAATTAGTTGCTGCATCATAATAGTGACCAAAAGGAGGTTCGTATGTGGCGACCTACTCGATATCGATGTCAAATCATGACTTTGGTGAACAAAGGGAGCTTTTTACAGCACCAGTGATTCATCCGAACGGTCTTTTCATGATACTAATGAGCAAAACGCAGGCTTTCAAGTGAAGATTTATTTGGTCAGGAAAGCCATGATTGAGGGTCGAATCATGGCTTCATTGAAAGAGAGCTTTCTAGGGTACGAATGATTTGATTTAATGTTCTCAACTTGACTACAGAAAAATTATACGTAACAAGCTCTTCGATCACGAGTAATAATGTTGTTGAATAAAGAAGCTTTATACAATTCGAAGCACTGTTGAACAAGAGATTCGATAGAGGAGGCTTATAATGACATTTAGAACTGAATCACAAAAGTCTTGATGTGTCTTCGCCTTTTAAAAATGACATTAATGAAAAAATTGTACACAACAGAAAAATCGTCAATCGGAAGGTTTTTGTTGAAATAGGGTCCCCAGCTACTTTCATTTAGAGTACTTTTTACCGCTTTTCAACTTTTCTCTTTGTTTCGCAACAAAAGCTGAATGGCCTGTAAAATGATTGATTACACTGTGTTTGATTGAGAGAAATTTCTAAAGGAAATTTGTGGTCATTTGCTTCGTTCTCAGTTAGAGCCAAGAAATGTGACTGTAGCCGCATTGGCGCCAATGAGTATCAGCTTGCAAGGATTTTGGCCTTGTCTGTCCAATGAATTTGTTGGTTTGTTTTTTATTTGTTGGTGAAATTTACTGAAACAAGTTCTCTGCAACCATGGCTGAAATTATGTTGCCATATTTTATGAATTTGGCAAAAGAATGCAAATAGCTTAGTTTCATGGCTTCAGAGTTCGGGGTTGATTTCTAGTGAGTGACTTGATGATAATTGGAATTGTGCAAGAATAATTTGTGTACTTACCAATCTGATGCAGTATTAAAGAACTTATGAGGGTATTGTAACATTGACTTACCTGAAAATAAAAGAAGGAACTTAAATTAAATATATTTTCTAATAAAAAAGGTTATGAATTAAAAAATTAAACAATTTGTTTCAAAAGCAAATATAAATTTAAGCAAACTCAAAATTTTCAGTCTATTCTTAGCAGAATTTTTCGTGGAATTTTTTGTTTAGGCTAAGAATGGGTTGGATAACAATTTCGTGGATCTCTTTATAAGGGTGGACTTTAGGACACATGACAGGATGAGCCACACATATGTTTGATACAATTAAGAGCATCTGGCAACTAATTCAAAAAATTCTCAACAGAACTACCTGTAAAATTTCAAATTGGCTCAAGGCCGTATGTGAGTATTCACTACTAAGATCGCAACAGAGCACAGCAGGTACTTAAAATTATAGATCATTCATTGTCATCCTTGATTCTAGAGCATCTCTGCATGTGTGATGGAGAAAGAGACATTGAATGAGTCTATAGACCAGGTAGACGCAACAAGATTCACGGCTCTCCGTGACACCTTTCAAAGGAGATGCGAAAACCAAGAAATACACAAATATTTCAACCTCAATAAATGCATCTGTGGTTCAGTTGTCTATCTACGCTCTCATTCACTCACAAAAAGGAGATTTGTTGTGTGCTCATGAGAAAGAGACGTTGCCAAGAGAACGCAGGACGCGTGTATTTGACCTGGACTCTAGCTGACAAATAAAGTCACTTCACTTCTTGTCATAAATGTCAAAAATAAAAGGAAATAGGAAATGATCAATCCGATCCGGAAATGTTATTACAGATTAAAGTATGAGATTAGGAGGTTAGGGTAACCCACCCAAAGCATATGCCTATCTTCGATGAGAGGTTCATGTTTAAAGCACACATCGGTAGAGATTCAAAAGCTGTTCTACAATGGAATCTGCCTCCGACTGAGTAGGTATGAATAAGGATAGAAAGGAGGGAGGTTCTGAAGGCGTGCGTGGTGAATTCGATACTAATTTTGTCACTATAGTTGAACGTTTGGTATGATATATATATATATATATATACATATATATATATATATATATATATATATATATATATATATATATATAATTATATATATATATATATATATATATATATATATATATATATTTATATATATCTACACACACACACATACACATATATATATATATATATATATATATATATATATATATATATATATATATACAAATATATATATATATATATATATATATATATATATATATATATATATATATATATATATATATATATATATATATATATATATATATATATGTATATAAATTTCTCTCTCTTTATACTCGTATATAAAAATTGACCACCAGAAAATATTCATATTCCAACTTCAAACTTTCGACCCCAAACACGAAGTATTTATTTCTTTATATAATTTTAAATAATAAAACAATTTTCTTTTTTTTCGCTTTTGCCACGCTTTGGCACTGAATCCGGCACTGCCTACGCCCGAATTCGAATTGATGAGATGATTAAGACACGAAGCCCTGTTAAATGAAATGTGTGACATTTTCCTGAACCAACCAAAACGCACAAAAAATGTCTTTAAATTAAAATAAATTCCCAACTACTTGTAAATAGAGAATTTTTGATTTAATTAACTCGTGGGCCAGCCTGCGACAACGCGCCGCGAACTTTGTAATTGACCCGCCGCCGTTTACGTTCGTCATGTTTAATATTTGCAATTAATTTGACTTATGCGTGACTTTTGCCGGGACATTCTTCAAATTGCTCTTCATAAATCAGAGTGTTGCTCAATTTCCTATTTTTATTATTTCATTTGTTTAATATTCGTCTAAGGGCAATGAGCATAAAAAGAGCGCGTCCCAAGAGCTGCCAAAATAGGAAAAGATGAAGCCAGGAGGCAACACGAGCCCCACACTCCCAACACGCACGCAGTCCAAGCGCATAAATTTAATTGAAAAATTGCAGAGATTCAGTTATTGATGGCTTAAAAGATAGGGTGGCATAGAAGCGTACGCTTTGTTTCCAACGCACACGCAGCCAGCGTAAAATTGGGTTGGATGGCTTAGGCGTGTGTTACACCACGAAATGTCACTTTGGATGGGAAGTTGGATGCTCTCAGCGAATATGTTTGCTGCTAATGTTCGTGAGATCGATGTTGAACTTTAGAAACTCTTTTTATAGCAGACCAAATGACTGGAACAGAAGGGGTCCCTCACAGGTGGTCACTTTATCACAATTGTCCTAATAGAGCAAAGCACGATTTTAGAAAATTTTTCCATATAGTTAATTTACCCCGATAATGAAACAAACGAAAACTCTCTTATTTATTCGAAGCTAACTATGAAAATAAAAGTGTTCTTATCCCAGATCCTTCCCATCGTTCCCAATTGAACCACAAAAGTTGCTCTTACAAAGTGCGATATCCATCTTAGTCACAGCACATACGTGCACTGCGACTAGTTCGCGTCTTATCGCTATCCATATGCCATGTGTGCACTAAGTCAGTGGTCTCGGGTCAGTGGCGGTTGGGGTGGACTCTTGATAAATGCGTTTTATGTTACTGCACTGTATCGTATTAGTGGACCCAGCGATAAGCGTTCTGGAGCTCATTTAAGAAATAAATGCAATTTATGTTGATGTAGGTTAATTCAACAAATCGCGTGGGTTCATTAGAACGTTGATGTAATGCGTCTGTGTAAATATTTATTTGTTTGTTTTTCTTTGGAGCTGGCAGTCAGAGTTGTAGTGTCGACAAAGCGAGCGTTTTCCTTGGGGCACTTTTCCTAGTGCTAAAATGATTGATGAGGAGAAGGATATCAAATTGTCACCGATGCTGTATATCTCCCCGTATCTTCAAGTCAACCTCAAATATTCAGATTTTTAAGGTATTTTAGTGAACATCAACCCAAATTTATGGTGTTGGCTGGTAAAAATGCTGCAGTCTCTGAGTATAAAGTATGGAGGGAAGAGGATAAATGGGTTCCTTGTGTTATTCAGAGATAGCAATATTGATATTCATTGCTATTGAGGCCTCATTCATTGTATTTATCTCAGTCCTTGACATTAAATGGAAAATAGCGAGAAAAGTAGATCTTTAAGGTCTCTAGATTTCAACATTTGAGACCTCAGCAATCAAATTATTTCAGTACGTGGAATAAAGTTGAGAATACTGCGCTTGAGCTTAGGAGAAATATAAATTAATATGGTATCCAGATCTCAACGTCTGAGTCCCTTCCTGATTAAACTTAGTTCAGTGTTTGAAATAAAATTGAGAAGACCGCGACTGAGTCTTGAAGAAGATATATCAATAAGGTCGCAGATTGCAATAGCTGAGTTCTCACATATTGAATTTACTTTAGTCCTTGACATTAAGTGATGCCGACTGAGATTGAGTTTCGAGAAAGATGAATAAAAATGTTTTCCAAATAGCAACATCAGAGTCCTCACCAATCGAATTAAATTTTGTCCTTGAAATAAAATTGAGAAGATTGCGATTGAGAATCAATAACTTCTCTTGTGCTGTTACCATATCTCAATATTTATATTCTCACTAATCGGGTTTAATTTTTAAAGTTATGTGGAGAGGACTGCGATCACATATTGACACTGGTCACCGAGTAGCCAATTTTGATGAAAGACTTGTGAGGAGCGTGACGAAATATTAAAGAACCAATGACATTATAAAAAGGAACCTGTGAATGACGAGTGAGGACCCTATGAATTTCCAGCGAATAAATTTTAAAGCACCACAGATACGCTTATAAAGAAGCAGTGACGAAATATTAAAGAACCAGTGAGGATCAAATAAGGAACCCGCGACTGACTGGTGAGGCACCTATGAATTGTCCGTCAAGAATTTGTAAAGGAAAAGTAAGATTGTAGTAAAAGGCCAGTAAAGAACCAGTGAAGTACCTGTGAGGAGAAAATAGTGAGCATCTAATAACGAATCCGTGACCAACCAGAGAAGAACCTGTGAATTGTTCGTGAGGAACAATTTCCTCCCTCGTGAGGAACAATTCCAACTTACTCCGATGAGGGTGTCGTAAATCTCATTCATTGACAGGACGAGTTATGAGATCACTACTGTCATAGACCGAAGTCTGTTTATATGACCTCAGTTAATCGACCGTAGGTACTTCCTCAGGTAGGTACTCTATATCCCACCTCAGTAAATCGACCGTAGGTACTTCCTCAGGCAGGTACTCTATATCCCACCTAGTGCTTGGTCAAGTTCAAATACCGCACTTAATGGAGTCTTACTCTTCCACATCCAAGCATAATTTTCTACCACACAAATTCTTTGGAGTCGTGGAATTTTACTGGAAAAGAAAAATTAATTTTGTTCTCCTCTCTTGGCCACTTCTTTAACTTTTAAACTTAATGTTCGCACTCTAATCCCGTTAAAAGTTTTGCTAAACTCTTTGCACGCCAACAGAAATTTCCCTAATTACGACAAACAATCAAAAGTTTTTCGTTCCGTTACTTTTCCATTTAGTAACAACACCGAACTGCACTTTATCTTAGCCAATGTCGAAGCTCCCTGCCACCTTCGCTCTTCATAACAGCACTTGATGCCACATTTCGCTGTCCCTCCACTCCATCTAAGAAATTCTCCACACAGAGACCGTTTTCATACTTTTTCCGTGGCAAAAGTTTATTATTTGAATGGGTTCATCCGCCATTCGGAGCAGATTGTGTGCGAAATGAAAGTTGGACCGGTCTACGGAGTACTCAGGCACACAGAAAAATGGCAACACTCGCAGAAATGTTCGCAGTTGAAATGTCAAAAATTGCTTTTATTGCACGTGAAACTTTTTAATTGCCTTGGTGGCGGCAAGCGAAGCAGCTTTAATGAGATTCCCGCGAACAATTTCGTCCTCAATTGACGCCGCGGCGACTCTGGGCAACAATTGGCCGGCCTTTGAGCTGTCATATTCGCACAGCTGCACCCTGGGTCGGTGAGTGTCCGTAATTGATGGATTGATTTGCAAAATGTGATGCCATTGTACCACACACGAAAGTATTTCATTTGATTGCGGTTTGGGTTACCAGTGGATGCAGTTGTGTGCACTTCTATTGGCTCTGGCAGTGGCAGTGACCGCGTACTTGGCTCAACCGCATGAATGGCTGGGACAACATTGGGCATAACTGTTAATTGCCGGCGAGGAAATTTGGCGACGAACATCGTACTCAGCATTTGTGGAAGCAGTCATGCAGCAGTTCCGAATGCCAAGGCAACAGTCGGGTGTGGAATGTGTACCTTAGAGCTATAGAGATATCTGTCATAAGTTAGCTTTAGTTTTAAGTGGTGAATAGAGCGTATCAATCCATCCATGTGAAGAAACAAATACCGACCGGTGAATGATCAATGAAGACACCGTAAGGAAATGGTAAAGAATCAGTGAGGATCCATTAAGGCACCCGTGACCTACTAGTGAGGAAACTGTGAATTGTCCGGGAATAATTTGCAAAGCACTACAGAATCGCTAGTAAGTGGCCAGATAAGGATCCAACAAGGAACCCGTGACCGCCTAGCGCAGAACCTGTGAATTGTCTGTAAAGAAATTGTGACGAAGAAATTAGTAGAAAAAAAGGGGTGAGAGAGCAAAACCTGTGAAGAATCTGTGAAAGGAAGAACCAGTGAAGAACCTGAGAGGAGGATATGGTGAAGATCTACTAAGGAACCCGAGACGTACCAGTGAACAACTTTTGATTTATTTGTGAAGAAATTGTGAAAGCCACTGAAACTCTAGTAAGGGATGTAGTGAAGAATCAGTGAGTGATCCAGTAAGGAACCTTTGATCAACCAGTGAAAAACCTGTAAAGAACCAAAGAGGATCCAATAAAGAATCCGTAATGGAACAGTGAGAAATTTGTAAAGTTTTCATGAAAGAAATTGTGAATTGAGGTTATAATAAGAGGGCCTTTGAATATCCAGTGAACTGTGACTGGTCGACCAGTGAGGAACCCGGGAGACCTGAGACGGTATTACAGGTCTATATGGTAGCTAACTCGTATATTATCTACAGCGAATTTTAGTAGGATTATGTCGAAGTTGTCTCACAGATTTACATCACGGAAAATCTTCATCATTTTTACTAATGGCAATTCACTTTCTTTCCAACTCTGTTGCGTTGTTCACACTTTTTCCCTCTTGTTTTCTCATTCTTCCACTTTTCTTGCTCACACTTTCCTTCGTTCCATGTTCCTCTTTGATTTTCTGACAACAGGTAAGAGTCATCAACAATAGATCCATCATGTTTCAACATCATTTTGGCTCTTATGGTAGATCATTTAAACACGATGACTTGCATTTATTTTAAAGCTTACATAATTCTCAGACCTATTGCCGAAGCTCATAATTATTAATCCAATTATGTACTTAACTGTCAGAAATGGGCCACTTGTGCAATTTAACTACTGTTTCTATTACCGAAGGTAAAACTCATTTCCCTTTTCGTAAGTTGAAAGTGAACAAACACAAACTTTGCTTCGGTTTAACCTTTCGAAATAGGTTTAGCAAACAAATCGAAACGAAGGAAAGAAACCCTGTTGCTGGCATTGTTGTTGTTGTTGTTGGTGCTGGTAGTGCTGATGTTGTTGTTGGCATGTGTTTACCTTACGTCACGTAAATTATTGTAATAAAGTGCATTAGTGGTGGACTACTTTACAACTTTAGTAATATACCCACTAATGTACAAACAACTATAAACGAAGAAGGTTTTAAAAGTTCTCGGCTTTAATATATGTGAAAGATTCATTATTGAGATTATTAAAAGTATGCGGCATTATATCCTCAAATCTGATGGCACACATATAAGATTCTTTGAATATTCAGTTGGGTATACCAACGTCCATCCATGTCTCTAATGTGTTATGGTTTCTACAAGGTTGTCTGTAATTCCCGGCCCATTTACAACCTCTTCAGTGACACATGCATCGCTTAATATAAACGAAAATGTCGAATGGAACAGATAGTCATTGTTCGTTTGATTGTCGAGAGCGATTTAAGTAGGGAAGCAATGAAGATCATTTGTTGTTTTTGAAAAAGTACTTTTTGAAGAAATATTCATTTATAAGACTCAGTATTTCTGTTCAGAGACTTGTTTTCCATGAAATCTTGAAGACTTTTATTAGGAATTTCGCACACTTGGTTCACCTTACGTCAAAAACTATGCACATAGACCATGCCTTAAAAGAGGGTTACAAGCAAAACGAAAAGACCAAATTACTCGTAGCTAAATTTTACTAACAGTCAAAATCATAGTTTCAGTTAGATCTTCAAATCCTCAATACTTTAAAAGCGGTATAATATGAAGGTCTGATATTAGCTAGAGCATGCTCTCTAAAACCTTAGTGGTCACCACTATTAACTGTGACTACAATGGTATATTTTGTTCAAGTCTATAGTAGAGACCGAGAACTTTTTGTCGCACCCTTATCAGTGCATGTTTACATATGAATCACAGATGGAAGTTTAAATTTTGGGATGTGATTTCATGAAGTTTGCCTTTGC
Source organism: Clusia tigrina (assembly GCA_920105625.2). Taxonomy (NCBI): domain Eukaryota; kingdom Metazoa; phylum Arthropoda; class Insecta; order Diptera; family Clusiidae; genus Clusia; species Clusia tigrina. The sequence goes on along the minus strand of OV050033.1, from coordinate 64,199,919 downwards.
TTTTGTTTATGTTGTGTTTTTTTCTTATTTGTTTGACAATGACAACAACTACAACAAAGTGTGTTATTTTACATTTTGTTGCACTTTTTTTAGACATTGTGTAAATATGGAAATTTACAAGTACAATATTTGATTTGTAGTAGGTACGAATACCTTGATAGTACGTAGGGAGATTTCTGTTTAGGTTGAGTAAATAATGTGGACGACCAAAGGAAATTATGTTAAGATAGGTTTAGAAGACAGTTCTAGGAGATTAGCCCTTCTAAGGATGCAAATCATGCGACTGGTGGCATGAGTCAGAATGATTTACGATGGAGACACAAAATCTTTAATAGAATAGGATCTTAAAAGTAGGTGACAATATGCATAATCAGAATAGTTGATATTAAGTAAAGTTGTTATAAGCCAAATATGCTTTATCTATTTAATATTCAAGTCCCAATATTTTGAGGATGTACTCGTAGAATATTTGTTAACATAACATGCATCGTTGGTTGATCTGTTCACCTTAGGCCACACTAGCATATAGGATATCAAACACTGACCCTACAACATCCTGGGTAGATCAAGAATATGTTGGTGTCTGAGAAGCCTGCAGAATATTTCTTATAGTATAGTCTGGGAAAAAAACAGATTTCCTCATGAAATATGGTCCAGTAACTCAGTTTTCTCTCAAAATATTTCAGGATATATGCAAATAAACACATCTGGTCAATCGGCAATACAAGGGACTATACATTCAAGTAAGCTCAGAGCTGCTCTCTTTCTATGTTATCGTCATCTCACAATTTATATAAAAGCGTCAAAGAGAAAAAGCAAGATTCTTTTTGTCAGAAAAGAATATTCCCACACACATTTGTGATAGAAAATAACTTTCCTTTGGGTTTATATGATTTTACTAGTTACTGAGAACATCATTATCATCTCGAAAAAACTCAATACCACCACTCAGTCTTTCAAAAAGTTGTTGACAGCAGCTTAAAGTCAAATACTCTCCTTTCTGTAACGATTATACCGCATTTCTATACTCCGCCCTACTGTAAGCACCTTTGCTGAGCTCTCTTTATGAGATAGTGCCGCACACCTTAAGCAAAGAAGAATAAGAATAGACATTCAATTCGCGCCTTTTTTATTTATCGTTTCGACCTTTTTTTTGGTTACACGTATAGCGTATGTGAATTTATTGTGCACGCATACCATATGTGGGTTGCCATGTTTGTGTAAAGTGGTGAATAAAAAACAGCTGTTTTTGTTTAAAGTGGTGAATAAAAAACAGCTGTTTTTGTTATAGAAAATATTATCAGTAGTGTTACAAATAGTGGATGTGTCAAAGCAAATATATCAATATTTTTTAAAATTAGTTTCGTGTATATCCAAGCTCCTTCAAAGAATAATCTTTCCATTCAATAAATGTAAATATTTGCAAATGAAATATGGTGAAATATTTATCTACGACTTGGAATTCACCATTATCGGAAGAATGTAACATTGTTGCATTAAAGTGGATTTCAACATGAATATTAAGAATGGTTTTACATTATTTATACTGCAAGTTTCTTGCTAACACCTTAAAACAAACCAAAAATCAACTATTATTGTTATTTTTAATAGTTTATTCAATAAGTAAATTCGACAAATATACTTAAAACTAAGCTACTATAGGCTTTCGACCTAAAATTGTGTTGTAACTTAAATTTGATATATCATGTCACATAATTTTAAGATGTTCACAACGATGTACATGTTTTCTTTGTGAAATTAAAGAGTAAGTCAGACACAGCAAAGATTGATCATTGGTTGAGGCGTTTTTTTGATGTTATGGCGTTCTTCTAAAATAAGTTGGATTGAGATTGTCTTTGTGTTGCATAGTTAGAATAATGGCATATTTCTTCTATACTGGAAACTATGTCCCAGACTTAATCGCGTCTATTTTGTATATATATATATATGTTCCATGCTCTCTTTGGAAAATGTGGTTCGTTTGCCGTCCTTGTTATACAACAAATAAAATACTTTAATATATGATTGTTTCATTTTTTACAACCAAAGCATAAGTTTTATGATCATAAGTTTTATTTGCGTGATAAAGCAATAATTTATTTACTTGCTTTAAATTGCTATGCATTGCTTTGAGGTGATGTGCTTATATGTATTAAGTTAATATTGTTTTTAAATATAATACAATGTTTTGTGGGTTTTTGACGTTTAGAGCTATTGTTTTCCTTTGTTACAAATTCGAAACTTTATTTAATTTTTTTGTGGTTCATTTCAGTTTTATTAATGACAAAATTATATTATGAGAAATGAAGCAATTATTACATTGTTCTATAAATTAGCTTAATTAAATGTAGCCTGTTATTGTGTAGAGTAATGCTTCTCAGTAACTCCATTTTGTTACGTGGTTACATTGGTTCTACAAGAAATTTCAGAACACAGCCCCTCATATCAAGAGAAAGAAATTGTTTAAAATTAAGCAATTAGTTTACAATTGTGGAAACAATAGTAATGGAAATGGCATATACTCGTACAAGAAAAATAAACTAATGCAAAATAATATATATTTTCGTTCTGTATATATACCTATAATTATCAATAAGCAGTGTGTTAAGAACATTTGGCGTTTAAATGATATGAGCGATTGGATTGTTCTCATAACAGTTTCTTCAAAATTTACCCTACACAAATAGCTGATGCATCCGAATGTTCAAAATTTTGTTTGTAAAAAAAATCAAGTGGAATCGGGATGTTTCCTTATTTTCCTGCTTTCTTTTACTTTTGTTTATTTTCTTAATGAATTACTTACGTTACAGAGTGTATATTAATTTATTTCATTTCATTTAAACACTTAAATCCGCCGTGAAGACAAATCCAATTTCTTTACTTCGGCCTTGGCCACGACGATCGGCAATGAGAATGGCTATTTGAATGGGCATAGCCAGTGCGACAAAGTGGAGATAAAAAAAACTGCCGACAACTCGATTATTTTATATATGTATATACGAGTATAAGACATATTTTATGTATGTTAGATATAACTTTATGTAAGAATAAACTCAATTCAAGGGGCGTTCACGCAACCATTAGTACAGTTAAATTCGCACATATTTCATAAAATTCCGCGAAAATGAATACTTCCTAAGAACTAATGTGCAATAATTTTTTATTTCTCATTGCTAAAACGCAAACTTAATTTGTGAGCATTACTGAGACCTTATTCTTATGTAATTAATAATAATCATATATATTTCAAGTATATTAATATACAAAAAATAATAAAAATAACAGCACTAGCTCAAGGCCATCAGCTGGTTGATACAATAAATTAATTATAATGGTTACAATTGCTGGTTCAATATATCGAGAATTGAAATAAATAGTTAATATTAAATTAAATTAGAAAAGTTACATAATGCAAGAAAATTAGATATAAGACTTATATTTAAAAAAGTTATGTCAGCTAGATGTTTTGATGGAACAGATGTGCCAAAAATCCTTTGCCTTGGATAGGTAAATTCAGGGCAAATGTCTAAAAGATGTTTGACTGATGTGCTAGGAGACTTGCAGAAACTGCACGCCGGATCTCCAGATTTAAGCAAGTGCCCGTGAGTGATCTGCGTGTGCCCCAAACGAAGCCTTGTGAATTTCAAAATATCTGTATGCTTAGATCCAGAAGGGAAAATAGGTTTAACCTTAGTTGGGTTAATAGTTGAGTAATGGTGTACATAATTATTCCATTTCAGTAAGGACTTGTTTTGTAGGTACTGTGTTATAAGACGTTTCAAGTCAGCTTTCTCAAGAGCGTCAAAATACAAAACAGGTGCATTGTGGACACTTTTTGCAATGGCCAGGTATCCACATCAATTTAATTTTATTTTCTTCTTTTATGAGCAAATCTCGAACGTAGGTTACTAAAAGGCTCTCATTTCTGAAGTTTTGTAAGACATCGATGGCAGATTGGCTATCAGTACAAATACAAAAATTACCTTTGGTTTTGGAGGCTATAACAGCAGCTTGATATATGGCAAATATTTCACTGGTGAAAGTGGAACAGAGACTATACAATAGCCCTTTTTTCAAGACCACTAGGTCTTCCGATACTACCGCGAATGATGTTGAAGAGTTATTTTTTGAGCCATCGGTGTAGATAAATTTGAAAGATTTGAAGCTTAGCTTCCGTTTATACTCCAGAAATAATTGTTGATAAACTTGTGGGCAAGTATTTTGCTTCTGATAATCCTGAAAACAATTTACAAATGCCGAGTTCGATAGAAGCCAAGGGGGATGTTTAGAACAAGCTTTCCGAACAGGTTTAACTGGGAGATTCTTTTCCTTGGCCAGGAACAACACACGATGTAACGTAGAGGGCCTCTTTGGGGGCAATTTTCGATTTGCAGCATTAAAGATGTTTTTGTAAAGACCATAATTATTGCAAGATAAGGTTTTGTGTATAAGACTAGCCGTCATGTATTCCACCCGCTCAATAAGGCTAGGGAGTCCAGATTCAGCGAGAATGTTGTAAACAGGAGTGGTGGTGAAGGCACGTAAGCTTTTCCGAAGGGCAGCATGATACGGAGCACAAAGAAGATTTAAGTTGCTTTTGGCACAGGTTCCATAAATTGGCAGCGCGTAATCGATCAGAGATAAAAATAAGGCTTTAACAATATAACAAAGTGTAGAAATGTGTACAAATGATTTTTTTATTTATTTTATTTCTAATGTAATTGCAATGAAATTTAAAGGTGTATTTACAGTCAAAGAAAACCCCTAATATTTTCATTTGGTTAACATTGTTAATATATACATTATTATAACTTAGTTGTACATTTGGACAGCATTTTTTCCGACAAATATGTAGGATATTACATTTCTCATATGCAATAATCGCTCCTGATTGAAGCGACCATACAGAAATGTCATCAAGGATTTTATTAAAAATGGCTCTAACATTTACCAAATTATCTTCTTTAGTAAATATCAGCACATCGTGTGCGTAAATACCGTGTGTTAGTGTGGGTTAGTGTGGGGAGTGTGGGGGGAGAGAACAGTTTACACAAAGAGGAGATCGCTTACAGTACTTTATCGTGTGACCAAGCAGCTGACATGACTTGCAGCGCATGGGAGAGGGTATGTATTCTCGAACTAATGCTTTACACCATGCGACATCGATTTTACTTGGTAATTTGTAAAGATTAAAGGTTAATAGCAATACCCCGGAAGAGCGAAGATTACCTTCTACATTTTTCTGAAATTTGTAAACTGATACCAGTCCTTGGGAGCTTAACTCATCAACAATTTCATTCTCTGCCACATTGTTGAGAAATGGGGCGAATACTGTGCCTTTCACGTGGTTGAGAGATCCGTGTAGGGAGGCTGATATGGAGCATATGGTCGCTAACTGCTTTGCTTTGATGAATTTGTTGGCGGTTTCATTATTTTTAACAAGCAGCAATAATTTTCCATCTCGAAGAGTGGAAATTGAGTGCACGTCACTGCTAATTTGCGTAATCGCTCAATGAATGCCAAAACATGAATAAGTGGACAGGGGTTTGGAGGAGTCCGTTGATTCAATCACAACAAATTTGGGGTCTTCTATTTTTGCTTTGGGAAGCAACGGAAAGTCGGATAAAGTGGCACTTGTTCCTGATTTTCGCTTCTTTTTTTTGGGTCCAGTATCGAGCAAGGCAAAGCGATTTGCCTCAATGTTCGGTGGCCCCGGGGCTATCCCGCACGTGAACTAAATATTACTAATATGAAACGAATTTGTAGGCACAAAATATGAATGGGAAGGATGAAAAACAATACGAATTGAGCGAATAGCGGTAATCGGAATTGACTTTATGTCAAGTAATCAAAACAATCCGTATGCGGATAATAGAATAAACGTCTTATCGGCGAGAGAGCTAGTCGATGACTGTCTTATGTAATTAATTCTTCACGATATAAAAGAAAAAATAAATAATTAAAAGCTTTGAAAACTTATAAAAGTACCAATTTTTGCATCTCTGATGTGTGTGGTGAAGTATGGGGAGTTGACTCGACGAATGAGGGAGCAACGGGACACTAAAGAATTAGAATTAGGAGCAGAGGAAGGCGAATATTAAGAAATTGCCGGTCGAAAGAGAATTTAACCTTTTTACAGTATTCTCACAAATAACAACAGTCTCAATAATCTGAGAAAAATCTTCACAATAGGTCAAAAATGCAACTAAAGGCTAAAACAGCTAAAAATTAAGTTAACGGCTTTATGCTTTTAATTAAACAGGGGTATGTTTCTTTCTTTAATAATGACGAAAACAACTTTTTAGTTTATCGAATTAATTTTTTTACTTAAACGCAACTGCAATTTTTCGACTTGTGGATCTTGGGGGTTCATTGTCAATGAGAAATTATCAAAAAAATTGTATGTTTTCAGTTATTTTGAGAAGTTAAGTGAAATGAGGAATTACGATAGTTACAGTTAAAGGGGGTGCACTGTATTTTTATCACTACATACATCAGTTTTAAAACATTCTTACACTAGCTGAACTCGCACAAATTCATTCATATCAAGTGTCTATTCTATATGTATTTTGCTTTAACTATGCCCTGATTTCGTCACCTCTTCTGAGCCTATTCTGCGTCTGCCTCTGCGACCGTTTTGTATTGTTTACAGTTACCTTTTCGTTACCTGAGTGAGTCAACATGTGCTCGGCAGCTGGCGCTCTATGAAAGTCGACCGAAAATTCATTTCATGCTACCTGAACTGCTCACGGGCATTATTTGCCAAAGATAGAAATCTTTACTTTTATTGTTTATTTGGTACACGTTTTGAGGCTGTGCAGTACAAGTGACCGGGGACCAGAATTAAAAAATAAAATTCTCTAATTAGTGTATTGTTCATTGAAACCAGCGCTGAATTGTTCTTAAGAGCAGGGAGTGTTTAAAATTAAATCCTGTTGACTCACTGAAACCCGAAGCAAATATCAAGCACGGATCGTAAAATGACGAATTCGGCGAATAAGTTATGTGAAGTGTTTATAGGTTTTATTTTTAAGTAAGATTTATAAATAAGTACAGTCACTGTTGGAAGTTAGTTCACGAGAGGAGAATTATCTGTGATCTGGGGAATCATCTGACAAATATAAGAGTAAGGAGTCTAATCTGGAGACCTCCAGAATCATCGTATAAATTCGAACGATACTGTAATTCTACCAATAGAAGACAGAGAGGAATAACTATGACCTGGAGATCATCTAACGAATTTTAAGTTATTACATTTGTTCTATCAACAGAAGACTGAGTGTGGGAGCAATTCACATCCCTGATCTGGAAGTATCCAGAATCATCTAGAAAATTTGGAACGATCGCATTTATACCACCAACAGAAGAACTATAGTAAGAAATGTCTGTGTCCTTGAGATCTCCTGAATTAAGTGATAAATTTTATGCTTTATATTTCATGATAACAAAATTCTGAGAGTAAGAAAATTTCCGAATATATTATATAAATATACTCGTATATACATTTTTTACATTTTCTAGAAAAGAAATTTATAACTTGGGAACACGGTGGTAGTCGAGTCGACCCCGTAGATGTCCTCCATATTTACAGATTTTAAGGAAACAAAAAAAAAAAAAAAAATAAGATAACACCATTCATTTAAATATCTACATTTTCTACATGTTTTCTACATAGGAATTTTATAACTGGGGATTGAAGGATATGTGAAAACGTGGGTAATGATTAAATTCCCTTACAAATTTTACTTAAAAATAGTTTTCTCTATCTTCACGCCAGTTCTGGAGTTTCAAGACGAGATCCCCTTCCTCATGTTCTCGAATTTCATGACGAAAACCTCCTCCTCCCCCCCCCAGTTCCAGACTTTCAGGAACACAACCACTTCCTCCACCGGCAGTTCTAGACTGTTTTGAAGACAACCCCCTCCTACCCGTAAGTTCTCGACTCTCCTGAAGACAACCCCCACCTCCCCTGGCAGTTCAGGACTTTCATGAAGGCAACTCTATCCTACCCAATTATTCAGACAACAGTCTTTCATAATAAAATTTTTGACTAACAACATTTTTACCACAAAAATTTCCACAATTTCTTCTCTCATTTCTCATTTGATTTCATTGGCCCAATCGCACCTTCTTCTAACCCACTACATTTAACTCCTGTTCATGATTCTGGTTCTGGCAATATGTATGAGTATCTGATTTACCAAGTTTGTCTCCAGTTCATGCTTCTTTGAAAATACTTTTGTATAAATTTCTAATACAAAAGACGTTTTTCATTGCCACATTCTCTCGCTTCGTCAATCCAACCACGGACCAGACCACTATCAATCAATTGCTGTGCACTCAATGCTGGTGCAGCTTTCCGCCATAAATTTGCCATTCAATTTTGTCCCTTTCTTTAATCTCTTTTTTTTATATACTCGTATTTTGTTCGGTTTTGTTTTCTCACATCTCCCCTTGTCATTTATTTCGCTGGAGCGGCTTCAATGCCATTTTCCCTGCCTCTCCAGTCTCCGTTAACTGTTCACTCTTGGCTGGCTTGGCAGTTGGTTACGCGGATACGGCGGAGTCTGCCCGCCAGTTTTCCTTTAGCGTCATTTTGGCGGTCACTGAGATGGTGGCTTCGCTGCCACACCGCAACACACACACACTCACACACACGCATACCAACATACACTTTTATGGCATCGCTTCCACTGCACACACCGCCATAGAAGTTGGTGCAGAAAAAGCTACACAAATGGCATTTTTCACTCTTTGTTTGGCTTTGCAGTGGATGAGTGCAGCATTGTTTAAGGTAAAAGTTGCGTACGACTCTTTGCCGCAGTAATGCAAGTACCAAAGTGTTGTTGTTGTTTTATTGTTGCCACTATTATTTTCGTTGTAGTTGCTGTGTGGTTGTGGTTCGCAGTGTAATGAAACGGTACCAACTGCAATGGCAATGCACGCATCTCGACTCGGCTCGCGTGGAGTCAGTCGGCAGGTAAGTGGCCAAGAAGAATTTCATACTGGCTTTAATATGCTTTTTAATTTACAGTTTGATAACAGATTTCCTCACAACTCCACTCCACTTGTGTCTGGCATTCCGAGCACTGCGGTTCACTATTTTTGGAGGAGCTAAATTTACACATCCTGTTCACATTTCAACTGATTGCTGAGGGCATTCATAGCCATTCGTTCAAGTGCCTTGTGTGTCGGGCTCTCGAGTACTTGTACTTTGCTGTCTGAGTTATGCGCCTGAATGCATACTAAATTCCAACAAAAGCGGCGAACTTTCGGACAGAACAGAATAAAAATCTCTCCACAAAAGCTAGAAAAAGTTTGAAAAAAAGAACTGAATACCGCAAATTTAAAAAAGAATGAGCGAATTGTGGAATTGGCAGCGCGGAGCTGTGAAATTTTTAAATTTATGATGTGGAAAAATTTACTATGTGCGAACAATTCGCTGACAAACGAGCTGACAATTTCAGACCGCATGGCGACACTTGCGAACCCCGCTCCCCCGGTTCCCATCAATAATTCTGCTGCATTGTGAGTGAAGCGCGTTTGTGCGAGAAGTCGCCATTGTTAGAATTGTACAACTTCATCACAATTTCACAGTCAGTTTGGTGTTGAAAGTGGATCTCACTGTAACGCATCCACGTTTAATGAACCAAACGCACTGAATTAAAATCATGGAAACATGGCATTCGAGAATGCCGTAGAACAAATGTGAAAACACGTCGGAATTTAATAATGCTTCGGAGTCTCAATGCCATGTTGTATTCGTATCCACAGAACCACCCAAATCCACGATGAGAATAGGTGCAAAATAACGCTTGAAAGCTAAAAATAAATTGCCATTCGTATTTAGAGTCCCAAGGATATTGGCACCTTCCTAGAGAGTGGCAGTCAGCAACTTTACATTAAGATTAACTTACCTGTCGCAGGATATTGGGTAGAGTAGAGTAGATTAGACTATATAGGTAGATAGATAGATAGGCTGGAGAGCCGCCGAAAAGGAGGTGTCCAAGCTCTCAGGTAATGAAGCTCATTGTACTCTAATCCTGGAAATATTAGGGGGATTTGATAAAGGATTGTGAAACCTTCTTGACTCTTTTATGAATCTGTCCTGAGTAACGTACCTTATATATACGAAGACTAGAAAGTAGGTCTTAGGGTTTGGGTATAATTTTTATTGTTATTGACTTCTACCAATTTGATCTGTTGTGTGAAGCCTTAATTAAATCGTCTATAATAAGGCTCTTTATAAATTTTAGCAGTTTTCGGTTAGTATTTTAGTCTTTGGAGGAATCCCTTTCTGCAGACTGCAGGACATTCACATAGGTTTCCGGGTTGCATAATCTGCAGATATCCGTGGAGGAAATTCCTAGTATTTTGAGATGATACCTGAGTGTGCAGTGTCCTCGTCAGGTATCCGGTGGGGATTCGAAGGACCTCCTTGCTAAGCCTGAAGAGCTTTTTAGACAATCATCTTTATGGAACCAAAAACATTTTGGCCTGACGTGGTCCTACATTATTAATCCATTGCCCAGCTAATTTTGTAACAACCCATCTCGTCAATAACTATTGGAATTTTTCGTGTCTTCCCTTTTTTATGTTATTTTCATATCTTATAACTATAAATTTAGTAGACCCCAACTTTTATATTCAACTTCAACACCGACAAAGACAAATTAAACTAGGAGGACCTCTAATCTATCGTTCTCATTTTTCCAAAAATGTGTCTTATTTTTCTACTCCATTTCTACATGGTTTGAATTTTATTCGACTTTAACTTTTCCACACCTCCAAGTTCCTGCTTGTTTTACGAACTTTTAATGACCTTGGGAGTTTGCAGCATTATCACGAAAACCATGTCGCCGCCAAAGATTAATGTTGTCTCGTAGACGCAGACAAATTTATACACATTTTCAACGATTTCAACCTCAACTACACCCTATCAGAGAGCTCACTCCTTCCCTGTCAGTGGGAGGAAAGTGAACGAAAAATGCCACCAAAAATTTATTGATGCTCCCAAACGAAAATGTACAATTTTATGGCATTGGCGGCGTGGCGCAACTTTGTGAACATAAATAATTGACAAGCAACAAAAGCAACAAAAAAGAAACAACATCAACATACATAACAATAACAATAACAACTTTTATGGTCAACGTTGTCAGTAGGAACAGGGGTGGTTCTCACCAACAAAGTGAGATTTCCAGCCAAGGGATGGGGTAGCAAAGTTGAGAATTGCAGTTGCCAAAGGTGCAAACACAGGACGGGGACACGTGACATATGACGACATGAGGCACAAAATTGCGGAAATGCTGTTCGAGTTAACTTTTCATTACTTCGGCGTCAGATTGGAACTTAAGTTATTCGTGGGAGTTGCCACGCACATAAATGCGGAGTTGAAGGTGGTACATGTACTTGTACGAGTATGTGAGGATATGGGAGTGTAGCGTGAATGAACCGGTGGCAAGTTGGCAACTTCATTGCTGCGTGATAGTGTCAACGGCAACCGTTGTGCTTATTTATACTCTGTGTTATGCCAGGTACAGACTGGGCTGACAATGAAGGTGGTTGGCAGTGAAGATGTTGGACTTCGATTGGGTTTTCACAAGAGGACACTCTGAACGAGTGGTCAGTTTACCTGAGGGGCGTATTCTCTTCAGCCTCTGAGAAGCAGAAGTTTTCAGTAAGCATCACCTCCATGAAACTACGTGTAAGAAGTTCCCGCCTACGGATGCTAGTGGACAAGATCGCTGGGAAGCAAAATTTCTCATCAAACACAAACACTACGGAGCTTGGATGATCTTAGGTGATATTCGAAGTGTTCCAAAAACTATTCCTAGTTTCCTTTCTAATAGAAAACTCTCCATTTAAGGAAGAAAATCATTTTCTGCAGATGGGACTAGGACCGGAATTTCTCTCCGGACATCTCTGTAGGAAACGGGATGATATTGTGTACATATTCTCGGATAATTCCCAGTGCCGATGGACAGAATAATCTATATTTGTAAAGAGGTTAATACAGATCGGAACAGAATCCAATACTGTCCATAATAACAGTTTAAAATTGTCCTTACTTAATCTAAAATTCATTAAAAGCTCCCTAGTAAAAGCGCTGCACAAAGTAATCTCATAAAAAACAATTCATGCATAATAATATAATTATTTTTGCCTTTCTGGATAGGAAATATAATGTTAATGCCTTCAATAGAATTCCTAAGAATTCATTAAAAGCTTCCCACAAAAGCTTTTCGTAACAGCTGTGCTTATTGGTAGAACTTACAAAGGAATAATTTGTCTTATCCCATATGATAATAAAGTTCATGCCCGTCATGCTGGATATGGCAAGAATGTCTTTAATAAAATTCCTAAGAATCCATTTATAGCTTCCACCAAAAGCTCTAAATATAAGCTCTATACAAAATTTTTCTTATCGCTAATAATATAATCATTCTTACCGATCTGGATAGGAAATAGTATCTTAATACCTTTAATAGACTTCTTGAAAACCCACTAAAAGCTCTGCCTTGTTGGCAGAATTAACCAAAGAATAATTCGTCTTAATTAAATAATTCATGCCCGGTCTGGATATGGCATTAGCGTGTTAATGTCCTTAATAGACTCCTTGACGCCATGTTTCATAAAGATTTATTTAGCGCCTAAAAACACACAAGCAATGCTCAACTTTCTACCTTTGTTGAGCACACGCCAGCAACTAAAAATGAAGTTGCTGACTTCGTTACCAACTTTTCATCTCCTTCCTTTTAGTTTTCTTTCTATTTTTTGCTTTTTCTTTTAGAATATTTTGAAAATTTCGCTTTGTTGCGATTTTTGTTGACAACTTGTGGCATTAAAGTTTGCTCCAGGATAAAACTGCCTGAGGTGCAGACAGGCAGATAGCGGCGGCGGCTTAGGAGAAGGTGTGGGTGTGCGAGTGGCAGACAAAATGATAAGCAAAAGAAAAATGTCATTGTTACACACAGAAGGCAGTTGACTAATATGCGGCCTCGCAGAGGAAACTTCTTCTTGGCATGTAAAATTATACTTTTTTTTTTTAATTTTCTCTTTTGTGTTTAATATAAAATTGTATTAAATTGTGGCTATCTTTAAAACTTTAAGAAAACATTCGGTGAAAGGAAAAAATGTACCTCCTAAAATTATGCCACGTTTCAGCGCACAAATACTGCAGTCAGAGCCACAAGAACTGTTCTGCTACAATATTTATTTTGTAAATTTTTTGGAATTCTTTTATACAAGAATCCTTCGTGGCATTTTGCCAACGTGGGAGGCAAAAAAAAAGTAGGCGCACAAAAAGGAAAACTTGTTGTTTACTGGCTTTGCTACTTCGCCACTTTTCACTGCATACTTTTGGGGGCCGCCGCATTTTGTTTCATGCATTTCCATTGTCTGCGGTGTATTAATAGGTGCTTCCCATGGTTGCAAATTATTACAAAAATACCCTGAATTGTTGTAGCACTTCACAACAAAAGTGCAACAAGGAGACTATTTTTCTCCTCCAAGCAGCAGAGCACTATAAATTATGCCATAAAGCTGACTGCACTCTACTACCCTCCGCAATTTATTATAATTTTACTATATTTGCTACTCACATTTGTGGACAGTTGACTGCTCAAGCTGAGCACCTGCTCACGCGCATCAATCAGCTCCCGCTTTAAACGGCGTATCTCGTTGGCCTGTCGCTCCTCAGCCGAACCGTACAATGAACTGCCTCCCGAGAGCAACGAGGCGGCACTGCCATGCACTGAAACCACATATAATACAAATTATAATTTCACTAAGAGTCTCCCCAAACACTCTCCTCCAGCTTACCTTCATCATTTTTCTTTGGATATGTAAGACGATGTCCCGTAGTCACTGCACTGGTCAGATTGCCCACCAGACCCAGGGCTCCGCCATGCGTTGGCGATAGAGTGCCACCAAAGCCGCGATTTAATGGCGTCGGTGAGGTGGGTTGACTCCAGGCCACCGACCCAACCCCACCCACACTGCCCACCTGAGCGCCCACATGCGTAGCGGCTGCTGCAGCTGCCACCGCGGCCATTTGCGCTGACAGGACACCATTTTGGGCTGCTATGCTGCCCACTGGGAGGCAGTAGTACGGCTCTGCTTCGACTTCCGGACCGCGACTTAACATGGAAGGATACATTTTTTCCGATTTGGTCGATCTGTGGGGGTGAAAAAGTCCATTTTAATAAATATTCAACAAGTGAGCGGCAAACAAACACAACACTGAGAGAAACGTTAAACGTACATAAAAAGCGAGACTTTTAAAGACATGACACTGAGTTAAGCGGGATAATTCGTAGAGGTTTAAAGCTTAAAGGAAAAAAAATTGTTGAAAGTATAATGAGTCTAAAAGCATACTATTTGGACCAGAAAACGGCCAATTTAAAAGCTCAAAAACACTGAACAAAAGTTCAAATCTTAGTTTAGTGCGGCGCCTCAGATACACATACTGCCCAAAGTGTAGTCTAGATAATTTGTTCCCAACTCTGCTTTCACTGTGAGTAGAATATTTTACTATAAAGTACTGAACCCCCAAAAGACTTGCCCAGATTCTTAATTAATTGCAAAGGAATTAAAAAAATAAATTACGAAATTATGTTCAAAGTTTTCACACGAAATAAGCGTTGCCCGCCTAAAATTATGCCACCCACTGTGCTAATTAAATCATAAACCGCAAATTTTAATTACAGCTGTCAAACACCGCAAACTGCAATTGCAGTCGTGCACAGTTTAAACCTCAGCCGCAGTTAAAGGTTAGAACATGTCATTTGTGTGTGTGCTTTTAGCTGAAGTCTGCTTTTGGGCGCACACAACGCCGACGTATGGGAACGTGCGACATGCCAACGTCAGACGATTGCAAATTTCCGCTGTTTGCCACTCATGCCCGGGCATACGTGTCTGGAGGCGGAAGTGTTTGCAGTTGCGGTGTGGTGTGTGCTGTGTTTTTGCCATGGTGTGAGTTTAGTTAGTTTATTAGGGCAAAATGCGAAAAATTTTGTATTGCATACTTTTCGGTTTACATGTGCATAACGTAGTGTTTAACTTTAACCGATGTTATGCTTGTGTTCACACAGAGTTTTGCAAATTTCCGTTTCGTTTTTGGGAGTGAGTATGTATATGTGCACGTGTATTTGAGTATTTGTAGTGCATGTGAGACTGTGAGGTTATTGTGTGTGTTTGTGTGGTGAGGCAGACGCTGCAGTGTTTTTGTGGGTTTCTGTTTGGCGGGGTGCCTAAAATTCATGGATGTGGTTTGGGTTTGTGTGAAAATGTGATTAAAAAACGTGGAAGCTGGGAAGGATTGGCGCAAAAAATGAATACTTTCAGGAGCAGTTTTTCTTGACGAAAGGACAAAAAGTTCTCTTTAGTTTTTAGTCAGTTCTCTGAAATTTTTATTCAGCATCGAGCTGAATGAATAGTGTCCATGAGCACAGACGATCAATTGTCGCAGAGCGAACGTTATTTGTTCCACGGAGTTGTGACAGCAGCACCTTTGCTTCCACCCCCAGTACCGTCAGATCAGCTAAGCCCCTTTGGCATTCGAATACGTTCCCATCGTGGTATGACAAATTCAAGATTTGCCTGAACTAAGCTGCGACAAAATTTCCGACGCAAAGCAGCTTAGCATAAATTTAAATATGAATAACTCAATCCCCAGATCCTTCACTCAACTGTACAAATATTGTGTATGAGCAGTCACAAGGAGGGATAAGCGAAAACGACAAGAAATATGACATGAAATAAATTACGAAGAAATTGTGACAAGCACGCCAGATCCTGAGCTCTGTTTGCGCACTGGGAAGAATTGGGACGCAATTCTGTCCGCAGCGTTATCCTTGCGCCAAATGTATTGCAGTCATTCTGTCCACTGCACATCAAACCGAATGGTGATAACTGACATTACTGGAAGTTCGCATGCAAATGGGTGCAAATAATTGCGAATGTGTAAGTGTGTGTGTTTGCTGTATGCGTGTGTACACATCCGGCGGCAGAGCATATGCAACCAAAGAGTGCAACTGCCATGGATGGGATGATTAATGCAAAGAGTACGGGACAAAATGCACTGCCTGACATTTGCGCTTGGTGGGAATGAGCTCGATTACTCGTGCCAAATAGCTGCAGCATATATAATCCGATATGCAAGTGTACATGTGTGAGTTTGAAAGTGTATCTGCATGAGCTTGTGTGAGGACAGGAAAAATTAGCAAACAATTGAATTGCAAATGAAGTTATCTGCATTGATGACAAATGCGTTATAAATCAAAAGGGTCAAAGTGGTCACAACCGTACGGATAAAGAGAGGAACCAGAGATGGGGAGGGCATCAGAGAGAGGAAGATAAATCCATTGTACACTCACTTTTATTATTTAAATTAGCTTTTCAGTACAAAGTTCTAATTAACTGAACCAACAAATTGGCATTTAGAAACAAATTGAAATTAATGCTGGGATGTGGATTGTCTTCAGTTTAGTAGCATGTTGGACAATGTGGGTATTTGCCGTATAAATAAGTAAGCACGATAATTTCAATTCTACTCAGTTGGAGATTAGTGCACAGGATGACTGATTAAAGAGAACAGAAACAGGATTACTCCATAAGGCTCAGGAAGACTGGCTAAAGAGTTAACAGCAATACTTTGAGTCCAATTTCTGATTTTGAACACAACTGGGGGCTAAGCACTGCATCTTTGCGTAAAACGAAAGCAAATCTTTAAAGCGCTTTATCCTAAAAGTAGGCTTGTTATAAGCTTTAAAGTATAATTCACTAGAAAGTCAAAGCGCACAAGAAACTATAGCCTACTTTTTGGGCGAACTGATTTAAATTCTGAGACGGTTTGAGACTCTCTTTTGTTATACGATGATATGGCAGAGGACACGAGTTAATGCCAATAGGTATATAAGAATATAAAAGAAAAATAGTTACATAAGAATATAATAGATCCTTGGCATACTTGTAGGCATATTTGATTAAGGAGCTAGTTAAAAATGTTCTGCAGCATATTATCAGGTATTTTTGCTTCCTCAAACGATTTTATCATTATCGCATTAAAGTATTTGCATAACTTGTCAAATATGTTGAACAGAAACCTATTAAACAGAAAACCTGATGGCAAACCCCAAACCAGTTGCCTACTTTTAGACAGTTAACCCTGAAATACTTCTACTATTTTGTACACAATTACATAGAATTTAAGCAAGCCTATTATTTGATCATTAGGAATTTTTAGAATGAAATTTATTGCATTCTTTGCGGCATTCACGCTGTTCTACTTATATACAGCAATATGCAATCAGCTTTAATTAAAATTATTCTTTAAAACTTACAAACAACTTTACGTTGAAAGCCCATAAAAAGTTCAAGAACCGTATTGACACGTCAAATGGTACTATACAGCGTAAAAATCAAGTCTGAGCATGAGAACTGGCATAACGTTGGGCACGTTACATCATGCCTGCGCATAAGTAAGTGTCAGGTAAACAAAAGTGCTACTTAACAAATTCCAAGCAACCGATTCAACAGCCTGTTAGTATTTTGCTCCTTTGTTTAAATTCCTATGGATTGACAGAGGTTTCAAGTGTTTCAAGCTTTAAATTCGCAGCCTTTCCATCCTAAAAATATGCTAAATTTGTTTTTAAACATCAGCATAAAATATTAGCATACCTGCCAACACTTGAAGTATGCGTTAATATGCAATGGGAAAGGTAAATTTTGAGCAGCGTAAATATGCAAAATGCGTTCAAAACGTTTTAAAAATATGTGTGCTGAAAAGTATGCAACGCCTCGCCAAGCTGGTAAGCAGAATTTTGTGCTATGTGTGCAGGTAGGAGCAGCCGCAAGTTACTAAATATGCACTGCTCGGGGAGCTGCAAACAGAACCAGCTGAAATTTAAATTGCCAGGAATAAACAGAAGGAGCTTTAAACAGTGATGGAATGGCTTACAATGTTGTACTCGGACATGAACAGAGGGAAGGCTTTAAGGGACTTTAATGGGGATTGTATGAGTTCAATTGCATGCACTTTAAATGCAATTGATATGTTGCTCTGTTTTATGGCAGGCAGTTAAGTAAAAGTCTAAATAAATTTATAAAAATTATTTATATATAAAATTGCTTATATTTCTATCAAAATCGGAAATAAAACTGAAAGAAAGAGTCTCAAAGGAGCTCTCAATATAGTGATATGATATTTCAATGGATGATATTTCATTTGATGAAATTTCAATGGATGCTATTGCGAATTATGTTGTTTAATTTTCAAATGTATTAGGCATAAACTTCTAAACAAATAAAATGATTTCGTATAAAATAAGTAAAATTATCCTAAAGATAGGTTAGGCTAGGATGGCAACAAAAGGAAGCTCACCTAGGCCCGTTATATTACCACAGAGATATTGTATTAAAGCACCTCCAGGACGGAAAGAGGAACAAGTGCGATTCACTGATGAAGCGAGCGATCTTGCTTATACTAATGTAGGATATCTCAGCAAGATCTTTGAGAAAAAGTACCCCAGGAATCGAAAATAAAAATTATCCAAAACAACTAAAATATATTTGAAAGTAAAATTGTAGCCCAAACTTATCCGATTTTATTTTTTGTACTAATTAATAGAGTTAAATAAATTAAAATCATTTCTCATATGAACTAAAATTGTATACTAATTTATATTATTTAAATAAATTTAAATAATTTCAAATGAACTAAATTTGTATACGAGTTTATCCGAACGCATTCAAATTTGAAATACTTGAGGAAAATATATTACAAACAACGAGAAAGGCAGTTGAGCAATATGATATTTATGCAATATCATTAAAAAAATATCATAAATATTATTATTTATCACAAAAACTACTCCGAATTTGAACAATTTTTGGTTCCAAATTGATCCGACTTTATCCGAACGCATTCAAATTTGAACTACTTGAGCAAAAACATGATATTAACAGAGAAAAATGTAGTTGAACTATATTATGAGAAGCGTTAATCGAGAAAGTTAACTTGCAAGCAAAACCAACACAGTGCTGAACAATCACAAAATTGAACTTAATTTTCACCTTGGATATGTCCGTTCTTTCAAGTAGCTGTGTGCGGTTTCATTATAAAATGTTTAGAAAAAATAAAAGAAAATTTTAAAAGGTTTTGTAAGAGTGTTTGTACAGGAATTATATTAAAAGAGCTTGGATTTTCAATTACTCATACGCTTAGCTACGCACTCACCTTATGCTATTGCTGCGATTTAGGCGCGGACTCTGCACGTATGGAGACTCAGAGCCAGGCACAGGGCCACCGGGGGTCATGCCAGCGCCGCCGGCATTCATTAAGCCCGCTGCCGTGTTGCGATGTTGCAGCATTTTATGGCCATGCCGCGTCATGGCGGGCGAACCAATCTGCATATTTTCCAACGAATCACCCTCGGATAAGCGGCTGCCGGCAGTGTTGCTGTGCTTCAGCCACATGGCGTAGGTGCTGTACTCCGGCTTCACTTCGGCGTAGGTCTGCGTATCAGAGAGCGAGCCATCGATCATCTTGCCAGAACGAGTTGACATTCTAAGAGGTGATTTAGAGAGCATAAAAGATGTGGTTTAGTTAGGAGATAAAATGAACTGTGGTTGAAAATGAGTGTGAGAGATTTCAATTATAAATAGAGTGTCAATGAAATCATACGAGAGTTAAATCAACTGTAATTGAAAATAAGAGAAAATAAGAGATTTCACTCAAGTCCAACACTGGAATAATTTCATTACGTGTACATCACCAAATAATTATAAGCAGTAATCAAATTAATAATCATGCCTATAATAAAATTTAATTTTAATAGCAGCCTTTTAGGTGTACTGACAAATGGAGAGGCACTCATTTCGTATATTTGAAATTTATGAGCAAAAGCGTATAAATTTGATGTGATTATTTTCACCCTGATTGCCCGTAAAACCGCAATTTACGACCACACTCAGTTAATTTGAAAGCATGCCCCTAAAAGTATGCAATCACTGCATGCCTAATTGGAGTGTTGCTCGGGGACAAATGACTGCCCAGCATCGAGGCAAATTAATCAAAATGTGTAAAATTAAATGGCATAGCAAATAAAATTTGTTGTAAAAATACTCATAAATTTTCATAAAATTGAGCATTAATTTTTAAAAGCCATAAAAAAAATAAGTTTAAAATAATCCAATTTAAGGAATTCCACAACTAAACCACCATCATGGCGGGCTGGCTCACCTGTGCTGGAAAATGTGCATATCCGTGTTCGGTTTGGGCAAACTGTGCGAGCCAGTGGCCAAGCGTTCGCGTATGGATTGACTCAGTTGCGTGGCGCCGGGCCCAGTCAGCGAAAAACTGCGGTGTTGCGTATTCGGCGGTATATCTGGAAGCGTGCAATATAAAATTTTAACTGTAAGTGCAGGGCAACGTTGAATTAAACTCACTTGTCATATCATTCGGTAGCGTTTGCGTGCCGCCCGACACCTTGCGGCTGCCCGCTGTGCGAGGGACAGCCGACACATGAGCGGTGCGCCCACCCGGACCCATGCCGTTCTGACCACAAATACCGCCACCACCACCGCCACCCATCATCAGAATATTCTGCTGCTCAGCGGTGGCTGTGGCGCTGCCATTCGCACGCTTCACATATCCAAAGCTGGGCGGCACACCTTTGGTGCGCCCCGACGGAGAACCCTGCTTCGACGAACTGCCGCTGGCAACGTTACGCCGCGACGGAGATTTTTCAGCCTTGTCGGCTTTGTGGCCGTTCAGCGGTTCTGGCATTTTGGACCAGTTGTCACGCCCATTGCGAGACCCAGAGCGATGTGAGCCATGGTGGCCATGGTGATGCTGGGGACTTGAATGGGGGCTGCCATTGGCGGAGCCACCACCGTTCGCGAGGTCCATTTTGTTGTTAGAGCCACCGCTGGAACTGGCTTGTGAGGCGGCCGAAGAGGGTGGAGCGGTACCGATGCTGTCCAAACTACCACGACTGTTGCGAATGCTAAGAGATAAATAAAAAGGAACAAGGAAAAGAATAGATGATTAATAAAGTCAACGAATAAGAAGAGGAGACACATGAGGTAATATTGGAGTTATTTTGTATGCTGAGGCGGTTCCAGGGAGCCATAAATTTAATATGTGTTCTAAAACTCAGTTCAAACTCTGTTCTACAAAACTATTTCTCATGTTCATTTAGGTTCATAATTAATTCAACAATAGCAACGCGAATTATTTATAATGATATACTGCGATAATCGTATAATCCGTACTGGGAACTCTTTTTCTGGCATATTCAAATGCCCAACATATATTGTATACACTATTAAATTGATATCAAAAGTGAGCTGTTAAAACATTCAATAGTTCCTCAGCTCTTTTTCGAGGCACCTATAAGTATGCTTTAATCATTTCATAACAATCACATGAACTTGGCATGTTAAATTAATTGTAGCATATTTCCGGGAGTCTAAAAACTTGTCAAAAACACACCCGCCGGAACCTTAGTTCCACACACAGCATAGAAAATGTCCACGTTTCATTTAAACAGCAACTTTGGCTAAACTGGCCCTTGTTTTACCACCTGAACAATCGCAGCAAAGTCAATCACTTTACTGAGGCCGGTCTGGACATGTCATCGCTGGAGTTTAATTCACTAACAGTACACTTTGTCACCACTTTAAAAAGCAAACACCACGGGGCTCGGGTCTCGTGTAATAAATAATAATAATAAAAGTTTATTTGCAACCGTTCAATTTGTTCGCTGCCAATTCAGCACAGCTGCCGTTTACTTTCACGTGCATATTCAAAAGGATATGAAACAAATACGAGCTCCGACAAATTCGCAAGAGTATGTCTGCAGGTCAAAAATGTTGCCGGCATTTATGTTGCGTGTCAACAGTGCCGCAGGCAGCAGCAGTTTAAGTGCAAAGCCTTCATTCCAGTCCTCCTGTTCCCACAGCTCGTTGTCAAATGGAAAATAATTTTGTGTTGTTGTTGCAAATATGCTAAAATCGATTTAATTGCCGCAAACAGCAACAACAACACCAACAATAAATAGAATAACAATAACAATAACAACTGCAACACGTCAGCTGAAGCTGAAGAAAACACTGCAGCTGACACTGTGAACGGCCTACTGAGCGACGGACAAGAGCGGAGGTCGGATTGAGCCGAAAAGGCGACAGACTAGGGCGCATAATTTTTGCTTGAACGAAATTCGAATGGAATGCGAAGATAAATGAACTATTTATAAGAAAATATTTATGTTAGTTGAAGTCGGAGGTGGATTCTCGTATTCGAAAATTTCATTGAAATTAGTCGAATTTGGAGACATTTTTGGATGATACTCGTTCCAAAATCTCTTCAGATGGCTCAAAACAACCACAACCTCTGCTGAGATCTGCAGAATAACCCCAATCGACCATTTGTATGTTGGTCTTATATAACTCAGCATAAGGGCGACATATCTAAAAATTCGCCTCTGGTGTATAGGAATTGTCTGTCTACCCTTGTTGTTGTTGTTGTTGTTGGTGTTTTTGTTGGCACATATTTTAAGCTCATTAATATTGATGTGCTGTTATAAGTGGCACAGAGAACTTGGCATATGCCTTCGCATTTAACAAATATTGTTGCATTAAGTTTATGTGCCGCGACTGGTTGAATAAACTTTTAAAGGATTGCAGACGTCCCTGAGCAGCTCACTTCACTTGAATTTGAAGACCAAATATTTCTTGTATAAAGTAATTATTTCGCAAGCCTCTTTTATGGAATTATTAATTTTTCACCATAACTGCTCCTGCTCCAAGTAGGCAGTAATTTCCTCTACTGCGACTCCGCTTGTGATGAAATTCTCGAGTACAGCAGATCAAAAAAGAAGAGCCTTCTTTTAGGCTGCATAAATATTAAGGAAACTACGTTGAAACCTATCGTGTTCATTTACATAAAAATTCACTTAAATTCGCTGATATACGCGTAATTATCTGTATGAATATTTTCTTTACTGCCACGACCACAATTCCCCCCCCACCCCACTCCCACAAGTGTGTTTTTCTTTCTGCCCCACTCAGCCGACAAAAAGCTTATAAGCCGGCTACAATACCAACTGTCCGCTTATTGCATTCTTATCCTATCGCTTATCATCAGCTATTCACTCGGCTGTGCTTTCAATTCATAAGTTCTTAAGTGCTTATCCGGAAAAGACGTTTTCACTGGCCTGAGTGCGTATAACACTAGAACACCATACCACAGAGGCAGGGTATGCGGAGTGGCAGTCATTTTTTGTCTGGAGGAACGCTATTTTTTTTAAGCTTATCAAAAAGTGTTGGATTAGCTTAACTTGGGCTTAGCCGTGTGTGGTCAACAAGTTAGCATATTGAGAGAGCGGTTAATGTGCTCTTAGTATAATAATTTTAAAGTGGGCTCAGAATTAGGATTTTTGATCGATTCGATTGGCTTTCATGTCCTTAAACATTCAACAATTCTGCTTCCTCTTTCTGAGATGCTGAATCTATGTTTAAATTAAGTATAAATCAAAAGTCGTTTCTAGTTCTACAGGAACTGACAAAATTGAAATGTTGCTATCTATGAAACCAAAAAGCATTCATACTTCTACCAAGCCACTAAGAAACATCTTCCTTTCCCTTCACTGAGTTTATTCTTTCCGCACACAATGGAATCAAATATTACAAATAACCGACTAAATGCTTAGCTGAGTGTGCAATGATAGCTTCAAATTTCGTCTCCACTCAATTGAAAACTGCATGAAGATATTCATATCTATGCACTGGCAGACAGACTGGCGCCCACTTTACACACTTCTACGAGCAGAGAGTCAAGCGCCAAAATAAACACAATTGGAAAATTGAAAATTTTCAATTATAACAAAGACGACGATCCATAGAAAACTGGTCAGACACTGATATGGAAGATAAATGAAATGGTTTGTTCGAGACCAGCAAGGATGGAGTTAAGAAAGTTTGCTCAAACCACCGGCAGAAAATTGCAATAGTCAACAAAGGGCTGCAGCAGACAATGTAAGCAAATAGGAACATACAATGACAACAGGAAAGTAAATAAAAATAAAACACTTCAAACAAAAAACACATAGAAATCAGAAAACTTTAATTCTATGAGCCTAAAAGTCAACAGCAAAATACGAAAAGTTCTCAATAGCACATGAAAAATTTCAGTAAAGGAGACAAAAATTAATTTTAAATGAAAACACACAGTAATAAAAGCACGGTTATCTCCATACGCCTAAAATTCGACTACAAAATATCTAATTTACCCTACAGCAATTTAATAGCTTAATTTTCAGTTGCTTACCAACCGCAATTATTGAATATAATAAGCACATTTAAACCGCCTAAAAGAGCTCACTTTAAATTAAGCGCAAAATATGCAGGCCTATTTTTAGGCTTAATTAAGCATGACACATGATTTGGCAGACAGGCGGAATGCCAGTTGAAGCATGAAATATAAAATGAAAATAAAGGAAAAAAACTGGAGCCAAGCCATAATGAACAAGGCTCAGGAGGGTTACGAACTGGAATGAAGGAAGCTACTGTCAAACGGCCCAAAGACACGCTAAGCACTCAGCTTTAACTTAACGGTGTGGCATACTTTCAGGCATTCTTTGAAATACACTCGTACCTGAACTCATTAAGTGAGTATGATAAAATACCGCAGCAATGAGGTAATTAACTGGGAAATATATGAAAAAGAAATACAAATCGAGAGCGGTGCCTTATCAAAGTGGACTGCAGTATCCACCACATAATTTTAGGCTGATTTTTACAAGGAATTTACGAAGGCCTAACGGAATGAGTTATGCGAATAGAACATATAAGCAAGAACCTGTTTAAAGTAAACGGTACAAACGGAAGCACACTTTTTGGACCATAATGCAAATGAAACAAATAAGTAAGAACCTGTTTAAAGTAAATGGTAAAAACAGGAGCATACTTTTGGGCAATTAAAACGAAAATATGTACACGCAAATGGCGCAGGACGTCAGGAATGAATAATGACACAGTATTTAAAAAGCTTAAAAACTTTCCGACAGTCTTAAAAATCAAAGCTTAGTTCATGCGTTTTTGCCAAGCTCTTCAAATGTACACATTTCCTTGCACACGTTCAATTTCACACACTCACAGCATGTCAACGCCCCGCAAAAAACTTTACTACTTCCGCTTGGCTTGGTGGGGTACGGCGTCTCGCGGCGCGTCTGTCGCTTTTAAGAAACTTTGTCACTTTGTTGCATACTTTTTTGGACTGCTATTTAATTTCCGAACGCAGACATGCACTTCGCTCCGCTTCGCACTCACGCTGTGTTGAGTTTTTATGATAAACTTCGTTGTAACTATAGTCTTGAGTGTCGTCTATTCCCCGACGCTGGTGCCTTAAAGTATGCCAAGTTTTTTCAAAGCGTAATTTTATAATACTCATTTAATCTTTGGCTATGTTTGCCGATTTCAGGAGATTAGATCTGAAGTTCATTCTTCGTTCTCTTTTTGTGAGCTCTTCGCTGCCTCTTTATGCGGCATTTACTGCTGTTGATTTAATTTGAGCTCCATTTTTTCCGTGCAGCAGGCGAGATAAGCACGCGAAATTTATTGCGGTCTGTTGTTACTTTCATTTAAAGGGAATGAGGAGCGGGGGTGTAAATGGGTGCTTTTTTTTGCTTTGGGGAGGGGCACGTACCGGTAACGCAGCAAAACAATTGCTACTGACTTTAATTGAATTACACCACCAACGCCAACGCCCCACGACGCTGCTTTCTAATGGAGAGGCGTAATCAGAATTTACTGCCAGGCGGTAAGCATATTGTGAATTTCGTGAAATCGCTTTTGGGCGCTTTCTATTTAATTCGAGTATAATCCAAATAAATTGAAAGAACTTTTTTTAATGCGCCTAATATAACAACAAAAGCATTAAGGAATTGATGCCTCAAAGCATTAGCATAAATGCTAAACCACTTCGAAAAAGCGTCAGCTATATGTAGCAGGGAGCCTAAAAGCACGCACACAAAAATTGTAAAGTGATTTAATGCTCTATTGAGCACGCAACTCGTGTTTGTAGTCAGCAGTGAAATCAATTGAGATTGGAGTGTAGGCCACTGGGGTAGCCGCAGGTACAAATGAATGCCACTGAGGAGCCTGACAAACAAAGGTCCTACGGAAAATGCCAACCAATGTTCTGTGGTTGTAAGAAAATGTCGTTATTACAGTATGGAAGACCAAGCAAGACACAGCCCACACTGCAAGCCATGCACAAAAGTGATGCCGGGGGTATTTCGCTGTGGGCAATGGCGACATCTTGTTTGGTTTGAGGCTGGAAGTAAGCGACGTGTGTGTTTAACGTCATAAATGCCTGGGAGGATGTAAACAGCAGAAAGAGCAAGCGTTAAGGGGGCAAAAAGTGATACATACCAATCATAAATTGTCGCATAATGCAGGAAATCAATAAGGGCGGCTATTTAAAACGATATGTTTGCATCTAATACAATACAAAGAGGGTAAGGTAAAAAAGGAAATCAATAAATTGCTGGCTGACTGGTCTGAGGGTAATGTCAAGGATATATTAAAGGATCTAACAAGTATACAATAGGTCTGAATTGGGAGGTGAGGAGAGGCAAAGTGTTTGAATGGACGATATGATAAAGCAATTATGGAATACTCATGGTGGGAAGATAAATGTACTATGATGGGATGGGAAGGGAACTGTACTCTAATCGCAGGAGAAGGAAACTGTACTATGAAAGCATGGGAAGGGAACTGTACTATGATATCAGGAGAAGAATATTATGGAATGAGGAGAGAACTCTACTATGATGATGATGATAGTAAGAGACGTATACTGAGACTGTATATTATACTTTAGGATTTAAAGACATAGCAGATACAAAGTATAATAAAAAAAGACATCTACATTGATGCATCTACGGGTGGGTGATGTAAGACCTAAAATCCAATGAGGGGGCAAATCGGCTACAGTAAAGAGAAAACTATGAAAAACGCTTTGCGTTTTTTAAAATGTCTTTGTTTCATATACTAGGTTGGGTTCAGCATACGACGAAATATGAAATATTTTACCAGACTTTCTGTCTGTCCACTGACGGGGCTGATGGTTTGCATGGGTTCCCACTTTCATACTTCAATTTCATACTTCACATTCGTACTTCAATACCAAAGAATTAGTTCATTTAATGAATTTTTGAAGGATGTACGAAGAAACTTATGTAGAACTTATGTATTCAGTTGAACTTATGTAGAATATACAAACATTCTAGTCTGGTCATCAATTGAAATCCAATGAACCCTCTGTCACCATAAAGTTTTGGTTCAGGAATATACTCCTCGGACACTTAGAAAATAGTTACACTTCGTCTGCGAACTTTAATAATCTGCGCCAGCTGAGTCTTGTGTCACGCCAACAATTTGGCAACAATGTCACTTTCACTCCATTTGCTCGAATAGCACGCTTGAACACATTTGCAGTCAAGCATGCCAATAGGTGCAAGGGTACCTCCAGCTGTTCGGCAGCAGGGTCAACTTTTGGGCAAAACTTTTCACAGGCAACTCCCCTGCAATGCAAACACTCGCAAGTAAACATTGTGGGTAAGACTGCAACTAATTTAAGTTAATTTAAGTAAAACTCCCTGTGAATGCAACACGGGCTCCGGTGGAATTCTCGGAAAATGTTGCAAAAATTATTTTAACTCTGCGAACTTGTTTAATGCATATGCAAATTTAATGCAATTTAGCGTCAAATTAGTTGCAAGTGCTCTCAGCGCTGGCAAAAAGCATAACAGCATTATAAGCATACACTTAGGCACTTCCGAGTACTTTTGAGTAGGCGGCCGGGGGGACAGTTGCAGCGTTTGGGTTGAGTGTAGGGTGTGTAAATTATTGCCAGACTGACTAACGAGTTGGGCCACGCCACTATTGTGCAACACATATCGTCCTCCACAGCAAGCGAGCGATATTTATCGGACATTTCGAAATATATTGCATACATTTAGGGGTGAACACAGGAGACATTTTACCAGCAGGATAACGAGTTTTTTGGGTAACACAATTTATGGCCACTTTTTTGCAATGCTTGACACAACTGCAACCGAGCTGTGCTAATTTGTAGCAATTTCCAATGGGGTGAAGAAGGAACGGGAGTCTTTCTATGTTTAATCTTAAAGCAGTTAAATTAATATTAAATTTTTTACCAAATTTCCTGTTGGCATATTAAAGCACTTCTTTTTATTTTTGTAAAGTTTATTAAATTGACTTCAGCTGACGTGTTTCTCAGTTCATCAACGTATGAACACAATCGCTCTATCGTCGTTTCGCCATTTGCCACAGCCATTAGCTAATTTATCTGGCCTTCCTGTCATTCCGCTCTCGCCCACCCCTAAACTTTGAGCAACACCTGTCAGCAGACACACTCTCGCAGCTGACACACGTTCCCAGCATTTTACCGCACATTTTTTGTATAATTCTTGCCAGTCTAACGCATTAGAAATTTATCCTACTTTACCACGCTACGTTAACGAAAAAATTGTAATCCTTTTCACCACCAACGAACGCCGACAGGACATAAAAAGAAATAAAATAAAACAATACAAAAAAAGGAAAAAATGCCAACAAAAAATACAAAAATAAAACAGAAGTCGACAGAAAAGAACCTTGGCAGCACATCCTGTTTGGGTCAGGTTGTTACTTCATTCAATTTATTCTCTCTCGCAGAACCTTTAAATCATTTGCCTACATATGCCTGCATGTCCTTGCTCCGCTCAGAGCCGCCTCTGCCTTTGTGGTTTATGCCAGTGCCCGAAAGAGACAGCAACATATTTACACACTCCCTCATACACGCCTAGCTACGCGGCTATGAAGCTTCGTTGGCAAGCGAAGCATGTATGGGAAGCAGGCCTACTTTGGGAGCTTTGCGAATTCTACGTTGACACTTTTTTGTCTTGTCTCTTCTATTTTTTGCATTTCGCTACTAGAACAACGCAAATTATTACACTATTGCATACTTTTGTGCGTTGAACGCAAAAGTTAATGAATGAAATTCCGGCAGGAGTTCCCTGAATGGGCGTCAAGAGACATTGTGTAAAGCAAATGGCAGCGGATATATTAAAACATGTGACACAGATACAAACACTTCCACACATCGTGTGACATGCGAATGGAGGGTATTAACAAATTCACCGGTAGTCTACGGGAAGTAGGCAACTATAAGTAAGCGGCAATGATAATTACTATCAGTACGCCGGAAAGGAGGCAAGATAAAAATTTGAATAACAAAAGAGACTAACAGCCTCTATCTGTAGGGTCGATACGAAGGATTCGTGCAGATAATCCTCATGACAAGACACCAGCGTACTTTTATGGGGCATAAATAACGTGGAAGAGAGTATCGAAACTTATGTGTGAGGTTCGAGGAACTTGGATGGATTTAGACGAGTGTGAACAATCAGAAATGAAAGTCATGGAACCATGCATATGGCACTTGGATTTTTTGGTTCTTGTACTTGCTTTGCTTACATTTAAGAAATTAGACTTAGGTTCATGTAGGAAATTTTGAACTCTTTGCTGTTGTTAATGCAAACCTATAAGGATGGTGTTCTTTTTACATTTTTAAATAAATATTGTTACCAATTACCAATGTTATAAGACCTAAAAGTATACTAAGAATTGTGCAGTAGGTTACGAAAATGAATATGGTAGTAGCACTTAACAAATAACGCCTAAATGAGTTCTTCATTCAATTCCTAGATAATCTGTAGTTGAATATAAGGCATCTAAGGGTTAATTTTTATTAAGTAATGTGGGTTTCAATTCCTAGCAACTTTCTAACTGAATATAAGGAATTTTCCGGTTAATTTTGGTCTGAAAATATGGCTGGAAAAATATGCTATTTCTTAGCATAGTTTTAGGGATATAATAGTATTTTATTTGTAAATCATATTCATTGAAATTATCCCTATAAATGGGATATAAAAAAACATTATAATAGTCTAATTTTAGATATTAAAACCAACTTACAAAACGTTTATGAATAATTAAAATGAATACTTTAGTGGATTTTATAGATAAATATTGCCGAAAAGTATGCTATAATTCCTACAAATCTTTATAGCTTACTAAGGAATCTATTCGATGCATTAATAATGAAGGTAATATGAAATAAAATTTGGTTTGATTACATGCACGCCTATAAATATGCATTGAAATTCAGCATAATATGAATTTACGTCTAAAAACATGCTGCTCAAAATTATGCTATAATTCCCATAAACTTTTTAGAATTCCTATTCAATTCATTAATGATTCAGTAATTTGAAATAAAATTTGGTTTGTTTACATGCACGCCTATAAGTATGCATTAAAATTCAACATAATAAGAATTTGCGCCCAAAAATATGCCACTTGCAAACTTTTGTTTTTAATAATAATAAAAGTTTTACCTGTTAACATACTTTGAAGTCAATTACTTCACTAAAACTTGTGCATTTTAACTACTCCTGCCCAAAGCTCAAAATTATGCTCATACAAATTGTATAATAGCCGTGCCCCCAGTTGTCAGCAACACATTATAAAATATGCAGCTCGAATAAATTTCATTAAGAATGAATGCTCATGTCAAACTTGTTGCCGGAGCACTTAACAAGCAGCGCCTAAATGTATGCTTTAATGCCAAAACGATGTCCATTAATTTGGGTAATTTTGGTCGACATTTTTGGCGTATTTTTAAGCGCACATCCAGGCTGTTCACAATGTAAGGATAAGTTATGAGTAGCGAAATCCGCTTGAAATTGTTTTTTATGGCCCAGTGACCACTTGTATGGCACCATTCGTAAATTTTACGACTTCCGCTTTTTATGCCCGTGCAAGCATTGTTGCTAGCTACTCTTTGCCCATATTTGCCAGAGTGAATTGGTGCGTCTGACTATACTGGCGTATCATGCCAGTGTCGCTCAAAATGATGTAGGCTCAATAAATTTTTTGTAACAATGGAAAATAAAATTTATGAGATATACGCCACTTTGTGCTCACAACAAGGGGACGAAGGAGGGTGGCACACACACAGCGAACATATTTTATGACAAAGTCGAACGTCACAAGTAAACAAAACACCAAATGGGCCGAGAGATATTGAAATGATACATGGTAAGCGCGGAAGCATGCTAGGATGGACGCAAAAAAATATGCAAGGAAGCCAGGAGGAAGAAGCCTAATGGATTTGCCAACAGTGACAGCGATTTGGACAACCAGATGACGTCATCGTGTTGTGTCATAAAATATAACATGTGCATTTGAGACAAGGACAAGGCAAACGGAAAGGCCGCAATATCGAACATGAAGAGGCAAGCAACGAAAGTAAAGGAAGTACGTGATTACTCATGGCGTGTGGCGGTTCGGATTGACAAAGCGAGCAGTCACAGAAAACATCACAAATCAAAGGCCGACGAGTGCCATAAAAGCAGTCAGGATGCCCACTTTGCGGTCTAAGTGAATTGTGTGATTGTCCTCGGTCGTATTCTTGCAGTCAGTGGCAAACCAACTGCCTGCCACTTTATTGAATGTTCCTTTGTATGCGATTGTGTCTGTGGTATTAATTGCTTTCGAAGCCGCTTACGTTAATTTTATGCTCGTTTAAATGCGCTGAATTGCTGAAAAAGTTTTTAATTTTATGACTTTTACATGCCATCGTTTTTAATTTGGGCCCGGGCGCACACTCTCAGAGCCCTCATGTTCAGATAGATTTAATTTCAGCGTCGTTACCAGTTTCATTAAAGGAACCTCATGAACTGCCATAAAAGCGAAGCGTGAAGCGCAGAAGGCGCCTTCGTAGTTTACACGCCCGTGTTTGTTTGTTTGTTTGTTTGCCGGTTGGTTTGTTGGAGTTGTTGTCGGTTTGTGTGGGTAGTGGGAAGTTTTATGCGAGTGCGAGCATCTAATAAAATTTTTATGTGGCCAGCTTCGGGCCCACATAAAAATATGGTAAAGACATTTATTCAAAAGGAAAATACAACAAATATTCAAATTAATGCGAAGAGCTACAAACGAATTTATAACATAAACTTGCCGAGCTGAGTGAAGCAGACCGCCAATTTAATAAGATGAGAGGGAAGGGGTGGTGGTATCATAGAAAATCATTGAACATGGTGTGAAATATGAATGGGTGTGGGCAGTGTTTAGGAGGACTTTATCAAAGGGGAAGCTCACTGTGAACTGCTTGTGGTAGTTTTAGTTGCCTGACTACAACCAATCAAGCACCTTAGACTTGGAAATTATATTTGGGAATCGAACAAAATGTTCTTCGAAAGGAAGATGAATGTTGATTATTACGAGAGGAAAATGACGAAAATTTATCGCTTATGCTTATCTACCGATTTCTTGGAGGCCAATTTTGTTTGATATTTACTTTCAGGATAAATTATTCTTTTCTAAACAAGAAGCCACTCGGCGTGAATAGCTCCAAACTTCCCAAAACGTTGATGCGGAGTCACTACTAACATTCGATTTTGACGGTTGGTTCAGTAATACGTTTTCTCACATATAATTTTCATATCAGCGGCCCCGTAAACAGATGCTGGGTTCGGGTTCCTACTTAAGCATTTGAAGGAGAGAAGAACCGCTTAAAATTAAAACCGAGTCGTCTAAAAATCCGCCGAACGTTGCACCCAATTAAAAAATGTGTGTAGACAAGCGTCGAGACGACTGAGAGTTCGGCAGCCGATTCGACCTAAATCCTTGAAGTGCCTCAGCATTTTTAGACTTATTTCTGTGTTGTTATGTTGAGTTACTCATATAATCCGGCAAAGAGGTTTCAGGACATAAAAAATACTAGACCAGAATCTGAAGAGCTTCATTTATGACGAATTTTCAGTGAAATAGGTCTTACCTCCGAGGGACATGATTTGCCACTGATATCAATGGCGTCTTCGTTTTCTCATAATAGGGAAAAATATTATATTTGAATGTTTTTAAAAATTAAATTGAGCCTTTCAACTTGAAAATTTCCCTTGCAAAAAAGCCTTTCCTTTGCCCAGGGCCTTACTTCAGAATTGAACCAAACACAAAGGGAAAATTCGCTAATTGTTCCATCAAACATTGTTTTCAGTCAAATTTATTTACGCTAGCTAAGTCGTGTACATATAAGCGCGACTCCTTCTGCTCCCTTCACCTCCACACTCTCTCTTCAAGTACGCTCTAGCTATGCTGCTCTGCCTATTAATCTTGTGTACTCTTACAAATTAAAACAAATCGCAAAGTTTTGCACTAATACTTCAAAGCGGAATGCTCCAAGCTGAGGGCAAAGTGAAAACCTTCCGTTCGGGAAATACTTGTGCACAATTTTAATCTCATTTAATTTACACAAGGATCTCAACTTTCTCTCTTCTTTCTTCCCTCTTCCTTTTTCTTTTATTTCTTTATTTTCGTTTCCTTTTTAATTAAAAACAAAGTTTTGTTGCCGTTTGTTGTTTGCCTTGTTGAAAGTTGTAGCGTCATTTCTGGTGTCGGTCCTACTCGTATTTTGTACATTTTCCGCTTCATTAAGTCGCATTCAAAATGCTCCTGCAATGTCCTGCGTGGCATGGTAGGTCCACAAGTTTACTGCCAAAATTAAAGTGATTTACATTTCGACATTAGCAGCATTGCAGTTAAACCTGTTCAAGTGCAATGACCCTACTCCGGCGACGGCGCGGAGGAGTAAAAGCGGGCAGCATTTGTCCGACCCCAGCTAAACGGAGCGTAGAGCACTGTAAACAACTTACGCCGCACAACCTCATTACAGGATAGTGAGTATATCCTTGCCGCTAAGCAAAAGGTTAGCGAGGCTAATTCTGTGATGTGGAGCTTTATGCAGTCAGCTGAACTGAGTGAACTGTTTCTTCGTACCCTCGGAGCGGAACGCAAGACACTGGCTGGGAGAATTTATTAAGACAGCCGGACAGACACTTGGTAAATGTTTACGATGGCGCAAATAGCTCTACAGACAGGAGACTTGCTTGTGTTTCTGTGCCTTGCCGCATATGTGAGAAGTTGTTAAATTATAAATAGCAGCGCAGCGAAGGAGTAGAAAGGATCAGAGGAAAAGTTTCCACAGGATGCATTGATTTTATGGCATGATTAAGCGATTTTAGGGGAAATTGCCACACAGACCCATTCAATTCATGCGGAGCTAGCATATGTGGCGGCCGTATACTAACACCAAACGCCCATTGAAAGCACGGCATGCCTAGAGAAAATCGTTATTTATGCGAGCAAACAGGATATCTGTGGTAATGGGTTAGTTGTAAATGGGTTATGGCGGTTGGCGCATGAAATGAAATTTGCTTGGCCGCTCGGCTGCCAACTGGAAATAGGTTAAGTTTTAGCGCAGTTGCGGTGGAGAAGTACTGCAGTTAAAGGAAACTTATAATGGAAAAATAAATGGAGCATAAAATTGTATAAGTA
The DNA here is from genome assembly GCA_920105625.2 of Clusia tigrina. NCBI lineage: Eukaryota > Metazoa > Arthropoda > Insecta > Diptera > Clusiidae > Clusia > Clusia tigrina. The sequence continues at coordinate 64,165,449 of OV050033.1, read as the reverse complement.
TAATAATTAGTTACTTTGCCACTCCCAATAACACTTTGTGCCTGTATCACAGATTCTATAAAGCTCTGTGTCTCTATCTCAATCTATAACTGATTATATTTCACTATCTATTTATATCTCTGCCTATATCCTTATCTCTCCCAACCTCTGCATATATGACCTTTCTATCTCACTCTCTATATTTCATTATCTATCACTCTATCTAGCTCACATCGCAATCTATCTCAGGTATAGAGATTTAGCAATCTCTCAATCTATCCCTTTCTTTATATCTCAAACTATCTCTCAATATATCCCAATCTCTATCTCAAATTCTATCGCTATATATATCTCACTCTATCTCTCACTGACCCTCAATATCCCACTGTATCTCTATCGCTATCTATCGCTATCTATCTCCCTCTATCCCTCTCTATCTCTTGCTTCTCCCGCAGCACTTTTGCCTAACTGCTTCATTAATTATTTGAATGAAGTACCGATTCCCATTCGCTTTGTTTTTCTGTCATTTTCATAAAATCAATAAAAATTATAGGCAACACCCTAAATAGCGCGGCACATTTTTTTGCATAATTTCAGGCTCACACCACATTGCGTGCCTACCGCCACTTGAATACCGAACTGAATACCAATTAATTAAAATAACAAATATTGACGAGCATAGCTCTAGTGTGCGTGTACATGCCGCTTTCCTGCTCCTGATTTCCTTTGGTTTTTTGCTTTAGATTCGGTTGTAGCATACTTCTGGGAGTTTAATGAGTTTCTGTTCATATTATTTGCTTTGATATTTATTGATGTATTTGAATGAAAGAAAGACCTAGATTTTAAATTATACAAATGTTGATTAATGCATTCATGAAGGGAGACAATTTAGTAGGATAAGGGAAAAGTGCCTAAAAACAGGCTATAAGGGGAGAATAAAAACGGGATTGCTATGACACCCTAAGGCACTAAGTACATAAGCCTGTAGTCAAAAAAGCAACAAACACACAATGGAGCAATAAATAATGAAGTGCTGTAACTTTAATAGATTTAAAACAACATTGGTGAGGCTTAAGAGCTCTTTAAACTACACAGGCAATACAAATGAATACAGTCTTCAACTGCTCAGTGACGCTTTTATATAATTGTTGAATCGGTTCTAAGCCCCCTGGTAGAAAATCATGAAGTCTTAAGAGATACGTCTCGGGATATGGTTTAATCCTGTGCCCCAAACAATCGTATATAACCCATTGAACTCTAAATTCGAGAAGTACTCAAAACCGACATCGGAACCAGTCTATGGAAGTGTTTGAAGAACTGAATTATTCATAAAGAGGAGCTATTTTGAAAGCGAACAGTTCACTTGAGTAAACCCATTAAATATTCTAAAGGAGTTCGTTTTGAGTCTTGTGAAGGCTTTTCCATTTGAATATTATGGAGAGTTAAGAAGAAGCTTTCGGACAACAGATCCCGAGGGTTCTCGGCGTAGAAGAAATTTTTTATTATTTTTGTTAGCGTCTAAAAATATCATAAATTGCTTGTATATGATCAGTGTACAAGGCGGAGCTTATTTTTAGGTCCTTCCGAAAATTCCCATTTACTGCATACCTCTGGTTTAACCGATGACCCCCGGGTCAGAAAAAATCGCATGGTACCAAAAAGTCTAGCAACCAAAAACAGAGGTTTTCAAACGCTTTATAATGAAGTGTTTTTGAATAAGTATTATAAATCATTGTAAAAGCACCTAAAAATATGCTACGACTTTTAAAAATCCCCACATAATAAAAAATTTTTTTCGAATTTTTAGACCACCATCGCATGTACCTGGAAACAACTTTCTGGACCCAATTTATATAATATAGATCTGTGTTTCAGAAGGCCCATTGGCATTATTGCCGACTCCTGAATGTGCGCTAAACAAAAACATAGCAAATTCTATGTAAAATTTTCCGCATATTTTTAGGTGCTTTAAAAAGAAGTATCAACAATGTTAAATAATGTATTCTCTGTAAATATGTGAATCAAATTCATAGCTTCACAACTGAGGGGGCCAACTACATAGTAGCATATGCTGCCCAATAAATATTAAATAAATTATGTTAAAATCACCTAAAAGCAGGCTAGCAAATTTTTAATTGTCATAGTAGATAATAATAAACAAACTTTGTCAGGTATTTTTATTTTAAGAACGCAAGTCCTGGGGGTATTGTTGAGTACCAAAAGTCCGGTTCGTACAATGTGACACTTTCCAGTAAACTCGCTTATTACAAATAAATTAAAAAATTCTTCGACATACTTTTGGGAGCGTAACAAAATTTTGTCTAAAGAATATTTATTATATTTGCATATTTGTAGACGCATCTGCATTGTTTTTGGACAGTGAGTAAATTATTTTAATTTAATATAAAATATTCGTATTCCCAGTTTAACCGGGAGGATGCTCCCAGTCGTTTCCTATGCACTCAAATGTGGTCTAATTTTTAAATTTTAATAATACTCGCAAACGTAGAAGAGTCCTTAGGGGTTTTGAAATTTCAGAACATTCAAACTGACCTACTTTCCTAACATACCACAATTGCTAATTATTTTTAAGCAGTCTAAAATTATGCAGTGTTGTATTTTTGCTTTAATAGTAGTTTAATTAAAGTTCGGGTTTTTTTTATTTCGACATAATTTGGTATACTTTTAGGCGTTTTTCACATAACACTAATCTTCTACATAACAGTTAAACATTCACACGTGACTCGTCTCACTCTATTCTATTTGTAAACCAACACAGCTCACAGACTACCTTTTCCATATACTAGTACTACCCCGCTCTGCAGTCCGTGTTTATTTCAGTCTGCTTGCCACAGCGCCTGTTGCTATGTGTACTTTATTGCCCGAACGTTTTCCCTACTTTTGGGTAAAAATATATTTATGTATCATGCCAGCGTGCCTCCCCAGAACTGTGGGCTACGACCAACTATGCAACTAAGGAGTTTGCCATTTGTAATTTGGATTTCTTTTCTGCTTTTCTCTTTTTCTTGGTACAAATTTACTTTGTGCCAAAGTTTTTATCAAACTCGTTTTGCGTCTCTGCTTTCTCTTTTTTGGAATTTTCAAGGCAGTCGCTTCCGGGTTCCTTTCGGTCTGTGCAGCTCGAGAGACTCAAGGCAAGATTTATTGCCGCTGCCGTCGAATCATACAAACCGTTTCGACAGTTTGTTCCGGCATAAACATGCCAAATACAAACTGGCTGGGAGAGCAAGAACACAAATATAAAATTCATTTCATTTTGTGTCGAAAAGTTAAAAGCTTAAAGGATCTTGACGACTCCTGCATGTATCCCAAATTAAGTATTTAACAAAAGGTTATGTGAGGGTGGGCGCGTCACATGAGCGCGACTCTAATGCATTTAGTTTTCTATTTATCTATTGCCACTATTTAGCGTTATTGTAGTTGGGGAGGCATATTAACAATGGGAAGTGATTTTTCAAATCAATACTCATAAGGATTTTACTGTGTTAGTGACATAAAGTGGTTTTTATGCAATCACTCTTCAACGCCATCAATCTCCTACCTGCCACTGACATTTATCATACCCCAGGTGAGCTGTCAACCCTTTTGCTATCACGCTTTATGCGCTCAGTCGGCTTGCGGCTTTATTTATTATCCCTTCGAACTTTAATTACACTAATAAGCATATGCCATAGATCCATTGACATCCTTGTCAGAGTCATTGACTTTTGGGTATGCATACTTGAGCCCATATCACCAAATCTCAATGCAAATATGCAAATATGTTTAGCTGATTATATACGTTAATTGTTTAAATAAAATAAATAGAATGCAAAGAGCGCAGAGCTTGTTGAATGCTCTGAAACTAAGCAATAAGTTAAATAGGAAATCTAATATACAATAAACAAAAAACTGTGGCATATTGCCAGGCGCGAAGTGAAACTAAGCCATTTACGAAATGAATTTAGCACTTACGAATATGAATTATAGCTGCGTATAAGTGAGATGCAGTTTCTTATGCCCTGCTACCGGCATGTGTTGTTCCACAAACCAAGTGGTAATCACAGAAGTATGTTGAAGATTTTAGTGAGTATGTCTGGTACTCTTCTGATACAGATTCACTGACCTGTAGTGGAAACATTCATGACTTTTTTTGATACTTTTATGATACATTTTTCATTCACAGATGAACAGGGAATACATTCATCAGATTTTGTGGTCTGGTTTTAATATAGGTTCCAATTTACATATGAGCATTTTTGAAGGATATTTCAATTACAGATATGAAGTGAATACATTCATGAGATTTTATGTTAGAGGTTTTCTTCACAGATGATGATGAGGACACTCACGAATCTATTTATGCATACATTCAAGCCTTTTGGGGAGTATTATGATACAACTTGCAATCACATATGTAAATTTCATACATTTATGAGAAATTTTAATATGATTACGAGAGATTTCTATCAAAGATGCGCAGTGAAATCTCTCTTATCAGTGTTCTCGGTACTATTTAGATACATTCATTAACATTTTCTGGTATGATATTAAAGCAGATTTCAATGAAAGATATGCAGTGAAAACATTCATAAGTGCATGATTTAAGTACATATTTCAATCACAGATATGTAGTGAAGACATTCATGCACATTTCTAATATGAGCTGAACCAAGTTTCAGCCAGAGATGCTCCGTGAATACATTCATGAGACTCTTTGGTATGCTTAGAGTACATATTTTAATCACAGATAAGTAGTGAAGACATTGATGAGCATTTTTGTTATAATTTTAATACAGGTTTCCATCAAAAATGTGTGTGTACGAGTATATTCATCAGTATTTGTCGTAAATACAAATTTCAAACAAAGCTGAATTGTGAAAACATTCATAAGCTCTCTTGTTATCTTGGAGGAAATCAAAAAGTATAATTTGCATATAATTTATTTATACCAAATCCACCCGAAACACTTACGAATGCATTCACTATCCATCTCGTTTGTGGACCAAGCCCTTCGCAAATCTCTCTGATTTTAAATTTACCTGCTCAATCGAGCGTAATGATATCCTTTGCCATTATATTGACAGTAAACAAACGTCGCTGGGAAATTAATTCCTCGCCAGGCAGCTTAAGTAGCTAAAATCCTTTTTGTATTGTGTTACCTATGACCGCAGGACTCGAGCACTTCACAACAATGGCTCACAATCAAATCAAATGACTTCACTACAGCAGCCTCCTTACGATTCCTTTATTATTTAAATAGATTTAACCCCGCTATCGCGTACAGCTCTTACAGCACTCTCGGAGCCTTTCTATTGTGTGTCATTTGCAAATAATATCACAGCAAGCCACTAAGTAGCTAAGCAGCCTAAAACTATGCACCAGAATTTAAGAAATTAAAGCTTACATGAAAATAGAAAATCACTGTTTCAAAACTTATATTTAAAATTCAAATTTTGTAAGTCAACGGACAAAAAATTAACAAAAATATTCTTCAATTTTTTTACAACACTGCAAACATTTTTTTTAACAATTTTTTTAAAAATTATTTAAACAATTTTAATATTTTTTTAGTTTATAAGATTTATTATAATTTTTTGTATACGTTTCTAGCCGCTCACGTTTTCTTTGCGACCGCACCGCCCGAATGCCAAAATACGTTTTCGGGGTGGTTTCCTTTTCACACTTTTCGTTTGCCACAGCATGGATGAAGAAAACTGTGTGCAATACGTTCACTCCCTTGTTCGAAAATCACCAAGAAAACTTCAGAATTAAGAGCAAATTGCAGCGCGAGAGTGCCAGTGGTGGACTTTCGGCAAGTGGTGAGTAAGAATTATCCACGGTGGGAGGAATTGACATTTCAATGAGGTAAATTTCGAGAGAAATGTATGAGGATAAACCAATAAATAAATAGAAAAGTTATAAGTGAAACTATGATGAATGTGATGGTTTGTAGTGGGATACAAACATAAGGCTTACCAAAGTATGACAAGAGGACACAAAGGTTTAGAAGGAGGGCTAAGTAGCAAATATATTTATGACTTTCGCAGAATATATTAATTAATCTACTCATCATATTAGGATAAAAAATGTGACGAATCGTTCAGTTGAATACGTTAATAGCACACCCTCGTAACCCATGCCATATTATTTCAAAGGCGATGAAAGCTCTCGAAAGGTTAATTCAAGGTCCCATAAAATCACAAACCGATATATAGGATCAGTAAGATTTCTTATAAATTGTTTAAGCTTCAGATAAATAACTTAAAGGCCACGCATCGTCGCTTAAGGTAACTTGAAGAATACATAATATCACGCTATCAATCAAAACATATTGTGACCAGTCTTAGTTTTTTGTTCATGGGTTTATTCCCAGGTGCCTACAAGTTCAATGGAAGTTATCATAGGACCAGCTGTATTCTCTGAAACCTGCTCTATGATGAGACTAAAAAAATAAGTTTTAACTGAAACTTTTTCTAAAATTTATGTTTCTTCTGATTGACATAAGAAGTTAAAGGATGGCAAACGAGCTATTGGAATGAACTGGAGTAAAAATTACCACACCACTATTTCACATTAAGGCATCACAGAGTTATTCAAGACCTGTGTCGGGACGATTCTTTACAAAACTTTTCAAAAGAAAAAGAGTAAAATGTACCCTGTTTAGAGTTACGCATACCAAAAATTGTGAGTAGACGAAAAATTATTCCGACAAAGAGTTCACTTTTAGATTTCCAGGTATGTACACTCCCAGACGATAGAGAAACCAGTTTAGTTCAAGTTCTTATCAAAATAAGGAACTTTTGGAGTCAAAAGTAGCTTTACAGTTATCCACTCTACTATCAGATTATACCAAACTAGGAGACCTCCAGCGTCTAATCATAAATAAAATTCTCGTACCCCTATAGGAATCTACTCTAGGGTGTGGTTATAATTAGCTTCTTACTAAACTGGGTGTAATGTAATAAGCAAAGTACGCATACCTTTACAATTCTCCACTCGAAAGCCTATTATAAATAGTTTTCACTGAACAAAGAGTTCTCGGGGGTGTAACCATAACAAAGTTCTCGTACCTCTCCAGTTCTGCACTTTAGTATGTGGTTATATTAAGCTTTATACCATAATAGGAGTTCTCCCGGGAAAAATCTTAAGCAATTTTCTCGTATCTTTATAGATATTCAGTCTATTGTCTGGATCTACCTAAGTAATTATTAATCGAAGGGATCTCTGGCGTCTAATTATAAGCAAAGTACGCATACTTCTCTACAGTTCTTCACTCTAGTGCCTATTATATTTAAATTGTTACTAAACAACGAGTTCTCTGGATGTATTCGTGATAAAAGTACTTGTATCTTTATATATCTTCAGTCCCATTTAGGTTGTTGTTAGACCTCAGGTGTCTAAAGTAGCTTCACAGTTATCATTTTTAGTTGCTTCTCCCAAAAAATTATGATGTGAAATACCAAAAAAATACCTAATTAAATACCGCATGAACACCACTGTGCACACCCATACTAAAGTTCGAATTGCGCACAATCCTCTCTCAGCGACGATTGCAACGGAATGCCACAGCTCAACGGTCAGAATACTACGAGAAATCCTGTCAGCAGTACTTGACTGAATACTCGAACGACGAAGCAAAACAAAAACAGTTGCGCTGCAAGGATACGCCGCTTCATTACAGCGCTGGCAATGAAATTTAGCAGCAGATGCGAAATTTGTGCGTGAATTCGAAATTGCAGGCAGCAAACAAGCAGCAAACAAGCAACAATTGGTAAATTCGCACATGCGGTGAGAACTCTCTTAAGTCTCAAAAGTCGAGTTGAATGAAACTGCAACCGGCTAACGCTGTGCCTAGCGTTGGCTTGGATGCTGCACTGGTAGCAATGCGAGCGGGTTTTGTCCAGTATAATGGCGGGCGGGCAGGTTCTTGGCCAAGCAACGCCAACTGCCGCAATTGTCCAACGAAAGCGAAACCACTGTGCACGATTTCGTGGCGGGGCCTTTTATTGTTGGCGTATTGACTGGCGGCAAGTAGGAAGCAAAGACCAAGTCAGGCCACGTTATCTCAGTTATTATTGGGTAATGTTTACCCACAGCACTTACTGCAAGTGCGGCGGACAAACTAAGCAGTTTTAATGGTTTTCGATTTGGTTTGCAAGCGGTGTATTTGATTTATGAATGGACTAACTGGTAGGTACGAGTATGAGTGGCGAGTAGTGCTGGAGTAAAACATATATTTGCACTTAAGTGAGGGGAGGAGCAGCATGTGAGACTAGTATAGAGGTAAAACCACTTCTTGCCCACTTTTTCCAGATACCAGTGTTGTAAGAAACTCAATTTACTCGTTTATTCATATGCGGAAGGACAGGAAGACACGTTGTAAGACGATTATAGGTACAATCTTTGTACCACCGATTTAGTAATTCCCTATAGATAAAATTTCATCCCACCATAAAAAATAATTAGCAGGTACACGAACCAAAAGTGGCGCCAGATCTGTCAAACAAAATCTTTTATCTGGTGGAGACGGTGTCATTTTATAAAAAGATCCTCATTAGCTGATCTCGTCCAATAGAGTTTCCAATAGAGAGAGCAGCAACATTTGCAAGCGAAATTTCAAGGATCGCAAAAGTGTCATATACATTCTGGAAGACCTTAGAATACAATAGAATATAAGTGGGTAGTGCCGACAAACCCGGTAGAAAGAATTCTTCAAGCAATAAGGCAAGTAATGCAATTGTACTCTAAGCCCGACGATAGAGCAATGAGAGGAGCGCTTTCTCCGAAGATGAGTTAGTGACATAATTTATCAGGCTGTAATGAATACAAAAACTTCCAAATCAGAAGTCTTAAGTTTGATCTTGAAGGACAAAAATGAGGTAATATTTTCCTGTGATCCATATAAAAGTGCAGACAAGGCAAGAAAACCACTTTACTTATCAATTTTTATACACAATTTGCGAAGTTAATGTGAAAAGTTGCAAGATCAGGGAAATAGAGGTTCCTGCCACAGTTCAACCTTGACCTGAGATTATCTTTCACCTTGCGGATGAGCTCCATGCAAGAACACTTCATTCCATTCTAAATATGAGAACTGTTATTGTGTTGGGCATATATATTAAAACTATTCGTACATAAATCGATAAGTTTCAATATGTATCCACACACACTCCCTCATCCTCACATTAAACACTCATATATATGAGCGATAAAATTCCAATACGTGTGTGGGCTTTGCTAATAATTGTGCAGCATTTAATAATGGAGCAGCCACAAACCGCCAGCCGCAGACCCCAGCCGCCACCGCTGCCGACTTCAACGTTCTTGTGGGAAGCGGACTTGCAACGGCGCTGGTGGGCGGCACCATATCATCTCGAACGACATCACACATCTGCAGTGTCGCAGTTCTCACCGTCGATTCAGTGATTCTCCGCAATTGATTTCATTTGCCAGTTGCAAGTGCATCAATGCCTGCCAGGAGCGTTGCGGTCTGTGGAAGGGGGCAGCAATTAGGTGCTGCTGATTGTTTACTTTTCCGTGTTTGCCACTAAAATTTTTCATAATAATAATAAAAAATTGTTTTGCCATTGTTGTTTTTTGTGCGGCTTTGTGCCTGCGGCAATATTAATTTAATTTGTAGTGCAGCTGGTGCGTATTTTATTGTGCGCGTTGCTTCGGCGGGGAGGGATTTAACGGGGCTTTGCCAGTTGACATTCGGCATTGATACGACTGCATAACAAACAAATCATGTTTTATTCATTTAATTGCGATAATAGTGAAAAAAATTGCAATTGATTTGCTCTGCAATGTTACTACGCTGTGTCCGCGTAGGTGCGATGGACTGGTTTGATCTGAAATGCGGTATTCAGACATACACCATCCACACCGGTTGCATCGATGTGACCAGAGTGGCGAAATTAAACTTTAGTGTGCATAGATTAGACTACGTTCAAGAACAATTACAATGAAACAAGTTGCAACTATTTCATATCTGGAAACTGTATTTCGAAGTTAAAACTCGTTCTTTACGTCCACATTTCGCACCATTATCAACACACAAGTTTCATATACTTGAGTGAAACAGGTTCAGTTCCCTTAGAATTAGATTCTATATTTAAAAAATACAAACTTTTTTCATATAATATTTAATATAAAGCAGTTCAATTTAAATATAAAATAGTTAACTGGAATTCAACGTCTTACTGTGAAAAATAACTTCTCTTAAATCACAAGTTCGTTGAAGTATGGGCTTGCAGGAAGTGTGGCATTTGGCACAATTCAATATTAAGCCGCAAATGAGGTTTCCATTGTTATATATTAGAATTACTCTACCAAGTGTTTCAAATTGTATAAATTTGTTTTCCTCACTGAACAAAATCACGTGCAGGCCACATCAGAAACATATATTTACATATTTATATATTTCTCATATCAGTTCATATTCAGTTTTAAGAGACACCGCTCAGTTTACTCTGTTACAAAATCTCTCTTAGTCAATATACCACTGCGAAAATATTTATTCACCATATTAAATTCACCTACGTGGGCGAAACTATGATTGGTATAAAATTACACCACTAATTATATACACCACTGTCGCTACAGCAGTTCTTTCGCTTAGATTGTTGGCTCTGCTATAAATGCGGCAGTGACACGCTGAAATACTTTACTGTATCTATCAGCCACCAGAGGTCGCCTCAAGCAACGCGGTGAGTAAGTAAAATGGAAGAAAAATATATGTTGAAAAATTAAAGTGTACTACGAAGAAGGAGATGGCATCCTTACATGCAAATTTGAGTCTTTCTGGGATTCGAATATTTCTCGTATGTGTTCTGCTATGATAGGTATTGCAGACAGTGTACTTTACCAGGTTTGTGGAGAGAAAGATGAGACGATGGACCACTTTTTGTGCATGTGCCTAGCTTTCGCTAGAATCAGCTTCAAGGTATTTAGCACTGACATCCTAAGTAGCGGCAACTTAGCTACTTAGGGATAAAGAATCTACTAAGGTTTGTTAACAAATCAGATTCAACGAAAACATAAAAATGGAACGTCCAATATAGTACAATGGATGTCTTTTGGTCTGAACGCTAGTTGTTCCCACACAAACAATAGAAATGGGTTGCGTTCATAGGGATGACTAATTATAAGTAAGTAAAGTAATGAACTAAGGGTATAGTTTAGCATGTTGTGTGACAGCCTCACAGATTCTCAGACAGAGGTTACAAGGACATTCGCAGAACAGTTCAGAGCACAACTTACGATCTATTTAATATATCAAGTTATTACTCAAGCTATATTTTAATATGCTACCACGTTTAAAAGAAAATACGCTAAAACAACTTAGCTACTTAGGGATAAAGAATCTACTAAGGTTTGTTAACAAATCAGATTCAAAGAAAACATAAAAATGGAACGTCCAATATAGTACAATGGATGTCTTTTGGTCTGAACGCCAGTTGTTCCCACACAAACAATAGAAATGGGTTGCGTTCATAGGGATGACTAATTATAAGTAAGTAAAGTAATGAACTAAGGGTATAGTTTAGCATGTTGTGTGACAGCCTCACAGATTCTCATACAGAGGTTACAAGGACATTCGCAGAACAGTTCAGAGCACAACTTTCGATCTATTTAATATATCAAGTTATTACTCAAGCTATATTTTAATATGCTACCACGTTTAAAAGAAAAGACGCTAAAAGAAGCTTGAATACTATTGCACGTACCCAACCATAATCTCAAGGAAAGGAATGCTGATGGAAACCGTACAAATTGTCCTGTCAAATCATTAGTGAAGTTTAAATGAAGTACACAAAAGTTGTCTTTAATATGCAATTTTCATTTAGGATTTCAGGATTCTCATAGAGGAATCCTTTTTCCCAACAATTTTTACATGCATAGCCTTTGATTCGTAGTCTTCTTATTTTCTTTAATTATCAAACCAATCACTGGACAAAAGTTCTGACTGAAGCAGTCATATTGGCTGCATTTACACATACGCAGCTAGCGTATTAATCGAATTCAAATTTATTTTTATTTTTTTTTATTATTATTAATGATTGAATCCAAAATGATTGTTCCACAAATTTGTTTTCTTTTTCACAAACATTGAATCGCTCTTTCGTGAGGTCTTTCAACATCTTCCACAGAGTTAAACTAATTTAAACACAAAAAAAGAGTCCCCTTTCAATAAGGATACAAATCAATAGGTCTAAATTTACTTTCGTAAATTTGGAAAATAGCGGAGCGCCGACTTCACACTTCATTGGACACAAGGACGTGACAAAAAAAGGAAAGCATTTACTCAAAAATACGCTGTGTACCTCCCACCACCACCGTTCACAGCATAGACACAGAAATCATTGTGCCGAAATGCGTGCTTAAAAAGACGAAATTTCTGCTCGACAAATGAAATGATTTCCTTCAATTTCAGGGTCAAGTTAAGGCATACTTCAGTGGGTCCTAAAAGGATTCAGTGAACTGTCTAAAATTGTAAATAACTGTAAGTTCCTGTTTTTAATGTAAACGAAGGGACACAAATGCAGAATTGATGAAATGAATGCGAATTTGTTAATTTTCACAGGGAAGAATTAAGGTTGCAGGGATCTTTGATTTCAATGTTTCCTCACCTCAGCATTAAAAAAGTGGTATCTGAATTAGTTACGGTTATTGCCAGCGTGCGTGTGTTTAGTCAATAAAATCTTCTCCGTGGTCAGGGTGAATTTTTCACACATCATTATCCTTTTATCGCCTGTGTAGAAATGAATGCCTTCGCAAGCAACAGTGGCATGTACCAAACCGATTAGAATGAATGGGAAGTGCGGTTCTAAAAAGGATATTTAGAAGCGTAAATGTGTGAAATTTGCTGATAAGATTGCAAACTGAGGGACGAATGCACACACACGAGTGTAAATAAATCAAAAATTACGTTCATTTGTGGGCAGTGACAGGAAAAGGACAAAATTATATGCAAAATATAAGTTTGCTGGAAGAGGCTGGAAGGAATTTCAGAAGGCACGCTTAAATTTAGTTGGTTCATTCAACGGGGAAGCATGGGTGGGGGGAAAGTTGCTGCTGCAGAGATAAAATAAATATTTATGGCTGCACTCAGTTCTTATAGCATGGGAGTTCTTTTCTAATACAATTCTTGCATCATTTGAGGCATTGTGTCTTTTCACTTGAGTAATTGTGTCCTTTCATACTCTTTCGTTAAGTCATTGGAGCCATTTTGCTGTCTCATTTTCCAAATTTAACTAGCAAATCGGACAGTATAATCTGTTTCCAACAAACAATTCTATGGTATAAAACCACTAACTTCATGGTTACTAGAGATTTAGGAGCACTGGCAACAAATTTTCTGTCCATGTTGATATTTTTATATGAAACATTATTTTTCTATACAGAAACCATAAAAAATGAGCTATGGAAGCCCTCTCTTAGATGATTACGTATGCCAGGAACATTTTGAAGCATGCATTTAGGTACATGCAATTTTGAAGCAATCATAGCTAAACTTCTATGAATCAATAATTCATCTGAGTTCCAAGAATCTTGAGTAAGCAGTTTAAAAGCACAGATACTTCCTTTGAGCTTCTTGGGATGTGTATAAAAAGTACAGCATATTTTTAGGTGCTCCAAAATGATTCAGAATGCTTAAAAAACAGAAGCTCCATTTGTGCTCCTTGACATGGTACAAAAAGTGTAGCATATTTTCAGGTGCTTCAAAAATGGATCATTATATATCTCCTTTGGGCTCCTTGGCATGAGTACAAAAATGCATCATATTTTCAGGCACTTCAAAAATAGCTCATGAATTTATTCTTCCCTTATATTTGCTCCTTTTGAGGTCCATGGCATGTGTATAAAAAGTGCAGCATATTTTCCGGTACTTTAAAAATAGCTCATGAATATATTCTCCTCTTATATCTAATACGACCGCTCGATTCGAGTTTTAAGAACATCCCAAAACAATGCAATAACTTTAAAAGTTTTATTTATGAACTTCATTTTAATGGCAGTTTAAATACTCGCACGTCCGCTTGGCAGCCACCAACGTACGTGGCAGTAATTGAATTTGTGCATGTCACTGCATAAATGTCCTTTCATATCTCGCAGCTAATAATGTCCTTTAAGCACCTGCAAAAAATGTTAAAAAAATGTGTGGAAAAGAACACACAAGAAAGCGAGCAACAAGCTGTGCAGGAATGCAGCGCATGGTGGCATGCCACGACTGCAGCAGACAGACACAAAATAGAAGCACAGACAGCACGAACAGTCTGCCCGCGGTAGCAGCACGGCCAACTGCAGCCAGACGACATTGCGTGGGTGGTTGTCGATAAAAAAATAAATATTTTTTATATTTTTTAAAGTTTTATTACACGGCACATACTGAGGCAGAACATTTCGCTGCTAATCCTGCTGCTGGCTAGTAAATTTCATTTTACGCCAAATTATTTTCAGCTCGTAACGCCAGAAACAAATCCTCCCCCTCGCCGCCGCGTATATCGTTTTATAACGCATTTTTCGAATCATTTGATTTATGACTGCCCATAGAAAAGCGGAAAAGCATTTTGAAACTTCCGTTTCCCGTTTGCTCGTATTCAATAAATTTCGTTCATTCATTTCAGCCAGCACCGAAGACGACAGCAGCAGTCAACACAGACAGGGTCGCTGTGAATGCGTTTTTAAATTTGTGTTTGGAATTTCAGGGATTTATTTATAAAATTTTCTATACTAAAATTGTGGTGGCAAATGGAAAAAATCGGTGATGTTGCTTTAATCCTATTTACAAGTTTCGAAATAAGCGGATTTAGCGAGTTGAGGCTCACTTTATCTCAATTTAGATCTGATCAAGACTGAAATAGCGACAAGTCTTCAACCACGTACGAGTACATCTGAATGTATTTCATGCAAGTCATTTATGCGCCTAAATGTATGCAGTGAAATCACAGAACAAACTTAGAAGATACAGTGATCTGTAACTCTGCTTTCTTTTGTATGTGAATATGAATGAATTTACCAACAGAAAAAGACCGAGTGGGAGAAATTAGTCAAAATTTTATTCTTTAGTAATATTAATGTTTCAAATAATTCACTAAATGAATGCTACTTTCCGGATACACAACTATTGTGCGTTATCGAGATGCAAAAACAGTCACTCAAATAAAGAAACTGACGAGTGAACCCTCGCATTCTGCCCTTAAAGCAAACTTTTGCCAGTTGCCTTTTCGAAAACAGTAAAATTGTTGCATAGTTTTAGGTGCTCCAGATAGCAAACTAATCTAAAAGTAAATGCAGCTAAGTGGCAACTGTCAAGAGTGTTAAGGTAGGAACACCTTAGCGAGATTGTTGCCTGCGATTACAGTGGATCCTTTTTCACGGCCGAGAATGCAGAAACAGTTGAGAATTTATTTGTGACAATTTATTACACAGGGAAATAGAGAAAAATCAACGGCAATAAAGGAGCGAAGAGAAACGCGTCATTGCATTAATTTGTCAGATCAAACGTGACGATTTCACTGTCTACGAAATAATGAAAATTTGAAAAAAATTACGATAAGCCGCAACAAATTGCTGTCAACAAGGGGGAGGGGGTGGAGTGCCCATCTATTTGGCGGTGGCTGTATGGGGTGGCTGTGTGAGGGTGGAGGCTTGTAAAATCCTGCTTACAATGTAAACAACGTCAGTAGCCGCAGTCAGTTGGCATACTTCACTCACACAGTTCGAAATGAAATTTTTAATAAATTCTGTATTGCGAAGAGGAACATTTTAATTGCCATTTTCGTTGCATACTTTCAAGAGCTGAGCACCAACAAAGTTATTCACAAATTCTCCAGAGCCTGCACCCACACGCACAGTTGCTGACTATACAACGGAGTCTTTAATATGAGTGCAACGATGAATCATAATTGGGCAGACACAGTTCAATTCCGATGTGGCAGCAGTTGAGTTTATTACTCGTCACTGGTCTGGTCTGCAACAAATTCACAAAATCACAACATTTCTGGTTATGTCCGCACAGACACCTGATGGGTAAATTACAATTACAACGAACAATTTGGGTCTGTGTTGCGCTGGAGTGGCTACGCTTGTTGGCGCCGGGGACTGCTGGTGTTGCTGTTAATGCGACTCAAGAGCATATCTGCTGGTCAAGTGGTGGGGAATTCATGGCTGTGACAGGTGACAATTGTTGTTTATTACACTTGTACGCTTATTGACAACATGCGCATATGACATTTTCCTAACCGTGAAGTCTCAAATGGAAATGGACAATAGTAAAGCGAGCCGGGGAGAAGGAAGGCAGCAAGTAGTGAGTGTAAATAGGAAAGGAAGAAACTAGAGTATGGAAGGGGGAATTGGTGCGAGAAGTAAAGTAGAAAAAATAAGCATACGAGACTCAATAGTAACAGGAACATAACTGAAAAACAGGCGCTGACGTAATAAGTTTCTTTTTAATGTCATTGAAAAATCATGGCAATGTTTAATTCACATCTTTATCTTTACTTCCTCAACTTTAAATTTAGTCAGGTGCAGGACACTTCTTTAGCCTACTTTTCTACTATTATTAAACCGTCGCTCGAAGTGCAAATTTTCCTCTTCACAGCTGAGTCTTTGACCCTCGGAGCACCTCTTTTGTGGTGCTGCCTGTGGCAAAGTGTCAAGTAATTTTCTAAATCTCCATTGCCTCTCTACGAAACTGCCACTGGCGTTGTTCTGGCTGCTTTACAATGCGTTCAGTTACACGTAATTAAATTGTATGCCACAATTAAAATGCGCGAAGGCATGAACCGAGCACAAAAGGAACCAAGTGCGAGTATTTCGTGTGTGCCACCAAAGCAAAGTGGGACCATTTGTTCAGCGGTATTTGGGAAGTTCTTGAAGTTTGGCTCTGTGCTGCGTACGCATGCCAAGAAGTGAGTCATTACTTGGTTTTATTTTACTTTTTCCTTGAATTTGTACTTTGTGATTATTTATGAATTGTCAAGAAAGGCACCAAGCAAACAAGAAAGAAAGCAGGATTGAGAGACACAAAAAAGTTCTTCGTGTGCTGTTGTGATTCATGAAAAAATATATGACGATCTGTTACTGAAATGATACAGTTGTAAATTTCGGCCGACCTTACAATTGGAATGGACGGTTTCTGGCCTTTGGCGGTTTAAGGCAGTAGCCCCACACTTCAAAAGAAAGGTGGAAGCTCTGTATAATTACCTAAAACTCTCTGAAAAAATCACGTCCTCCTGTCAAGTGTCCTTTACCCTTCTTATTATAAATAATTTTGTTCTTTAAAACTAAAAACTGTTCCACTTACCGCTCCTCAATTGTGGTGGGCAGTTGTGTTCTCGCCCTCATAATGCTCAGAAAGTGTTTGCCATGAGCTCCTGCGCCTCCTCCACCATTTGCAGCCGCTCCTGCACTCGGACTGAGACCAACACCGCAGCTGCCCTCTGACAGATAACCGTTGTCGATGTCAGGAAATCTAATGGAACCCGCTCCGGCGGAGCCATGCGTCAAACGCGCGCTGCTCACACGCAGAGCGTCCCCATCGCTACAATAACCCTGGCCGATGTCGTGCTCACAGAATTCCGTGACGTAATGATGGGCGCCGCGCGCACTGCGCGTCGGCAGAGTTACGTGAGAATTGTAGCCACGCAGCAGCGGACGCATGGGTAGCACGCTTACTGGTCGCTCCTCCTCGTAAATGGTGCCCACGATTTTCGATGGTATGGTGTGGAATTTAATGGGCGAGGATGAGGGTGTGTCGGGCGGCGAATGAGGCGATTGGGTGAGGACCCGTAGCGGGGAGCGTTGCGGTGAGAGCATAGTGGGACCGGCATTGTACTCCAGCTTGCGTGTGGGCGTGGTGGCAAGGCCGGTCTTCGGTGGGGGCAAACGACTGCAGCCGTTGCTGTAGTTAGGCTCCTGGGTGGGTATGCGTTGTGGCGGAGGACTCTCCAGCTGAGAGCTTTCCTGTGGCTGTGATATGTTGCCGGCGTTGACGTAGTAGGGCGGCTTAGCTCCTGGCTCCGGTAGGATGGGCACCGGTTTGACGATATGTGTGTTACTGGGTGTGGTCCTGGGGGTCTCGTATTCCCTGCTGCGCTCAGATATGTTGGTTGGTGTGTTGGTTGATATGTCGCTCTTCTCACGCTTCAAAATATCGTGGTTGCCCAGGCGAATTTTGTTCTCATTGGTGGGCGTTGGGGGTTGAGGCAATTTGCTTGTGCCCTTTATGGCTGCAATCGGCTTAGGAAGCCCGGTGCTGCTGTTTGGACTGTTCAGACTCTTGCTGGGTGGCATAATTAGAGAGGACTTCGAATCGGACTTGGAGTTTAGCGAGCACTTGGAAGACGTCTTCGCTGAGTTCTTCTCACTGACGCGCGGCAAGGAATTCTTGGTTCTACCAATGGTGGAATTCTTGCTCTCTGCGCCACTCTCTTCTTTGTTCAAAGATCTGGCTGGACTTTTCTCCTTCTTCTCTAGTTTGCTCGCCTTCACTTGCTCCTTTTTCAACTGAGCGGCCAGTAGCTTCGTCTGCTTCGTGCTGATCTTGCACTTGTTTGCCGTTACGCTGACGGTGGGCGGCTTGATTTGCGAGATGTGTCCATCGTTGAGGCTCAAACTGGAGTCTGAACGCTCCGAACGAGCTGACGAGAATCCCGACGACGAGGATGTGCGCTTAGACTGAACCTGATTCTTGTTGATGGCGGTGGCAGTGACTGTGTTTTGTTGCTGTTGTTTCTCCTTGTTGAACAACTTCAGCTTGTCCAGCATGGAGTGCTTTTGTGGTGGTGCAGTGGTCGGTGGCAGTGCGGTGGTGCCAGGCGGCGGTATACCACTTTGGTGGGTTAATTTTGCAGCAGGTGGGCGCAAGCTGTGGAAAGAAAAATTGAAGTGAATGAGTTAAAAAGTCCCAAACGCGGAGGAGGCTTCAATTCACCCGTTATTGTTGCCACTCTTCAGGCTTTGTATCGTGTGATTGCTGGTGGGAGGACTGTTTGGACGGCTGGTATTGAAGTCGGAACCACTTTTGCCCAAACCTGGTATGGCTGCAAAGAGAAATAATGCAAACATTAACAGTGCGCCACAATGAACCAATTAAATGGTGACGCCTGCCCACGCAGGCAAGTGCAATTTCTCAGCACCTCTTTTGAAATACAAAATAATAAAATTACCCCAGGCATGCGTGTCCCGCCAGCTGAAAAAACTGATTTATTTAAAGGAGTTATTCTCTGTTCACTTCAAAAAAAAATGGTCGCAGCACACGCGTAAATTAATTTTCGAAACAAGCGCCTACGCGTTCGAAGGACTGGAATTGTATTTTTTCCTCTTAAGCAATGTCTGAGCCTGTAGCTCAGAGGAAGGGGACTGACTGATAACTATAAATCACGTTCACAGCTTGATAAAGATAAACGCAATTAATTATTGCTGAAGTGTGGGGTTTGAAGAGCGAGGACAAGTAAGCATGGGTTGCATAATACGATGAATTTCCGTGAACTTCCTGGTGAAATAATATTGTGTGAACAGAGAAGAGGTCAAAGACCGCCAGGAGCATATGGAGATTTCGGAAGATTCCAGAAGTGAGTTTAAAAGCACATCTGTGACATTTTTTCTTATTAAAATTTGAAGAAGAAAAATGCATGATATTTTGTTGGGAGAATCGTTAATAAAAGATGAATTTGGACGTGAGCTTAATAAAAGTTAAACTATTAGTTTGCAAGGAGTCACTCAAAGCTCGAGAAATTCTCTTGTGATACGGCCAGATTTCAGCTTTCCAATCTACTTGCACAACCCACCAGTGACTGGTTGCAGAAGATTCCTAATAGATACATTACATTCACATCAGCTGAGACCTTCTGAGACTTTCTATTAATGAGTGGGGTGGTTCGGTTGATTATATTTTGATGATTATGAATATATATTGGGCTCGGAAGAATTAGAGTATACATTCAGTGTGCTATAGTTGAAGTTGTTGCGCGAGGACCTTAACTAACTCATATAGTCCATAAAACCATTTCTTAATCATCTAAAACACAACTTTCCTTTTAAGGACCTCTTCTCGTAACTAAGACGACAGATTTACCACTTCTAATTGAAACATTGTTGTACTTTCTCTACGAAATCGTGTTCAGCAAAATCATCAACGTCGTCATCAGCATTACCAAGTCCAAATTTAGAAGTCCCCTGAGTGTCGTGGTGCCCACTCATCTCCACCTCATATGCTCTTATGTCTCATTTTCATCTATTTTTACCCCTTTCACATACGCTCGCCTGAACGACGACTCGCAGTGCATTTGTCCCCTTTCTAAATCTCGGTCACTTCATGTGGCAGTGTTGCTTTTCATTACAGTGTTTTTTATGACTGTGCCGAGCTTTAAATAACAAAAGGACTCGTGTTTTGTCAGAGCTCCAGTCAGTCAGCCAGTCTGTCTCCGGGGATGTTTTATGGATGTGCACCGATTGAAAGGCACAGTTGAAAGGCTTTCAATTTTCATTTAGCCAAACATATTTGTTCAAAGCGCGTGTATGTGATTTTTAAGGGTAGCAGAATGCTCGAAATTCTGAATGGGGTGTGAGGGAAAATTTATGAAAAAACTTCAAATACATGAGAAAAACCGAAAGGATTTTTAATAAATTGAAAATGAGCTGATGCACTGCCCTTCCACAATATGCCAGTTACTTGTGGAAGAACTGAGTATATGAGTGGTTGTTTATGGGGGGCGAATATAGACATCGCTTGGGACTTCATAGATCACTGCTAAGTGAGTTCGGAAAACTAAGAAAACAAGAAGGCGAAAGTGTTGGGAAGATATCGGAAGACGTGTGATATCGGCAGCAATGTGTGTAGTTACCAATTGTCTCGAATAGTCACAGTTTGTAGATTAGATCCTTAGGCCAAAACACACTAAAAGCAAGCATTATAGCGCCTTTCTTACATTTTTATGTTCAGTGAGCGATCTTATCATAATGCAACCTCCTCTGGAGATCCATAAGGATTTCTTTGCTGCCCTTGTATGCGCCAGAGGATGTATACTTTTCTTTATAGAATTTCCTAAGACTACAGGAATCTCCCCAACATCTTCCACGTTACCATAGAAATTCGCTAACTGTGTCCTTTATACCACATGAAAAGGTTTTGCAAGACAACTCCCATACCACAATTTTTAAAGGCTTTGCGAAGCCTCTTGCCTCATATCAGCATTTTATGTAAGTTAACTTAAAAATCATTTTCTTGTTTTGTTCGAGGATTCTATGTGATTGCTCCCAATAATATTTTGATATAAATGTTTCATTAACTGCTCTTGTTTACTTACATGGTGTATGATTGGGAGTTGGTGGCAGTGGGCGTACTTTATCCGGTGGGCATCGTCGCTGTACCATGACAGTGGCGGGCAGTGGTATGGCTGTGCCTCCATTACTTTTTCCATAGGCGGTTGGAATTTGTCTGCAACAAAAAATATGAAAACATTCAATTTGGAATTTATATTGAAACTTTTTGAGAATAAAAATATTAACGACGGTCTCAAAATGAAATTGAGAAAATGTATTCTCTATAAGAAAGCCTCACTGAGGTTTAGTAATTTCTGGACTTGGAGAGCCACAATAGAATCAACCAGAAGTAAGATTAACAGCTACTTTTTGATTTAGAAGTTACTAAAACCTTCTTACTACCCAACGAATATATTCACCAATATAATAATCTTATACGATTATAATCGTATAGCTAAATATTTACTCAAGTGAAATTCAGAAGAATCCTGACCTCAGATCCGGAAATAAAATTAAGTTATCTGCATAAAATTCATGTTTAAATTGACTTTGAGGTCAATGAGAAATCTGATGAAAATGGAACTTAAACTATATCCTAAAGTCGAGCACCTTGGAGGTATGGAGTCAGTCATTACCCAGTCACCCATGGACAGTAGAAATCTGTAGAAGGCTCTAAGCTTCTTGACTCTCTATGAAGTGACATATCCTCCATTGCACCTCCACTGTTCTGATATTATTCTAAAAGTGGCTTGAATGAAGATGAATGGTTGGAAAAAGGACTCATCTCCTATATCCTCACTTTTCTTTGACTATGCGGCTATCGTTTTCATCTGAGTATTGGCATACGCCAACATAAAGACTAAAATCCATCTGACTAGAGCAGTCTGTGATAGTGTACAGGACATGTATGATGTTTAATATAAGATCCTCCTCATTTTTATACCAACCATCTAATAATTCGTCGTACTATTGAAAAGATTGGGGAAGCCTTTGGTTCAAATTTTTAAAGGAATTTTATGTAAGGGACATTTAATTTTAAAACCCTCTTTTTTAGGGGATTTTTTATTAGGGAAATTTTAAATTCTGAGGTTTTGTGAATGCAACTCTGCATTAAGCTCGTTTATTTATTCATTTTGCCAAGGGGGGCAGGTTCACGTTAGGGTTTCCTGCTACTAACGGCTCATGTCTCTTAAATCTTCCTACTCTCACCTCCACGTGGTGCACCCTGGTAACCTGAGCAACCTAGGTGAAGATGTGGTAACCAACCCATGTGGGATCCTTCGTCAGGGCCAACGAGAGAGGGAGCTTTGGTGAGGCCACTCTGACATATTCGGTTTAAGGATTCATCAAAGTGTGCGAGGCCAGGTGGGGTCTCGCATGTACGAACGGTGGCGGAGGAGTACTATAGGTACCAACGGCAGCGCCCATACCCCCGAAGTGGGTTACCACTACCAAACAAAAATCCCTAGCTTAGGGTTGTGCGCTGGGCTTGGAACCCGCAACATAAAACACAAATAATCCAGTGAATATAAGATTGAAGCCTCGGATGAAATACCCCACAACTGTTGACGACAACCCCCGCAAACGTTATAAGGAACACGATTTAAGGATATGCACCTGGAATGTCCGGACCCTTAATAGGGAAGGTGCCTCTATCCAGCTGGTTGACGTCCTTGAAAAATATAAAGCTGACGTCACCGCACTCCAGGAAATGCGATGGACGGGACATGGACGCTCAAAAAAAGCTACATGTGACATCTACTACAGCTGCCATGCGACGAAGCGCAGACTCGGTGTAGGTTTTGTGGTAAGCAAACGACTGCGAGATGAAGTCCTGGGATTTACCCCAGTCGACGACAGGCTTGCCACACTCCGCATTAAGGCAAAATACTTTAACATCAGCCTAATCTGCGCACATGCTCCGACGGATGAGAAACACGAAAACACCAAGGATGCCTTCTACGATCAATTAGAAAAAACCTTCGATCGATGCCCCCGCCACGATGTAAAAATTGTGCTAGGTGACTTCAACGCCAAGGTGGGCAAAGAGGGCATTTTTGAACCAACCGTCGGTAAGTTCAGCCTCCACGAGCAGTCATCAGAAAACGGTTTGAGGCTGATCGACTTCGCCGCAGCGTGGAACATGGTAGTTAGTAGTACTAGATTCCAGCATCCCGATATTCATAAAGCCACCTGGCTGTCCCCTGATCATAAAACCAGGAACCAAATTGATCACGTTGTGATCGACGGCAGGCATGCATCCAGCGTGTTAGACGTACGTACAATTCGAGGTGCCAACATTGACTCGGACCACTACCTTGTTGTAGCTAAGGTTCGCACTCGCCTCAGTGCGGCAAAAAACGTTCGCTCTAATTCGCAGAGGAAGCTTGACGTCGGAAAGCTACAATCGCTACAGACAGCTACCGCATTTGCTTCTCGGCTCTCGAATATGCTGATGGATTCTCCCCCTGATCTCGATATTTGCGCGCAGTGGTCGCTTATATCCCACTCCATGCGCACGGCCGCTGAAGAGGTGATTGGCTATCACCGCCCGAAGAAAAACAGCTGGTATGACGAAGAGTGTCGCAAAGCAGCTGCAGAGAAAGACGCAGCATACCAACTCATCCTGCGATCGGCTGCAACGCGAGCTGCTAAGGAGCGATATCGAGAGAAGAGAAGGGAAGAGAAGCGTCTTTTTAGGCGCAAGAAACGAGAAGCCGAAAAGAGAGAATGCGAGGAAATCGAGATGTTTGGCAGAAGGAATATGGCTCGAAAATTCTACGAACGTGTGAGGCGCCAAACGGAAGGTTTTAAGACCGGAGCCAATTCCAATTCCTGCAAAGACGAAAACGGGAATTTAGTGACGGATGACCAGAGCGTACTCACGCTATGGAGGGAACACTTCTCGCAGCTGCCGAATGCCGACAGCGCTAATGATAGCAATGAAGATGAACCCGACCCCACAGTTGCTGACGACGAACATGAAGTAGCGCCCCCCGACTATGACGAGGTCTTGCTGGTTATTAGGCGGCTCAAAAACAATAAAGCCGCCGGAGCTGATGGTATACCAGCGGAGCTATTCAAGGCTGGCGGCGATGAGCTCACGAAACGCATGCACCAGCTCATCTGCAAAATATGGTCGGAGGAATGCATGCCTAGCAACTGGAACTTAAGTGTGCTCTGCCCAATCCACAAGAAGGGTGATCCGGCAATCTGTGCCAACTACCGCGGGATCAGCCTTCTGAACATCGCATATAAGGTCCTGTCGAGCGTACTCTGTGAAAGGCTGAAGCCCATCGCCAATGAACTGATTGGGCCTTATCAGTGTGGCTTCAGACCTGGTAAAGGCACCATTGACCAAATGTTCACACTACGCCAAATCCTGGAGAAAACCCTAGAGAAGCAGATTGACATACACCACCTTTTCGTCGATTTCAAAGCCGCATTCGACAGCACCGTAAGGAGTCAACTATACGCCGCTATGTCTGAATTTGGCGTCCCTGCTAAGCTAATTCGGCTGGGCAAAATGACGCTAAGCACCACCACTGGCTCAGTTAAAATCGGTAATGACTTGTCCGAGCCGTTTGTTACTGACAAGGTGACTCCTTATAGTGTGTTTTCTTCAATCTAATGTTGGAAAAAATCGTACGTGCAGCATGTCTAAATCGCACAGGCACTATCTTCCACAAGAGTGTCATGTTACTGGCGTATGCTGATGATATTGACATCATTGGCCATAGCAGCCGCGCCGTGAGTGCTGCATTTTCCGGCTTGGAGAGAGAAGCGAGGCGAGTGGGTTTAGCGGCGAACGAGGACAAAACGAAGTACTTGGTGTCAACACACAAAGAGTCTCAACGTCTTGGACACCACGTCACTGTTGGCGACTACAACTTTGAAGTTGTGAAGGATTTCGTTTATCTGGGAACCAGCATCAACACCACGAATGATGTCAGCAAGGAGATCAAGCGAAGAATCACTCTTGCCAACAGGTGTAACTTTGGGCTCAGTAGGCAATTGAGAAGCAGAGCCCTCTCTCGACGAACAAAAATTACGCTCTACAAAGCCCTCATCCTTCCCGTCCTGCTTTATGGTGCCGAAACCTGGACGATGACAAACAACGATGAGCGAGCTTTTCGAGAGAAAAATTCTTCGAAGGATCTATGGTCCTATATGCGTCTGCGGAGAGTATCGAATCAGATGGAACAACGAGCTGTATGAGCTGTACGCCAACATTGATATAGTTCAGCGCATTAAAACACAGCGGCTGCGCTGGCTGGGACATGTTGTGCGAATGGATGAAAGTGCTCCGGCGAAAAAAGTATTTGAATCGATACCGGCGGGTGGCGGACGCAGGAGGGGGAGACCACCACTACGTTGGAAGGACCAGGTTCAGGAGGACCTGGCTGCACTTGGTGTTTCCAATTGGCGTCAGCGTGCGCGAAGCAGAGACGACTGGCGAAGGCTGATAACGCGGCAATGACCAGAAATGATTGTACGCCAATTATGATGATGATGATGATGATTTATTCATTTTAAAGGGTCATAATAATAAAACTCGTTTATTTACTGCTGATACTCTGAACCTTGATCGAATTGATGTCACTCCTACTGAAACACCCTGTATATACCCTTCCAAGTTGCCTAGGAGGCATATTTTTTATTTCCATGGTAATTTAAAACATTTCTTCTGATTCTTGTGAGGTTTGACTACGTATCAACAACATTTATGAAGGCACTCAAGTATGCGAAATAGAGTTGTACATATTTTTATAGCATTTTTATGACACTTCTATGCTTCGCAGAAATTATCACCTGAGCATGTAAATGCCTCCTAGTGAAGTCCAATGTCCTCATAGTCCACACACAGTTAACTGACTGAAAATTTTACAGCTTGGTAACACAACCTGAAAGCAGTTCCAAAACCTCCATTTAAATGCTATAAAATGAACTATTTTGCTGGTCAGAGCTTCCTGGCGACTGAGGCGAAACTTCTTGCTACTTAAAATGATCGATTTGCTATAAAGTTTATAGCATTCTTATTGAATAGCGCACAATTTGTTAGCGTTTATGTTAATTTTGCGAGGAATTGATAGCATTTTCATATCTTATCGAAACGAGCTATAAAAACGGCTCCTTCTGTCAGTCTGCATATAACAGAACCATTTGTCAGGTACTTTCAGAGACTACAAAGTTGCCACAACAACTCGAGGGGTTGGGCTAAATACTAATTTTAGCTCCCATGCATTGAAATGAGTGAAGCTAATCATACATTTCGAGTATAAAACAATTCTTGACAGAAGTTTTCGGCAACATTGTTTGCCTTCTCTGTGCTCCCTACAGCACAAACATTGCGAGTTTTTAATTAGTTTCCTGGCATTAGAATTGGTTACCAAATTAATTACCCAAACATGCCCGCAACAACGCAACCTTCGCACTTCTCTACATCCAATTCTCATGACAACTGCTGCGGTAATCTAGCAGACTATTGGAGTCCTTCCTCCGCATCTCATTTAAACTAAGAAGAATAAAAAATGAAGCGCCTTGCCTTTTAATCAACTGCACAAATTAAGTTGCTGCTGTCGCTTTCTCTGAAATTAAATGCGCCACGGTAACAGACAACATTTTGTCAAAAGGATCTCATATCCCCGGTATAATGTATCCTGATGCTATTAAAGAGGAAATGTGAGCTGGCAGCACATGCTACGTTGACTGTCTGCTCGACTGTTTGTCTGCAGCAATTTTAAAATTACTTTTGTTATTTTTCTTCAATTTGTTGTTCCTTTCGTGACTGTGAGAAATGAAGACAGACGCAGGCAATACGGCGCAGTAGTCTGCAACACTCGCTGCTTACAGCTTCCTTACTTCCAAGTATACCAACAGCAAGATAATTGTCTGCGCTCTGTCTTCGAGCAAATGTTGCTACAAGTCTCACATAACTGCGCCTGGCGTGGGAGTTTGTAGGGACCCCTGCTTCAAGCAGACGTTTCAATGTCCTCACTTTCAACTCTGCTTTTAAGTATTTGTTTGTTGTTTCTCCTGGCAAAACGAAATTACTTGACAAGTGAAGAAATTTGTGCTTTTATTGTTCAGTAAGAACAAAATTAAATTTTCACTTTCATTACTTCTATTTGCCATGAGTGAAGGTGACTTAGTGATCCCCGCAGAAACATTGTCAGCGATAGGCTTCGAAATGTCAGCGAATGCGTTCAAGAAAGTCAGTGAAGTGGAAAAAGTTTCAATATATCGAAGTGAGGGAAATCAGAACTAACATTCTTATGCAACTTAACGATTAAAAACTTAGTCGTTAGGTTTGATAGAAATTGGGAATAGTGACCACAAATTTTGAGTCCATATAGGGATAATCATAGGAATAAAAGTTTTGTTAGTCTATTCACAAACAACAACAAAAAACATTATAAAACAGTTCCAAGTCGCTTAGTCGTATAAGTAAACTACATCTAACTCGTTAAAGATAACGACTTCTATAGAAATTGTTCTTGAAAGGCGATAGAAAGTTCAGAATAAGCGACTTTTAGCAACTTGTCATCATTAACGTAAGGTGCTTAAAAACTAAGAATAGATTAGCACGTGTATGGCAGTCAGTCTGTCATTAGTATAAACTGAGTAAGAGCAATGAAATGTAATGAAATGTTAGTTATATCATCACTAATACTGTAAGGTGGCTAAACAGATGCCAGCTGAAACGACAGTCAGTCAGTCATCAGTAACATAAGCTATGTAGGAGCAATGAAAGTCAGTTACGCCAACATTAAAGTAGGTAAGGTGGCTAAACACATGCCAGCTGAACTGTCAGTAAGACCGTTATTTCGTCGTTCAAGTAAGGCTCCTAGAGCAATAAAAAGACATGCCATGCCATATGTCAGTCAGTCAGCCATGTCACCATTAATGTAATGTGCCAAAGAACAAGACCAGAAGCCAGTAACAATATAAAGTGCCATGTCATCAGCTTAAGAAGACATCAACCCGAATGTCAGTCAGCTAAGAAAATACAAACCTCTTGTCTTTGGGCACGATGCAACAAATGACATGCCACAAAGTTAGCTCCCCTTTATTATTCTCAAAAATAATGCCAAATGGAAGCTCTGTCAGCTAATAGTACTATAAACAATATGTCAGCTGTATTGTAAGGTTGCTAAGATCACATGACGCTAAGGGTGCTTCATGTGTGATGTCAGCAATCCACGATATCACTACAAAATATCAGGGGATCTATCGGCAGCTCTACTACAAGTCAGGAGGATTTTTAAAACTACAAGTCGGGAGTATTTTCAGGCTGTGGCAGTGGTATGTTAGACACCAGTGATGTTACAAACTGCAGGTCAGGTTGTTAAGACGTTTTGAACGATAAGTCTACTGAAATGTAAGCAAGCAGTAGAAATTACATGTCATCAGAAAGTCAACTCATCTAATACAGTGTGAATGATTTGTCAAGTTGGAGAGACAATAATTAATGGCACTCAAACTAAGTCTATGTCGGTTTATCACAATAAATTACATTATTATTATTGTGTAGGGTATTTAAAGCACCGCGACCTTACGATCTATTGTATTCCCTATAATAAATTATATTTCAAAGATGCTAGAATGCTGACTACATGTCAGTTGGGCTCTCAGATTCCTTTCATTCTATAAATGACATGTCATCTGGTCAGAAAAACTACCTCGAATACTACAAAAGACTTGTCAGTTGACGTGTCATCACTTTAAACACCCCAGACAAACCTAAAGGGCAAAATATCAAAAAACTGTTTGACAATGAAATCAGAGCTGATGGTGCCAGGAACACTCAAGTTACTTCTGCAACAAACTTTCAAATAAGTGACGATATCAAAGTAAAAGAAACTTTGTCGAAACTTCAAAGGACGAAACATTTCCACTGCTTAGTAACCATCTTTTAAATGATTTCTTCCACTGCACCCACTCACACACACCTCCCAGAATACTCGCATGATGCAGCAGAAATATTGCCATTAAATGCAGCTTGGCTGCAATTTGTTTGGCAAGCGTAACAGTGGCAGCAGCAATAGCAGCGCTTCCTCCACCACGCAGCAGTGTCTTTGACCTCTTGGCGCGTTAACCCAAACATCATCATTAGAGTACATTCGTACCTGCACAACTCGAACGCAGTTCCACTCGTAACAACGCTCAGGCTGTCACATTTGATTTCCATAAAAGGTGCAACACATGCAGCAACAAAAACAACATGCGACACAACAACATCAACAACAATGACGACGACAACGATAACAACAGAGCATATTTGAAGCACACGTTTCCGTGCGCTTTTTGCTGTATTTTTTTTTTTTTTGTTCACTTCTTTCCAAATTGCAATTTCACATTTGTATAAATATGAAATAAATTCCTTTTTGTAGCTTCCGTCCCCTCCTCTCTTTGCGAGGCTTGCAACTGCTTTAAAAGGTTTGCTTACATTTTGTTTTGCCATTCATGCTACCAAATACGTCTCCATCCTAATAACACTTGCTTTACTTGTGTGCAGCGCACTATTTAAAAAGCTGGCATCGACGACGACAACGGCGACAACGGCTACGGCAACCCTGAGGAAGACCACCAACCCAGCACAGGCAGTGGCTACACCGGAGTGCAGTACCACTTGACTTCTGAGCGACTGGGCAGGTGTGTGAGAGTGTGCATTTGAAAGAGTATGTAGTTGTGTGTTCATGCATCAGTGTGTGTTTGTGAGGACTCTGGAATGAAGGCATATGTAACCAGGAGTATGTGTGCTATTTACTTGTGTACACCTCGGTTCCAGTTGCCTATGCGGATTTCACTTGAACACGGATGGCACGCAGTTTGTGGTACAGAAGGCGCACTCATCTGTGGCACATTTAGTGGCCCCATAATAAGTAGCAGAGAGAAGAGTCAACAGTACTTCGAGGGTGGCGGTGGAAGCAGCTTAAAATACCAACATCTCTAAACAAGCTTCTCATACAAACTTATACTCGTAAAGTTGTTTTCAACGGAATAAATTAACATGACTCTCCCACTAAGATTGGAAAATATGGAAGATGATCAGAAAATCCATAAAATCATTGTGAACATCCTTTCTCTAGGACATTTTTTCAATGGTTACTTCAAAAGCTCATTGACAGCCAAGTGGTTTTTTGTGTACCTCTTCTTTTAGGTCCTCCGATTTACAAGTACGTGTAGGACCAGTTCCCTACCAAACCCCGCAAGCGGCACAGAAAATTCCAACCCTTCTACCTCACAATTGTCGCCTCCAAACTAATGCTGATGTTTGCTGGGGTTCACTTCAATGCCCGCTGCAATTTGCACCTCTAGCTTATAACGAGTAACTTGCTACGTACTCATAACTGCACCTCCTCGAAAATTATGTTCACCCAGAAACCTTTTAACCCGCACTTTACTTTTCATCACTTAACATTTTCATCAATTTTCCCCACCAACAACAACCAACACCACATTTTTGTTGGAAGCTTCTTTAACACTCCGCAACTGTCAACTCAAAACCAACAAAGCCACCAGAGCCAGGCGTGGAGACAGACACCAATTGCAGTCGGTCCCACAGAGCCTCAGCAACATCAGCAAGAGTGGAAAATTTATGTGATCGCGGCAGTGCCATTCAGGTTGGTTGGTCGCCCGGTCGATTGGTTGGTTGGTTAGTCACATTGTGAGCCCATTAAATGCTCTTGCATGCCCGCGTTAGTGTGGCCGTATTCAGAGCCACAACAAGAGCCAGATCCACAACCAGAGCTGCAGCCAGAGCCAGAGCCAGATCCACTGCCAGCGCCAGAGCCGCGTTGTGTGTCCGGAGGTGAAATTATTGTATATCGTTTTTGAGTAGGTGTTGAATTGTTGATAATTTAAGCGTAATTATAGGGCATTGATACGCTCGAACAGGGGAACGGGTAATTGAAGCAACGTTTGGTTAGCGTTTAGGAGAAACTCGAACGTGTTAACTTGGTGGCCGGAGTTTCAAAATGTTTCACATTGTAAAAGACATAAAAAATACAAGATTAATAAAGAAACTCGATAAGAAGACTAATCAAATGATGAAAGTGGGTTTTCGCTGTTAGAATTTCTATTGATACAAGCATTCTGGAGCATTTTTAAATTAACTTCTACGCTGGCAATCATAGTTTAAATGGTGGCAACTTAGATGAGGGCTATTGGAAGAGTTTGTATCTCGCACTTTTCTTAATTCCAAGTTTTACTTAAAGTTGAATCTCCAATGTCTTTCATTGTTGAACAATCTGTTCCCATTTCATTAAAAATCACTCGAAGCTTCGACATATTCAGCATCTCTTTGTTCTCTTTGTATTCATTCGCTTGTTTTCAATTTATGTTTTCATGTATATTTCTAATTGAGTCTCCAACATCTTAAGTTTTGATTCATTGAATCATTATCACTGAACATCCAGGCAGACTTTTATTTCGTCATCATTCATCCACATTTCGAAATGAATCTAAGATATATTTTTTCATCTTATTTTTATTTTAAGTTCATCGTTTCCTCAACGTTTTTAGTTTAATCTCCAACGTCTGAACTTCGATACATACAGATATAAAAATATTGATCGCTGACCTTGGTTAAAGGATTTTCTGTTTTTTATCTAATTTATTCTATATCGGTATTTGATATTATTTACTTTGTCTGGAATTTTTCTGGACCCGCTCCTCTACATCATTCCTCAATAGAATGGTTATGTGTATCACTGCTTATATCCCTGATTTATGCTTCTTCTTTACTATCTCTGTATATTCCATTTAAAATATTGGAAACCTCGACTATCCTCCATTATTCCCAAAATATTCCTCATTATACCCTTTACAACTCTGTTTAAATACTTCTTAGCAAACTTTCATCCATCTTAAATTCTCTCCATCAATTTGAATTCTCTCCTCTTAACAGAGAAACTCCTTAAATGCTTCTTACATTAATCTTCAATTTTAGCCCTTTTCTTGAACGCTTCGTACATTTCATTTCATGTGTGGTCGAAAGACCATCGTGATCCTTGAATCATGTAAAGAAGAGTTTATCTGTGGTTCAGATTTTTAGTTGGACATGCAATAATGAAGGAGTTTTTCATGAACATGTTTCTAGCTACCCAGTAGATTTTTTTGTCAACTATCTTAAAGACCTGTGGTTCGGTTTTGAAACTATACCGAGTGCCTTCGATTACTGAGTGCTTATGTTTACACACTTTAACTTAGTTTTAATTTGATTTAATGTTTGCTTTTGTGCAGTAGCACTTCCACGGACGATATTTTCCAACACCCTCCTTCCTAGACTGCCCTCGTCTTTGAGTGCTGTGACTATCTTTGGCAAACCTGCACAAATTAAGAATCCATCGCCACAATTTCTATTTTTAATGCTTGTGTTTCTACAAGTTTTCCAGACATACCGGAGACTGCACAAGTTTCATGCCTACCTTTACAATATCCTTCAGCAAAATTCTTTTAATTTATGTTTTCAAACACACTTCTGCTGCGTGCGTCCCCTTGACTGTGACAACGTCTGCTTTGCTTGTTTGTGTATGACAGAATTTTTATTAAATATGCATAACTTCCTTAATATCAAATAATTTCTGTATGTTTTTCATGTGCAGTTAACAACTCACATGCTGCTTCAAAACTAGCATATTCCCCAATGAGAGACCCAGCCCCTGGCTGCTAAATTACGCCACCGTATCTGTGCAACAGTGCTGGGTATTACCAGGCATACCAGCTACAAGACAACATCAACCTCTATGTCAGAATTAACAACAGCAGCGGCACCATCACCGTCAACTACACCATCACCGGCAGCAACACCGTCAGCAACACCGGCAGCAACACCGTCACCATCATCACCACCATCACCTCCACCATCATCACCATGAACGGGGCTCTAACTTCATCAACCATGCATATGAATATGAATTATAAATTGTAATGCGACACGTTGGAACGTGTGCAACGTGCACAATTTTTTAATATCCTTCGCCGCACGAGCATGTTTTCCATGCCTTGTTTGCAGGAAGAATAAAAGAAGCATTTTCTTTCTGCATTTTTAACTAACAATGAGGTACAAATTTGCTATTTTTATAGCAGAGTGCATGAAGAACGGAACGCTGCAGCCAGCACAACTTTTCCTATTTCGGAATAAAGTCACGAATTGCAGTGTTCGAGGTTCGTGGTTCGAGGCGCGCCGAGATTGGTTCTGCAGGTAATCACCACTGTGGGCTGAGGGTTTGTTACGTATTTGAATGGCTTGGACGGTGAACAATTTTTCGAGCCGCAAACATATGCGTTGAGTGATCTGCTGCTCTCTATTATAGCCATGTCGGTTGTTAATAAATATTGTTAAATGCGTAAACAAACTCATAATTTATTTTTATCGGGCAACTTAACAACCTTTCAACTTCAAAGTTGCCATCGCTCGGCACTGGTGACAAGTGTCATTTACATCACCACACAAAAAACAAAGGCATAGGAAACGACCAAGAAGACAAAAGCCAGCGAGTTACCTTAACAAACAATTCCTCATCAGGAAGCAAGCGGAGATGTAAACGGAATAACAGCAAATGAAATGCAATATAGTGGCGGAGCAGTTGACTCGGAGTGGCACAAACAAAATGTAACGGTTACATGAGGCTCGCTCTCATCATTTGCTTTGTTGACACTTTTGCATTTATGAAAATAGAAACAAATGGGAAAAATAAGAAAACGAAGACAATGTGTTAGGGGGAAGTCTGCAGAGCACACGTACGTACTCCAGAAAGCCACATAACAAGTGTGACTTCCACTTCTGAGTGTGTTTCATCTGCCACACAGGCACAGTTGCAGACACAGCCACAGTCACAGTCAGTCAAACAGATACAGATACGGCATCCACCCAAACAAAATCCTGAAGTGTGTCTTTTGTAAACGCTCGGCAGCAGCGGTACTCCAGATTTCATGGATGCAGTTACGAGTGCTGCGCTAAGTGACTCGGCATGGTAAAATTGTTGAGCTGAAAGTAAGACTTGAAAGTAGGATAACTGTCAGAAGAGTGCTATGTGCCAGATGCACCTCAAAGTGGATAGACACAATTACGGAGCGTATCTCAATCAAGTGAGGAGCAGGCATTGTTCAGTAACAATTAGTGAAAAAGCATTTAAGAAGCAACTGTGTAGTCCATTTAAGGAGAGAATAGCAAAACTAAACTCAGTTAGAAGTAAAGGCCAGCTAGGAATAACCACAATGGACAATTTCAGAGATTGTTAAAGAAGTAAAATATAAACAAAAGATATACATGGAATTGACATCTATTGACTTAGAAAGCAGAACACACCATCAAAAGGGAGCAAACTTACATCATCAACCAGTTTTGGAGATCATTGGTGGAAAAATAAGCAAGTATTCAGTAATAAACTAGTAGCACATCAATAAACTTAAAGCAGTGCTCATTTCACTGCAGCACAGGCTTTCTATAGTAGTTCATATGCTTTCAAACTAGTTCAATAGTTTCTTAAGGGATCATTTAATATAAATCATCAATAAATTCACTGGAGATTAAAAGCTGGCGAATCGACCGAGTTAGAAGTAGTCCCAAACAGCAACTGATCTGCTACTTTCTAACTAGCTACAAGTATATTTAGTTTACATTTCACTAATCCACAAAGTCGCCCCAAATTTCCTAATCCAAACTATTACAAAAAAACCTTACCATAAATTTCCGGCCTTATTAGTACCATATAAGTTCCAGACTAGTTCAATATTGTCGAGTAAGACATCAATTGACAAGAATACTTAACAAATTCACAAACCAGTTGATTGAATGGGCAACTAGCTACAACCTAGTCACAAAAAGCAACTGATCAAAGTTTCTCTACTTTCAAACAGGTTGCAAGAATATATAGTTTGAACTAGTTCAAAAGTCTTTCACAAGAAGTCAATTGACTAGAATGCATAATAAATTCACCACCGAGTAAAAGCTGGCGATTCCAATTAGAATCTAGTCGTTATTTAACCTGTATAGACGATTTTCGCCGATAGGAAACTAGTTACAAACTATTCACAAAAAGCAACTGATCAAAATCCTTCTACTTTCAAACTAGTTACAAGTATCCATAGTTCATATTTCAAGACCCCCAATCTTTTCCTAGAACTAAATTTATTACAAACGCTTTCCACAAATCCCTTGCAAGTTAATATGGTACTACTTTCAAACTAGTTCAATAGTGTTGCATAAGAGGTCAATTGACAAGAATCCTTTATAAATTCAATAGAGATCAAAGCTGGCGAATCGACCGAATTAGAAACTAGTTACAAACTAGTCACAAAAAGCAACTGGTTCAAAGCTAATGTCAAACCAATTACAAATTATTCCGGGTGCAATTCCTCTCGCTTATATTGCACTAGCACCAAACAGGTTCCAAAAGTTCCATCCATTACCTTACCACAAAATTGCGTACTAGTTCAAATCGAACTAGTTTTAAAGTAGTTCAATGCTATAAATTGCACTAGCTTAAAACTATTGAAAAGTTATGAAAAAAATATGATATCGCTCAATAAACAAATTAAATTGGGTCCACTGACACCAGTTTGATTAGTAACCAATAAAGGATTCCTTGGAACGAGTTATGCATCACATCACAAGTAGTCAGGTTCACTGCAGGGCATGTACACAAATATTGTTCCATTAGTGAACATTTTAACAACGATGAGAGGCAAACAAAGGCCTAATGCAAATACTTCCGCTTAAACAGAGGCCAGCTTGAGTTACAGTTGCAAACCTAGCTGTGTGCATACGTGGCTATTCAACTTTGCCAGGCACACAGAACTGGCAGCAGAAACAACCAAATCAAAAATGATGTAGTGTAGAAGAGCAGCGGCATAAATTGTGGTGCGCGTAGAGATTTATGCGTCACGGACGCATGCAGCACAAATGCACATACACACACAAACATTCCACGGTCGCAGAGAGAAGCAACCTGAAAGAAGTGGTGCGAGCAGCGATCGAAATTGTGAAGTGTGAAAAGTGTCTGCCACGACCAGGCGATGAACCCTGTGCAGTGCGCAGAGGGTTCGAAGAGTGTTGTGCGCAAGCGTAACAGTTTTTCCACTGTTTTACGGTATTCCGATCAGGGTGTCAAGACTCGGAAGCAGAGCCTTTAAATTATTTATTGACTTTTGCTACTTTCAGTGGTGTTGCTGGGTATTGTCATGGGAGAGGCGCACGTTGTGATGAAGTGGTCCTCAGCCGTTTCGATATGGTGGTGGATTTTTTAGGATTTCCCATAATTTGACAGTTTGAGTTTTTGTCATGAGGGTTGTTTGAGTTGACGTATAAAATTTAATTAACAAAAACTCGGAGTTGTCAGGAGTGAAGCGCATATGACAACTTAAAATGAAAGTGGGGAGATCTGTTCAGTAGGGGAGGATTGTTTGAGATGGCAAAGGAGCTACAATATGAGTAATATAATGAATATTTGAATTGAGCAACGAGGTGATGATACTTCATAAATTTTGTGATAAAAACAAATGATAATGAAATGGGTGAAATGAGAGTGTACGGAAATCAAGGTAACTTCAACTCGAGACCTACAACTCTAGAAACAATAGTAAAAACAGACCTGCAATAGGAAGCCTTGAAGATCAGGAACAAAAGGAGGTCCACAATACAAGTAGAAAATCATTTCTACGAGTATATGAAAAAGAGTTCAGAAAAGGGAGGATGCAGAGCAAGAACAGAACGAGGTCTACAATATAAATAAAAATACCGAACAGAAAGATGAAGAAAAATCATGTTAAAGAAGAATAGAGGAAGGTCTGGGAAGAACAGAAAAATATATGCAATAGAAAATCATATTAATGATGAAGAGAAGGCTTTCTGTAATAGAAAAGCATAATGAAGGCGGAGAAAAGGAGAACTGAAATATAAAAGCTGATAGAAAGGAACACAAGATGTCTAGAAAAACTTGAGATCTTGATAAAGACGCCAGAAGATTGGAGAGAAAAGCTTGTTAAGGAGGTCCAGGATAATTATGATGCGATATTCAACAGAAGTGTTTGATGACGAAGAACAGAAGGAGATTAACAATGATGGACACGGCATTATGAGAAATCACTGATGGAGGTCTAGAAAAAAAATCCATGATGATGATGAACAGATTCCTTCGATATATTGAACGGTTCCTAGTATTTACATTGAAATAATGTTGTTATATTACTAGATAGGATAGTAAATTGGGCGATAATTACCATTAAGTAGGTAAGAGAAATTAGTAGAGATTAAAGGAGATAATTAGATCAAAGAAGCAAAGTTTGCGGGAGGACTATAATCTATAGGCTATAATCATAAACCTACTTATATCTGTTCCTTGATCTTAGAGAGTCAAAATACTCGTTCACAAGTGTCAGAGATTGGTTTTATTGGATTAATTCGTCATGGTTTGTAACTTAAATAAGGACCTGTTGAAGTCTCAAAGATTTCTTCAAAACCTAGTCAAATTTTGCAATTGAAATGAGGAATTGGTGATTACGGGGGGTTGCAAGAGGTCGTTTGGAGCCGAATTACCCCATCTAAGGCTAGCAGTGCTTCTTAACCTCATCTAACCTAATCCAACCCCTCCTAAATCGTAATAGTTGAATTACTGACAGCCCGGAATTTGGATCACCCAGGAAACTTCTTCACTTCTGGGTGAAAAATTACTCATTTTCAGTAATTCCCCTTTAGCGTGCACCGTGAAGTCGATTCAGTGTATTTTTATGCAGCTGCCTTTTTCCCCGTTTTCATTCTACGCTGTTCGAGGGAAATCTCCTTTATAGCTACTAATGAGCTCCATTACTAATCTCACAAATATTTTAATGGATTTTCCTACAACAAAAAAAACAGCACCCAAGAGAACCACGCCTATTTTCTTATGGAGTCACCACCAAACCGAAAGCATCATGCA
The DNA here is from genome assembly GCA_920105625.2 of Clusia tigrina. Taxonomy (NCBI): domain Eukaryota; kingdom Metazoa; phylum Arthropoda; class Insecta; order Diptera; family Clusiidae; genus Clusia; species Clusia tigrina. The sequence goes on along the minus strand of OV050033.1, from coordinate 64,127,275 downwards.
TGCAGAAATGTCGCCACTATAAATCACCAAGTACGAGGTGCGCGGTGCGCTGCTCCACATATCCACATCTCTTCGTTGCCTTTTCTGCCACACTTATTGCGAGTAACTCGACTATTTTTATAACGTTTTCGGAAAAGCCACACCAAACCACACTCCAGTATTAGAGATGGACAGACGGGAGTCTTCGCATGTGAGGCTATTTATAAGTTCAAACGCAGAGAGAGGCGCAAAGCCACATTATTGGGCCGGCAGTTTATATGCCATGAAAATGACACAAACATTTAATTTTCTTCCAGAAAGACATAAAAAAAGAGGTGAGGAAAATGTCTATTCACATGCAATAACAGGCGCGTACTCAGGGGGTGGTTATGGGGATTGGAACCCTCTTAACAAAAACCTACTTCATACTCTGGATGACATAAGTATTTAACTGATAATAGATGCACATCGAAAGACCCCTCGTAAATTTTTTTCTGTCTGCGCCCTGTCCATTAATAAAATGGGGAAATCCACATGCAACGACGGAGCCATAAAAATTGCGTTTATTTTTGGCCAACATACTCGTGCGAGTACGAATCGCCCCCAAATGTGTGGAAAATTGGAGTTAATCAAGTTGGGCAGCGCTGATCTTTCAAATTAAATGAAAACATAAGGCAAATTACACCATCACGCTCCAATGTGTGTTGCAGAAGTGGTTCGTTTGTTGCTGTTTTCCTTATTCCCTGCTTTATTTTTACTCACTTTGACTTTTATGTGGCAAGTGCTGCCAACTTTTTGCACCGAGTGCGATTTAGAGTTGCTTGAGTTGTTTGCGGCAAATCGCGGCAAATCATGGCAACATGTGCGAGTGATGTTTTTGATATTCCTGTTACTTGGTGTGTGTATGTGTCCGTGTGTGCGTATGTATGTGTATTATCAAGGAAGTGTTTGCTCTTGTTTTACCGCGTGCGGTCATTAATTTATATTGGATGTGTGCCAATTGAAGGAGGAAGACAAATTTGTAAATTGAAATGAATTGAAAGAGACTGAATGGAAAAAGTGTCTTTCCAAAAAACACTTCCCTCCAAGAACATTTCCAAGTACTAAAGTTGTATTCAAGGTAAAAAAAGTGGAGCGAGAACCCGTGACTTTTAGTAATCAATGTGGCACCTACATAAGTGGTGAGAATGGTACATGGAATGTAATTAGTAATGTATCGGTAATGCACATGGTGCTTTCAGTTTACTTGGTAAGCATGATTACTAAATGCTGTCAGCTAATGACATTTATGCAGGAAGGTAATGACGTGCGTAACTGAAGAGCAGGAATTCATGGTGAAAATAATATAATGACTCCAGCGCTCCTATCATTTCCCTCGGGGTCATATGCTATACAAGAAGAATAGATTTGAATTTATGTAGATGTCATAAATGTTCCATTACTACTCGTTTCATATCACTTTGGTTTTTTATTATTATTATACCTTGCACCATAATTAATTATCTCTGCAAGGGGTTGCGGAAATGAGTGTGGTATAGGCCGAAGGAGGGATTCAAGCTTTGATGTATCTTGTACTGGGGCAATGATTACTAGCAAATAAGGCCTTTGACTCGGAGAAAAAATATTTAGAAAGAAGCATTTTCCAGACCATGCCCGGGCAGGACATTAAAATTGTTTCATCGAAATAGTATGTAACAAAATTATATTGCAACATTATAAGGATTTCACACTTAAGGTAAATTGTTCATAGTTTTCAGTTAAAGAAGCTACCAGCCTTAGTCGACACACTCAATGGTTCAAAGAGGTGTATTGTCATATCCAGTGAAGCCCTCTCCTCATCATTAGCGTATGTCCTAAGCCAACGTTTACCATAATGGGGATACAGGAGTCTTTTACTTTACAGTTTATCCTGTGTAGACGTAGTCCAGTTTAATACGTTAGAATACAATAGTCTCTTAACTCTATAAATAGACTGAATACATAGAACAGTTGTCTATGAACATCAGCAGATAAGCTAAGGACACAGCGCTGCTCCCGAAGAAGCACTGAATTGAGCGACTAAATTTTGTGTGTGGGTGTTACTCGCAGACCATGCCAGATTATCATCCTTACAGATCTTTGACACTAGTTACCCAAAGAAAGTTTCCCGTAGTAAGTAATTCCAGTAATGGAATGTGTCTTTAAATTTCTAAAATAAGTCACTCAATTATTTTCAAGTATATTCAGAAATTTACGACCAACATTTAATCAAACTTTGTAAAAGAGTCTTTTATTACTCGAGTCTTTATATTTATTGTTTATAAAATTTGTTACCTTCTCACATCCGGTGAATTTGGCAAACTGCGACATTTGCGGCTATTTTTGTTGCCGTGCGCTGACGATGATGAATTGCCCATGATGGCGTTCCAAACTAACTTTTCTCTTGTTTATGTTTTATATTCCATTTTGACACTTATTTGCATTGGAAACAGCATTTTGTGGCCTTTAGAGTGAAAACAATTTCAGAAGGCACAAAAGTTGTTCAGGCGCTTAAGCTCAATTAATGAGTTTCAGCGCCATTTTGGCAGTCAAACACTTCAAATGCAAAATTTTACACGCTTCTGCAAAATGAACACTTTTTTCATAGCATAATTTTAGGCTTGTTACTTAGCATATAGTTTTAAAACACTTGTTAAGATCACTATCAAAAGGAAAAATATAACAAATGAAATTTTATCATAATTTCTATATAATGTTGCACACTTTCAGGTGCTTACACATACACTCTCTTTTGAACTTTAGAAACGTGGATAATTGCAATTTTAATGGAAAATAAATTAAGAAAATAAATTATAAAGAAGTATTATAAATAATAGATTTGTAATTTAAAATATTTCAGTTATCAAATTTTTAGGCGCTTTATTTGCATTTACACTGATAAAAATAAAATAATTGTAATTAAAAATTATTTTGCTTACTTTTAGGCAGTTAAAGGAACTCATAGTTGTTTAACAAGGATACAAAAAATATTTATATCAATTATTTTGCCCAATTTTAGGTGCTTATACCTATAATCTTGGATAAGCTTTATAATCGGTGATAATTGCAATTAATATATAAAATAATTTAAGAAAAATAACGATAATAATAAATAAATAAAATTTAATTCAGTATAATGCAGGTTACATAATTTTAGGCGTTTTTAATTGCATTTACTCTAATAAATGAATTGTAGAATTTTTCAGAGTAAAATATTATTTAGCACACTTTCATATGCTAACACCTGTAATTGCTACTTCACAAATTGCAATTGAAACTTACAATTAGTAGGCAATTATTATAAAAGATATTTAATATATTTTGCATACTTTTAAGAGCATTCAATCATATTTACGGTAATATCAGATACGAAGTCGCAGGCAAATAAGATTTAAATACATAAGTGCTTATGAGCAAATTACAATAAGTCAAGATTTAAAATATGTAGCATACTTCTAGGTACGTGCACCTTCATTCCATTTTATTCATAGCAGATGATCAGAACACGATAAATAAATTAAGGAACCATAATAACTTAAATCTTTAGCATACTTTTGTGCTCATGTTCTCATATTTACTTCTTTAGCAGCTGCTAAACGCGAAGTAGAAATATGCAATATTATAAAACACATAATTGGATTAGGTAATCACAAAATTTGGCACACTTCTAGGCGCTTAAGCCCAAATGTGCTATAATTAGAGGTACCAAAAAGCAGAAAATAACACACAAATTTTCATTTACTTCAAAGAAAATTATCAAATTAAATTGCTGAATTTTATGGCATACATTTAGGTGCTTTATTTCAATTGCTTATTTTATATGACTGTATATGTATTTACTTTATTCACAGTAGCATCTGATAAATGAAATTTCTATTTACTCATATTTTAATATCAGAAAATATCTTTAATTTGAATTTTAAATAATGCTGCTTACTTTTGGGTCCTCTGGCTGCTATTTACTCTTTCAACAGCTGCTAGCAATAATATCCTGTACAATTTCATTACGTTTAGAATAGCTTCAAAGCGTTCACCGACCGGCTAATCAAACAATTGCCCCCTCCTATCATATCCCTTAATAGCCAACAAAGTATGCTATGCATAAAAGGAAGGAATATAATACTTAATCCCCCAGCAAGTTGATGACACAGCGTCTTCGTTGATGGATGTTGCTTGATGGACGTTGGTCCATAATGCAATTACGTTAACATATTCCGAACTTCCGTACGGAAAGCAAGTAAAAAAGGGACCAAACGGTAAACACAATACAGAGAGTAGGCAATGGAGAACCAGCCAGGAGTGAGACAGTGGTGAGCGACGAGCGAACTTGATATGACATTTGACTCTGCTAATGAAGAATACGGCTGCATTTCACTGTTTTGTTTGCATAGCAGTGAAATGTGGTGGTGGCGGGAGGGCGAGATGAACAGGAGGCGTGCCATTTAATTTAAAGACAAAACGGTTGGAGAGCTAATTGCCAGAAAAGACTGTGCAGGAAATTGGGGAGTTTGCAGAGGAAATGAGAATTGCAGCTGTCAGAAGCAGCAAAAAGAAAATTATTGAGTGGGAATTCGTAGTTAACAAATTGCCATTTATTAAAATGGAGATTTGAAAGCGCCAAAAAGTATGCAAAGTTACAGATCACCCTTTTAGCTACTGTCTAATAATGTGCCACAAAACTTATAAGAGTAGTTAATAAATTGCCTGGGGATTTCAAAGCAACGTTGCAAGCGCCAAAAAGTATGCAAAATAATAGACCACCCTTCAAGGTTTTGTCTAAAAATTTGCCACAAAACTCATATGAGTATTTAATAAATTGCCATCTATTAAAATGCAGATTTCAAAGCGACACTGCTAGCGCCAAAAAGTATGCAAAATAATAGACCACCCTTCGAGGTTTCGTTTCAGAAATTGTTACAATCAATAAACGAAATTGAGGAAAAATCCGTTTCTAAATGCAAAAATATTGCGTGTAAATAATTCTCACGCGTGTGCGACACGTGTTTGAGCTGCCAGGAGGGCTTGGAAAGTCCCCCAACTTTTGTGCTTCTCGGCCACTTTGAAGTGGCTGCTAAATGCCAAACTACGCAAGTACCAGCAGCAGCATATTAAACAGGGTGAGAATTTATGCTTAATCAATTTGTCGTAAAAATTAATGAGTTGTATTTGGTTTTTGGATGGGTTGCAAGTATTTCCACGCAGCTATTCTAAAGTGGGCCAGTGCTGAGGGAAGACAAATGTCACCATGGGGAAATGATGCTGGTTGAATATATCAAAATTGACACGTGCATGTTCAGTGTGCTGCGAGGGTAGGAAATTATGCAATATTGGTGCAGCTAAAAGATTTATTGAAGGTTTTACACGTGTTTTTCAGCCTACTGTGCCAGCAGAAAGGCATTTCTTAAGTTCAGGAGGAAGCCAGAAAGATGCGAGCAATTACTTAGAAGAACCCACTGTGCCAGTGGAAAGGCATTGCTGAAGTTCAAGAGGGAGTCAAAAAGATGCGAGCAGTCACTTAGAAAAAGCAGGTATGCATTATGTATATACCTCGGATAATGGGTGAAGTTATTGCTGCTCACTTTGTAGCTGGTGTGACTCCGGTCTTAGTGTCTATGGACCAGAATTGCAATTAACATTCTCTGTTCCCACTTCTACCCGTTCTTAGACTTGTTCCTACTCTCACCTTATAGCTGCATAAAGCTTAGTTTCACTCCATGACAGGGCGCTTGCTGCACTAAGCTAGCGGTAGGTAGGGTGTTCAGATGCCATCGATACCCACAATAAAACAGTTGCTTATTTATTTGTCAATGCATTTGATGGCCGCATAAATTGTTGCAAATGTGTGCATAAAATACGGCGATATGTGCTTTTAAGAACTGACTGCATAATAATGAGCTGAAGCCTCAGTTGGAGTCACAGTCACAGCCACATTGGCAGTTGCAGTTGCAGCCAAGTCCCAATTGCAGCCTGGCGTCAACTTGACAAGCGGTTGCTCGCTTTTCATGGCTGTTCTTTTCAGTGCCCCTGCAATGCCTCTGCGTATGAGCACCTCCATTTGTTTGCTTGTCTGCCACTGAGACAGGCGCTCGCAGCATCTGAGCCGCTGACAGTGACAGTGTTGCATGTTGGTATGCCAGATTGCCAGATCGGCATCGTGCCTGCTGACTGAGTGCCTTAAACGTTGGAATAAATGTGTGATTTGCTGGTAGTGGTGGTCGTATGCGCCAAGCAATTATGGCGGCTTGATTTACCAGGCCGCAAGCGAAATGCAAACTAAATAAAATTATGGCTCACAAATGAGAAAAGTGGCGAGCTTTAAAACGATGAATACGAAATTTAGTTGAATTTCAAAGGCACTTAAATTGAGGCCGTAAAGTTAAGTGAAGGATAATGTGGACAAAGCGACAACAATGATGCAACTACCCGTCTTACTGACGGGAACACGGCAACTATACTCAGAAATTCGAATCATTGATGGACTCTGAAAATACGAGTAGCTTAAAACACGGCGGGACTTCTGTAATGGGGAAAATAGGGGAGAGTGAAGGACCTAATTGGAAGAAAGAAAACCCCTTGAATGGCATCTACCTCCACATAAAGCTTAAAAGAACAATCCCCAAATAATACCATCTACGTCTACACAACTACAGGACAGAGTCACCGACCCCAAATTTCTACTGGCCACATTTTGTGTTGCAAGAATTTAAGTGTCATCGGCGGGTGGTGAAAGAATTTTCAGTGCTCTAAAGCTACCCCCAACAATCATTGAGCTCATGGAAACGTGTTCACGAGTATTGTTAGCATTGAACACGCACTCATTGCTCTGGGGTGGCTTTGCATCCTCTGCTCTTGCACTCTATCGCAGTGCACTCTGCTCTAGCTACCCTGGGCTCCCCCTCCCATCTCGCCAGCCATACCGCTAATAGACAAATTTAGAACATTCAAACAGATTAAAATGTCTTATCTAGTCCCTGCCTGCGTGCCTGCCTACCAGCCTGTCAAAATACATTAAAATGGCTCAAATGTACTTGCCCAGAAATAGACGTTTAGTCACGTACGGCAAAGAAGAAATTGTCATGCAGCGTGCCAAAAGCAGAGTAAAAAGCAGAAAGAGTAGCAAATGAAGTGTGTGAAATGAAGGTTTAAATTTATGCAGGATTATTGTGGAGGGGAGCGGGGTCCAACTGCGTTACGGCTTTTGCAAACCGAGGCTTTGGCGTTGGCGTTCGTGTTGGTGTTGTTGCTGGTGGTGGGTAGCAAACGTTTGAATTGCGGTTTGTTTTGTGTGATCAAACAATAAATCTGCAGTGCTATGACAGCGGAGTAAAAGTTGTAGGCGGGCAAGGGGCAGGAGCAGTGGCAGCAAAATACAGCAATCACAGCTGAGAGGAGGAAGTGCACACAATTGGCAGCACGCGTCATTTCTGGTTAAATGCCTTTTTACATTTTTTGGTTAAATAATTTTAAAAAGCACCTTTCGGTATTGAGAGACCACGCCTGCACACAAAATGTCAAAATTGAAAGGAAACGGAAGCAATTATGTGACGGCTTCTTGGACAGGTACGAGCGTAAAAGCAATATTTCAATTGGGGTAAAGTGATTGGCAACCATGGAAAAAAGTGTGGGATAAATTTGACAAAAGGCTGTTTTTGAGTTACCCATAATCATAAATAAATAAGTAAACTTGCCACTTTTAAGAAACCACACTTTAACTTTTCAGGAAATGGATATTAAAGCGAAAAAACTATAGGTTCTTTTTACACATATTGAATTGTCACAAGTGCATTGGCGACAGAGCGTACATGCAACAGATAAATATTATTCTGTACAATAATTTAATTTTCAATTTTTTTCTTTATTGATGGAAAATATTGTTTTGAAATGAAGTTGAAAGTGTGAAGTCAAAAGTTTAAATCATTTGAATTAATGAATTGTCGCATGTGCTCAAAGACTATTACACACATGTAACAATTTGAAATTGAGTTTACTCTATTAAAAATGAAGGTGTCAAATACAACTTTAATGAGGAAATAAAGAAGACAATATAATATTTTATCATTTCACAATACTATGTTTTCGCGTACTTAATATTTAATTGTTATATGTGCATAGGAGACTCTTCACACATGCAACATTTCAATAACATTACTATAATGTGAATAATTATCTTCGAAAATTATGGTAAAAACAGGAATATAATTTGTAATTGAATTAGAGAAGATATTATAAAAATTTAACACTACGTAATACTGAATTGAAATTGATATTTCCTTAAGATTCATTATATATTTCGTTAAAAATAAATATAAAATAGGACTTTAATGAGAAATTATAATTATTTGTCTGTTCATAATAATGAATTCTCACATGTGCATTGAAAACTTGACACACAAAAAACATTCCAATATTGACATTAGCAAATATTTAAAAATTTCAAATGTGTTTAAGTAAAAATGATGATTTAAAGTAGGACTTTAATGAGGAATTTAAAAAAAGAAAACATTAAAACAAGTTCCATCCTAATAATGAATTGTCACATATGTATAAGCAATTCCTTGCACACGCAACAATTCATTATTCTCATACAAAGTTGTAGAAATGTGTGAACACTTTGCAATATTGAATTGTCCCATACGCACATGCAACAATTCAATATTCTTCTCCCTCAATAATTAATATATTCATCACACAACTTGCGCCTCCTTTTAAACGCTCACTCATTGCATTCTAATGCGGTTGTTGCCTCAATACCCAGTTTCAAGAAATCCATGCCTTTGTGCTGCGCTTGCACTGAATTCATTCTTCAACGCAAAGATTTCCTGCCCAGATTTATCATTATGGCATTTTAAATGTTTTTGTATTTGTGTGTGGCTTTATGAGTTTTTTTTTTTTAAACACTGAACTTGTGCCAGATTTAATGCATTTTTATTGTACGAGATTTTCAATACAATCCGAGAATGTCAACTGTTGAAACAACAAACGAACCGTTAAGACCCGCACTGCAATAAAGAAGACAATTGGAAGCACGTGTTTGCCGGGATTTGCTTCACTTTTTAGCTGCTTCTTTTTCAGATATGCATGTCAGCTGTCACTGGAGAGGTTGCGTCGTGGGAGAGGTGGTGGGTAGGGGTTTTGGTAGACCAAATAAATAAGCAACATTTCAACTTTCCTCACCAGCCGCAATGGAGAGCAAAAGCATTTTGTGTGTCAAAGTTAATCAGCAATTTGTCATGGTATTTTCATTGCAAACATATAAACCAGAGCAGGTCTAAGATAAAGATACCAACGAGAGTGACAGCGGCGGCCACATCAAAGAGAGGCAAATAGCGCAGGCACGATTCTTACACAATTGTTCCAGATAAACAAAAAAAAGAGAAATACAAGTTTCAATAAGTGTTTCGACAAATTTTATATACTTGGAATATTTATAAAATCAGCACTAATTGAGTCTTAGAAGATTCTTTGCTGCTAATTCCAACTGTTCTCTAGTACTTTATTTAATTAACTCATCAGAACAAGATAAGGGAATCCACCCACACATGGTCTCTAATGTGTGGAAAGGCTCTCTTCAGATCATAATTAGGAAACCAACCAGTTATGGTTTCTACCGTCTGGAAACAACTTCAAGCTGGGGTCTATACATACAGATTTAACGCCAATCTGTTTGGAGTCGAACTCAAGTCTGTTCTTATCACTTAACTCTTCAGTGAAAATATTCTATATGAGAATCATGCCTACACTGGGTCTGTACTTATTGACCACTTCTTGAAACAACTTCAGTTCTTTCTATGATGAATCAACTCTCAATCTTAATTGTAAACCTCAATTAACTCTAGATCAGGAATACTTTTATTCACTATCTATATGTCGTACTACTTCTCAACAGTATTCATTCCCGCATTTCTCAATCACCTGCAGTTTTTATAGAATTCTCAACTACTGCCGAACAATACTCTCATCCAAGCACTTTACAAGTGTGACAACAAAAGAAGCAGAATATAATTGATGTCAGAATAATTGGCCAATTCGGAGTTGCATGCGAGTTGTCAATCTATGATGTGGCTTTAAAAAGCGTTGTTGTGGCACTGAAATCACGCCTGCCATGGCCCGGGTGCCGTATGAAACTAAAACTCATTCAATTAAAGTTTTAAATTTAGCGTACAACAATAAAATTGTGATTGCTTCCACATGATGATGACGACTATGATAATTTTTTCATCATAACTGCGAGTGTCATCGTTTTGTCTGGGCCGCAGTGCTCCTCTCGCAGCTGCCACTAACTACTCCGATTGTTAGCCGGCGTGGTGGGCTTATCGCGCGTTTCCGCCGCGCAGTCAAGCGTGCGAACAGAAATGCGCAGTAAAGTGTCTGGCTAACAACTTCAGGGACGCCACATGCTCATAGAAGCTGGCGTCGAACGAAAAATGCTCTTTGTTTATGCTTTATGGAAATCACAGCACCGTCATGAAGCAACAAAAATCGCAGCAAAAACAACAACAACAGCAACAACAACAGCAGAAGCAGCAGCAACTGTCATTATGACAATTCAAATGCTGTGCAAACTAAACGAAGCGCAAATTTCATTCAAAGGAGAAACCCCGAATGACGCAAATCAATATTTATTAACAGTGCTACTGGTTGCATATCAAAGCGTTGCAGGGCCACCGATTTGCAACATGTGTGGCCGGCGGCTCGGTGGACTGTTATTTGTAAAGCGCTGCGGCGAGCGTCGTAAATCTAATTGGCGACTAAAGTAACAACACCTCGGAATGTAAAAAACGACATCAACAATTTCAAAGCGGAGTGGACAATGGGTGACTTGAAGTCCGTCAGCTTTAGTGCAGGCGACAACAAGAGGGACTTCGAGTACCTATATACATATGCATAAGTAAAAAACGCGGCGAACAACTTTATAGCCCTAGAAGTAAGTAGGTGTTCGAAACATCATTCTTCTAATTTTGCCTAACCTTTACTATACTCATGAAATGTAACCACATCACTAGATAAGAACTCTTGTTTGTAACAATAGTAATCCACACATCCCGATCTATGAAACAGCTCCCAAATTTTCGGCATTTAAAAACAATCTCACCTAACTTGAAAAGTATAGTAAAGCCTTGACAGTAGATGCTTGAGCAAATTTTCCAGAAAGACAATGGAACAAAAAGGAATCATTTAAAATGGTATCCTGAAGGTCGCTGAATAGTTGGAGAAGAAATTGTTATCTTATTTTTTCTGTTGAATTCTTACTACTATGAAAGGAATCCGTATATCATTACTAAATATAATCGTCTCTATCATTATAATCCGCTATCGCTGGCAATTGAATTATTTGCTCTTCTCGTGGGATCACAGCTGATAGTCACTACTCCCGCTATTATCATTTTATCATTTTCACCTGCAAATCTCCCTTCGACATAATTATTTCCCTTAGAATACTACTAAATATCTCATCTGTTGTTTCTCTGAGTTGTCTGTTTCTAACGATGACGGTCCATGATCACTTTACACACACTCTTCCTCGCTATCATTACTATCCGCAATTACCCTATAGAAATATTTGACTCTTGTCTTTCAATTACAAGGATATCACTTTCCTATTCGGTTTCTTTCTTAATAGCATTATCACCTGTAATCCTCTTATTTAATTATTACCCTTTAGTTTGTCTGTTTCTAAAAATAATCGATCGATAATCACCTATATTTCCATTGCCATCATTATTATCCCCAATAATAGCTTCCTTTGTTATCATCATTATCTGCAAATCTCTTATATAATGATTATCCCTTAATAGAAACGGTCGTCGATGATTACAGTACTCACACTCTCACCATCGCTATCATTATTAGCCTCAAGAGTTAACTTAGTCGTATATTTGGATCAATACCCCATCGTTAGCTTCCTTGCTATCCCTAATTAGTGTCTTCCTTGATAGCAATATCATCTGCAGCCCTCTTATATAATTATTATCCTCTAATATAATTGTCTGCTTCGAAAGATGATCGTAAATCACTACTGCATTCACAGTCCTCACCATTATCATTATTATCCGCAATCATCCTATAGAATTAATTTACTCTTGTATTTGGATCCTCAATATCCCTTTCAGCATCTTCCTTGCTATCCCTAATCAACATTTTCCTTTATAGAATGATCCCCTGCAACCCTGTTGTATAATTATTACCCTCTAATAGAGTTGTCTGTTTCTAAAAACTACCGCTGATGATTATTGTACTCACACACTCACCATCGCTATCATTACCATCGCAACAGTAAAATACTTCTGTGTGGTGGTTATAATCATAATCATCCCAGAGAATTATTTTACTGTTGTATTTGTTTCCACAATACTCCCATCAGCAGCTTCCTTGCTGTAATATCACCTGGAAACCACATCTAAAATTATTTCTCTTAAAGCTAAAATGGAACACTTCAAATAGATCAACACTTGCTTCGAAGGATAGTGTATTTTTATAATATCACTACCCTTATCAGTATGACCCTCATCATTATTAGCACCTGCAGTCGCTCTTAGGATTTAGTTTACTCTGGTCTCTATAATTGTTCATGAACATCAGGATAATCCACATAATTATTAGTATTATTGTCATTTTGACAGGTTTTCAATTCTTATCTTTGAACACCGTCTTTTTACTATTCTTTGACTATCTTTTTTTCTCTCTCAACTAATAATTTAATGAATTCCGCGATGAATGTCTTAATATCTCTCTGACTGTCTTTGGTTCACATAAATAATTTCCCCATTCAGTGCTCCGTCTCTTGACCTAATGTCAAACTCTTTCGGTGTTCTAAACTCTGGCATCTCAACATAAACCTTGACTCCTAATAAATTCCATAAATCAGCCTGTAAAGATTTACATACAAGCACCAAACTAGTTTAACCTTTTGCTTGCCCCTCTTCGGCAACAGAAAATCATTTGCTTTTCAGTGATAAACTTTATAAAATTATAGAGTAGCACACCTCGTAAACAAAACCGAATAGAAATTGATGTGCCTGAACCTTAAATTATGCCACTTATCGGAGCACCCAGGCAGCTGGTCCTGCATTTGGCATTTAAAATGCATATTTTCGGTATTTGGCCCGCTGTGAATTCGTTATTTTGAATGCGCCTCTCTTACAAATTGAAAGCAGTTTCTTTTACATTTTTGGTTGTTGTTGTTGTTGTTGTCGATGTTGTTTGGTATTTTGACAGCTTGCGATTGACATTCCTGATATCAAATTTCAGAGGGTGAACCGAGAACACTGTGATTGATATGCGACTATTTTACTCTTATTTTGTTAAAAGTAATGAGCGACTTCTTAATGTGCGGGCGGGTGTGTGTGTGGAGGGGATTGAGGTCAGTGACATTTGGACGCGTATTTTTTAACAACTCCAGAATTTGCAAAGTCAAGAAATCGCCTTCCATTTGTCCTCTATCCGCGTACACTTCCACTTCTTTGACACATGTTCATCTCTTGACAGTTGTCACTAACAGGCTTAATGAGCAACTGGAACGCAGTAGTGGAGTAGGGTGCAAGCGTTAAAGGGACACAATTGTGGAAGATCCATTTGCAAATATTTGTTTTTAAATAAGTTTTGCATTTAGAGGGTGTTTCTCAATTTTAGTACCACTGTTCAGTAGTGGGATAAGTAAAATAAAGTACACATACTAAACACTGTTCCAAGATACAATTAATAGCCCCTAGAATTTTAGTACATTTTTAGTACAGAAACATCTCTTGGAAAATACTCAACAGCAGTAAACACGGAATTTTGTTTTGTACACATTTTTTTACTATTTTTAGTGCCATATTACTTAAGGTATAGTACTAAACATTCTAGTACACTAGATAAGCGTATAAAGAATTGTTTGAGCATGCTTTTAGTACACATTTAAGAATCAAATCAATTCAGTGGGACAAATCAAAATCGCCTATTTGACATATTATTTTGTGACTTTTTAATGCACCTTTCAGTACTAAATCAGGTTATTTAAATTACTTCACATTTAGTACTATATGTTTTACATTTACTGTTTGCTCAAGTGTAGACCTCAATTTAGTACACACAAAGTACTAGGATTTGTGTTTGACAACTAAAACTGAGTGCACACGGAATTATATTAATTCTGAACTTTTAGTACATTCTTTATAACGAGCAAAAATTAATATAAATGCTAATGGGTTTTCAGCTAGAGTACTTTACCTGAGCGTTCTTTGACAGCAAACTTTCAGTACATTTATTTTAGTTCTAAACTAAGTTGGTGTACGTTCCATCAAGGACAGAAATGGAAGATATAGTAAAAAACTTTGGCTTTTGAATTTATGTTTCCTATTTAGTACTAAATATATTGGCCCTCCAATTTCTGAACTAATAAATGCCACTTTGAACTACTCTTAGCATGACGTGCAAACAACAAATGCACAATTGACTTTTAGTACACTATTTAGTACTGACCATATTGATACTTACTACACTACGTTCCTATCAGCATTGAACTACTCCCAACTTGCTGCATAAAATATACGATGTGGACTTTTAGTAATTTATTTAGTACATCAACTACATTATTGCATCCAAAGTTTAAGGACAATTTATATAATCTTTTCAACTTCGGCGTGCATGGCAACTGTACTTAAGAATGATTGACAGACGAGCCTAACAAATTGTTCTCCCATGTTGATAAGTGAAAATCAATAAGGAAGGCAAACATCGCGCAGTAAAAAGGAGTTTAATCCCCTCCGAAGTGCGTGCTGCTTCTTGAATGGAAACACTTTTATAAGCGTAAAATTGGAAAATCATGCTTGAGTTTGCATTGTTCGCAAACAAATGTTGCTGGGGGCTGGGGCTGAGGCTGCACTTGGTAAGCGAGCTGAGAACCGGAAAACTGCCTTGCATCCAGAGCCTGAGTGGAGTGCGAGTGAGTGGCAGCAAACGCAGCGGCAAAGTAAGTTAGGAAAGTGCCCGAGAAGTGATTAATTAAAGACACGCGCCATTGTTGGACCGGTATTATTGGTGCCAGTGCAAGTGGCATCTTGTCAGGAACTCGTGTGCACGGCGATGACAATAAAGATTAGAAGCAAAGTGAGAGAGAGAGAGAGAGACGAAAGGTTGCAGCGGGTAGCGGGATGCCTAACAAGTGTATCGCAATAATTACATTTCGTGTTTAGACCAATAAATTTTCAGAAACAGGTGAGGAGCTGGGAGGACCAGCTGCGCGTGGCTGCTGCAGGGTTGGCCATTAATTAGCCGACTCATTCAGGAAGGCCGGCAGCCAAAATGCGCGCTTTGTTTAAGGCCATAAATTAACGCTTATCCTAACGTTATTTGTCCGTGCTACCAATACCACTGAAATCTTTGTTATCCTAGCCAGACAGGCGGGGGTGACGGGCTCAGCAGCCCGTCGTGTTGATTTGTAATCGAGTTAATTTATTGGGAAAGTTGGTCGCACGCTTCTACGTGGATTAGTGTTGTGATTTTATTTTACATAGAATTGATTGCTAAGTGCAGAAGAGTGGGTCACAATTCATGCACATCCTTGAAATTACTTTCCTTCACTTTTATAGTAGAAAAAACATTAAATATTATTAAAAAAAACAAAAAGAAAAACCAAAAAGTCAATATTTGAAAAATATATAAAAACAAAAAAAATTATAAATTAAATTAAATAGATAAAAATTAATATATATAATAATAAATAAATAAAGAACATATAATAAAAAAAATTCATATAAAATGAAAATACATAATAAAAAAAATGAAAATGTAAAAGTAACAAATAAAAGTAAAAATTAAAGTTAAAACCAAAATCTGAAAATAAATATTGAAATTATTATTAAATAATTTTGTGTAACAATAAAAATAATTGAATTATAACTATTTGAATAAAAAATAACAAATTGTTATTTTTTTTATAAATAAATGGATCACAGAAATAAATGTTAAAAAGATAACAAATTATTATTTCGAAATAATAAATAAAAAATAATAAAAATATAAATAATTGTTATTTTTGAATAAATAAATATAGAAAAAAAAATAAAATAAAAAATATTTTTGGTTTTTAGTTTTAGTTTTCCAAAAATAATAAAAATATACCTAATAAAAATAAATTATTTTGGGATATATTAAATAATTTTGAAAAATTAAAAAATCATAAAAATATAATTCTATTTGAAGAAACATATAAAATAATATCAATTAAAAAAACTGCAAATAAACTATAATTAAAAAAAGAGATAAATTATGAAAAAAACTATAAAGGTTTAAAAAAATCAAATGGATAATATAAAATAATAATTAATAAACATATTAACAAAATTAAAAACAGAAATGAAATAAATGTGTAAAAAATAAGAAAAAATATAGACAATATTTAGTAAATAAATACAAAATATATTTATACAATTAAATAAGTAATAAATGAATAAGCCGTAAAAATAATGAAAAAATAAGAAAACAATTTAAAAACTATTTCCTAAAATTGATTCTTATAAGTTGAATTTAATATTTAATTATTCCCTTTATATTAATATATCCTTTATTCCTTTAGCTGAAAAGCGTCTTAGTATTATAACTTTTATTTATATATAAATAAATAAATAATAAGTTTCACAAAACTTGCCTAAAAGTGTGCAAAGAGAAAATAATAATTGCGATCTATGTAAACATATTTAGATACATTTTTTAGTTACTTTTAGGTTTAGTAATTGAATTATATATATATAAAATATTTTTTAAAATATAAAAAATAAATTTATGTTATGCATTTTTTAATAATCCACTAAATGTATGTTATATATTTTTTAATGATTTATAATAACTTTTGGTTTATCTCTCATACTTTAATTATTCTTCAAAAAATTATGTTCACCATTTTCTAATTTGTTTTTATTTAAATTATTATTGTAAGGAAAATATATTTTTTGTAACTGTGCATTTAAGTAATTAAATGTAATTAATATATATAGTTAAAAAAAAAAAATAATTTTAGCAATCGTTTCATTTTCATTATTAATTTTTTTCATATCTAAATATATGTCTATGTTTCAATACATTTCTTTATATTTAAAACTTTCGTAATTTTTGCAAAATCATTTGATTACGGGACACTATGGACACAATTTTATCATGATTTATATGCGAGATTTGAATAGTAGCATTTTCATCACTTTCCACTTCATGCTTCACTCATTGAAAAAACTTCACAGAATTTATCACAACTTTTCCATTATTTATTTCACTTGGTTTAAAACGCCAAATATTTTTACGTAAATTATTTTATTTAGAACTCTCGTATTCGGCAAATATAAACAATATTTTGTCCGTGCTTGTCCAAGACGCGCACCCAACACGCAAAACGTTCAATGTCCGCACGACAACTGAAAGCACGCAACACGAAAGCAGCCGCACCACTTCATCCATGCAGCAAACCACATACAACACGAAGAAGTACGCAACAAAACAAGTTCCGAGCGGCTCAGAGAGTGAAGTAACGAGAGGCAGATGAAGCAACAGAATATCATTTAAAAACTAAACAATGTAAAGAAGGGCTTCGCACAGACTCTGTGTGTGCTGTACACCAAAGTAATGCATGATTGAAATCGCCACCTGGCACCTTACAATATCCTGCACTCTTATCATATAATTTGCTTAACTTTGGTGTGTGGAAATGATACGTTTCATGCAGCATAGTTTCAGATGCTTCTGAAAATGCGTTTTTAAAAGATTTCTCTGTGCAGCACTCCACCGCTAGGTTAAAATGACCAGAAATCCTTTACCATAAGACTTTGATATCCTTCACATCACATCCTGCACCTGACGTGGACTGAAAATGCTTCTTTCTAAATCTTTTTCTATTCGAGCCGAAGGCCTTGGTTGCTAGTACTCATAATGCCTGAGTGCTTGGAGACTTCCGTCTTCGTGGGTCTTCGGCCTACCCCACACTAATTCTCCCAACCTCTGTAGATATAATTAATTATGATGAAAGGTATAACAATAATAATATTAAATTACGAATGACAATATCCTGCTTTTCTCAATCAATTTGTGCTTTTGGACAAGACGAGGGAAGTCAGAAGAGAATAATATAACGAATTGGTTCAAAAATACACAGTAGAATCCTCGAGAGTTCAAAATTAAAATTAAATTTTAACATATACTTTTTTGTAACACACTTGCATGACAGTAAAAAACAGTGTGAGCAACTAAAATGCCCAATCTATGAAGAATAGCGTCCCAACAAAACAGAGAATTCATTTCGAAAAAAAAAGAACCGGCTTCAAACAGAATTGTAAAATATTATGAGAGAGAGCTCTCTTTCTCTCCCGCGATTTGAGTATATGATACAAATTTCTACGAACATGTTGCATGCAACACGCTGCAAGTGCATCAAAGTTGATTTGGTATGACGAGACTGAGTGTCATATGTAAACGTTTCAGTTTTCAATTTGCTACTTGTTTTTATCGTCACTGTTGTTGTTACTTTTGTTGTTGTATTTGTTGTTGTTCCTGTTGCTACATGATTTCTTGTTTGCGGTGGTTTGCGGTTGTTTACCTCTCCAGGGATTCCCTTTTTGTCGGTTGGTCGCTTGGTTGGTTTGGCATTAATGCATCTGATGAGGCACATTTTATGCAATATTCTTCTGCGATGCTGCATGCTGCTTGCTGCATGTGTGCTCTGTGCTGCTTGCTATAAGAATATGGTGAACTATGGTGGAGGATTTGTTGTGTTTGAAGTTAAAAATAGCCACATTTGTGCAGGCGTCTGCTAAGCCAAAGAAACAAAGAGTTCGTTGCACGTTGAGAGAGGTCACTTCGAGATGATGCTGGAGTCAAAGTGTGGCGTTTTTATTGCAACTAACACGCATGTTCATGTATAAATGGTAAATTAGGGAAATGCAACTTATTCCACCATATTTTCCTAGTTGTTGGTGTTCCTGTATGAAATCCATTGTTACATGATCTAAATCGTCTTCATAAACAAATTGCTTGAGTTTGTGACGTCACTGCATATTTTTCCGCAATGAAGTCGCCTGACTTTCTTCGTCAGTCTTTTGCTTTATCCAACTGCCATGAAAGGTCACAGTGTTCCCAGCAATTAGTAGCCAGTCACTCATTGAAATATCTTCATTTGCCATTGAAGCCCCGAATCGCTGAAACCAGGGGCCCTATTTCACAAAACTATTTAACTGAATTGTTTGATGGTTGAAAGAGATTTCTCAAATTAAATTTGAAAATTTATTAATTGTACTAATACTGTGATTTTATGGGATTAAACCATTTGGGAGGCTAAACTAGATTTCATATTTTGATGAACGAGATAAACTTTTAGATTATATGTATAGGTAATTAACCACACACAACTTCATCAGAATAACGTTGTGATTGAGATTTAAGAACCTTATTTGGGAAAGATTCTAAAAGAATCGAAAAACAAGACAACAAAATAAAGCTTTGGAATATCCAAAGAATTCTTCTAGGAACTAGTTTAAATAATAGGATTTTCTCTTAACTGCTTGTTACCTTCTATTTTACTATAACACAATCTTTCCATCATTGTATATCGTTCCAGAAGATTACAGAGAATTCTAATGATAGTACATAAATCTGCTTCGGGAGTAGCGAGAATACCTTTTAAAGTTGATCACCCAAAACACGATTAATGCGTTAATCTCTCAAAATACATTCAACACGTTAATCTCATCACTGGCTTAATCTCAATTCAGTCTCCTATCAGTATCCTCATATTATATTGATAATTATTCGCTCATCTCCAGTGTTTTGTGAACTAGGGCCCTGATCTGAACCATTTCTGCCTTTCATTCCGTTCATCCACTTGGTCAGCTGTTGTAGCGGTGTCAAATTAAATGCCATTGCCTCTTAAATTGCACAACAATAACAACAACAACGCTGACAACAACACGATTACTTAATCAACGCATTTAGCTGATAAACGCACCAAACGACCAAAGTCATTAACGCTGCGTGTCGATTTGGCGAACCTACTCAAGTGCAGTTAATTAATGCGATCACTTTACTTTGCGTTATGGTCTTCAAATACGAGCAAGTTCAGCCATTAATTTGCGGGGCCTTCGCGTGTCTCTGCGCTTGCCAGTGCTCTCATGGACAACACGGCCGTCTTTGTGGCAGTATTGCTTTTCGCATTTAATGGAAAAGCAAGCAGCATGAACGAGCGGCGATTTTTCACTGAACTTGATAAGCCTGACTGAGTGGAATCCTTCTGCTGCAAAGGCAGAAAATCAGGTGAAAAGCCGCTACCAACATGACCACTGCTACTACTACCACCGCTGTTGCTCTTTTCTATCGGCTTTTGTTACTGTGGCAACTGTTGGGAACTGCGCCTTTCTGCCCAGTTTAAGCGGAACAGGTTTTTATGACTTTTGCCAGAGGTCTTCGCGCAGCTGAGTTCAAGCAAATATGCCTGATTCTCCTCAGCTTTTGCACATTTTAATTAAATGGCAATAAGTGTGGAACCGATTGGTTTTACTCGTAACTGGAACGCCTTGGAAGAAGTGCGTGGAGAAATGAAATCTGCTAGAAAATATTCCATGGCGTTTTTGTATCAATTTGGAAATCAATATGAATCAGATTGGAATCATATTTGAAATAATTGCAAATAAATTGTAATCAATTGTGCAATTGAATGATGAATTGAAAATGATGAATTGAAAATGATGAATCAATTTTGAATCAGAATGAAATCAGTTCCGAATCAATTAGAAATGATTGGGAACAAAAAATTTGTTGTGAATCAATTTAGAATTATATTGAAATCAATTGCGAATCAGTTTGGAATCAGTTGTGAATCAATTGTTATTGATTGCGAATGAATTTAGAATTAAATTGGAATCAGTTTGGATTCATTTCGAATTATTTTGGAGTCACTTTCAAATCAATTATGAATCAGTCCTTAATCATACTAAAATCAGTCTTCAAATCAATCTGGAATCAGTTTGAATTACTTGCAAATTTAATTGGAGTCAATTTTAAATCAGTTACGAATCAATTTGGAATTAGTTGCGAAACTATTTAGAATCATTTTCGATTCAAATGGCAATAAGTTTCGAATCCATTTTGGAATAAAATTTGCATCATTTAGGAATCCATTTGCATTCAGTTTCAAAATTAAATGGAATCACACTCGAATCAAGTTCATATCAATATGGAATCAGTTTAAAATCGAATCAATTGCAAATCAGTTACGAATTCAATTTAAATCTTTTAGGAATCAATTTGGAATAACTTTCGATTCCAATTGGAACTAGTTGCCAATCAATTCGGAATCTGTTTCGAATCAATTATGAATCATTTTCAAAGTAAACTTGAACCAATCTGGAATCAAGTTAGAATCACTTTTTAATCAATTATGAATCAATTTCCAATTTTATTGGAATCAAATTGAAAACAGTTTCATATAAATTTTAAATCAGTTTCAAACAAATTAGAAACAATTTGGAATCAGCTGTGCAATCATTAGATTCAAATTGGAGTAAGTTTTGAATCAATTTTGGAATCAATTTGGAATCAATTGGGAATCAATACGGAAGTGAATATGGAGTGAATCAAATTTGAATCAGTTTCTAATAAAAAACGAATTATTTGCGTATAGAATTAGAATCACTTGTAAATCAATTTGAATACAGTTGCGAATCATTTTTGGAAACAATTTCGAATCAATGTCGTATTAAATTGGGATCAGTTGCGAGACAATTTAAAATCAGTTTCGATTAAATTTTGAATCAATTTGAATCAAATTGGAATCAGTTACAAACCAATTTGGCGTTAGTTTAGGATCAGTTTTGATTGAATTTGGAGCCCATTTCGAATCAATTTTCCAATCTTCTTGGAATCAGTTTCAACTTAGATTGGAAACTATTTCAGATCAAATTGGACTCCTTTTAGTTTCCAATTCGAATGAGTGTATTTGTTCCAGCCACACAAAAAGAGAATGATATTTTTCAGGGACCAATTTTTGAATGAGTCTTCACAACTCAAACTACTGGCAACGTGTCAAATGTTTCGGTGCACGCGACTGAAAGGTACTAACAAAACGAGTGTAGTTCCCATCCTCCCAACCCGTCCCGCAGGAGAGTTGTACACACAATTCTTATATGTCAGGGTGGGGACTTGAAATATGTTTCATACAATACCGAATATCGTTCTCAAACAGTTCCACTGAAGAGTGTTCCGTATTGGTATACTTGTATACTTGAGTCAAATCTGCCTCACACTCGTACTTGTATGAGCAACCCCACCGGAAACAAGTGTTTTCGGAAGGATTCTTAGAAAGTTTGCTGTGTATTCAACTTTCACTACAAAATGCTAAGCCCGACGCATTCGGACAGAAACACCAGACTTCATCTGTGCGAAGCTGTGGGAGAGTCCTCGCACAGTGTAGCATGAAATTTGTGCAAATTCATTCAACCAGAATAGTAACCGAAGCTGTGCAATTGCTTTCGTCCCCATTCCAAGTTGTCATAATCAAATTTTCTAGCTTTGTTTCTGTAAAAATAAAACCCCCCGCCAGTAAATCTTCGACAAACTCGTTGCCTTTATCCTTTTTCGCTCAACTATAAATCGTGTTTATTTTCTAACTACACACAAGAAAAAATGGAGTTAGGGTTTTTTTCATCCTTTCGCATTTCCTCTGCCGGTCGACCCTGGACGCATGCATGCAGTTTACTGCGCTTTTGCTCTCTGCCACGCTTTATCAAGCAATTCGTTTTGTCGTGTTTATTTTTCATTTGAAGCGCTGTCTATGCAAATATTTTTATTTGCCAGCTATTCAAAACATTGTCCGCTCAGAGCGGTCGGTCCGGCAGGCTGGCATAGAAAATAAAAAACAGGAGGCAGACGCCGGATATTAAACGCACAACCAGCGGTCACACAATCTGACGATTGGCACTAGACTCATGCAGCGTGCCAGGGGGTTGAGTAGAAAGTGTGCTGGGTGCAAATAGTGCGATTTAAGATGCTTCCTGCTGTCATGGTCAGAAGTGAGAGTCAAGGGTGGGTGGACGCACATGTTGCGCTCTCATCAAGTCATCCTTTGGTATGACTCTGCTGCGAAAGGGTTGCGTAGAAGTCGATGTCAATGGTTAATGAGAAAATGGCTTAAAATGTCCAAACACAGCGAGAAGGTGTTGCAAATGAGAAAATGCTGGCTCCTTTTGTGAGCCAGCTTAGCATAATTTTCGGGCATTTTATGCGAGTTTATTTACAATAATAATAATAAAATAAAGCATCAAATTAGGAACGTCCCGTGGGAGTTAATTACAAGAGTATTTAGCATGCAGGTGTGAGACATATTTGCCGCATTTTGTTGGGGAGTGTGGCCGCACATATTGCTATGTCGGCAAAATTGCGCCTCCTTCACAAAAGCCTCTTCAAGCAGAACTGAAACGAGAGACGGATTTTCTATTTAATACAATAACTCCATAATTCACTACTACGGTGGCTCTGTTAGCAAAAAAGGAAAATGTTTTTATGAGGCACATTTGAGAGGGTGGTTTTTGGTTCTTGTAATCACAGCTGGAATTGTTTCCATTTTTTTGTCGGTCTGAGGATAAGCGAGAGTGTTGCTGTAGACGACATTTCTCATATAAAGTAACTTCTTCTGGTGCTTTTTGTTGTTGCATACCTTCTACAAAAGACTAACTGCATGGAAGGAGGTGACTAAAAGGAGCAAGACTGAAAGGAAGTATTTCATGGCGAATGTGATTGAGTGCCTGTTTCTGTTTTTGACAGCTGTAGTAATAAAGAATCCAACAAGGAGAATTGTGTTGTTTTAATAAAGTTTAAAAAAAACCAGTCACAGAACTTAGCGAAGAAGGTACGTACCGCGGAGAGATATTAAGGAGTGTAGTGTTGGGGTCTATAGAACACCTCCTCTGAAAAATTCCCATCTTCTGTGGTTCGTCAAACTCCTTCTTCCTTCTTCCCCCAAAACTGCACACTTCTTCCTTTAGAGTCAATCGAAAGTGTGCAGTTTTGGGGTCCATCGAAAATCTTCTATAAAAAAATGACAAACTTCGGTGGTTCGTCAAAGTCCTTCTTTCCCTTGAGAGTCAAACGCCAATGGGAATAGAGAATAGTGAAACTCTTCTACGCCGTGTCAGCACTTCTGATGTTATTCAATAGATAGGGTCCAGGAGTATGGATGAGCTTGCGAGACTATAGATATATAGAATATATTCTGCATAAAGCAGGAACACAACCAGGAAAACGCCTACGATAAAGTTATGACCAGGGTTATGCAGTTCATTGTTAGTTTTTTAATACAGCCAAAGTTGGAGTGAGAGTCGGAATTCTTTTGTTGATGATCCCACTTAGACTCACTTAAATTACTCGGAAGAAAATGAGCACAAATAGTGAGAAAGACGCGGGGAACAAATGGAGTTCTCGCATTATTATTCTTCGTGTTCTTAAGATCCTCTATGTATCAAAGTTTATTGAGCATCCTGAGAAATATTCCATTCCTGTTTCTGATTCAATCATGAGAATACATAATACATGGAATCGTACTTCAGGGTAGGAGTCGGAGACAGAGTTTAAGTTGGAGTAGAAGACGTAATAGAATTCGAAGTTGATGCCGGAGTATGTAGAAGTCGGAATTGGGGTTGGTGTTTGAATCGGGGCAAAATCGAATTTTGGAAATCTTCCGGGTGGAATTATGAGCTTCAATTTGGGTTTGGTGTAGAAGTGGAAGTTGGAGTCACAGTCCACATCCTATTATTATCATTTCCGTGGTTGCAGTCGGAGAATGATTTTGCATTAGACTAGTTTTGGTTGTTGTTGGTGTCGGAGTCTGAATCTAAATATGAAAGTTCCTTGGTTAGAGTTTGAGCTGGAGTCTGTGGTTGGAATTTGAAACTGTAATATTTCTCCGCAATCCACAGCTGTAGTTAATACCAAAAGCTCAACTCTACATGGAAACGATTTCTGTACGCAACTATGTTTTATAATAATCTTCTGCCAGAAGTGGTTTTCATGATGCCGATTCTTTTATCCAATGGAATATGAGCGTTGGGAATGACATAAAAAAAGAGGACATGTAGGAACTCAACTCACTTGTTGTGTTCCTCTGAGACTATGCTTTACTTATACAAAAGCAGACATTCTTGACAATTACAAAGCCTCTAACTTACTTCAACTACCACAAATCCGTACCCAACTTCTTCTCATCAAACAGAAGTGAAATGCCGCATTTACCACCATTCAAATCAAACTGGTTGCGAAACTCGAAAATATTCTCACACCCCTCGTGAGCGCTTTTAATAACAAACAATGCGTATGTCTACGCATTGTATGCAAATCAAAAGAAGGTCCCTTGAGAATACTTGAAAAACCATCCAGACCAAGCAAAAAAAGGACACCAAAATGAGTAACTAAAAAGGAAGCCAAACAAAAAATTCACGCACCACAAGCGAAGATGTCAAAATACAGCGGAAATGTTGCTGCTTCACTGAAAATGCAACACTGGCCAGGATGCTGCACGCTGGCTGAAGTGACAGGCCCGAGCGAGACAATGGCGAGCCTGATGAGCAAAAAAGTAAAGCGAAACATGAGCGTAAAGAATTTAAAAGCAGCGTGGAAGGGCACGATAATTGTTGTTGATTTATTGAAAATGAAAAAGGAAGAGAAGGGGCCTCATCCGCAGTAGTCAGGGCAGCGGACAGCGGAGGCAATTGAAAATTACGCACAGTTGACACTTAAGTGACATTTATGTAGGATTCGGTATACATGTGTGTACGTGTGGGTGTGTGGCTGCCTGTGAATGTGTGTATGTTTGTCTGCTTATAATGTCCGGCAGTTCATATACTGCGCCATCTGCAGTGACGTAAGAGCATCCTTTGCGACAAGTGCCGCTGGCAAATATTGCAAATTGGCAACAGCAGCAGACCAAGCAGGGTAGGTTTAGTTGAGAAGTCTCCAGCAGCGCCAGGAAAGGGTGCGATTATTAAAAAGTGAGACGAGACAATTATCGTAAATAATTAATGGACAACTGAAAAAGACTGCTAGGCAGTAGCAAGTGAATTTAATGCTTAATTGCGGCATGGGAAGCTCATATAAGCTCGAACCAGGTGGGTAGTTTCAGTTCACAGTTTATAAAATTTCCAAATGCAATTCAGTGTGAGAATAAACGGTTCCCAAAAGTATGATCAAAGAGATTTGTATTCAAATTTTCTGCTCTTTTAAAATCCATCTATCCTTGTTGTTGATGTAATTCATGTCCTGCAATCCATTTAAGTAATTGACATTTACTCGCATACAAAAAAACAGAAAATCCTGTCAAATCTTATCGTACAACAAAATACAATGAAATAAATTAATTTGCCATTTACCAAATTAAAGTAAATGGAATTAAGGAATTCGCCACAGGACACATGCAACACTTTCGTGGTCGGAGGACTACAAAAAATGCCCGCAGGATGCACAAGTTAAGCCAGCGAAGCAAACCACAAAGGACAACAAACAAATGTAGAAACTCCAACATACTAACACACACACCTACACACACACACACACACACAGAAACACGCAGTCAGTGGAGGGCGGCTATACTGGCTACATTTACGCTTGGACGCACTTCTTTGGGGTATGCTAAGAGCGGGGAGGGTGGCAGTCTGCGAGTACGAACCTTTTCCACGCCTAAATGCATTTAAATTATAGACACGTATCAGTCGAAATGTCAGACGTAGTACGGACAGACACACATACACACATGCATACCCACTGAAGCTCTCAAAGTGTGGGGCGGGGGTTAAAATGCGAGCCAGCTTTAAATTATAATGTGCGTATGCATTGGAATTCCCGAGCCGTGCCAGAGGGGGGTGGCTGCGTTGCGTAGGTTACAGCTGCAACATGCCAACAGTAATGTCAATTATGTATGTGTGGGTATGTGTATGTAGGTGTATATCTGGGTGTAGTTGTGTGTATCTGGTTGGTGGGGTTATGCGCCATTGGGGGCAATAATGCCGGTGATGCTTGAACTTCTGTGCTTCGTGCATTCCACATTTGCTGCATGTAGTTGTAAATACATTTGGGAACATATTGTTCTGGTGCGTATGGGGATTGCATGGATACAGTGGGAGCTTTGTATGTGCACGACATATTGCTACTTTGCAGGGGATGTACCTAAGTAAGCGAACTTAAGTGGGCGCAGGGAGGGGCTAAAATATCATCAGCTGCTTTTTATGTGCGTACTTGTGAAAGGGAAGTTTCTAATTTAACAAAATAAATCGTAAATAAGCAAAATTAATGTTAAGCAAGGATGAGAGATGAGAATGAAAATATGCAGGATGGAAAAAGAATGCCACGTGTGGAGAGAAAAAAACCAGTTGTGGGATTTAACATATTATGAGGCTCCCATTTACGTTGAGGTCGTCAACTATTCACCGAAGGATGTTGCTGTAGAATCATTTGTTTTGTTTATTTAGAACAGGTTTAAGATTTGAGCTTCGATAGAAGGGAAAAGTTATCTCATGCCAATGTGATTAAAAGTGGGCGGGGTTGATTTCTTCCTCCCATGCACATGTTTAAGAATAGAAGATAGGATCCCAGGAATTCTCATTCTAAATAGTTCTGAAATGGTCTTTTTGTGTCCAAGGCATATCTTGAATTAATTTGAACTCAGACTTGGAATACATTTGACCACACCCCACCCCTTGCGTCACGATATACGATTAATTGATTTCTTTCCAACTTCAGGAGTAAAATTAGATATTCATCTGGACTTCATTGTCTGGTTGTCCGGATAAAATTTATGTATTGAACTGAATTGAACTGACACCATCTTTGAAGCCTATGCAACCCTTCCTCCTGAGTTGCTGTCGTAATGATTGGGCCCAGTGCATTCATAATTCCACCATTCAACCTCTTCATCTACACCACATTCTTACCTTGACACTCTGCATAAAATGTATGTATTGATCTGAGAACATCGTAGAAGCCTACGAAGCACTTCTTCCTGAGTTGTAGTCAAAACTGTGGGCGCAATACCTTCATAATTCCATCATTCCACCCCTTGGCTTGATTTTGCTTTAGACCAATTTGCATGCAAAGCTTCTCCAGCTTTTAAGCTTCTTAAGCCAGCACAAATGGCTAATTAATTATTCTCCTCCGACCCCAGCAATCCTCAAGCCACGTTAACGCTTTGAAGTTTTTTAATTATGCGCTTTCGGCCACTTCAACTCCATTGTTGCACCGCACACGCAAATTTCGAGCAACAGAGTTCGTTGCCACAGCAACAGGACGCTGTAATAAGCTGCCAACAGCGCTGCTGATGCGTTTCTGTGGAGTCACTCTGGTAGCCAGAGGGATGTATTAACGTACCCCTCAAAGCATAAGGAGATAATATTCAGGGATAAAATTACCTACTAAATCCGTTTGCTTTTGCCATCCTTTGAGGACATGTAAAGCAAACAAGTGTGCACTTAAACAGACGGGTGGGTTTAAAGCAAGTGCTCAGATTAAAGCTCCCCCGCCCGCATTAGAAAGTTGGCATCGGAGTATCAGGGACCTGGAAAAATTCCGTAGTGTCTGTACTTCACATTGAGGCGCAGCTGTGTTTGTCTCGTAATGGTTTTGAATTTAAATATTTTTTAGAAATTATTGTCAAATGTCCTTCCTAGCAGCAGAGCGAACCGGAATTTGTTTGCTCACATTGTTCCGGGGGATGTTTTACGCATGGCGAGTAGGCAACACTGTGTCCTTTGCAATGCAAAAACTGCTGAAAATGTTTTTATCCGTTTTGTGTTGTGTTCTGGTTGGGTTTGTTTTCAATGTCGAAGTATTGGCAAAAGTGGCATGAGGCAAGCCGCAGACGTTATAAACAAGTGGCAGACTTGTTGGGAGCTAGTTCGCTTGTTGTTGCTGTTGTTATTACAAATGTTTGTGCGAGTGTAATGTGAGCCTGTGTGAAGTGAAAGTCACTTGCATGAAGTTTTTTGTTGCCTACGTTCAAAGGACCTTCCATAAAGTTTGAATATTTGGAGCGAAATGGAATTTGAAATTTAAATTCTAAGCTAGGAAAATAAATAGTAAAAAATTGGTAAAATAAATTGTAAAAAATTGGTAATAGTAAAAATTGCATAACTTTGTGGGCTTGATTTTCTTTAACCAAAGTCGTATATACTGCGTGAAAATAATAAAAATTGTATAAGTGGAGAGTTTGGAGGCTTTCTTTAAATTGATTAAATTCTTATATTCCCTTAAGATAATGTTTAAAGCCATAATACAAAGAAAGAATTACCCTCAAAAATTTATATAGGAGAGTTTTGAGACTTGCTTCTAATTTTCTGAATCATATTCCCTGTCAATGTGTCTTAGGGTCATATTAATAAAGAAATAATAGTCAATAATGAACATGAAAATTGGAGAGATTG
The DNA here is from genome assembly GCA_920105625.2 of Clusia tigrina. Taxonomy (NCBI): domain Eukaryota; kingdom Metazoa; phylum Arthropoda; class Insecta; order Diptera; family Clusiidae; genus Clusia; species Clusia tigrina. The sequence goes on along the minus strand of OV050033.1, from coordinate 64,097,867 downwards.
GAGACTTGCTTATCATTTTGGAAATCAGATACCCTTTCAATTTGTGGTAAGTCATATTACTAAGGAAATCATAGTGAACAAATAAAAATTGGAGGGTTTGCAGATAGTATTAATTTAAGGTACTCTCCAATAACATTTTTAGGAGAGTTTGTAGACTTACGGAAACCATTTACTATACATTTTTAAATTACATACTACCCATAAAACAGAGTTATTTTAAGTCTACGCCTTTGTAGAGTTCGGGAACTATAAACTTTTTGTCTCTTTTGTAACCTCACATTCTCTTGTACAAAATAATTCCTTATGATCCTCAAATCTACCCAATTGAAAAGTCTCCACAATTTTGCAGCTTCAGTATTCCTTCAGCTCTTTAACTTGGATTTTTCCGTAAATATCCTCATTCCTTCGTCCTTCATTTATTGCCGCTATTCACGCTGTCCACCCACGCAGCGAAAGTTTTCCACGAAAATTGTGTATTTCCGTTTCGCATTTGAATTTCACAGTCAGTGAAAGCCATCATCACATTTCCAGCTCCATCTCCCAACTCCTCTCACAGACACCATCACCGTGAAAACGGAAAGTTAAACGCTTTCGTTTATGTTTCTGTTTTTAACGACTTGTGTGTTCTGAGGCCATCCCACCACAACCTCCACAGCCCACACACAAGCAAACCGACCGCACACTCTCGAAGAACACAAACAGCTTCCTTTTTCCTGTCTACAGGGATTTCCCGCCACTTGAGGGTTGTTTACTTTTTATGTGGGGCCATGTGGGGACAGCGCACAAAACTTTCTAATTTCGGTCCCCATGTTTGCAGTACGAGTTTTCTTGTCGTTGTCTGGCATTGAATTTGCGAAATCCTTGTAAGGACATGCAATTCAAAAATTCAAAGATTTCCAAACGAATGGCAATTTAGGCAACACAAAAAATTGCAGTTGAGATTTTTCTTTCGACTTCATTTCACGGGGGAGGATTTAAATACGTATTTGCAGTTGTGGAGGAGGTTGAGCGAGGTGGGGAGATGTGGGAAGAGGGCATGAAAATGGGGATCGAAATGCGTAGTAATTTCCGGTAAACAATGCAATAAATCATATTAAAGTATGCTGAAGAGGAACTGAGGGCACACGCAATTTTTGGGGTGTTTAAGTGGAGAAAGTAATGAAATTTTCCAGAAAATTCATCACATCTGTTGTGCTGGTGGTGGGTGGGGAAGGGCAAGGAGGAAGAAGGACCATTGTCAAAGTATAATATAGGAATTTGTCTAACGGGGAAAGTGGGCTGGATAACACTGGGAAACCCTCTCCTAGTGTCGTCCAGCCCCACCGTCACTTTCGAAAATCCACCTATTTACAATAGTCCTTATGTCTCTCTGCCCTAACCTTAAGTCAATAATATAATTGAGGTGTTCAGTGATAAAACCCGTAGCTTGGTTAACAAAAAGAGGCTCGTCTATATTTACATCCAAACGAGTTGCCTCATTACCGGCTCTTAAGTAAACTTCAACGCTTCCCTCAAAGTTGCCTCACCATGTAAAGAAAGCTCTCTATAGCACAAATGCTGCCCTAAAGCCGTGACTAATCTCCAAAGGGAAGCGTTTCAGTATCAACCTCATAGAGAATTTCCTGTTTCGGTATTAACCGTTTCCCATTTAGTTCAGACACAAACCACACATACAAAGTATTACAAAAGGAAACTTACCGATTCAGCATCGTGTCATTCCCGTTCTGCGCCGATTGCACGTTTTGTGCGGTTTGTTGTTGCTGCTGCAACTGCTGCTGATTGCCGCAGGTTTGTGTATTCGCTAGCAAAACATTCGCATTCGTGTTGGTTGTATTGGACTGCTGGTGTTGCTGATTTGTGTCCGCCGTCAGCGGTTGTTGGTGGATTTCGGCCTTAATCGAACCGGTTAAACTGCCACCGCCGCACTTGGTCTGCTTGGACTGCTGCTTGTAGCGACTCAGAGCGAAGAACAGAGCCAGCACAGCTTTCAAGCGACCCGCACAGATGTCGCTGCTGGTGATATTGTCCAAGCCACCAACGGCCTGGGCGCGCAGCACATTCAGGCAAACGTTCACGTTGTCGAACTGCAAATAAAATTTAATAAAAATTTATTATAAAAGAAAACAAATTAAATATAAAAATCACATGAAATTGAATCAAAATGTATTTTCAATTGAAAAGAATTGTATTAAAAATGATTCTAATTTAAAAAGACAAACAAGAACAAATCACAGTTAAGTCCATTTAGGCGCCTCGAGCACAGCCACAAACTTTCTGGCAGTGCTACTTAAGGCGGCCTCAATTGCAGGCAGCCCGTCACCTACATTTTCAGTTGGCAAATAGGCCCATTAAACTAGAATGCAGACACAAAGCCAGCCACTTCCGATCAATTAACTGAAGTCGTGATCCCGATACGGAATTGCCGCATATCTGTCAGTAAATGCCGGGATCATTGCTTTTTTAACGCTGTTCACAAAAAAAAGAGTCTAAAACGTTTACAAATGCATTTTTTATAGTTTGCTGTAGCTTAATCGTTAGCTCACGGTTCACTTTCTCAATGAAAAACTACCCGCAAACGCATTAAGATAAAGCGGCGGTTCGGGGATTAAACTTTCAGCCAAGATGAGTCAAAATAATTGGAAGATGTCGTGCTGACGCTGATCTATTTTTTACAGTGCTGTGTAAATAGGAGTGGTATAAAATATGCTGCTATGGAAAAACCGCAGAAGACTGCTTTTATAATGAGGCTTAGACTGAGGGCATCGAAATATGACTTGCCATATGCCATTTTTGAGATAATTGATCGGATGTTTATTTCATAATAAAGAGAAAGGTATGCCGTTAATAATGAAAAAGAACATCAGCCAAATGGCCACCACGACCACGCTTACAGGACCATATCCTTTTCATGAAACTTTCCATAACCAAATCGCAAAGTGGCTGCCCTATGTCCTCGATAGCCTCACGAATTCTATCTTTGAGGTTTTGAATCGACGCTGGTCTGTTGGCGTAGACCTTATCTTTCACGTGGCCCCAAGGGAAGAAGACGCAAGGTGTTAAATCACAAGATCTCGGTGGCCAATTGTGATCACCTCTTCGAGAGATAACACGGTCCAGAAACTTTTCCCGTAAAAGAGCAATGGTTTCGTTGCTTGTGTGGCACATAGCACCGTCTTGTTGAAAGTAAACGTTGTCCAGATCAATACCCTCCAACTCCGACCATAAAAAATCATTATTAATCATCTCTTGATAGCGCAATCCATTCACCGAAACTGTTGATCCAACCTCATTTTCGAAAAAGTAAGGTCCAATGACCCCGCCGGACCATAAACCGCACCAAACAGTCACACGTTGAGGATATAATAACTCTTGTGTGTTCCGAGCCCCAGATGAGATAATTTTGCTTGTTGACGTAGCCACCGAGGTGGAAATGGTCCTCATCAGTCAAGATGATTTTTCGATGGAATTCCGGATCATTTTCATGCCTTTCAAGGACTCAATCAGCAACGACACGACGTTGTTGATGATCGGCCGGCTTGTGTTCTTGTGTTAACTGAAATTTATAAGCCTTAAGACCCAACTCTTCATGCAAAATACGGTGTAATGACGTTTGTGGAATGCCCAATTCCAAAGAACGACGTGGAATGGACAAACCTGGGTTTTCTTCAACACTTTGGGCTACAGCAGCAATATTCTCAGTTGTTCTTGAGCGACGTGCACGGGTTTTATTCTTCACATCACTAACTTGTCCCAACAGCTCGAATTTTTCCACTAATTTCTGTATTACGGTCCGACAAGGTGCTTCACGGCGACCCAAAAATGCTTTAGTTTTGCGAACTGTGACTGCAAGATTTTCACCATTTTTGTAGTGAATTTTAATAATTTCACTGCATTGTTGTAGCGTATATCGTTCCATTTTTAGTAATGGCGTAGTTTCTACTTGTCAAATGTCAAAGAATAAAAGCTTCAAAAGTGACAGCTACCGAAATACCGGGTGATTCAAAGTAACACCTCTTGATGGAAAACCCTTTATTAATGATATAATTATATCCATAGATACCTTTTATATAATATATCCCTTATTCAATATATACCTTATATATAATATATCCCTTAAATAAAATATATCACTATACATATCCTAATATACAGATCCAAGTATACAATTCCACTTAATTAAGTGACAAGAAAATATTTGAAAATCCTGAGGAAGAGATGCCTAGTTTCTTGTTAGACAACGTTCTAAAACGTTGGATGAAAATCTCCGTGATGATTTTCGGAAACTGTTCTGGATTATTTTCGACTATTTCCATTTTACATCGTTATTTTGATTAAACTCTCTAAATTATTGCTAACTGTTCTATTTGAGTGCCATTTCAAACTTAGTCAATTTCCAATAATAGTGTATCAGAGGGTTTGTTCGCAATACTGCAGAAAAGAGTCCTTATTCCGACTCTCAATCAATAATCGATACCCAGGGATCATAAAATATATTTTCATATATATAATATAAAAGATGATCATAATGTTGCAAAGCAACACCACAGCAAGAATACACTTCAGCTCGATCACAGATGACTTTCAATCGAATGTAGGTGTTGCCAATGTAATGCCTGTCGATTTCGGCATTGCTCGTTAACCATTTTCGTGGGGTTTCTTATAGAAGTACAAAGTTATCTAAGCAGTCAGCGTTTAGATTGGATACTGTTGAATTTTATCACTAAATTTAATTCAATTATTACACTAGAAAAATATTCAGTTTAATGTTCACTTTAAAAAGAAAGGTCCTTGGTTAAAATTCAAACAATGATAAACCGACCAATAAGTTTTTTGTGTCCAAAGCTGCACAACTAAATCGCCGTGGATTATTTTTAGACACAAACTTTTTAGTGAAACTACTTTTTCTATACTTTAACCACACTTTATGAGGGAATGTGATGACAGAGTAATATTCTAGAATCACGTTGTTCATTTGCGCCTATTGGCAGAAGTGCAAATGTGGATGACCAGTCGGAAATCGGAGCAGCAAGGAAAATTGCAATGAGCCACTATTCACACCTACTAAATTGCTACCTTACTTGGTCAGCCATATTAGAATAAGTACACTTCTATCTCTCTCTCTCTCTCTCTCTTCCTTCCATGTTAAGCCAAAAAGAAAAACTCATCCAGGGTAATAACGGAAAGAATCAGTGAATGCATGGATACAAATTCTTGTAGTATATTTTTGGTGGCATTACTTGGTAAGCGATCAAGTAAGTCATACTCCTCACTCCATTCTTAAGTGGTTACGCCAGATTGCAGAGCACCATGGTAATTATGCTTACAAATTTCTGCAGAAAACATTTCTCGGCATTACTTAAATCGATCGGCAATCGATCAAGTACTACTCCTCACTCTGACCTGACTTGCTAAGCCATATAGTGAAGACCATCACCAGAGTAATGACGAAAAAAATCACTGATTTCAAGCTTACAAATTCCTTCTTTTATTTATATTACTTGGTAAGCGGTCAAACAAATAGTGCTCTTTACTCTCTGCCTGTCTCGCTAAGCCAGAAAGTGAAGAACCACGAATCTCATTACTTGGTAAGCGATGCAACAAAGTGCTCGTTACGTCTGCGAAGTATTGCAATATAAGGTAAATGAAGCACTTCTGCACAGTCCGACTGGGTGGGTGAGCATGGCTTTTTGTATCAGTGGCTGCCTGTGTGCATGTGTGTGCATTACTTTGGACGGCGTGGCATGTGTGACCAATTTAAATGCAGAGTAAGGCAATTTAAATGCGCGCCAAAGTTCAAGTTCAATGCTAACGAGTGAACGAGTGCGAGGGAATCGAAGTCAATGACTTTAGAGTGCGCCGTCAGCACAGCTGCCTCCGCACTTACAAGCGTCCCAGCGATTTAACTAAAAAGCGCCGAGACATACAAATTGTGAAATATCAATTTTAATTAAATTATTTCACATTTTTCATACAAATTCAATTTCTTTTTTTTTCCGTTTACACGCAACGCGTTTTACACAATTGGGGCCATCTTCCCTCTGCAATCGTCGTCGTCGTCGTGTTGGAGGCATTTGTTTTATCTGACATGTTAACACATTTTCTTTGTATAAGTGTCGGAAATTCATTGTTTTCTTTTCAAAGAAGTGAATTCGAATCGAAGTTTGTGCAGTTGGCATGTAATGCAATCAATCAAAACCGGAGACATCCAAAGAGACAAATTAAAAGTGTCATAAATACTCGCACCCAATCGCCGTGGTCGCTTATCTGGCACACAAATTCTCCGATTACTCGTAGCCTAAATAAAGGTACATATGTCGCAAGTGTGTGACCGAAAAACTCTCGCTTCCAAATGTGAAGAACAACAGCGAAGTTGGACACGTACCTCTGAAGGCATTTATCATTGTTCCGGAGCGTGTTTACTCGTGAGTTAGTAAGCGAGTTGTATAACTGATGAAATGAGTGGTTCAACCGCAGAAGATGCAACAATCTAAGCAAACGATTAAAGTGAATGCAAACGTATTTAAAAGATAATAATAAAATAGAAGGAAATAGACAAGAGAGGGACAGAGAGAGACACACAGAGAGAAAGATAGAAAGAATTAGAACCGCTGTTGAAGGAGAGAATTATCCCTATTCTAAATAAAATATAATTACTTTTATATAGAAATAAAGGTATCCAAAGGCAAAAAAGTAAAATAGGAGGAAAGAGACGAGAGAGAGACGGAGAGAGAGAGACGGAGAGAGAGAGAGACACATAGAAAAACAGAAAAAGAGAAAGAATTAGAACCACTGTTGAGAGAATTATCATTATTCTTAATAAGAAATAATTATTTTTATATAGCACTCGACGTTATCCTATGTAATCCTGTTATCGAAAACCTCGGCTAAAGGGTCAATAATTGGAACAAACAGTGCAAGACCAGCATATTTAACACCCAGCCTATGAGGGGGTATTCGCATATAATGAGGAGTGGGGAAATAAGCACCGATCACTCCAATTATATGAGTGGCTAGAGAGTTCTCTGGATTGAACCCCGTTGAACTTAAATGAAAACAAATCTAGGCAACTAGGCCCACTCATTTTCCTCTAAGATAATCAAAACTCTCTACAATTGTTCTAATACTCTGAGTTTCTGCACTATTCACTTTTGTTCTATTAAAATCTCTCATAGCTTTAAAAATAATACTTCCCCGGTCCTTTTTCTCTACTGCGCAAATGTTAAAAATTGTTAGTTGACTTTAATTGACTTGTCTCATCAATGCTTGTGTTGGTATTTCTTAATATCTCTATTCCTATCTCGGGTAAATTTTTCAACACTTCTCCATCGTCCTCACTTGATCCCTCCCAACTGAAATTCTGACAAAAGCGCCTTCCAAGCGTTCTACCTAATAATAGCCTCGTCTTTCTCCCAATTGCTGCGAGTATTAAACATATTGCTGTGTGGTCTCAGTGGTTAAACTGTCGCCTGCTGAATTGCTGCAGTCGATTAAGCGATAAATTTCAGTGGAATAAAATATGAAACCTGCTCTGGTACGAGAAATAATCAAATATAAATAAAAATAATAAAAATGCTTAAATAAATGCCAATATCAAATGAAATCAACCGCAATGCACGGCGCACTACTAACCACCTACCACATGCTCCTCCACACAGACCGCATGGTTGCTTGCAACTGATGCTGCTGCTGCCGTTGGAGTGTGTTGCATCATTTTCAATAACGCAGCCAGCCAGCGCTCAATTCCAAATAAAGACAACCGACCGCAACCGCAAAAGTACGAGAGTTACTATGATGATCATAATGATGCTGACGATGATGAAGCAATAACCGCCAAAAAGCTTAAATTATCATAGACAAAACGAAGTGCTAAAGAAGTGCGAGTGCAACTACCACACTGGTGTAGCGGGCATATCCCAGTGGGAAGGCTGCAAGGACTCAATTAGAGAGAATTTTAAAATTTGAGTTGTGCGTGAAAGCACAAATTTGTGAAGAAACGAATGGATGCTCAAAAACTCTTCCTTAGTTCCAAAAAAACGAACATTGGTCCATATTATCTTGTACAAATAAGGACAATACTGAAAACTAATACCACCTGGACAAGTATATGAGCACTTTAATCATCTCAGAGAATCTGGAGAATGAGTGTTTTATGGGTTCTTGGAGATACATTATGGTGAAGTTAATGCTTCAGCCGGAGAAAATAAGTACAAACATATCTCAGAGAGTCTGAAGAAGCGTGTTTTATGATTTCTTGGTGAGACACAATGAATCCAATGCTTAAGCCGGAGTAAAAGCAATTTAGAGAGTCTGAAGTGGATGCTTCATAGGGGTTTAGAAAGGCAAAATAGTAAAAATGGTACTTTTGTCTAAGAAAATAAATACTAAGGTATCTCAAAGAATCTGGATTGGATGTTTTATAGGCTTTTGGAACTACACTAGCTTAAAAATAAAACATGCCCATTAAAATAAAAAACTAAAGCATCTCAGTGAGTCTCCATAGTGAGTATTTTAAGGAGAGGAGATATAATGGCATCCCTTCTCCAGAATAATAACCTACAAATTCCTGAACTCTTAAGATGTAATTAATCTGTGCTTTCTCATGATTCCTTACACATTGTTCAAATATCAATCAAACCATCCACTTGCAGCAAAGAAGGACAAAATATTAGTACCCATGAAATTTAGTTTCCATATTCATCATATATTGAAACAAATCCTAACTACTCGTATAGAAGTCGACGTCATCTGCCCAACCTAATCAATTCCTGTGGGGTTTTCGGGTTAGAATTCTGCCCAGTACAAAGTCTCGACATGCTTCTTTCTAAATATTTTTCTATTCCAATCGGAGGCCTTACTTGCTAGCACTTAATTCCCAAAACTCTAGCAGACATAATTAATTATGGTGTGAAGTGCCACGCCCTTTCCGCCTGTTCCTTTCAGTACTCAAACGGAATTAAGAAAAACGTGTGGAATAAAATAAGGCCTAGTTCCCGAACAGGGCTAAATCTACTTAAGCAGTGACTCTTCAAGAATATAATAATATACGAATAATAATATACGAGTTTATGATCACCCCCAGAATAATATATATAAATTTAGAATATTTCTGAACTAATTTTAAGTGCTTAGGATACAAAATTGAAAAACTTAGAGTGCACTTCATGACTTTCAACACGCATTTCTTTAGAGAGATAACTTTAATTTCTAAATTTCCCGCTGGGATGGTCGTGAGTATGTGTGCACATGCATTGGTATGTGTAAGTTTTCATATTTTATGGCATTTTTCTGTCATTTATGCCAATTGCAATATTTCTTATCGCCACCAACAAGACTGGATGCCAGAAGGAAGCCAGAACAACGTTGTTATAGCAGCAGCTGCTGCTAGCGACTCGATGCTCGGATGGATGCTTTGGTGTATTGTGCTGTGTTGTTGTGCGGTACGCGTGGAGGAGAGCAGCAATTCTCACGCTTTGCTATCGGCTTTTGTCTTCGCCTATTGGCAAAAGCGCACGAAATGAAGACACCAAGTGGCATTTATTGTCACCGCGCAGACATCATTATTGCAATGGGCGAACTATGCCGTCGCGGGCATGTGTGGGGGCAAGGCAGCGGGCAGTGGGCAGCAGGCAGTGGGCAGCAGGCAGCAGGCAGCAGGCAGCAGTCAGCAGGCATCAGGATATAAGGAGCAAATGGCGTGTTGGTGGTCATGATTATTGGAATTCTTTTTTGATTTGCACCCAGCGCTGGTGGGTCTCCATACTTGCTGATGCTTCTGCTGCTGGAATGCAACGCTTGGACAGTGTTGGTGTGGTCAGGTTTCAGTTATCGCAGTGTGACGGAGATTCTATTCTTCAATCGTAGAACGCAGTGGGAATGTAGCAATGAGAGTGTAAATATTTTCAGCTTGATGGCACCCAGATTAGGTGTGGTCCAAGCAGGAGGAGCAAGGCAACCACATGTGCCCGTATCTCCAGTAGGAAGCGAGTGCGTTACATAACAAGAACTTGAAGTGAAATCAAAGTAGCCGCTGAATTGAGTTCGCTTTCAGAATATATTTAAGTTAAATTTAAAACGGGAACTTCAAAAGTAATCTCGTCAAAATTATTATTTCTCGGCTCTGGCTGAATTTTAATGATGAATTTTAAAAATTCGCTTTAATGAAAACATAAAAAATGCTGTTTTTTAAAGTGTCCTTTTCCAGTACACATCTCTGCATACATAGGAAAACAACAAAATGAAAAAATAAAAGAATAAGAACACGAGAAAGCGGACTACAGTGTCAGGTGTGACCAGTTTTAAATATGATAAAAAATAAATGACAAAAATTGCTGGAACAGGAAAAAACAGACAGAGAAACAATGCCAAAAAAAAAACACTCAAAACGACACGTGCATGAGACTAAATAGTTGACCAACGAGACACCCTACGCCTCTGTATAAGCGACAATACGGTAAACAGGTAGAACAACCACTTCAATGGTTTTAGAGGTAATAAGAATAAATCATTCAGAACCGGAGCATTATAGTATACAGGATTAACTTGGCATCTACGTAAACATATATATATATATATATATATATATATATATATATATATATATATATATATATATATATATATATATATATATATATATATATATATATATATATATATATATATATATATATATATATATATATATATTCCTTCGTGAAGAGATCCAGGATGGAGTGATTGGAAGTATAGCTGACTTTGTGCGTCGAAGTTCATATAACACACTTGCTCTAGATCCACAAACCCCATTGCACAAACCAATTTTCAGAGGAAACTTTTCCAGTCACCGTCTCGGAACAAGGTTTCAAATCCTTCTATATCTGAATTTGGAATACGATATACAACAGGCCCATTACAAGTTTCCATTCAAATCCTCACTCAACTTAATCATAATGTAGGTTAACTGTCAAGGAAGTACAAACTACATATTACGCTGAATATTGGTATGTCACATACGCCTATAGAAGCCTGTCACATAGTCCAACTAAATATTTGGGGACTATACTATATAATTGAATGAGGAGTTCATAAGTTCCTTGAGAGAATCACCTCTCGAATGGCGGATTATGTGTCTTTCCGGAAAATATTTTCTTCAATCCCTGAGAGATATTTTACTGAAGCTTGGACAAGAACATACTTATGGAAATATCTTCCAAATTACTAATATTTCTCGTGCATATAGAATTGTCACATATGCAGATAGAACAATTAAATGTCACTACACATATTGCTTTATAATGTTTTCTTAACTTTTACGGCTGATTATATTTATCTGCATTTGTTTTCAAGTTACACTCACATTTTTAAATAGTCGTATATGTCCATTATCCCGTGCGTAGGGTATTAAAATTAATTCAGTAAAAGACAAAAAGAAAAAAATTAAAAAAAAAATAATTTTCAGTGAGAATAGCGACGTGGGACCGTTGCAGCAAAGCATAAAGAACGGAAGTAAAATTTATGAGTTGTGAAAGGATGTGATATCATGGGTGGATACATGAGTGGAGCAGCAATTATCGGAAGTACCTTTGCACCGGCGGGATGTAGATATGAAGTAGGGCCAGTTGGAGAGTCACACACATTTCCGGAATTGTTGGTGGGATACAATTTAAGTGAATACAGTAGCTACTATATAAGAATAATAAAATATGATTCCCAGTTTAAGATTAAACAGTGCGAATCTTGTTGAAGGGTCTGATGAGCAACAAGTGAAGCGAGATTTGTTTATCAAGTTTTAGGAAAAAATTCCACAAGGTAAGTAGTCTGTGTCTTTATTTCATACTCTATTTTTCTGCATTCACTTCATTAAGTGATGGTTATATTTGAAGAATACTTTCCTTTAAAGGACTTCCAAATAAGGTACTAGTAAAAACTATGGAACTTCCTGAGGAATTTTCTTTGCAGATGTTTCTCTGTTCAGTTAAGTTGTTTCTTCATTCCTCTTTCGCTCTGAGTTAATTATGATGCGATCTTGGCACATCCTTGATACTCTTGAATCACCCTTTGAAACACTCTCTGAACCACCCTATACACCATCCTCTGAAATATCCTTTGAACCACACTCTGAACCACCTCCGAACCACCCACTGAACAACTCTCTTAAATTCTCTCTAAACCCACTTGTGCCTCGTTATTCTTAAAGACAGCAACGCTAATAAGTCATCACTGAATAATAAATCAAAACGAGTAGCATTGCAGTAGCTTAAATCACAGAACGATAATCCCTTTCTGCTTAATTATCCCTTCCGCGCTGATTTCTGCACTCAACAAATCAATTTCCGTTTGAATGCAAATAAATTGAAAAGATTTCTGCCGCCAGTAATGAGAGCCCATTAAATTTTATTGCTACGCGTATCGATTTAATGCGCTGCCAAAGTGACCACAAGGAAGCCGAACAGATGAGTGCAGCGGCGTCAATGCTTCGACGTGCAGAAGACAAGTGCAGCCGAAGAACTCTCTAATGCACATTAAAAGGAAATGCGCTCTTATTAAGAAAAATCCCAGCCGCCTTATTGCGGCATCTGTACGGGTATGCAACGGGCCGGGCGGCGTGTGTGGCTGCTCCAAGCACAAAAAGAGCCTCACACAGAAATGATAGATTCGGACTTTGGCGCTGATATCTGCTTTTTCTTCTGAGCAAACTTTTCAATTACATTTTGCCCGTTGCTGCTGCCATTTCCGTTTCTTACACTTCCCACTTCCTTGGCTGCCCTCGGATTTCATGGCTTGTGCCGGAATTCCCATGAAAGTTGACCGCATTCTATGCAGCTGCAAATGCACTCAATCGAAAATTGAATTTGCAGTTATTGCTGCCGCATGCGGACAAACTCACAACAGGGCAGCGACCATGCAGGACCGAACAGGACACGTGTGGGTGTTGGTGAGGCTGCTTGTGTGTGGTGCGCTGATTCCTTGAGCTCCATCTGCTACAAATGCTGCACGAGCTTTTACCACTTCGTCATTTTCATTTGCAGTAGTTGCTTTCTTGGGTTTTTTGCTGCAAGTTGTCTAATAATTTTACCCGTTTTCTGCCCCGGCCCCCCTCGAGGAAATTATTGAAATTCCTCGCCCGCATTTGTGCGGCATTCCCGACATTTGCAGTCGACGGTATTTGCTCATTTTGAGTGATTTCTAAATTTGTGATGTGTTGGCAGCGTATTCGAAAATTGCGTTTCGGCACCAGACTGGAAAAGAAAATTGAATTTGATGTATGGCCTTTTGAGGGAGGGGGAGGGCTGTACTGCAATGGATTGATGTGATGTGGTGGAGTGTCGATTATTATCGGTGAAGGAGCAATTCGTGAGTGATAACATTTTAAAGCTGTCAAGACTTGGTATTGTAGAAAACCCGTAAGGAAAGGTAGTGGGAGTAGGTGATACATCTCTCATAATATACTGAAAATTGTACACTTAAAGATGATTTGGGGGTGGGGTTATGACGATGGATTTTAAATAAACTTCTGAGAAAATTGGATATTGAAATCGACTCCAATAAGGCAGATTTAAGAAATTTCCATATAAAAAATGTTGGTCATATGAAACATTAATGGAACCAAGCCACTTAAAATGGGACGATGGTGATACAAATAAAACATTAACCAGAGTTCCTCACGCTGAGCCTCAATCGTAGAATCTTCTATATATATATATATATATATATATATATATATATATATATATATATATATATATATATATATATATATATATATATATATATATATATATATATATATATATATATATATATATATATATATATATATATATATATATATATATATATATATATATATATATATATATATATATATATATATATATATATATATATATATATATATATATATATATATATATATATATATATATATATATATATATATATATATATATATATATATATATATATATATATATATATATATATATATATATATATATATATATATATATATATATATATATATATATATATATATATATATATATATATATATATATATATATATATATATATATATATATATATATATATATATATATATATATATATATATATATATATATATATATATATATATATATATATATATATATATATATATATATTTTATTTATTTATTTTTTTTTTTGGCAAATGTAAGAAAATATATATAATTTTACATAAAGTAAGGTCTAATGGAGGGAATATTCTCTTTAATCGGTACTTCTCTAAGAAAAATAATAAGAAATTCATAAAAACATGATTCTATCTGAAGACTCGCTTACTTCTCTAATTTTCTAGGAAAGATAAAAAGAAATTCACAGGAATATGATTCTACAAACATTCTTGGGGGATTTGGTGTTCACTCTGTAATTTCTTAAGGAAGAAAGGATAAGAAGAAATTCATAGGAATATAATTATATATGAAGACTCCGCCGGATTATGCGTTTACTCTGAAAATTCATAGGGAAAATAGGAAGCAATCCAGAGGAATATGATTCATTATGAAGACTCTTGGGGTATTCGTTTACTCTGTAATTTCGTAGGAAAAATAAAAAGAAATTCACAGGAATGTGATTCGATATTAATAATATTGGGGTGTTATGCGTTTACTGTGTAATTTCGTAGGGAAAGGAGAAGAAGGATTCCAGAGGAATGTGATTTTTCATAAAGACTCTGAAGGAATTTTGTCTTTACTGTAAATTCCCATGAAAAGTTAAAAGGACTCCTCAGGAATTCTTAAGCAGAATAGAGTAGAGAATGTATGAACATTTTAGAGTCTCTGTGCCACTTCGCTACATTTGCCCAGCTGAGCTCTTTTGGACTCATTTTGTTCAGTGAGGAACACTATAACCTTTTTCATTTCCAGTTTGCTTGGAACGATGCCTTTCTTAAATTTGTGTGATAATCTGCAAAGTGAATTTGCACTCCTAATTTGTGCTCCCAATTGAAATTTATCGTTCTACCCCTAAGTGGTTAAGTAAATCGTAACGAATCAGTGCTAAGCCTGTCCAGAAATGTCATCGTTTTGTGGATATAGCAATAATATTTTCATTCAAAGAAATTTATATCCAAACTGCTTATAGAAGATTGACCGGTCCTAGGCAAAATAAGAGAAGGTTTCAAGAGAAGACTCACGGAGTATAACGATCGGCATATTCAGCACTATATTACCAACTCTTCGAATTTGTGGCCGTACTCGCTCATACTTTCTGTCAGCCTTTCAAGAGTATATTTACTATATTTATTTATTTTTGGAGGAGCTTATGCAACGGTCAGACAGTCAGTCACCTCTGACGTCACAGTGTAAAAGCAATTTTCTACGCTCTCCATTTGCCAAACACATTTCCTGCACATTAGCTCCGCTGGTGCGAATTGCAACTGTTTCCTGAGGGCGAGAAAGATGTGCATTTCCGATATGTGAGCGCACAAGATGAAGATAAAATTGGAAATTTGAGGAAAAACGCTGAAGAAAATATTGATTTAACAACAACAACAAGAGAGGAATGGTACAGCAACAAGCAGGGACAAATGTTTACTGAGCCGTTTGGCAGGAGGCGGATTGGAAAGTGGAAAATGAGAACTGGTGAAGAAAGTGGCACTGAAAAAAGGGGGAAGTTGGGAGAATTAATACAGCAACCGAAAAACTAGATAAAGTTGGAAAATATATGAAAAGATTGAAGTGGAAAAATATCTTAATTCACAAATTTGGAAGTGTCTTTATGGCCAGAGTGAGTCAGGTCGCCAGTTTACCTCACTTATCAAACGGACTTTCGCTGCTGGACTGCATGTAAATCTGATACTGTAAACATAAATATTACCTCCACCACAAAGTTATTAAATGCAGTTCAACTGAGAGCTACCAGCACGGCGTATGGCAACCAGCGGGCGCCCATGGAGCAGCCACCCAGCCGCCGCCGTCCTCGTGCGTACCCACTTCGCATTTCGTGTTACTTCGAAATTATTGGTGCAATAAAATTAAATCGAGATGAAAGCGATTCAACGTTTGCATTCGAATATTTAATAAAGTAGCGCGAGCTGCCGCGGCAGAGTCAGAAGGAGAGCACCCGCGCACAGACAACACAGGAGGTGCACTTCCAGCAGATAGCTATCAGTGGCCCAGGAAACGGTGTCGTCGCTGCACAAGCACAGAATAGCAATTTGAATTTTCAGCCAATGCAGCTTCAGTTACAGCCTCAGCTCCTTTACTAGCGCTGCTGCTGCTGCTGCCAAATCAGCAGCGACGTCAGCAGCCGAGCCGGCGGAATGGCACCGCTTCACGCGCGATTCATAATTTATAAAAAATGAGCGAAAAAAACGAGTGGAAGAAAATTGCAGCCACGCTCGCTACTGCAGATTAGCCCAAAAGATATGCCACTGCGGCGCATGCCGGCGCTGGAGGAGCAGCACACAGCAGAGGAGGCTGCTGGCTGCTTGGCGGGCTGTTGCATGCTTACCGCTGGCGGCAGTTTGGAATTTCTGTACTGTTTCTGTTGCTGTTGTTGGTGCTCCACTTGGAATGGATTAGAGTTGCTCTTGAATTATGCATGGAAATGTTGGCTGTGTGTCTTTGCCTTGGCAAGAGTTGTTTTCATTTTTATGCAGAATTGATGCAAGTATTTAGATTAGGAGAAATTGTGTGGCACTATACCAATTTCTGCTGCCTTACTTTGTAGTTAGAAAATTGTAAAGAAAATTGGAAAATGGAAACAAGCTCTGATGTACGTGCAAACTCCTGAAATAGTAGCACTATTTATGGTCTGTTTGGGTGGGGTCTCCGAGGTTGACACCTCACAAGGTAGACGTACCGACAAAAATCTGCATGGCAAAATGTGTTGCTCCCAAGAGAGGGAATAATTCAAGCCCAAACTTGAAATGGCAGTGGCAGTTTAAGGTTAAAAGGAAGGACAATTCTCTGAGAATAACATAATCAACGAACCGTACTGGCTTTGAGCCAAAATTGAGCCAATTTTCGAATCATTATAGTCAAAAACTTGTTTCGGAGGAAGGTGCGCATTCGCATAATCAAACAAGGTAACTACATATCTGGTCATTACTCGTAATAGTCAGTCCATCCAGCACAGACTTATTTTAAAGCCCAATACGTAGTTGGATTAACAACAGGCATTACGTTATTATCCTGGTGCTCCTTATTAAATTACATCTAGATAACTTTTTTAGGGGATATTTCTCAAATTATTCTTATTATATTAAAGAGATCGTAACTGAACCCTACTTACTGGAAACTCCTTCTATGTACAAGAGACCATTCCATGCAAAAACCCTTCAAAGAGACCTCTAACTGAACCCTCCAAGCCAAAAACCCCTTCTCCGTCAATGAAGAAGAAATTGGGCAATAGTGGAGAAAATTTAAGTATTCCACAAAACATCACAGAAATCAGCGATCCTGATATTCATTCATTCAAAAATTATGTTCCCTCAAAAGCATTAAAGCAGACAATACGAGTCCAAGTTAAACGAGGTACTCAAGCAACAAGAAAAAAAATCGTTGCATATTTTCAGGCGTATTTACTGCTCGTATACCAAGCTGCGTCTAGTTTTCAAAGCACACGTGGTTATTGGCAAAATATGCTAATTTCGCATTAGCGGCGGTGGATACAATTGGCAATTATTTCTAATCCACTGAATTTTAATTTAAGCCACGTTAGCATAAAGCTTCACAGGCTCACACAGCCAGACACAGTCTTCCCCACTCACAGATAGGAAGCGTTTGCTCATCAATACGGCACCAAATGTTCCGTGTGCATGTGTGCATCCCTTGAGGCCATATGCGAAATCGTGGCATTTTATAATTGCATTTAGGAAAATTAATTTTCGAATATTAATTGAAAAATCTCGGCAGTGCACACGCCAGCTTGAATTGGGGGCAGACGTTCAGAGTAGTGTCTGCCGGGTGTAGAGTAAGGCTCAGCGCCAATCAGAGCTAATTATTTCTGCCATGTGTTCATGTGCCACCGGGCTTAGATTGGAAACAAGTGATTTTGATTTGAAAATGAAATAAATTTCTATTTTTTTACAATTTTAATACTTTTTTCTTTATCGTGATCCGTACTCCAGAATTTAATGAAATGGGAATAGAGGAATCGATGGAAACTGGCGATGTAAGTCAGAAAAGTGAGAGGAAAATATGTAATTTTAATTAGAGTGGGTACGAGAGAACTACGGTCGGTCTGCAGCGGTTGGTCTTCCATAATTCAAGTATCAATGCTGACAAAAGTTCGCGGACAGTCATTTCATGGAGGAGAATTTGAGAAAGAAATAGATACTATTCATGGATAGTGGGGGATGCCAAAAGATGCTGAAAAATCGAATAATTATCATTTAGATGCATTAAAGTACATTATACTTGAGAAGGTGGGTGAAAATAATATTTTCATTGACAATTATTGTGACTATGAAAGGGCTTAAAATGATAAATGGCAATGGTGATAGTGCAGATAAAGAACTGTGAATATATACTCGTACTAATCAAGTAAAAAAGTGTGCTAAAACCATGATAACATTCATAATGGTCATGAGGTTGATGACAATAGCATAATAAAACTGTCAACCTATTTAGATAATGATCAAGAGACTACTGAAAATAATATTAAATAATAATGAAAGGAAGAATCCTTCTTAAAGAGGTACCGGTTCAAAAAATGTGTATAACATAATTGAAAATTTAATTGCTCTTAGGATTAACTGTTTTAATTGCTCTTAGGATTAGCTGTCAAGGACACGGACGCTAGGCCAGAAGACACACTTAGACCCAAAAATAGACCCATTGTGATCCTCTTCAGGAAACTATAAAATAATCATATTTATCACCATGGGCCAACTGATAATAATCAAAGTTTTTGGGACAATAGGAGTCTCATCCATGTTTTACCCTAATATAGGTGCTTACTTTAGTAAGTCTGAATTAGGTTGAGAATTCCATTATAAATTGTGGATTCCATTATAGGTTGAGAATTACATATTTGATTATTGATTTCTTAATGTTTGACAGTATCATTCTCATTTACAAGTTTGATTCATGTCTCTTCAGTTTCACTACTTTGGAGATTGCTTCTGGCTCAAATTTTCTTAATCGGAATTATTGTGATTCGAATATTTCCAGAGTGCAGTTCTGGAAATGTTGATTTTAGCACTTGCCCCAACTCTTATTATGAATTCCCCTTCGCAATATTAGAAATGAAGAAAAGTTGGTCCAGGAGTGTTCATTCATAAAAACACAGTTGAGTAACTTCACAAAGTTGATCAATTGAAGACGATCATGAGTTTATGGAACAGTAGGGGTCTCCTCCATGTACTACCATAATCTAGACCTTCTACCGGTTCTGACTTGTTGTCACTGGCTGTTATATCTTATATCCCTATTTACATATTGTGTTTCATGTAATTATCGACTGTCTCGGTTAGAACTACGTTTGAGCCTATTTCTGGATTATACTTTCTTAATCGGAAACGACTATTTCTAGAATTGATTGATCACATAACCCAATTCTTTTTAAGCAAATCCTGGCAATTTATAATTCTTTTCCTATATTAATGAAGCAAAACATGTTGTGTTTTATTCATTACAACGCAGATGCAGCAACTTCCCTCAAAGTTGGAATTGGTCAAGAAAGAGGACAATCAAAGATTATGGAACTGTAGTACTTTTCTCCACGTGTTACATTTATCTAGACCTACTACTGATCCTGACTTGTGGTCACTGAGTGTTCCATTATAGAGCCGTTAGTATTTCTTTCCTTATATCCTTATTTATATATTGTGTAGTTATCGAGTTTCTCAGTTAGAACTACGTTTGAGATTACTTCTTCCTTTCTATAAATGTTGATCATCAGCCCAATTGATTGATCACTTGACCCAATGCTTATTGAGCACTTCCTGGCAATTTTTTATCCTTTTTCTATACAGGAATGGAAGAAAAGCTTTTCCAAGAGTGATCATTCATAAGAACGCAGTTGAATGACATCCACCAAAGTTACCTTTCGCAGTGTTGGAAGTGTCTATTATACCACCTGATCGCTTGTAGCGCCCCAGTGACATTAAATTTCAATTTAATTGCTGACGTATTTGAAAAACGTGGAATTTATTCTACAAATAAATGTGCATACTTATCTGCTTTCATGGGAGAGTGCCTAACAAAGTGGACCAGTAGTAAACATACCTGCAAAAATATGGAAAAAGTGCACATTTTAGTGGCTTCATTACGTACGATTTCCTATTCATGGGAGTATTTATTTTGTGTTTTATTTTATTCAAACATTTTTTATGCAGTTTTTATTATATGTATGTTTTTTTGCAGTAGAACATGCTATATTGCTGCATAAATATTGAATTTTTACCGCACCGCAATATTTTCGCTGTCATTTTTATTTTTATGTGTTCATTAAATAAGCGCGCACAGTGATTCATGGCGCTGAGCGCAGAGCCATTTTTTAAATACCCCGCATAGCAGTGGTGTTGTTTTTGTACCTATTTTTATTATTATTCTAGCGCAGTGATGTTTTCTTTTAGCTTGTATTTCATTTGCTGGAATATCTATTATTATTAGATTTTTTCTCACGGTAAATGGAGTTTTTAGTGCATGAAACATGATGAAATTGATATTTTATTGCAACATATTCTGCAGTAGAGTGCGTGGTGCAGCATGTGAGGAAGGATGGGAGAGCATAGAGTGTTTGAGTTGGCGCATGGAAGGAATACTTTAAATTAGAGTTAAACTAGGTATAAATATTTTTAAATAAATTATGAGTTAAGTGGATTCTTGCGTCGGTAATGGCGCGGCAGGATTACTTGTTATGTGGCCCCTCTATACTCCTGTTACTCAGAGCCTCACAGCGGCCCTTATGATACATGATATACCCATATGCATACACAGGCATCTTTTATGACTGATGTAGAGCCGAGACAAGGCGACATCCTACCCTAATCAAAAAGTTGACTACAATTGACTCATAAAACATTACCGACTGCTTTGTTGGAAATTAATTTCATTCAATTTAAATTCTTGTTAATTTTCATGAGCAGAATCTGACGTGCCTTAATTACGTGTCTATTCAAACAAAATTCAAGTGGATAATGGCAGAGACTGCCAACCAAGTTGCCTCTCGGTGGTAAGCCAGAGGGTAATCATTCCTAAGCTCTTAAGCAACTGAACCCAATAGGCACGTAATTTCTTATTGGCAACAAGGCGCGGCTCTTCAGAATTCAGAATTCAGAGTGGCGGCAGCCGCAAGAACGCTGCTGACTGTGGCTGCAGACTGAGCTCAGCCACAGGTAGCATTTTGGCGAATTCTTTTTATTAGTCAGCTCATAAACATTGACAGCACACTTGCCACACAACTGGCTCACGTGAGAGCAGGCACGAAATGTGAGCTGCCACCAGAAATAGCTGAACACTTGGCGGGAGTTGTGCTGCAAATTTTAATAGCTAAGCAATTGAATTAAATTTGACGAGTTTATTATAATTGTCAGCAGGGAAAAATGAACCACAGCAGGGGGAAAATGAAACATAAGCGTGAGTTATGATGCTGTTGGAGTGATCTTTAAATAAGGTTATGTAGAAGAAGGGATGGCAATTTATAAGGTTTTTAAGTAAGGCAAATGGAGAGTGGTAGAAGAGCCCAAACATATTTCCACAGACATACCAAAGACAAATAGTTAACTCTTTGCAGTAGAATCACAGCAATCCTCCAAATTCAGAAATGGTCAACCAGAGTTTATAGAATAGTAAGCCTCTACTCCATGTGTTATCGTAATCTAGACCTACCAGTGGTCACTGAGTGCTCCATTATAAAGCCGGTAGGTTTGCTATATGTGTGAACGATACATCCCTATTTACAAGGTTCGATTCATGTAATAATAATAATAACGTTTAAGATTGTTTTTAGCTAATAGTTTCTTAATCGAAAATCACAGTAAGTCAACAAGGCCAGAAACACTCTTAAAGTCTCCCTGTCCTACTATATCGTTGAGAATTGTTCGAGTTACTGAACTCGGACTTTCTGCTACGATCATCGCTGCTTTATTGGGTCTTCAGTTTATTTCGAATGGTTTTCCCCATTATAATTACAACGAGCCTCTAAGGCCAGAAACGGTTGCTAACCTGATAGTTGTAATTGTTTCTGATATTGAGCTCCGAAAACTTTCTGATATGATCATCGCTGGTCTACTCGGTCCTGACTGAGCTTATGTGCAATTAATGTCAAAATATTTAAAGGGATGTATTCACAGAAGAGGTTAAAGTACTGATTAACGGATCATCAAGTCATCAAAACAAATCTTTAGTTGTCTGTACATTTTTTGTCGGAAATGTTTCCATTCTTTAGTATGTTATCCTTTTAATCTCTTAATCTCTTAATCACCATATTGCTCCTTTTCGTGAATACCCTTAAGAAACTTTGCTACGTTTCATTCCCCTACAAAATGTGTGCGCATTTCAGACTCAATCTAGCAGACAACTTTACACTGACCTCAACATCCTCCATGCCTAGTTTATAAGAAAAGTCAGGAGTAGTGACTCCTTTTACTACATTGATTCTCAAGGATCCTGTTTAGGTCCTGTCTGATTTTAAATTAAATAAATAAATTCTGAAAATGGTGTATTCACCGAAAAGGGTTAAAGCACTCGTTAACAGTGCAAGAGACGGGAAAAAACTAGTTAAAGGTCTTTTTTGTCAGAAAGCAAACCTTTTCACTTTTACTCTTTTACACATTACTCTTTTTCGTGAATACCCTAAATAAACTTTGCTGCACTTTATTCCCCCACCAAATTGCTGTTGAGTTCAGACTCAACCTTACACTGACATCAAAGTCATCCATGCTCAGTTGACAAAAACAGTAGTATGTGTGGTGAATCCATTCACTTTTGAAGTGTTCACTGACAGTAACATATAAAAAACAATATGAAAAAATAGAAATAAAACAATTCAATTGAAATAAAAGTTAAATAAAAATTGCAGTGCAAGTGTCCGAGCTTCATTTTTGTGATTTCATATGACAACTCCCGGCTGCCCATCACCCTCCACCCTCAATCCACACTCACCACAGAGTCACTTATTGAAATCTCGAACAGGTGTCGATTAGTTTTAAATGGCAACCGACTGAATGGACTTATTTGCATTTCGCACAGTTCGTGTGTGGTTTTTCAAGTGTTTTATCGCTCCGCTCCGTTTTGATCGACGTATTCGGTTCTGCGTTGTTCTGTTGGTAAACAAATTTTTACAGGTGTCCATTCTGTACATATTCAGCATTCCCATAATTGAACTCGATACATTCACACGTGCACTCGATCCGGCCTGTCTCAGTCACAATGGAACAGCTGTCGTCACCGCAGCGCAGAAATGGTGTCTATGCACAAATTCGGAAGTCGTAAAGTTGGGTTAATGGGTTTCACTTAGGTTGACACGACAGGTTAACGACAGCTAATGAGCACTTGGGGCAATTTGCCAGAATTTTATTGGTGACAATGCTCGAAGATGGAATAAATTGAATGCCAGTGGTGCTGTCCACGTGGGCCATACTTGAAGGTATTTTGAAAGATAAGACAGTACAGAATTTACGGTATGTGAAGCTCTTCAGAATAGTTTATGGCGTGTCTGCCACAAGTGGAAAGTAGCTATTCGAGGAATAGTTACAGTTATGCCATGAAAGATGATGGGCTCACTGGTCGCCTTGGACCAGGTAGAAAGAGTCTTGGTGTATAATCATGATATTTGAATGGGGTTGAATTTGAATGCTCTTAGAAAGAGCGCCGAGGATACTCTGGGAAATTAAGTGAAGAAGGGGAAAGATCTGTGAAACTGCTGCTTTATTATGATCGCTTCAAAGAAGTAGAAGTAAGGTATTCTTGGGATATTTATATATAGAAAAAGGATATTGTGGGACAATAAGTTTAGTTACATATATCACATGTTTTTACATTCTCCAAATCCCTTTGCAGGATTCCACTCAGAGGCTCCGAGACTGGAACATTGTAAACAGGGAATAGTCTCACTGACTTTGTATTCTTCCTTCCTTACCTATGAATCTAAGGTTCTTGTATTGTTGACGTCAGAAATCACTCACCCTGAAGGAAGGAAGCTGTCTAAGTAAACTGTAGAAAATTAGTACGAATTCTAGCTGTTCACTGAAACCCTCCTTTAGAACTCTCAGAGTACTCCCTATTCTCTTCTCTCCTTCCTCAGTTCCCCACCTCAGAGTCTGGATTGGTGGAAGGTGGTTTTCTTCGCTCGATTTAAAAACTCATCATCGCTTGAAAGTGCTGCCAATGTCCTTGCTCCCCAGCGGTTGAATGCTTTTCTCATTAAATATCATTAATACTTGCAGCTCCCCTCGCCCTTTTTTTCAGCATGTCACAACTGTCAACGACAAATGTAACAAATGCTCGCACGTAATTCGAACATAACTCCGCACATTTGAAAATTTTACGACTCCAGCACACCCCCGCCAGGAACGCACGTGCACATCCTGCTGCACTTTGCGCACATCCTTGAAGTGAATTTCTCAACTGTCAACGCTGTGCGAAATTGACTTTGACACTTAAGCGTTCTGACTGACTGACGGACGGAGGCACGGACAGAGAAGCAGCCAGTGCGCCATTTTGCAGCTGTCACAGCGCGTTTGTATACAATTGTCAGTGTCAAATGTTTGTATAGGGGGAGGGGTGGGGATCACAGTGCGGCTGTGTGCCAGTCTTTTTTAACCACTTTTATGCAATGTTTTAATTTTTCACCCCCCACTCTCCCGAGTTTGTTGGGGCCTCCTAGTTTTTATGTTCAATTGTCGGAAATAAACATTTTTTCGCTAGCTCTGAACGCGGGTGTTTGTGTCACTTTGATTGATACGAAATATTTAAATTCCTTTTGATGTTCAACACAGTGTTTTTTATTGTTGGTTTATGTATAAACTCCGTTGTTAAATATTTGTTTTCGTTTTCAAACACAATTAAATTGTTAAAATTTTTCGGAGCATGGCGTTGAGTCAATAAAAGTTGAAAATATAAATCCAAATAAAATTGGCTTAATTATAATTTTAAAGTCGACTTCGTGTGAAATCTCATTTATGGGATAATTAAAAATTTCAAAAAAATGTGTTTTTTGGAGTTTTATAAATTGATGTCAATTAATATAATTTTTAACAGATTTTTCCAGAGTGAGGAGAATTCAAAACAAATTAATATAAAAGTGTGAAAAAATCAATAAACGCAGGCTTGTTGGTACCATGGTGGTGGCAGCGGTGGTAGAAGTTGATGACTCTTAAAAAAAATTGTCTATATACTGATATAAATTAGTTTTGCTAATAGTGCGATCACTCTTTTGCGTTATGCTCTTTTCTATTAATGAGTTGTCACTAATAGAAAAGCTTCTTAATAGCATTTCAACATTTTATTATATTGAATTCTGAATGATAAAAATACTATTTCACTTCTGAATAAGTATCTACACAAACCTGGAAATAGTACTGAAGAACTGGAAAGTAATTGAGATGTCTTGTAGAAGAGATTAGAATACAATTAGTTAGTTACTCGATTGGTCACTTGAAGCTTGCTTTCCTTCAACTGAATCAACTGCACTACTCCAGCAGACTCCTGGGGATTTGTTTTCACAATTGATCATTGGAGTTAGTCCACCAACTTAAAGCAAGGAAAAATTATGTCTTCAATGTTTCTAATTATAAATCGTGTCAGACTGGCGCCAATTGCTTTATAACGAATGTGACAACTAACTACAAAAGGAATGAGATCAACAGGAGACTGTAGCCGCACACGCACAGCGGGTGTGAATCAACAACATTAGCAAGAAGAACGAGCACTAAAGCAACAACAACAACGACAACACTAGCCACAACGCAAACAACAGCAACAATAATTAAAAGCAACAACAACAACAACATAAAAGACACACCTTTGCAGACGTGAAATTCAAAGAAAAATTATGATTACGAGCTGAACAACTGAAAACAAAAGCAAAATTCCATACAAAAATCGGTGCCACATGTTTACAGAATGTTTGCTCTGTGCCTCATTTTTGCACTACTTTTTCATTTGAGGAAATCTTGCTACAAGTTCCACATAAATTACGCCTATTTACAAATATTTACGTTTTGCTAAATGTACTCATCGCGGTATTCTAAGAATACACAATATTAAGCTTCATTCATTCAGACTCACAGATACGCTAATACGGTAGACTCCCGATAATGTGAACCAACAACGAATCAACGACTGCTCAGTGAGTCTTAATTGGAGGTGAATATTAAGGAGAGGGAAAATAAATTGCTTTGGATATCAGAATATATATGAAAGAGTGAGTCTTCAATGGGGTTGTTCATAAAAAGGACAAAAGTAAATGAATGTGTGGATATTTCTCATATTTTCAGAAAGAAAAGAAGATCACGGACGTTCAAATGTGGTAGCATAGTAAACAGATCACTCTTAATCCAGGCTCTAAATAATGTTACACTGAGGGAAACCAGTGCATGTGTTTTTAGTCTTAAATTCCATAAAACCTTCTTATTAAATAATTAAGAATTTCATGTTTCCCGGTATAAAAATATGCATCGGATGAATATCCCCATGCTGGGAATATTTCCTTCTCCCTAATACTGATCTGTCGTGATGTTGTCTCTTCTCGTCATAAGGAGGCATCAGTGATGATGCTATCTCGCCGGCACTAATGAACAAACCACTCGTATATTCAGGAACATTTTGAAATGTGGAGTATTACTTCCAACAAGGCAATGCAGCGGAAGTTCAGTTGTGAGTTGAAAGTAGCTAATAGGTATAGACATATGCCAGGGGATATTCCCAAGCGCTGCAAATACTATATCTTTCTCCCTAATGATATCTCGTTGGCACCATCAATCTTCTCATAGAGTAAAGCATACTTTGGAGCGTTGACTGCGAGATTATTTCCAACAACGCAGTGTAACGACAATACAGTTGTGAGTTGCAAGCAGCTACTTCTACTGTGTACATCTCCAATATTCAAAAGTGGACACTGCAGCACTTAGTTTCGATTGTTCACATAATTGAGTACCGACTGTACCTGACCGGCCTCATGTTCCAGCAATTTTATCAAAGACTGCATGTAAGTGGGCGATACACATGCTCGCAAAAGCGGAGGAGCAGCAGGCACAGTATGAAAGCGAGGGTACTCGTAGCTGCGGCCAGTGTGGGAGTCGTTGTCGTCTTGAGCTTAAGTTGCAAATTTTCATATGCAGCTGAATTTAAGATTCTAACGCACAATTTCCGCTCCGGTTGTGCTCAATTCCGAGTGCGTACATAGATGTTGCGTGTGCAGCTAATAAATTTCAATGTTCCGGAGGAAAGGCGTCAACTGCGTTCTAATTGAACTGCTGCTCCGAAGTTTGATGCAATTTTTGCGAATTTCATAACTGAATAGTGAGCAAAATTCAAATTGTGTTCTAATAATGTGTGGCACGTTTGGAGGAGAGGCATAAGTTGTTGTAGGTGGTTGAAGGTGGGAATCATTGACAGAGGTGCCTCATTGTTTACGCAAAACAACTTCATTTTTGAGACTACGAAGTGGCTAAGGTGATGGTATATGTACGAGTATTTCAAGATCCATACTGATCTGGCCGGGTGGGGGGAACAATGATGGTTGGTTGATTGGTTGGTGAAACTAACAGAAAAAACGAGTTACTCATGCCCCAATGAACATAAATTTCTATGAGGAGTGAGGATTATAGTAGAGTGTTATGTTGGTGTGTTTGATGCAGTCTCCGGTGTGGAGGAAATGGGGTATATTGACAGACTTTGCTGTCGGGCTCTGCTGAATGCATGAGAATGATGGTGTCCTTAGTTGCACAATGAACGCAACATTGAGTCGACTACCACCGATGAAAATTTCTCTGAGAATTATCCACAACCAATACCTGAATAATTTCTTCTTAAAATGTTATAACTGAGAGATGACAGGATTTGTCTAGGATCGGTAGAAACGATTGTTTTAGGAAACGATTACTCTAGAGAAACGATTAATATAGGAAACGATTCTTCAGTCATTGGTGATTTTAAATGAATCTAGACTCATTCGCTGAAGTATAGAAACAAACTTAAGTTGCTATTATAGCCACCAGAAAACTGCAAGGAGTAGCATCGAAATTTTCAAATTGAGGCATTCTAAAATCTCTCATTGTTTTCAAGTGCTGAACTTCCTGATATGATTACTCCCCTCTCCATTTCAATTGGGAAAGTTTCATGCAAAATCCGACAAAATAGTTAAGCCTTAAAATGCAAATTCAATTGAGGAGTCGTCTACTCCAATTTGACACAGATACATGAGCCAAGCAATGAAAAAGAATAAGCGCAGTCACCACTCAGCAACGTTCATTAAACATCTCCTCCACACAATATGCAAGCAACAACCCACAATTTCCCGACAAATCCAGTTTGCAAGGCTGAGTTGAGCTCAACTGGCGCCCAAAGCAAACCAAGCAATAAACGAAAAAAAATAAAAGATTTACAAAAGCAGCGACAATATTGGTGCCAGATGCAGTTGCAGCTTAGGCAAAATTGTAGCTGCACGAAAGCAATATTTCCAAGCATTATTAAAGATATTCGTCTCATTAAGCAGCCAAGAATCCCGAGGAGAAGTTCGGTTGGGTTTGCGGGTTGTAATCAGAGTGCCATTCACAAGAAGCCACACAAAGGTCGGGGCGTCCGACGAAAGCAGCTCTAGCAAAGCCTGATGTGGCCTGTGATAATTAGTTCCCTCTATAATTGTTTATTTAGTTGACTCTAAAATGGTTAATTTAGTTCATTCAGGACCTGACCAGGATATTTTGATTAGTATTAATACAATAGGACCGAGGCTTTTATTATGAAGCCTCATTAGAAACTTCTCTATAGTTTCAGAAAACTACCCTCTTAGCCTGTCCGTAGATTAGCAATTGAAGAGGAGAATAGAAAATGTGGTCTTTCATAAGAATTTCATTAAAATTACATTGCAGTGTGGACAGTAGGGTACTCCTACACACAAAAAGAATTTGCGCACAACTGTTGAACTGTCATTCAAATCCAGCTCAGGGCGAAGCGCATGCAAAACGTATTTTAATGCAAGGAGCTCCACGAAGGCGCAAGCTCCACTCACGCAGCGGTTAAGTTTCGACGAGCGACATATGCTAGAGCGCATGCGTGCGTACAATGCCGCCACAACAATGCGTGTAAGTTTCCTTTGCGAGTATTTTCACGGATTAATCTTTTGCGAAATTACAACAACTTAAAATGCATGATTTATGGGTACAAATGTACGCGCATGCGTGGCAGCGTTGTCAGTCCAGTGTTGCCAATTTGCAGCACTTTCTTCCGCATTAATTTCTTCAGAATTTCTCAGCACCGTATCAATTCTTCAGAAACAAAAAGGGAACGACAAATTAAATGCGTGCCTTCAATTTTCTGATTGCTGGCCGTTTGTTTGACAATACTTTCGGGGTACGTGCTGCAATGCGAGCGATTCCATTGATATGCACTGCTCCTGCACTGCTGCGAAGTGGTCGCTGGCTGCCGGGTCTTCGCGGTGCCACTTCATCACTTTGAGCTGCCTTCAACTGTCGTTTTATTAATTTTTTTTTCTTACTAGCTGCTGGTTTCCTTCTTAAACGTGATTTTTTTTTTTGTGAATACAAATTTTGCCATAATTTTTTATTATTTTATTTATTTATATATATGTACTCGTATATATATATTTTTTTTTTGTGAATTTAAATTGGGCTTTGCCTGACGCGGGGCGTATAATAAATCGCACTTCATTCTGGTCTTTATCTCTCTCAGCAGCGTCTGCTTTTATTGCCTGAGCCTCGGCACTACGGCCAGCTCAATGTTTTTGGGTGTGTTTCGGCCTGTTAAATTAAATGATTTGGCAGCGCCCATAGCGGGACGCCCATAGCGGGACGCCCACAGCAGCAGCAGAGACTGCCGATTGCATAGCGAAGCGCAGGAAGAAATTAGTTTCTACATTTTCAACGGATTGGGATACTTTTATAATTTGGATTAACGAACTCGTTAGAGTGTTCTTATGGAAAAGTCAGTGGATGAGACACCGTGATCACTGTGATCAAGTGAGCCTAATCTTATATGAAGGGCCTATTATTATATCAGCAGAAACTAAGATCATGCTCCTGAATTAATGATATATAAACAAAGCGATTTTCAGAATTTATATTCCAACTTCTGGTTACAATTTTCTGGAGCACTATTAACAATTGTTAAGCTTTGCATTCCTAAGTGATGAATAAAGGAAATATCAAACATCATAGAATATTGGAACAGATGCTCAAACCAGGCGTAACACGTAAAGTTAGGTACGAACAAGTGTGGCAGTTCTGCGCGCCTGATGTTGAAGAGATTGAAGTGTGAAGTCTAGAATGGCACCTAATACTCCGAAACAATTTAAGGCGGCATAATCATGACAGTGTGGTTGGGTTCTATGCGAATAAATGAAATTTCCGAAGTGATAACAAATGAGTAACGTGCTGACGGATATCGCAGCATATCATTACTGGAGAGGAGCTTACACCAGTTTTCTTGGGGTGCTTTGTTTGATTCCTGTATACGTGCTGACTTCTGTATAACTCACCATAATGAAGAGAAAAAGGGAATTATTAGCTGCCACCTTAAGTAATTAATTCTGAAAGTTTTGGGGACTCAGTATAAGTCTTTCGACTCCAATAAGAAAAGATTTAGAAAGAAGCATTTAGATGGCATGTTCTAAGGAAGATTTAAACCACAGGCCTCACGAGGCCACAATACCTATGAGACTAAGCAATACTATACCACAAAATCTCCTCTGAGTATACTTCCAGTCTTCAGAAATACTACTCGAAAGGCTGAGGTTTCATCGAAAAGTGTACCCTCCGGGGACACATGCACCCACCTGAACATGCTAACGTCTTTCTGAAACCAGTAGATCCATTGTTGTTCTTATGTCTCGTCTCTAAACCAACCGCCACGGAAGTGCATCTCAGTCTGCTAAATCGCTGGAATTCCAGACCACAAGTGAAAATATGTTGGTTCGTTTTATTTAAATGTTAAACACTTACGAGTAAATCACATGGAATCATTTTTAAGCGATCTTAATTAAAAGTGACAACTCAGACGAGCCGGAGAGAGTGCCGAGAAAAGGCCAACCACACAATGCTGCTTGTTGGGCTGAAGTTGCAAAATTAAAGAATCCAAAAAAATAAATGCACACACTCGAGAAAAACAGAGCAGAAAAATGCGCAATTAAGAGGCGAGACAAAAGCAAGTGAAGTGCTCGTCCGCAACCCACGTCACTATTCTGACTGTCCACATTGCAACTATTGCCAATATTGGCAGCAGTTTTCAGCCCGGCTTGGATGAGCACGACTCACACACTAAGCAGATTGGGCGATTGGCGTCTGTGTTGTGCTGCAGGCAGACATTGACTAATGTTGGAAGTCACAGCAGCGAAGGTTGAGCGCTTAAAATATGGGTTAACACATAAAAATGTAGATGGAAGAAGTTGGGGTGCTCTTGTGCTGCCAATAACGAAATGACGTCAGAACACACAGGCTGTTGCACTGGCCTGCTACACTGGCCCGCTGCAAATTGAGCAGAGTGAGTCAAAATTCAGCTGAAAAGTGAACTTTAATCGCACTGCGGAACTATTCAAGTAGCGGGCTATAATTCAGGCTTTCAGCCGCTCACAGCCACCGACAACCTAATGAGCCATTCTAAGCCGCTAATGCGAGGCTATCACTCACGAGACGACGCTCAGCGAAAGGCTGACTTCAGCCATTGACATGCTTACAAGTATTTTGCGCAAACAGAGCCTCAGCCAAAGTGGTGCGGCAGCGTTGGCAGCAGCGGCAGCGTTGGCAGCAGCGGCAGCGTCAGCAAATCAAGCGCTTCAGCTGCGTCTAACTGTCAACTAATAACGGGCAATTAATATGGCATATTGCCATTAAACGCTTTGGCAGCAAGCGGCATGAGGC
Source organism: Clusia tigrina (assembly GCA_920105625.2). NCBI lineage: Eukaryota > Metazoa > Arthropoda > Insecta > Diptera > Clusiidae > Clusia > Clusia tigrina. Next base: position 64,065,857 of record OV050033.1, on the reverse strand, counting down.
AGGCAGCAGTCGCGCTGTGCTTTTAACCAAACTTAACGCTACATTAATTTTAATATCATTTCATTTCCAGCTAAGGCATTACTTATGAGCTTACAGCGAGAAAAGTTGTAGTGACAGTAGTGGTGGCGACGGCAGTGTTGGTGGCGGCAACAGTGGCGGCGGCTGTGGCAGCTAAAACAAACCGCTTTTGTATTTAGGAGCAGTTGGTTGGCATGTAAGCGAAAGCGGGGAAAATTTCGGATAACTGTGCTGATGATAAGGAAAGCGTTAAAGCTCCAACCACTGACAAGCGGACAATTTTTAGTGTAGATCTGTCCAAAGCAGCCACGTTGAGTCATCAACGCTGAAAGATGGTTCTTTAAGGGAATGAGAATGTTTATGGCTGTTACATTTTCCAACTATGCGTCAACTAATGGACAATTTTACAAGTGTCAAACCTTTATAAAATTAAAGAGCTCTTCAGATGACATTCAAAAGTGGCCACAGTGAAGAACGTGATCAAACTTTACATGAGTCAGAAAGAAGTGTTATTAAGAGGACTATGTGAGCCATCACAATTTGTTATGAAAAGGTCATAAGCAATGCTAGGTGGATTCATAGAGTAGTGCAGTTGTAATTTGCTGATAGGTTTGAAAGAGATTCCTTAGAAAGCCAGTGATGTTCTCAAATCGAGAGAATCGGCCACTAAAAACGAATATAAATTTAAGGCTTGGATAGCCTGCTCTGATTATATGAACAATTGGAATATAATCCTATGTATGACAGACTCATTTACTCTCGAATTTCAGAGGCAGATACTTTCAGATGCAACCCCCTCTTCATATAGCCCTAGAGCTGATAACGCCGCTACTATGAATGTAGCTTTAAATATGTTTAATCGTGCGACTTTCTGACCTACAAAACTGCAAGGTACATTAACCTGAAGGCTTCTGGAAACTGTATCAAAACATCGTCTTGCAAATAGCTAAACCATGCTTCTGTAATTTATTAGAGCTTCAATTTATGGCACCACTAATTTGCATATTTTTTTATTCAAGTTTGATCATTTCATTTGCGATCGTTCGTTCAGCTTAATCAGGAAAAAAATTATGGAATAATTGTATACTATACATCAAGACAGTTGAAAGCACCACAAGTATTTGAATTGGAGATTGTTTAAGGAGCAGAAATTAGGGTCATAAACGCATTCAGCGTCACGCTAATGTTCATGTTACTTATTTGAGTAGAATCGATTTAATCAAACAGCCGTTGGCCAAATTGTGGGCTGAGAATAAAAGTAAAGAAACTGGTCTGTAGAACAAAACCACCGCCGACTCAACATTAGCTTCATTTAATCTACCACTTCATATCATATCATATCATATCAGTTGCCATGCATCTCAATTTATGGCCACCAATATTTCCAGTTGGTCAATAAAACAATTTTCTTAACTGATTAAAACGCTGAAATACTCGTATCACTGAATTAATAGGAAATAAACAGCAGAAGCTAGTAAGAGAACGCGCCGAGTGTGGGCCGAGAGGGAGGTGAGGGAGGTTGTACGAGGAACTGCGCACGAGTATAATAAAAAGGAAGATCAATGATAGTGGAAAAATTAGAACACAGTAATTAAGAGTCAGTCTGGACAATCTTCCAACGCATTCTTCTACAATTTCAGAGAGTCTCTGCTCAATTTGTAGGAAACGGTGACTCCAAGCTGCCCTCACCGGTTGCTGCAAATTGAGCGCGGGCACTCTGACCATTTGAAGTCTTGTGACCACTCGGTGCAATGCGTTTAATCTACCCAGTCTAATTGCTGAATTGCTGGGTTGTGTGATTCCCAGAGTAAAATTCAGATTCATCGTAAAACTTTTTTTTTGGCATAATTGTCAGAGTAGAGTCCGTTTCCAAGAAGAGAAATCCATATAGAAATCATATATTAAAATAACTATATTGCGAATCGTTGTCTTCATTATTTGGACGCACCTAGAACTGCCACTAGAAGACAAACTGAACATATTTTGTGACTTCCTAGACGCACAAAATTTCCATGCAAAACACTCCAACATTGCCTTCTTCAGCTGTGGCAAATGTATGGAACACTCTGATGTGGCAAATGTATTTAACACTCTTCTGTCTTTGCAGCAGAGCGGCAGCTAATTAGAATTTATTTTTGTACAATTGTGAGTTAGCGAAACTGTGTCAATTGTGGGCCCATGCCAAACCAGCCTAAGCCTTGTGTCACACTTCCAGACAGCAACTTTATGTTTATATTACTCATAGTAGAAAAAATACCAGGAAGGTTTGCAATATCTTATAATAAAGAAAGCTAAGCACTGTAATAGACAGTAGATGCCTGTGAAGATTCCACGATTCCTCTTCACTTCTCTCAGGTATAAGTATCTCCCTTATAATTGATATGCCCGATAAGGTTAGAGCTCACTGACGCACTTACTGGCTCATTGCCACTTGAACCTACGATGCAATTTCGCACTCTTGCTTTTTATCTTTAATTCTGTTTGAAGGACTTTCTGCTTAGCATGAACAACTTGAGATTACATTTACTGTATAAAACAGTATTCCGCTTACCTTTCTTTACACTACAATATGCGGAAGCCTTCTAGTCGTTTTTCTTAACAACACTATGAGTATTTCCACGCCCATATTTAGGCATGTGTAGATCGAACTATTTTCTAGAAAAATTTCGAGGAGGATCATAGAAACTGTGACTAGTAAAATCCTTCAAAATAAGCACACATGAGCATTTTCCCGCGTTTCGCTACAGATAACCTCATAAACCCAGAAATCACAACAACCTGATGAGTTTTATTGGTGAGTCTCTCACAGGGCGAAATGGACAGAAAAAGCGTGAAACGGATACTCTTTCTAATTTTTCTTTGTCAAAGCAAAATATTGTCCTTTTTTCACTTCTTATTTAATTACCCAAGAAGTAGGAAATTCACCTTAATTTAGAACACCGTTGCTGAACATTTAGCAACTAGAGAGAAGCAGTAGCAGCATTTTCTAAACGAGTCTTCGAACCCTATTTGCTGTAGCCTAATGTGACAGCCGCCTTAGCCCGAACAGCAGGTACGTTGGTAATTCTCTATGCTCTTTATTACACGTACTTATTATGCTCATAGTCTGCGATGCAATCAGGTATTGGATATATTATTGAAACCTATGCAAATACTTGCTGCACAATTATGCCTGACATATATATACTCATTAGGGCATGGAACTGCCTTGATTGGGTAAAGCGAAAGTAGCATAGTAAATTTAGAAGGTTGTGTGCTGAAATAACTTGTAGAACAGCATAAGAACAGACGTCAGTGGCTGCCATAAAGCCAAACAAGTAATACTAATTGGATTGTGGCTACAAATTATCACACACTTCCAGATAAACCCTACATAGATCAAAGATTAGAGGCTGAAAAAGTATACTGTGATATTGTAATGAACTGAGAAGTAGTGCAGACATTGTGGAGAGGACTTCTGATTGTTTCTTAATATTCTGTATTATTTTGGAACACTATTTTATGACCTTTTTCTTAGAACGAGTTCTTAAGGAATTTTGAGGTTTTTATGATAAGTTTTCTTAGTTCTTTAGGATTATTGCCGAGTGTCCAAAGTTAATGTCTTTAATGAGTTGTTATTTCCTGGTATTTCCCAACACCCATTGTTCTATAGAATAGAAGTGGGGTAGGCCGGAGAACCGCCGAAGAAGGAAGTATCCGAGCTCTCAGCCATTGATGCCCATTGTACTACTCTTCATTATTGGGTATTTTGGATCATTTCGTTCAAAGTAATTGCAATAATGGGGACGGCAGATTGATCTATTGGATATATTATTGAAACCTATGCAAATACTTGCTGCACAATTATGCCTGACATATATATACTCATTAGGGCATGGAACTGCCTTGATTGGGTAAAGCGAAAGTAGCATAGTAAATTTAGAAGGTTGTGTGCTGAAATAACTTGTAGAACAGCATAAGATCAGACGTCAGTGGCTGCCATAAAGCCAAACAAGTAATACTAATTGGATTGTGGCTACAAATTATCACACACTTCCAGATAAACCCTACATAGATCAAAGATTAGAGGCTGAAAAAGTATACTGTGATATTGTAATGAACTGAGAAGTAGTGCAGAAATTGCGGAGAGGACTTCTGATTGTTTCTTAATATTCTGTATTATTTTGGAACACTATTTTATGACCTTTTTCTCAGAACGAGTTCTTAAGGAATTTTGAGGTTTTTATGATAAGTTTTCTTAGTTCTTTAGGATTATTGCCGAGTGTCCAAAGTTAATGTCTTTAATGAGTTGTTATTTCCTGGTATTTCCCAATACCCATTGTTCTATAGAATAGAAGTGGGGTAGGCCGGAGAACCGCCTAAGAAGGAAGTATCCGAGCTCTCAGCCATTGATTCCCATTGTACTACTCTTCATTATTGGGTATTTTGGATCATTTCGTTCAAAGTAATTGCAATAATGGGGACGGCAGATTGATCTTGATATCTAAATTCTCAAGAAGATGATCTCTCGATTCCTGAATACATATCAGCAAAATAGTTGCTATGTATATACTTCCGGTCGCAACCCGATAGCTGGTTGTCTTCACAAATTCTGTGATTAGGCCGCATAAGTAAATAAGTACTTTAAGGAATCGGGAAAGCACAGAGAAAGGGAGGAGGTTTGAAGTTTCTGTCTTTACAGTTAGTTATTAGTTCATAAAGAATATTGAAGTAGTTAATTCGATCCCATTGCACAAAAGTCCTTAAAAATTGTGTACAATTTCCCACTAACACACTTCAATTTAAATTGCTAAGAATGAGAATTCCACTCACTTCAGTTAATACTTCCTTTTCAGCCGTAATTTGAAGTGTGGCAACTCTGGTACTCAAGTTGCTCACACAATTTCGAGTAGGTCTATTGACATTAACCCTTTGCCTCCCCAGCAGTTGCAATATTTGCAAATATTTGGCTGTAAACTACTGCATGAAAACCGCAGAGATCAATATGCGGTATGTCGGTTGTGCTACGGAACAATGGCGATGACGAACACGACGGTGAACATGATGATGGAGATGATGATGATGCACCAGCTACACACCCACACCAGCGTAAACTCCTACGCACACACACATAGGGGCAATGCACACAATGCATAACTTCAGGCATAAATGTTAACATGACAAATAAATTGGTTGGTTCACTGGGGCTCAACTAAATTGTTGCGAATTCGTGCATTAATGGCTGCCGGTGCGGCACTCGGCACTCGGCACACGTCTCCCGCCGCACATAATGCAGTTAAATAGTTGCTGGCCAATTTACACAGGACCACAGGGCTACTTGGTGTGTTAACGTGTTAGTTGTGCAGCCGTGGGCCAAAGCAGCTGCGTGTGAGTGTGGTCAGGTGAGCGAGCAGGACAATTGTTAATTGAATTCGCTTGGCCGATGCTCGAGTGGCCCCCAATGCAATTGCGAACAACTTGAACTATTTCACACTGGTGTTTTGAGATTGATTGAAATTGCTGTGGAGTGGAGCGCCAAATTGGCATGGAAAATTTCCAAATTTCTCTGCAGTAAAGCGGAGCAGCCACGGCTTTCACACGCATAGCGAAATGGTCCTGTCAACCGTTGAATTTGTATTTAAGTTTGCCTGCCACAGTCGTTTCGAGAAATTGCAGCAATCCATCAAAGTTTCTCGATTCAAATGTGTTTGAACTCCTTCGGATTGAGACGTGCCCAGCAGCCACGCATGTGAGAACCGGTTGAAACATGCTGCGGCGTGAGTCACATGATTCATTCATATTTAGTCTCCGTTCTGCGCTTTTGAAAATAACCGCCTGCGGCCAGACAAAAGGTCTTAAATACCATTTTCCTTCTGTTCTTTTTTTCAATTTATATTTTTTTTTTGGAATTGTGTACTTTGAAATACGTTCGCCTGAGAAATACACATCAAGGTCACTTTGAGCTCAGTTGGCAACGATGCCGCAACCGCAACAAGCCAATGAAGTTGTACCTTCCACTGAAGCAACTCCAAAAAAGTGTTCGTTTCGCGGTTAAAGCTGTGTCCACACTTGCAGAAGGGTATTCAAAGTTTACCTAACTCAGAACGCTCTTTTAATTAATAATACTTCTGAAAGGCTTTAATTGGCTGATGGGCAATCTTCTAATAAACACCTTCTTAATTGTTCGAAAAACAGAAGTTAAATAATGAAAATATTAAATTAAAAAAATCAATACATGGTTCAAGAATTGACTCCGAATTGGTTTTATTCAAGAACTCTTGAACGCTAAAATATTGTTATTATACCCTTACATTCTAATTAATTATGTCTGTAAGGGCTGGGAGAAATGACTACTAGAAACTAACGCCTTCGACCTGAAGACAATACGATTTTGAAAACATATTGCAGACCATACCCTGGACAGGATTTGATCTCGCGATCCCACGAGTGTGAGTCTTGCATGCGTACAACTGACCACAGAGGCTGGCGGTCGCCCAAATACTTGATGGTATCAAGCAGAGCTTAATTTCCCTAATCACATCTATAAAAAACAAAAAGTCGCGGTCAACTTTTCAACTATGTACAAGAAGGTCCTCAGTCTAAAGCCCAAAACGAAAAAATTCAAACTCTATCCCGAAATGAAACCTTTCTTTTAACAACCTAGAAGCACTTTCAGTCACTGCAGACGGGGTGCTTTAAGGAAAGAAAATATGCCTAAATCGGTTTAAGTTGAATGCGGTGTGAACAAGGCTTAAATTTACCTCAACCGCCAACTGCTCTGGAAACTGTTTGAACAACATGTTGCATTGTTATGGGAATAAAGTTTGGGAGACGAAAAAACAAAGCCCAGCCCAGGCACAATACGCAAAATTCAAATTAAATTGTGAAAACAAAAAAAAAAAAACAGTTGAGAAATATTGTTTATTTATATGGTATTGAATTGTGTTTTGGGTTTTGGGCCACACAAACTGCAAACTGAGACCCTTTGTCTGAAACAGACCGGGCCACAAAAAAGCAAAAAAGGGGCACGGGAAAGGTTGTAAAATCCAGCAACAACAACCATGGAGGCAGCTAGCGGTGGCGGCGGTCAGTTGTGTTAATTGACTTAAGCCAATAAAAAAGGTGTCGTGTAAACAACGGCACGAACGGGACGCAGAGTGCGAAAAACTGGCGTCGCTGGTGGTTGCGGAAATGGGCGCGCTCTGAAAATATGTGAAATATTGATTTGTGCGGTTTTCAGCGGAAATTGCGAGCTTAACGGTTAAAATAAACAATAAAAAGTTAACAAAACAAAACGAAATTACAACAAAACATTTAAAAACAACAAACAAGACAGCTGCTGAGTGGAGTTGCAGACAATTCGGTGAAGGCAGCAAGCTAATGCGGTGGCATTGAGTGGCAAGGTACCAATTAAATCGGACCCTCCCTGAATTCACGCGTTCAATGTAAGCAAACCGCAACTCTTGCCGCCAATAGACCGATTGTGAAAAGTGTCAGGAGTGATGGAACGATGGTGAGATTCTTTGCTGAAGGTCGACATCTCGGTATCTCGGTATGGGCAACCAGAGGCAGTTGAACGTATGATTTTGAGGAAGCGCATAGAAAGATCAAAGGAAACTTGGGCCTCTTTCTGACAGCGACTGAGGAGATGAATGACAGGAGCGCTATCGTAGTTAATTGGGGTTACGAATAAGCGCGGGGAATCTATGTGCTCTGTGAGGGAGAATATCATAAGTTCCAGAACGATGGTATTCACATTGTTGATGGAGATTAAGCTTGCGTTTGGGATATTGCTAATGTTTTGGTTATCGCCAATGTTGTGGGGAGCACTAAAGTTGCGGATATCACCAATGTTGTGGGTAATGCTAAAGTTTCAGATATCGCCAATGTTTTAGGTAACGCTAAAGTTGCGGATATCACTGATGTCGCCAAGATATCAGGTACACATCTAGGGAGCTATTTTGAGACTTGGAAACCCCTCCTAAGTCAAACGAAAAAATTACTTTGTACTTTGAACGAAATAAACAACAATCTGATAATAAATGAAGACATCGATTACCCCTCTGAAACTGATCAGAGGGTTCGTCCCTGCAAGTTTATGTAATCTACCCACAATTGCAGGAAACTATTTCTATAAATATATCACCAGACTACAAGAGGAATCTTCAAGAAAGTCCCAGAAATAGGAAAAACCCAGGAGTCAGGTCATCATTAGAGAGGTGAATGATAAAGTGGAATACATTTTGGAAGCAAATAAAAGTGATCGCTAAGACCTGCATTCCGTGAGTTCCCTCTGGGATGGTTATATATCACTGTTCTAAAATAAAATAGTTTAGTTTTTAAGTGAACATCTCTCCATCTATGCATATATATCGTTTGAGATGAATTATTACGAAGCAACATTATACACATTTAGCATCATAAACTTATGATTGACTTCTTCCACACTACATTTGCCTACTTATAGGAATTGCTCCCTACATCAATTCTGATAAATCCTCAATTCAACTGTCAATTACAGATTTACGATAAACTTTCATATACTCACTCAGGGATAAAATTTATTCAGTTTGGCATAACAAAGAAGCAGACCAAGAATCTCATGCCTCCCAAGTACGAGCACAATAGGTCAAACCCACAGAAGCGCCATGCTCCTCGTACAATTGACAGCTGCCACATAAAATACCAAATCATACAGACAATGAAATCGACAACAAAACCCCGAGCATTGCCAAGTTAATAAACAAAACATGACCGAATGGGAGAGAAATAGGGACTGAATAAAAAGTGAAAAGGGTAAACAAATTATGCAATTATGCTATAATCAAGAGGAAAAATAGAAAAATGGACAAGAAGAATAAACATGTTTATGTTAATTGAACAAACTCGCATGCCAAACACAAACAAAGAAATCAACAAACCGACCGTATCTAAATGACAAAGTCATAATTGTCGAACAAGGCGGAACAGCAGGGAGGGGAAGGTAACAATGGCATTATAATAATAATATTTGTCAATGCGAGAATAGTAGGTAAAGAAATGCGGTAGGTTTGCGAGGAAAATTCAAAGAAAAACGATATAAAAAAAGACGAAAGAAAACAAAACAAGCCGGGAAATGGAATAATCATTTGGTAATATTAGGAAGAGAAGGAATAAAATAAAAACCAAACAACAAAAGAGTGAAGAGATAAAGCAGATAATACGAAATGAATAAACAGCGGCGGCATATAATAATAAAGCTTGTAATGAATGAAGCGCAAGGACTAAATTGGTAGAGAGCGACAGTCGACGCAGGACGAAACATGACACACCAGCTCAGGTTGACAGACGATGACATGCGTGTTAAAGAATTATGTTTTCCTCTTTTTTATGGGGTGTGTTCCTCGTGTGCGTGTGTGGTTGTTACTTCAATGCCATTTAGTGTGAGTTGTGCTTGGCCGCAACTGACTTTTGGGCACATTTCACAATTATGCTGATTGGGTTCATTTAAGGGACTCTGTTTTTCCGGGCTGCGTGTGTGCCAGTGCCGTTCGGAGTGGTAATTATTGTTGACATTTATGATGCGTTTCTCGCGTTATTTATCTGTTTGTGGAGGCACATTCAAAAGCAATTGATAAGCATCTTATTTGTCTGTTTGAGTCCTCTTCCAGGTAATTTATGGGCGTGGATGTGTCAGCTGACTAGTGAGTACAGCAGATTGTGAATGTCAATGACAGATTTGATTTAGGAAAATTATATTTCCAGAAAATTGAGCATATGAAAATAATAATAACGAAGAGAATGATGAAAATTCATCATACAAATGAATATACAAATACAACTAACTCAGAATATTAAAAGTAATTCTGATAATAAACATAAAAATTGATGTAGGAATAATGATCGTAATGAAAATAATAATAAAATAGAATGAAAATAAAATAACAAAGACATGTTGGAACAAAATTATTATTCATAAAACAAAAGTTATATGGTTAAGCAAAAAATATTAATTAAATAATACAAGGATAATTCAAGTTAGATGAAAATTGCTGTTAAGATATTTAAATAAAATATAACAAACAAACAAACAAAATAAAAGAATATAATTTAAAAAATAGGATAATATAATAATAAAATGAATTAAATTATAAAATAATAACTATTATTGGCAAAAAAAAATATTTCAAAAAAATTCACTATAATGAAAATAAAGACTAAAAATTATTTAATACACAAAAAATAATTTAAATATATATAAGAATATTATTTAAAATAAAAATATAAGAATCAAGGACAAAATAATATTAAAAAAATTGAAAAAATAATTTGATGAAATTGAAGAAAATAATTTGAAATAAGTGGCAAATATAATCAAAAAATAATAATAAATATACATAATTTTAAAAAAATGAAATATATTTTAATAAATAGAATAATCAGTGAACAAATTAATTATTAAAAAAATATTTTAAAAATATAGAACACTTATTGAAAATAATAAGAAAATATAATTAAAAAAATTGTTAATATCAAAAATAATTTTAAAAAAATAGAAAATATATCTTATAATAATAGGAAAATATAATAAAAAAATAGTTATAAATGAAAATAATTTAAAAAATTTGCAAAGAAGATTATTAAGAAGAAGAAGAATACAATTTAAAATATGATAGGAAAATATAATAAAAAAATAATAATTATTAACAAACAAGTTTTAAGGAAACATAAAAATATAACAACAACCAAAAAATATATATCAAAAGAAAATTTTAAAAAATATAAAAATATATTAAAAAAGTAAAAAATGAAATAAAAATAATTCATGCAAAAAATTTAAATATTATCTTATGAAATCAACTAATAATTCGCACAATGATGCAGAATTATAATATATAAATTTCATTGTTAAAGTTAGGATTTGAATACAATTATATATTTCTTGTAGAATATACAATAAAAAACTGAAGTGAAAAAAAATAAATAGAAAAATATAATTTAAAATAATAGGAAAATATAATTAAAAAATATCAGATTATCATTTAAAGTTGTAAGAAAGTATATAAAAAATAATAATAATAATAAAACAATTAGTATATGAAAATAAGGACGAAAAATTATATTATACACAAAAAATAGTACTGATCAAAACTACCGAAGCATCAAAAATTACCTTTACAATTAACCCGAATTCCAGGTTATTTTTAATCTACTTGGCCCATATTTCGAGGGTATTGAGGCACACTCCACATTGGAGCTACTAATGCCACTCACAAATCGAACAATCGCTGAGCACTTAGCTACGAGTACACCACTTGAGCCTCAGCAGCCCTCCACTTGAGCCTCAGCAGCCTTCCACTTGAGCCAAATTTCAGAGAACGCTTTGAGTGATAACGAAATATGCAAATTTATGGGGAAGATTTTTGAGTTATTACTTGAAAAATATGCTGGCACGGAAGGGAAGCCCAGCAGTTAATAAGTCGGGGGCACTACAAATGTTTCCACTGACCACACAAATTAAGTTCTCCTCGTGAACTCATCACTGGGAATTGCTCAATAAACGATTTGCATTCTTGGGTTAATTATAATTTTTTGTTGCTATGTATGTATTTCACAATTGATCAGGCGAACTTTTTTTGCTCAAAAATTGGCCTTGGCTCTAAAATTGGTTAATTAAACTTTAAAATTTGTACTTTTCAATTTACTTGTGATACTATTCACACAATTTTTTTTAAATTTTTTAACGATTTGAAGTCGAATTTTTTTGCTGGTTTGCTCGAATTGTTTTAATTAGTAAACGTATAAAATTGTTTGAACTGAATTCGCCACCACAAAATCTGCCGCTGAACTTGCGCAACACGACACAAAACAACACTGACGAAGAAACACTCAGTACTCAACAGTTGGTTGCCTACTGAACTGAAATGTAACGTGCATGTTCTTTTTCACAAACTTCACAGACGTTGGAGTTGCTATTGTTGTTGGTTTAGCTGTTGTTTTTGTCGTTGTTGTTGTTGTTGTTCTCGCTGATGTTCGTTAACGATCGTCTTTTGTTTGATTTCACTGCGACTCGTCCGCATATGGTTTGTTGTTGTTATTTTCTTATTGGGCAGAATGGCGTTTGCTGTTTTTGTTGTTTTGGTTAACAACATATGATTGCGGCTTGCATTGTTGTTGTTGCTGTATCAGAAATGTAAACAAACACAGCCTAGCATCAATTCTGAACCGTGCGTGTTGTTGCATCGGACCATATGTTCACATGGAAATCTAGAAATACTCGTATGTTGCTGTAGCTGCCTTGAAAATGTTCCCGGAGCTGATTTGAAAATGTTGCTGATTGCTAATGTGGCTTTGTAAACATTCTGTTTATATGCAAATGAGGGCAATCAGAAAAAGTAGGCAAGATCAGAATGGAGATAAAATTAAGAATAAGAATATATAAATAAATAAACCATATCTCCACATGGAAATCTAGAAATACTGAAATACTCGTATGTTCCTGGAGTTGTCTTGAAAATATTTCTTAATTGCATGTGGGGCTCTGTAAACATTTTGTTAACAGGGGAATATTAGGGTAGGGGGAGTCAAACAAAAAATTAGCTAAGAAGCGAATGGAGATAAAATCAAGAGCAGCGAGGAATAAGTAGATAAGTAAAATGTCAATTGACAAAGGATTAATCGGTTTTCTTTTTGGTGAAGAATCTGAACCCTTACAAAATCTCTTTCTGCATAACCAAAACTCAAAGGATACAGAAAATTTTAATCCTTTATGTATAGCAATCAAAATTTATTGACAAATTCTGATAATTTTTGTTCACTTGTCTTTATGTATACAATTTTGTATGCAATCAAAAATAATTGACAAATTGTGACTAAATTTTTGTCACTTGCCAAAAAGTGTTGTCTTATTGCTGAAGTACTTTACTGGCTCTCGTTTTTCTCACTGTGTTGAATCTTCAGTACGATTTTCAAATAGAGCTTCAAGGGGTGTAGAAATTCAGCCCATTGGAAGGAATAGGAAAACATTAACTTTCAAATAATATAAAATATAAAGTCGTTGAATATTCACAATTTATATAAACTAAATAGATATCTTCATAAATAGTTTAACTTATATGCAAATTGTGTCATTGTGAGTGTATATTTGTTCTCACTATTTTCATCGCAACATGTTGCTAATTCTTCATCCCACTGGCAACATGTTGCCGATCACATTAAAACGAATATTCTCACGCTGTTAATTGATTGTGCCATTTAAAACATCATGCATGCATATTCATTAAATAAACAAAACCAAGAAAAAGCAAATTCAACTACTCGAAACATACACATTGTATAGGGAGCTCAACGAGCTGATCAGTCTCTGAGCTGAGCAGCCGATAGCACACTGCAGTGAGTAAACAAACTTTAGATGGAATTTTTAATCAGTCATCCTCAGCCGGTTCAAGTAGATCCAGCCATATGCACGGCTTGCCATGGATTCAATAAATAATTCTCAATATTTCTTTTGGAAATATGAATTTTTAGTAGATGTTCACTTTCATATCAAGGCCAGCGGCGCAGGATGATGTGTCAGGGACAGGCAGCTCAGTGCAGTCCATAAATTTCGATTCATTCATTAACTTGCGCGCGATTTGTTTATGCAACAATTTTTTAGTTGTTTGTTGTTTTTGCGCTCATTTAAAAATGTTATGATGACGGCAGAGGCGCACACAAAAGACCTGCCTGCACCTCGCCCACCCTCATACAGCCCAGGGACGAAAAACAAAACTGAAAACAGCTTTTAATAAATTTTAATTGCAAAAACGTGCAGATCGATACGATCGAGCACTGTGCGGCGCTTATGCAGCCAGTCAGTCAGCGTCAGTGCAACAATTCCGTTTTGCCTTCCCGTTTAAAGTGGTTCAGTTTTAGTGTCCTTGTTGCAAATTGAATGTCTGGAACCAAATCAAATTAAAATGTGTGCTTTTGTTGAGGAGAAATATTCGATCAGTAATAGGCATTAATGCAAACCAAACGCCTCCAACCACCCACTTCAAACATCACTCCGGCCCAGTCACAGGCGAAACCCCAAACAATAAATTCAATAAATATGCATAATAAATGAACGGTAATGAACCTCCTAAATGCAAACGAAAGAGAAACGAAATGGAAAAATAAATGACGCTCGTAGGCTTTCGAATTTGGTGCAGCGATAAGATCGCGTCTCTTGTTGCGGGCAAAACATGAAACGGCCCAATTTGGCGGCGCGCATGCCGCAGAAAAATTGTGGCAAATGTGCCCGAACGCAAATGGCACACAAATTACAGCGACTGACAATGTTTACAAGAATTCGGCCCCCTACCATGATGTGAAGCGGCTTATGGCATATTGAGATGATGCCGATGGTGTTGGAGTTGATGAACTGTCCCAATAGAATCTTCAAGATATCTTGTCTAGCATATTGTTCACCTAGGGAAGGGTTTAGTTATATTCTTATCAGACATCACTGCTATTATTTATCAATTAACATCCTAAGGAACTAAAAGAATAGCATATAAAAGACAGTCGCCATCAGCAGGTTAGCTGTAAGTTATCTATTCTGCCAAATCTGAGCTGAGGTATATTTCTAACTTTCCTTTTTGCTATCCTTTTTTCCATACATCTTTTTTGCATACTTCTTTCTATCTTAAATTCTCTTTTAATTTCTGTCATTATTCGAATCTCTAAATTTTTTCTAGCCTTATTTCTGTAAATCTTCCTATCCGCCTATTTTCATTAGCCTAGAATCAAGCTACCTATTCTGCCAAACCTGAGCTGAGGTAGACTTCACACTACCCTCTTTCTTATCATTTATTGAAGCACATCCTTTTATCTTAAATTCTCTTTTGGGATCTTCCATTATTATTATTATTTATCTTTCCATCTCCTCTTTGTCTTTCTTCCTATTCTTCCTTCTATATTTATTTCCATCCTTCATTTTATCCTTATCCTCTTGCTATTATTTTCATCTTTCCTTCCATACTTCTTTCTATATTTATTCATAGACATTTTTATACACATCCTTCGATACCTGGAAGGTTTTCAAACTTCTTTCTATACTTTTTTTAACACTTATTTCTATAATTCTTTCTATACTTTTGTCTATACTTTTTTGTACGAGTATACTTCTTAATATACTTCCTTGTATACTCTTTTCCATACTCATTTCTATACTTCTTTTTATCATTATTGGTGTCAGTCTCAGTATTCTTCTTCTATTTTTCCTTCTATAATTATTTTCATCTTTCATGATATTCTTGTGGCTATTATTTCTATCATTCTTTCTATATTTATTTTAATGTTTCTTTTAATACTGATTTCTTTAATTATTTCCTTGCTTCTTTCCATACTTCTTTCCATACACCTTTCGACACTTCTCTCTACACTTATTTCTATACTTCTTTCTATCAGTATTTATATCATTATTCCTACCCTTCTCCTCTACTTCTCTATTTATTTCCCTCCTTCATGCTATTCTTCTGCGTGCTAGTTCTATATTTCCTTCCATACTTCTTTCCATATATCTTTCTATACTTCTTTCTATACTTCTTTCTATACTTCTTTACATAGTTCTTTCTCTTCTTATTTTATTCCTTACTTCTGGGAATCTCCAATTTAGTGGCTTAATTCGTAACTTTTCACTTTGATTTTACAACTGGAAATTTGTCTCTAGTGGGATAAAATAATGTAGTACCGCAATATGTCGGCTAGGCCCGATGACAATGCCTCGTGTTGTACACTAATTTTGATACTTTATTTGGTTGATCGTGATGTTCCAATAAAAGAGATTAGATTTTCAAGATAATTGTCAAGAAAAAACTTGCCGCAGGGCAAAGGAGCAAGCATTGCCTTGCGGTCTTGTTTGAAAGGTTTATGTAAAGACATATTAGAAATATTTTTCATTTAAGTCAACAATTTTTTACGTTATCTCACATCAGCTTTAAGCGTTCGTATTTGGAACTATCAACAATTGGAATACTTTCATCTTGGGAAAGACAAATATACGAGCAAAGATATTGACAATAATTTGAAGAAATCAAAAGAAGGAAAGATAAGAAGAATCTGCAACAAGGAACAAGGAATATGCAATAATGTGATGATATGCCAAACAACGCTTAAAAAAGATGGGATCTGAAGTAAGAGTTTAATAACCAACAAACTAAATATAGAAGAGAGGGAAGATAGAGTTTCCGATAGGATAATGAAGAGAAGTGGCGAAACAAAGACCACTCAGTATATGATCAACTAATTATTTTCAGATATATTCATATGGCTGGATAGCGATGTGAGCAGAAGTGGATATGGTTTCGAGTATACTGGAACCTTTTCCTGGACACAAACGAAACAGTATTTCTTACTGCTCATAATATAGACTATGGTTGAATGGAACTTCACAGGCGGAAGACCACGACTTCTTAGATTAATTGGAGGGATCACGAATATATTTATTTTAATAGCTTTAGTATCAAATAAGGAAATTATTCTACAGTGTCAGTAGTTTAGAGTAGACAAATTTGCACTGTCCTTTTTGCTCTGTAGTCGCCTTCCACTCCTCATGGATCAATCAACTACGCTTCACATTTGATTATTAACTTTTCCAGCATAATTAAATTTAAACTCATTATTAACAAAGGCAATAAAAAAGAGAAAATAAAAATAAAATTACTTTTAATGATAAAGTCAGTAAACAATACTCCCATCCGCCTCTCGGTGAGCCAAGCAACAAAAACTCGGCCACGCGTGCTTTCGTAATCGAGCTCGCTGGGGTCCTCCCTCCATGGCCTTTTTCCCATTTTAAAGCATTTACAAGCAGCGCGCCTGCATATGCTCAATAACAACAACAAAGAGTAATGCAGGAATTCACTGGTTGAGGGGGGAGCGCACAATGCACAGCGGTACAACAGATACAACAAAAAACAACAACAACAATTACAACAAACAAAACTATTCATTTTCAATTAAGTTCACATTTGACCAGGCAACCACGCACAGGCCCCACAAATAACGCCCACCCACGTGTGGAGGCTCTGCACAGGAGCCAGCGGCGGCATCAAATGAGAATTATTCACACACCCAAACACACACACTGGTGCACTCATAAAGTGTGCGAAAAAACTGCAAATTGTCCACGGGCATGTGTTCGTGTGCTCGCTGCCAAGTTTATTTATTTATTTCTGTTTTTTTTCTTGGATTGTCTGTAATTTTTCCACTGGTACCGGCACAGCTGGAGTAGAGCTATTTTCCGCTTTTGTTTTGATGCTGTCGCCGCTAGGGACACATGTCCCAGGGAGTTTTTCATTGGTAATTAAAGCGTCCAAAACTTTTCGCAAATGACGTGAGAATTGCAGGAAAGAATAATTGCATTTGTGTGAGGGCACGTGTGTGTGGATGTGAGAGCACGTGAGAGAGTGTGAGTGGACAGTTGTAATTACGAACTTTTCTTTCGACTTTGGATCAACTTTTCCAGCGTGTCTGATTAAAAATGCACAAATGAGGGACCACACAAAGAACCGGATACCTAATCTGTTAATCAGTTGAGCTGCTGATGCACTAATAACTAAATTGAGTTATTCGTAGCACGGAAATCAGGACGTCCTCTGTTAATGATGTTATAAATGGGTGGAAAAGGAGAGATTGCAAGTCTGTAGGGAGTTCAGAAGTTATCGATTTTCTTAGTGCATTTTCTGAATTTTCAGCGAAGCTTGGCAACTTTTTTCATATCTGCAAATTATTACTAAAGAAATCATATCTGGAAATTATTACTGAAAGGCTGTGAAGTAGAAGGCAATAAAAAAGGGGAGAATTTGAAAGAGAAAAGTTGTTAAATGATTTATTTGATGTTTAAAGAGTTTGAATGAGGTTTCCCACTGAAGCTTAAATAAAACTTAAATGGATTTTTGTATACTTTTATATCAGAGGCCTTATAGAGAATGCTTTGGCGAAGTCCTGAACAGCAAAGAGTAATTTATCTGCCTACTGCAAACTTAAGTCATGTGACTTGTGCCTTTGCAACTGAGGGTCTTCCTAGAGGAGAATGCTCTTGCCAAGTCCTGAGCAATTATTCGTCTGCCTAGGGTAAACTAAGTCAGATCACTTGTAATACAGACTTCCGGATTTGCTATTATTTTTCCCATTATTTCCTCATGCAATTAAGTATAACATTTTTAAGTAATAAGTAGATTGTTTTAGTCAGATTTAGTAAAATTAAGGAAGCTTCCATCTATCATGATAATTTGAAGAATATTTTTAATCAATCTTTTTGAAGGATATTTATTATATTATATCTCTTTCAAATCTTCTAAATCTCTCTTTGAATCTACATCAAATTACTACGCTCTGGAATCTGGAATCTCTCTTGGAAACCTGTTCTCTATAAAACTAGTAGGCTCTGGAATAATATAGCCATGTTCTATTCGAAATCACTTCACTCTGAAATCAGTTATTTCTGATATCAGTAAAATATGGACCGTAGATGACCACTTTGTTAATTCTTTCATTATAGTTCCGTTCATGTGAATTCATAATATTTTAAGCCGAATTAAGTAGGTTGCTACTCATTCCCCCAACCCCTTGCAGACATATGTTATAATAATGATACTAAGCTAAAAGGATCGTGAGACTTCAATCTGCATGGATTTGATGATTTCGCCATTTTTGGGACATGACATGTTTATAATAAAATTAAGAGCAAAGTATATCAAAATACTGATCTATATCTTCTTCATTTTACGTTAGGTTTTTCGTTGGTTTTCTCAAACGACTATTTATATGATTCTGATAACAGTTTCATTAATATTTCTCTGATGTGTTTCTCAACTTTTCATTAGTGTTCTTATTGAGGTTGATTTTTTATCTCATTCTATTCTATTTCATTAAGATTTCTTCGAAGAGTTCCTCAACTTTTAATTACTGTTCTTATAGAACTTATTTTTGTGTCCAATTTTATTTTATTTCATTGAGATTTTTTCGTTGTTTCCTCAACGTTTCATTAGTTTTCTTATAGAAGATTTTTTTTGTGTCTGATTCTATTTTATTTCATTAGCATTTCTTCCAAGAGTTTCTCAACTTTTCGTTAGTGTTATTAAAAAAAAATATTTTGTATCTGATTCTCTTCTATTTTATCAAAATTTCCTTGATGTGTTCTTCAACTTTTCATTAAATTTTTTATTGAACTGGTTTTTTATTTGATTTTATTCTATTTCATTAAAGTTTCTTTGAAGAGTTCCTCAAATTGTCTTAGCTTTTCTTAATTGACTTAATTGTATCTACTTCTGATAATCCAACATTTTATTATTTAAAAAAATGTCATCCATATATTCTTCAACCTTTCATTAGACTTCTCAATCAACCTTTTTTCTGATTCTGATATTTCTACGTATAAATTATATTTTTATTGTCTTCGTATAAATTATAATTTCTTCAACATTCCTTCGAAGTATTTCTCAACGGTTCATCATCATTTCCACGATTTTAAATTCCACTAGAAGTATCCACGAACACACAAATTAAAAAGCAAACATTTTTCTAGTAGATTAAAGAGCAAAAATTAATAAATCACATCAATTTGTTGACAAATCCAAACTTAATGACCAATAAAACATCTCAGCAAATGGAGCCACGAATGCTGCGGGGGCAGGTGACGACTCGACAACAAAACGCAATAAATTTTACAAGTAAACCAACAAAAATAGACCAAATTACAACACCAACAGAGGAGTGTATAAATGAGGACAAAGAAATTCCGAAAATTATGTGTGCTCTTTGAGGAAATCAGAAACAACGCGAAACTGTCAGTTCACAGGAGAAATGCACACTTAAAAATACTTCAATAAGTGACACAACACTTGCGATGCTGGAAGGGGTAAGAAACAAACAACGATAATTGCCACAACCAAAACAGTGGTGGCCAGGAGGCACATTACAGGCCGAGCGAGGCAGGCCGTCAAAGGCGTCTGATCTCGTCATTTTAAAAATAACCGCAAAAAGTGCACAGCGGTTTTTCACATTGACAAATTCCTTCTTTTCTGCGCTTTTCGTTGTTGCCTGGGTTGATGATGATGTTGTTGCGTCCTCGTTGTTGTTGTTGTATATTTTCCAAAGCAAACGCAAATTCAGGTCGCCTCTTTTGAAATTTATTTCATTTACATTTCACAGACCAAGCCAGGCCCGCCTGCCAAATGAGCGAGTGCGGTACACTTTTTAATTAGAAACATCCGAAAATAGCTGCAGGCGGAAGAGAGGCACGTTAATCGTGTTTACTACGCTTTGCGTTGCATTTCATCGTGTTTATGTATGCCGCACCGTAGAGGTGCGGACGGGGCAGGTGGACGAGTTGTTGCCACTTTTGAAGTGTGTGCGGACGCAACTAGTCAAAAGGTGCATCAAATTATGGATTTTTAATGAGCGAATATGTTTTGGCATTTCTATATTTAAAGTGGGCTTTGTGTGATGAAGGCGTGGTGCTTTAAAAATAAGCTTTAAGTGTACAAAAATTTCAAGAAGTGAATGATAAAGAGAGAGAAGGTGAAAAATAATGGCATAAGTCCCAAAAGAGTTGGTGAAAGTATCGTAAAAATTCATGAAATCGCAAGTTTCAGTGGAGTCTGAAGACTTCTCAGTAGAATAGGATACTTTTCAGTCACTTAAGTTAAGTGGACCATACCCTCTTCTGCAAGAAACAGTTCAAAGTTCTATAACTGAAATTTGAAGAGCCATATAAATGAAATTTTAGGATACCATGCCCTATACTTTGTTTCTGTGGGAGCTGGTTGTGTACATTATGTGACCTTGCCTGTTTTGCGTCCCTTTGAACTAAAAGATTTCGAAATCCCTCGATATCATTCCTGACAACCTGGAGTTTTAGCTAAGCAGACGATTCACTGTGGCCCCGCGGATAGATAGGAGTTAATTATTATTATAGAATCTTCATCCATGCAGAATATCACCAGCAAAGCAGATCTTCGAGATTGCTGTCAGTATCTTGAAGCTGGGTAAACCCATTCGGAGAAAGTCAACACCACTGTTCCCACTTCTGACCCTAATTTGGCATCAAATTGTCACTGACTGGCATTCGAGTATAAGTACGAAGTGCCTCCTGGTTGCAACTTCTTTCAGTAGTTGAAAACTCTCCCAGAACTTCTAAATATAAATACATATATGGCTTCAAAATCCAGTAACATCAATGTGGTCTCGTTATAAAACCTCTTCTAATATAATTTTCGGTCTCTGCTCAGCTTTAATGGAATTTATTACGTACGGGCCGGAACTATAATGGCATATTCGTTTTGCTGCTCCACTAATCTCTACAAATTATACAGTTATAAAAACTAAGGTCTCTGGGGAGAGCTGTGAATCTTACATTCCAGAGTTAATGAAATATTTCAAACAAACTATTCATAAATCGACAGGGGAATCAAGCGCAAATGCAAGCGCAAATCTAACTCTGACTCGCAATACTCGTAATTTGAAACAATCCTTTGAAAATAGCTTATATTGTACAGGCCAATCCTCTTATATTCTATTTTAATACATTCATTTTAACGCATCCTTCTAAAATCATAAAAATCTCTCAGAAAATGGGTCCTTTGTGGCACAGAGAGACACTCGAAAACACATGCTTACAAGAGCCTTTGGCAAATAACAAATATTTCGCATTTAATTTGATTATGCTTTGTTGGATGCAACAATAGGGACAAAGCTGCATGCACTCACACGCAGACAATGCGAGTACGTACGCGTACACTCACACCAAGGCACTTACGTGGCCACCCTGCAGTGAAATTGAGGGTTGCTAGCCGAATATGCCCTACGTCATATACGAGTATAGAGACAAAATAGCATGGTAGGAAATTATGAATGTAATGCGGAAGATAGACTGTTATACTCATATAAAAGGATACTAGCGAGGATGCTTTTAAAATATCAGTGCAGTATATTTCGTCCATTCGAAAATGAAGAAGAAGTTTCCGGCAATTATGAGAGCAATCAATGGAAAAAGTGACGAAAGCAAAAGGAAAACATTCTCTACTAAAGAAGAAAAAAAGGATTTAGTTTCTTCTCCTTAATCGATGACCATTATGCCTTTATTCAGAATATCCTGAAATAATTGTGGGTGACTAAGAAAGTTTTAAATAAACATAAACATAAAATATTTTGTGAGGAAGATAAATCCCCAAGAATTTGTCTTCTCACATATACCCAAGTGAATGGAAAAAACCCCCTAGCTAAGTAAGTTAGTTAAAAAAGGTATTTATAATTCTCATATGCCTTATGTTTGTTCCCGAATATAATGTCGGAAGGGGAGCGAAAAAAGCAAGCTGATGTGAGGAAAATAAAAACGACAAGCTTGAATAAGTCAAGGAACGGGATATCAATCAAATCAAGGGCATCAATCAAGTCAAGGACATTAATCAAGATCAAGGAAAATATATTAAATTAATAAAACTAAGAAAATACAATAAACTTTGAATTGTTTCTGTATATGACTCCTGGACATCGCTCAGAATACCCTGGCACAAAATACATTTACCAGGTATTATTAATTGAGAGAGTGAGAGGAAAACAGTCATAATATGTGTCAAATCTGCTCTCTTAACGAATGTTGTATACGAAAACAAACTAAAAAAGGGAAATAAATAAATTATTGTGCTTGGAATATTATTCGCTTAATGAGCATGAATTTGAAGGCAGCACTTGGACATGGGTGGACCAAGTCTCAAAAGGAGGTCTTAAAAAGCCTTCAGAAATGTTTTTGTGTCCCATCAAATCATTAGAAATCATTTTTATAGAGTTCAACGGAAATAAAATTGTGCACTGCAAGAATTTCCGTCAAAAGTTAAGGGAATTAAGCACTAATTGTTATTTACCAAATGCGGTAAAACAATTTTTTTTTAAATGTTCAATGTATTTTAGAATTAAATTTTTAAATAAAAAAATAGCAACTCGAAAAAAAACAGAGAATAATAGGTAATAGTAAATTATTAAAAATATTATTTTAAGTTGTATTAGTTGTTATATGTGTGTATGTATAATTTAGTTTTTAAATAATAATAAATGAAAAAAACCCAAAAAAATAAAGGCATTTGAGTTTTTACTTATTTCGAAAAAACTGCAAAGCCCAAAAATAGCAGCCAAAATTTACAAAAGAAGCAACATTGTTTATTCATTTTGACACTTATTATGAGAAAATGACATTTGGAGAGCGGTCTTCGATTAATAATACCTGGTAAATGTATTTTACCCTGGCAGAAAAAAGAGTCGTTACAATTTGAGGGTAAGGATTCCTCAAATAAATTTGGGAATATCAGTAACTAAATATCAGAATGGAAATTGCGTAAAATAATAGAATGATGGTGAGGTTGGAACTCCAGAAATGAATATCAATTAATAAATAAATATCAATTAGGTGGTAGTGAAACTATGCAAATAGAGGTCGAATAACTGGAACAAATTAACGTATTAAAAGAATGTCGTTTCAATTTTGACGTTTGAATAAAGTTGATAACTTGTAACATAACTGGTGGAGATAACATACCAGCGGCACATAGCCAGTGATGATACTATTCCAGAGTCAAGCATGGATATTTTCTATTAAGCAATCGTTAACAAAATTCAATAATAGACCCATCTTAGGGATATTTAGGACAACCACTAATAAAATCAAAGGTACACCAGATATATTGGCAAATCACTAACTGATTCTAAAAGTACATCCGTAATGTTGCTCGTTTCACGCCAGTCAATGTTTCTGCGGGGTCACCAATAATGCTGTTGATTATATTTATGAATGGAATGGAGTCTATAAGCACATTGTTGCCGACAGCACACTTCATAGGGCTATTAGTGAAAATGTGTGGTCCGCTCATTGTGTAGATAAATAGATGGCTTAGGGTAAAAAACTTCATCATACACTGTGTATAAGAAAGCGTAGAATCCACGAACTATGCTACGAGTATTTGCTTTGAAGACATTTTTATCAATCACTATTTCAATTCTTCAGTTTGAAATAATGGCTATAAATGTGTTAAAAGAAGTGCCTGAATTAATACTCGTCGAGTTGTAATTAATACTTTCTGGGAGTCAACTATCCTACGCTCAGTCTACTAACCACCCCATTGCATATCACAACGCTTATTTAAATTTGAAACAACGAACGCTGCATACTAATAAAGAATCAGTCGAAATTCACAGTACATAAAAGTGGCATGTTGCCTTGCACAATGTGCACACGGGCCACCTGAGTAACAACTTCACTTGAGTCCTTGGCGTGCAAAGTTCTCTGCCAATAAAATTCACATAGAAAATACTGTGCTTAAATTTGATTAGACAAAAGAAATTCATTTAAAAATGTTGCAATTTCCCTGCTGCCAGTTTAAAGCAGTCCAAAAGCGGCCCTACTCAGCGGCAGCCTGAATTCGTCAGGCACTGCTGCGGGAGCTAAACGCTTTATAATTGGTTTGCTGGTTGCCGCATACGCCTTAAATGGATGCAGATAAAACGCGTTTAAGGCTGCGGAACTAAGTAAACAGACATCAACAGGAACAACAACAACAACCACAGCAACAACACCACCAACAACATCCGCAAATGGAAAACAACAACATCAGCAAATAGAAAACACAAATAGCAGGCGTGTGTTTGCTTTTGCCGCCTGCCACATTTGGAAGTGTTGCATGTGTTCGGCTTTTACGCCCCTCTTTTAGCCGGCATGTGTTGCCCTGCTGCTGCTCCTCCAGTACCCAATTTCTTTGCTCTGGAAATTTTAATTTTCTTTTAGAACGGACTATTGAAGTAATTTCGTTTAGATTTTCATGCGCTGGAAATGCCTCTGCCTGCCTTCCTTTCAATTGAGCAGATTTTGAGGCTCTCCCCGGTTGCATAATTGAAATATTTATAAAATTTCTAATTGTTTTTCCTTCTCGTTGTTGTTGTTGTGCTTTGTTGTATATTCTAAAAATACGGCGAGCACATGTAGTGGCAGCAGTTGCACAACGCTCCACTCAGCCCAGCGCTCGCTGCTGCCACAACGCTGTCCCAATCTTTTCGGCTCCACTCCACTCCAACCTGAACTGCAATTGTTGTTCGTTTCGCTTTACTTCTAAATTTAGTTGTTTTTATTGTGTTTGCGTTTGATTTTATTTCGAAATTGCAGCTTAATTAAAAGCAACAACTATTGCAGTTGTTAGTATTGCTGCCGGTTGTTCAACAGGCAATAAAAGTTGTTGCCAAGAATTATGGCAGCTCATAAGAGAAAATACTCGTACGTAGAGTACTACCCTGGCCAGTGGGGAGTGGGGTCCAGAGAGAGACGAGAGGCCGACCAGTAGATAGTTCCTTTTAATGTGCTGTTGCTGCAGCACCTGCGTCCAAAGTTAAGCAGCACTTCTGGTGAGTGCAAGTCCCTAAAAGTATGCTGAGCAAATGAATTTCTCGGCAGACTAATAAATCCAGAAAAGTTTTCTCATAAACCGAGTGCCAGCTTTAAATGCTGCCGCTAGGCAATAAATTTCAAATTAACCTCGCATTATAAACTTCATCCTGCCAGCTGCATCCTTTTCTGCACCACTCCTGCCTCTCTCACAGAGCACTCTAGAATCTTTGCTGGTTTGGCTGCTCGTGGCGATGTCTCCCAAACCAATTGTAAATTTCATTCAGCTCATTTGTGCGTTCAATTGCATACACCAATCAATTTTCGCTCACCTGTAGTTCCGCACTCACCTCTACACCCGCCTTAGCCCCCTCGTGCGCGCATTGCTAGCCTCTGCTTTAACTCGCACTTTATGCCGCTCAACAAGGACATTTTGCATAAATTATGCACTCGTCTGTAATTACTCTTGAATGCACTCGCAAGTGCAGTTGGCCCCTGAGACCACCGCGACCCGCCCTGACCCGCCGAAGCTGGGAATCGTATCAGTGCGGCTGGCGTGCATAAATCTAGGCTAGCATGGCTGGCATTTTCACGCACCTGCGAACTTCCGCCTGCCAATTGAGGCTGTGTTCTGTTGTGTTGTGTTGAGTGGGCGGAATGGCAGCGACATTTTTCACCGGCGTGTTCAGGATTTGACTGAATGAGTGCTGCGGAGCACAATGAAAATGCAAATTTTGTGCTGATGCGATTTCGGAAATGTGCAAATGCACAAGTGACACGGAATTCCGGTGCCATTCTAAGGCACTTAAAGTTTCACGAATTTTTACCATAGTTACTTGTGGAGCAGGGACGAAGTCTGAAGGGCGTATCGAACTACTAAGCCAGGAATTATATCACTGAAGATATAAATATTCAGTTTCTCAATGCTCCCAGTGGCAGCGAGGGAAATGAGTGTGTGAGAAAATTTAGACTGAAGTGTGGGGATGGGATGAATTTCTGAGGAACGCCATTATAGCTTTCATAGGGACTTATATATAGCAGTTCCATAGCAGTTTGAGAGAGTCGGAGAAAGTCCAAGGTAGTCAGAGATGCTAAAGGATATGACCGACGAGCCTCAAAAAGATATTTCGGGGAACTGTATAAAAATATTACCCCAGACGACCGTAGTATCACCCAAGTCGACTATAGTATCACCGATTGTAGTACAAGCCGACTATAGTACTACCTAAAAATACCATGGTAGCACCTAAAACGACCCAATTGGACAGCAGTACCATTGAAGCCGATAGTACCATCCAAGCCGACTTAAGTACTACTCAAGCTGAGCGTAGTACTAGTCAATTCGACTGTAGTACCACCTAAAAGGACCGTGGGACCACCCAAGTCGCCAGTAGCACTATCGAAACTGTTGGAAGCACCATCCAAGCTGACTGTAGTATCACCTAAAATTACCGTGGTAGCACCTAAGTCGACAGTAGTGTCATCCAAGCCCGGTAGCACGGTAGCACCACCCCAGTTGCCTGTAATGACACCGAAGATGAAACTGTGATACCAAATCCAACCTACGAGTGAAAGATTTCACAAAATGATATTTCTCCAACCGAATTCATCTCTCCAGTTTCCTCTGTGATAAACATCAATATGAATTGAGGGTTAGAAGAAGGTCTGAGTTTCTTCTTACGGCTCTTCTTAGGATAATGGGTGACACCTTTAAGATACTTCCAGCACTATGAAGGACTAGGCCGGTATATGACTAAAATTAATAATTGGTCAGAACTTAAGTTTAAGATATATCAGTCGGTTATTTCGGAGGTCATAAAATACTATGGAAGACGGTGCAGAAACTGTTGGGGATGCTAAGCAGTGAAACGTTTCTATTTTTCGCTGGGGTAAAACTCAGCGGGTGCCAGGTTCGTTTAATGAAATGTTTGAAAGTTTGAATAATAGGTTTGATAAATATATATATATATATATATATATATATATATATATATATATATATATATATATATATATATATATATATATATATATATATATATATATATATATATATATATATATATATATATATATTTATTTATTTTTATTACAGCTATTACTTGATGAATATTACAGAGAGTATGTTTAGTTTAATTTTATTACTGAATAAATATTACAGCTAGTATATATAGGTTTTCCTTAAAAAGTATTGCATTGATTTAAATGCAGCAAATATTCCGGTCTGTTCGTTGTGTTCACGGTGGTATTCGGTGTTCATACGAGTTCCAGGGAGAGCCGGTGAAAACCATAAACTCCTGCATCTGTGTTAATTAGTGCTGCTTTTATAGACCAGCCGCAGAGTATGGCCTCCAGGCAGTGTTGTTGTGCGGGAACCGTTAAATTTAAAATAGTTGACATTCTTTGTCTTCTTAATCGCTTATTTGTGCTAGGTTTTGTTGTTGTTCTATGTACACGGCTGGTGTTGGATTTGTTAATAATGTTATTGTAACTCGCCGCTTGCATAATTGTTAGTGTACTGCGTAAATTATTAAGTGCTCCTGTTTTCGCCGTGGTTTTAATTGGTGCGATTGGTATGAGAGCCGGTTTGTTTTCTTCTGTTTTTGTTCAAACGTTCTCCTCTTGTTGTTGGTAGGATTACTTGTTGTTGGGAGGTAAGGTTGTTCAGGGTGAGTTTTTTAAGCACAAGGCCCTTATGCCAAATGTACATCTTTTTGTGCATTATACGCTTTTTAGGCGTGGGTGATGAAAATACTTGCACTTGTATTTTCATCTTCACACTCTACAAATATAAGAACCCTGTAATCAGGATACCATCAAATGCCATTCTGCTTACTCTTCAAAGAATTAATTAATTAAGAATAAGAAATACCCTGTAGGTCACTTCGTCAGAGCCTCACACTCCTAGTTCAAGGTTGCAAAACTGTTTATGGATTCCGAACTTGAAGGTTGACATCAGTTGGAGTCATTTTCCATACCTAAATTCGTTAAACTACCACCTGTAGTAGAGTTGTGAGATGAAAGTCATGGGAAGCATATTTATGGGTACAGGAAACTTTGGATTAAAGTCACATAAGGAAATTTCTTATATGCATTGTGAAATATTCCCTGTATGAAAAACGGTGCATATGGATGCCATACAACACAAGGAGAAGCTGGAATTGAAGAGGCGGGTTGAGGTATGTGAGGTTTTATAAAACGATCCACAGCCACACCAGATCCTGAAGTAATATTCTGAAGTAATATACTGAGTTAAGGCCCAGAATAGAGACACATGTACAAGATCGCCGCTGATTCCATTCTATCGAACCTTCCACAAATTACCCATTTTCTATTTCCTTTCAAGTGTTCCACAAATGATGACGAATAAACAAGGCATACTTTGGAATTTTGTTTACCTTTTCCTACCCGCATTCCTCTACTTCCACCACACCTGGGCTGAGCACATATACTGAGAAATCTCTAACTAACCGAAATGAAAGCCTCAAATGAAACTGATTTAAATGCTAGAAACTCACACTCTGCTCCTAACTAAGCCAACCACGTTGTGGCCGAACTCTAATTGAATCACTGCATACTCATCAGGACCATGAGTTTTGGATATAAATAGAGAAAAGTTCTCACATTTCCCAGCTAGGCATATTTTCCCAATTTTCGTGTGCTTCTGCTGCCTCATGCCCGCCAACTAACGCCTTCCTCCTTGCGCCGGGCACTTCGCCGTCCTGTTTGCTTTTCTTTGTGCAAATATTTCGCTCGGTGTTGTGTGTTGCGTTCGTTGTTGTGTTTTCCCAGGCGCAGGATTTTTCATTACGAAAATCAAATATGAAATGTAAAATGCGGCATGCGGAATGCAACCGAGCGTACCGCCACGCCTATTGTTTAACTTCACTCTAATGGAAACGACAGCTGCTTTTTGCTGCCTCTCCATTTATGTTTACTTGCGTGTGCAGGTATGTGTGTGTGTGAGAGACACTGTGTGTGAGTTTCTGTGTCGTTTTTAGTCCTTAACAAATAACACCACAACAAATTTCCACAGCCAGAAATTTTTGGAGTTTTGGTTGTGGACTCAGCGCAGGACTTTTTTGTAGGTGAAATTAATACATCAAAAAAGAAGACGAATTTAAGTGCACAGCACAAAAATCGCTTCAACTCAATTTGGTGAGCTTGTCACATACGAACACGCCTTCAAATTTTTTCCTGTTCTGTTGTGGCGGATTTGGGGGCGTCGGAATAATTTAGGGTCTGCAACGCCCGCTGCAATTTGTCATTGCTGCGGCACGTTCTTTGTCTGCGCATTTTTCTTCCTATTCCTCTTTCGCTTAGCGTCACAGCGTCACAGCTTTCGCAGCGTCGCAGCATCACGTCTCACTTCGCATTTACGTAGCTTATCATTTGCCTGGATGGCGGTTTGCTGCTATAGTCCTTGTTGTCTCCGTAGTACCCGCATCAGTTTATTAGGTGCCAAAAAATTGGGAGCTCATCGCAAATGCAAAGCGTCAACTCACCAAAGTCGAAACACATTTTTATTTCACATTCTTGTTACGGCTCCTGCCGCCTCTATGGGCGTCCTGTGGCTTTTTACTGCGACACTGAACTTGAGATTCGGCTGGGATGGGAGCTTTTCTTTTACAAAATATGCCGACATATTTGCTTTTATTCACTGCTGCCTCGCTGTGGTATGAAATTATTATGCCCGCTGTGGTTGCATATCCCAGGAAAGTTGCGGTAGTGCATTCATTTCAATTTTTCTGCAATTTCCGTGCCCAATTTTGGAGTTGCTCCTTTTCGGTGAGGCCAAATATTGATAAATCGTGGCACGTTCCAGACAAGTAAAAATTTTTGTTAATTTAAAAATGCGCCGGCTTCGTAAGCAACTTCCTTTTGTTAAGGGGGTGAAGTGTGAAGTTGTGTGTGGATTAGTGAGAGTGTGAGGATTTGGAAGTAAATATATTGGAGAGTAAATGCAATTAAGGTACTTTGAGGGAGAGCACTGCTAAGCACCTTAAGTGCTAGACACTGATTTGTATTTCAGAAGAAAAAGTTGAAGTATTGAAATTTTTCGCAAGTAATTCTTATTTATGTTCTATCTCTCTCTGTCCTTTGTTCTTATTCCCTCTTTTTTGTCTCTTCCCCTCTCTCTGTCCCTTTCTTTCCCTTATTATTTATCTCAAGGACACTTTCCCTGTTGCTCATTTATCTTCGGGGTTTTTGGATATATCTGTGACTACATTGTCTTTTCCCGCTTCTTGAAGTTCCCCTCTCTTTCTCTCCCTCTCTGCTTCCTCGCTCTCTATTTCCCTCTTTCTCAAACGCCGCCTTCGCCCCTCTCGCTTCAAAACTTGATTGGTTGTTAGTTGAAAATATTTCAATCAAGTTCAATTGGCACTCTTATTACTCGTATTGATGACGCTGTGATTTCGCGCCAATAGTGACCCCAGCTAACTTGCTTCCTACTTTACATGAACTCGTATTATTGTCGCCGCGGCAACTTTTACGCAACTTTTCTTCTCTTGTAGTCACTTAAATACACTCGCATAATAAATTCAATATAAAAATAGAAACTTTTAAATAAAATTTTCAACTTCGTGCGCAAACACGGAAACTTTTTAATAAACTTTTAAGCAGAAACTTCAGCAAAACTTGCCACACTCTCGCAGACTGAGCGGGGTCTGAGTCGGTGTTAGAGTCGGTGTTGGATTTTGAGTTGGAGTCGTAGGCGGTGTTGTGGCGGGAGTTAAAGACGGTCTCCTAACACTTTTCTAATGAGTGGTTTTCACAGTAGCGAAAAGGTTCTTCTCTCAAATAGAAAAACGGGAACGCGCTGCGAAGTTTTAAACTTGAAAAATCAGCGAAACGTGAAAGCGTTCTCAAAGTCAGTTGAACATTTTTTTGTATCCTGCCACTTCGGTTACTTTTCTCCCTGTTTCGTTGCTTTTCTTTTTCATTACTTTTCCTATTCAAATGTTGATTTAAACAAAGTTTTTGCTGAGTTGCAGCGGAGAAAAGTAACACAAAAGTTTCAAAAGGATATTTTTTTTGTTGTTTTTGTAGCCTTAGAGTCCTGCTGCCAATGATAGATACGCTTACATTGGCATTTTGCATAGCCGTGCAGTTGACATGAGTGCGTGTTGGGCGTGCCGCTGTGACGCCTGCCAATTTAAATTGAATTAAAAAGCGCGCAAACAACAAGCGAGTATGTGAGACAGAAAGAGGGTCAGATAGTTAGAGAGAGAAGGAGAGACTGTGGTGTGAGAGTCACTTCGGGCAAAGAACTTCAACAAAGACAGTATTCAACGCAAAGTGAAAAGTTTGTGACAAATCATGAAAATAAAGAAATAAAACAAATGAATTTAGGACTGTCTCACAAAAAGAAACTAAATTCTTGATTATACCGGAATGGCTTAGTGTCAGAGTCGTCCGCAAGGGGGGTGAGATTTGGATAGCAAACCCTCCTCACTGTGTAAAAGGTGCTTGTGATAGGTTTCAAGAAAGGAAATACGGAAGATCTCAAGCAAAAAAGTATCCGAATGAATATATAAAATGCTGCGTTATATATAAGGACATCTGAGAATCAAAGCTATTATAAATGGAATAACCAGCGGAGGGAATAAGACGCAGAGAGGAAACATTATCAGGACCTTATTTCTCAGTAACTCATCTTCCATTAATGCAAAGTCTCATAAACAGAACAGTGAAGTCGCAAAAAATCTCTGGAACTCTGACTCGGAAATTCTCAAAATATCACTAGAACTCCGAAACAAAATTTCCTCTATTACTTCTCAACAACATCGACTTCGACTTAAAAGCCGAAAGAGCACTTTGCTGACATGTGGCAATAAACTCTAACGAGGTGCTGGCAAGAATACAATGATCACTCTTCTTCACCTGTCGATGGTGACTATGAACTCTAATGAGATGCGGCGATCCTACATTGATCAGTTGTGGATGGGATTCCAGTGGACGAACGAGTTCTATTTTTATTCCAAAATTCCACAACCATTGTTGTTGATTGCCGAAAAAGTGATTTAGCATCCACAGCTTATTTCTCCTTAATACAAATTCTCCTAGAAACACAGTGTCTGGTTGGGTGTCACAGGCCCACAATTGTGAATTCTGAGTACCTAGTCCCAATTCTTGGGAGGTGCATACTCAAGGTGGGTTTCTGGCTCCCCTTTCTATACTAGTTCAGTATCGTTGGTCAAATTTCAGACCATATCCAAATGAAGAGCTTTCAAATTCCACAACATAACAGTAATCATGTTAGTTTATACACCACAATACTCTCAACCTGCATTTGCGTTACCTGCCAGTACTATCACGAGGAATGAACAGTGAATTAATTTGATTAGGACTTGGTCGTTGTTTGTGATATATGAACCTGTCTCCTAATCGAAGATCACAGGCTCAAAAGCCTTCCTTAATCCACGACGAAATCATGTTAGCTGATCAACCCTCATTGGCGACACCTGGGAGTACATTAAGGCAGGAGATGAATGAATATTGAGTTTATTTACAGATGGTCACCCATGATATGTGAGACAGTCTTCTAATTGTAGGGTCACAGAGAAGTTCCGAGTCCCGATGGTGTATACAAGACCCACACTCCTGCCACACAGCTTTATCCACTAACTTCATAGAGTTGCATTGGTTCATGAGGGCCGTGTGCCAGTTTGCCAACTGCTCTTCTACACAACTTGTGCAGACCTTATTTGGAGACTTGCTCGTACTTGTAATGCCTTCTTGGAAACTTCCTCAAATTATAATCACTGCTTTAATTTGACCCAAAAAAGTTTTCAATCTTCTTTACGACTTTCATTTACTTATCCGACTTCACAGTTTACAAAGCCCACGCCTCCTTAGCCAGCGACCACACCCAATTCATTTAATGACGCCAAAACAGCGCAAGTGAAGAGAAATATGTGCAAGCAGCCTATTAAAATTTCGCCAACTTTCCGCTGCCACGGAAGTCATTTTTCCCAGGCGCTACGTAAACTTTTTCCTGCAACCGCTTCACGGCTTTGTCACTCATTTCTGTGCCGTAATTTTTACGTTGGCTCCGCGGCAGCAGCCACAAAGGATTCACTTGCCAGCAGAAAGCAGAAAAAACAAATTTGTGAAAATAGTTCATGCACGTGGAGTGCTGAGGAGAATTCTCGCGCAAACCTGTGTCATCGTGATGGCGTCCTTTCGCCACTTGCGTCAAGGAATGCGAAAAAAGGAATATTTTCACGTTTGCGCGACTTTTGTGTGCGAGAAACAATTAACGAAAATATCAGCGCTTTCGTCAAAGAGTGACTCAACGGTTTTTTCACGTACTACGTGCAGCACTGCCACACGGTGCTGCCAGGGGGTAGCATGACTGAGAGCTGCACGACTTCGCTGAGTTGTTTTTGAAATTTTTAATGAACTTTCTTCTAAATTAATTATGTTGAATGAGCATTTTATGACAACTGCTAAAATTAAAGTTTGCCGGCAGCATTCTTCCCGGACATGTTTACTGCTTTGGCAAATTTATAATTACTCGTTTTTTCCGTGTGGTGAGGGGGGTTAGAATTGGGGGTAAGTTTGTGCACTTACCATTTGTTGCTGATTTTTCGGCTTCTTCACCAAGTCGGGCACCTTGAAGGCAGTCACCGCCTCAATGACATCAGCGAGCAACAGTCCGTCGCGACAATCGGCGGAGAGATCGGTGACCTTCTTCTTCGATTTGGCACGCTCGAGGTAGTAGTTGGCCCAATCGGTGTAGATCTGGAAGAGGAAGGAAGAGATAAACAAATTTTAATAGATATATTTCTAATATAATTTTCAGAGAGCTCAGTAAAGCTGTGGAAGAGCAATATCCATGAACCTGAAATATATCATAAGATATAAGAATATATATCCAAAAGGTATAATGTTACGGGATAGATGGTACAAAGCCATATATTCTATAGATAGATATAAGAAAGAGGGATAAACTAAAAAAATAACATCCTGATGATATTCTATATGGAAGTTAGAGATTAGAGGAAAGGAAGAATGAAGAAAGGAATATAATTAGAAGATAGTAGAAGTATCTTCTTGAAAGGAAGGATGTCGGCAGGAATATAGTTAGAAGATAGTATAGTATTGTTGTATTGCTGTGTAAATGAGAAATAAATACAAACTTGACTATCATGCGATTGTTCTCTTTTGTTAGTAGAGATATGGAAGATGAGTATAGTTAAATATCATCATCATAACTACATGATGTATCAGAGATATAAATAATGCGTCCGTTTAAAACATTCTGAGACCTCATGTCCAAAATGAAGGTATGGTCCTCTATGCTTTTGGGCGACCACCACTGAGCTATGTACGAGTATTATGCATCTTTAATCTACGCAGATCATGTCAATAAAGTAATTGGAGACAGTACCCACACTGGAAAGAAAAGGACCCATACTAGTTGGATAACTTTACTATTATCCACCGGAGTTTTTTATGTACCTGGAAAGTACGAATAGCTTCCCTTAAGCTTATATCTAAACTGCTTGAAATTGTAAAGCATTGTAACTCAATCTGGAATTCTATCACTTTTGAAGTAACTAACAAATATTATCAACGCCGCACTCCCTCTGGACGCTCTGCCAATACCGACGTATCAATAGGAATACAAATCGATTACATTTATAGTGAAGAAATTTCAATTTCACTCACAAAATATTAATTAAAGTGTTCACTTATTAAAGACAATTATTTACATTTGCTAGAGTTCTGCCACCCGCCAATATGCATGGAACACATGTTTCCTTGTTCGCTCATATCTATGCATGGAAGCGTACTCAAAGGCGTTGTAATATTGCCAGGCACGATGTTATCAGGAAATCATTAGCCACACTTTTGCCAGGCATACACACACAACTGGCGGCTCCTCTCCTTGCAACAGTTGCAGGCGCCAGAGCAGTGGCGTTTAGTTGTTCGTGGGAAGAGGCAGCATTTCCTTTTCGTCCTTTGGCGAATCTTCGCAGCCGAGTCTTATGGTGTACGTGTGAGACAGTTTTATCATAATTATAACAAGAGTTTTGTGATTTCCTTCAAGCGGTGGAAGCAGCGCCAACTGAAGCCTGCTCCTGATGAAGACGGCACTGTGCTAAATGGAGGCAGCTGTAATCTAATTGAACTCAAGGGAAGTATTTTGTCGGCAGCTGAAATTTGAGCAAAACGAACGAAACTAGAGTGAAACTTGGCAAGCGAGCGCGTTGGAGAAGGCTGTGTGTGGTCGCCGCGCCATTAGCCGCATTTGTTGTGTGCCAATGAAACTTTGTGTTGGGTGTGTGGATGCCTTAGAGGCGTTAGGATTGTGCTTCGTATAGACGAGTTATAGGGTAATAACATTTCGAACTATTGTTAGAAAAGTAAGAGAAAACTAAGTCTCAGAAAACTAAAGTCAAATGAAGCTGATGTTTAAGGCAGCACCAAGTGGATCGCTGTCAGAAAAGTAACATAAATATTAAAACAAAGGGCACCAAAGCTTGTGTGCAAGAAAATGTATGCCAAATATAATCTGCTATTTATAGTCAAAAGTCAAATGTAAAGCCCACTCAAAGAAGCGGTCCTTTAAACCACGAGCTCCTACAAGGCAGCAGCTGAGTGGGAAATCTTGCCACAAAAACAGCTGATTTTGGCATTAGTTTGGAATATAAGCAAGAAAACACATCGGCTGGGACTGTCGTCTGTTCTTAGTACGTCAAGACCACGAGCACCTCAGTGGAAGCTTTTGTATACCAGCTGATTTTGAAGTATCAATTGTAACTGTAAGAAAAGTATAAAGAGCTTTTGTTAAAATAGCATATCCCTACCTAAAGATCTGTGTTCATAAGAACAAGGGAACAAGTGAGTGAAAACTTGTTCAAAAGTATTTGAATTCAATGCAAGAGTCCAAAATGATGGAATGACAGAAGATGTGCAAAAGGATACTTCTACTGAATATCAGTTCCTTCATGAATTTAAGTACCGTGAATTTTAATAACCTGCTTGATGAGTTTTCCTTCTGTTTTGACATTAAGCAAAGGAGGAAATGTCCTCTTTCTCATACCATCGTAACTACATCTCAAAAAGCTGCCAAGCCATGAGCACTGTAACGAAAGCTTCCAAATTACAACTGATTGTGACACATCAATGGCTACATTGCAACAGCTCAAATACATAACATCACCTTATAGTTATACCATGGTTTAACGTGAGTGTTGAATGGTGAACGAGTGAAGTTCACATGAAGGAGTGGTGCAGGGATAGAACGAAGTGAATTGTTGCAAATTACAGTTTCACTTGTAGCAATATTAAAAGCAAAACGTCAATTCCAACAGAAGAACGATAATAATAACCTAACCCCACACACACACACCAACACACACAATCGTACGCATGCAAAGAGGCACCAGATTCTACTTTAGTGATAAAGTAAGACAATGTACAGCTAGGCTTAGAGGAAAGCGAGCACAACAGTCGGGGCTATGGCACAACTCTAATAGCCTGTCAGCTGTGTTTGACTACAATAAACTGGGAAATCTTTTTTGTTTCGAAAGAAAACAAAACTTGGGCACGGCAAACTGCAACTGACACTGCCAACGGGCAGCCACCAACCAGCCGCCCACTTTTACTGGCCACTTGGCGAACTGAACGCAGCGCATCCTGCCTAATGCCAAGGATATTGTGTTGCGGCATCGCCACATAAACTTGACTTTAAAACCATATACAAAGCAAAAGATATATGCGCCAGCACAGCGGCATGTGGAACCAGTCGGTGGCTGTAAAGACAATGAAAATCTCATTGCAAATAGTTACGCAAACAAAGGCGCAGATAAAGTGGCAGCCAACAGAGCCGTGACAGCTTATGGCACACACACACACACACATCCTAATGCTCAAGTTCATTCTTGGTTCTGATAGAAGTCTTATGACTGTAGAGAGTTACAGCACGAACAGCTAAAAGGATATGCGAGCGAAGCACTAAAATATCAGAAGTAACTGTTTGCTGTAAGTGCACATATGCACGGGGATGTGGTCATGTGCCACAGTGGGACTTAGGCAGGCTTAGCTGGACATGCTAATCTTGCAACAGAATATCAAAATAAAAATATATAATTCGTTTCGGGATAATGAAATGAACTGTAGTTGTTGCTGCGGAAGACATGCAACTCCTGAGAAAGGAACTTGATTGGGAGCTGTGCTCACAGACAATGAAGTGGGAGAAGTAGTTA
The DNA here is from genome assembly GCA_920105625.2 of Clusia tigrina. NCBI lineage: Eukaryota > Metazoa > Arthropoda > Insecta > Diptera > Clusiidae > Clusia > Clusia tigrina. Next base: position 64,028,273 of record OV050033.1, on the reverse strand, counting down.
TAAGTTAATGAAAGTTCAAAGTGAGCGATTGTGAAGTTAAGAGACTGGAAGTGGGAGAAGAAAAGGGTCTACAGGAAGTATCGAAACTCGGCTGTCAATGATAGCGATCTTTGTGATGGTGGAAGAGAATATGATGGATAATATAGGGAAATAATACAAGGGACATAGACTATGGAGGAGAGGTGGCTCAGAAAGTAGCTGAAAATTGTTTTCTGGAATAATTCCAAATATGATTTCATCGTATATCAATTAACAAACAAATTCAACCAAAAATGAATCTGCCATAGAAAAGAATTATTGGAACAAATCAGGTGATACCAATTAGGGGGGTGATCAAAATTTTATAGTAATTTATTATAAGATTGGATTAAGTTGGAAAACTGTTTCTTGCTGAAGTATTCTATATGAAAGCGAGTTTCTTGCTACCTTACAACTGAACATAATCCCCAATAAACTACATTTGTGGGAGGAAGCATTGAAATGTATTCGTTAGTCATTCACGCATGTTCTTTACTGAGGTAAGCATACAATTCTCACTCCCACTTCAAGAGGCATTGCCAGAACACCTTTATCACACTTTCCTCCCTCCAATTTTTTCTTTCAGCCTTCTTCTGGTACAATACCAAACACTTCTCAGCCTTCCGCACCTCATTCCAACATGTTAAATTAGTATAGAATATGAGTAGAGTTAACAAACCTTGGCGTAATCATGTCCCATGGCCGTAGCGATATTATCGTTGGAGCCCTGGTAGCTGACACAGCGGCCCAACATGTTGACAGCTCTTTTAGATGAGGAGCATAGTTAAAATAATAATTTAATTACATTGTTCACTTTTTTTATACACTTTTTCCTAGGCACGTTTGCTTGGTATAATTATATTCATTGTTTTCTGTAACACGCCCAAAAATATACCATAAAATTTGTAATATAATTATATTCACATAAACACTAAAATTGTAACGTAAGCATGATGTATCAATTTGTTTCATGTGTATGTTAAACAAATATTTTGACAATATAATATGAGCCTAAAAGTATACTTTCAATGTTTGTATGTAAATAAAATTATAAATCGAACTTTTTTATATCGAATAATGGTGTATAAGTAGACGGAAATTTTATTAAAAGAGGTGGTTACATTTTGTACTTTGTGCAATTTAACTTTCCATTAATTAAGCCTACTTTTAGGGTGCGATTTAATAGCTCAATCGTACAATATAAACATCTCAATGGAAATTAGGGAGTGGAAAAAATATAAATTCTTTTCTTGCAAAAAACTTACTTAAAATTAAATTCTTATAAATTCCTCATCATGCCAAGGAGTTCAAATCGACTCGTTTAAAGATTTCTGCCACACTGGTTAGCTACTTCTCGTATTTCACCCATTTACAGAAACGCCAACAGGGTGACAACTATTTGTGTAGGCATCAACCCCACCCCCAGTTATGTAAATAGCGAAGGGTTTGAGCTAGCCTAGAGATATGCAACAAATTGTATGCTAACTGTAAACATTATCACTACAATAATAATGAACAATTTACATTAGCACAACTGAGTACGCCGGTAAGTATGCTACACCATTTGAGGCCACTGATAAAATACATAATAATAAATATAAACATAAAAACTAAAAGCACAAAATTAGCATTTAATTTGCTTATCACTTAAAATTCAGCGCTGCCATTAGGCCACTTATCAAAGGGCTTTGCACAAGACTCACTCACTGCCGAAAAGTGTGCAATAACAATACCCGTAAATATGAAATTGAACAAGCTGAACCAAAGACACAACAAGAACAATAACAACAACAACCAACGTCGGAACAACAATAATAACTACAACAACAACGTCTTCAGCAGTACTTTCAAACAGTGTTTATCTTGCTGTTCGCACTGTTGCAGGCAGTCAGGGAGCCAGGCACGAGGCACGAAGCAAGCCACAGCAGCGTACATCGAACCAAGCAACCCTTCTGTCAATGCAAACTCCTTAAAGTCAGCAATCACCTCTGCTCCACAGTGAAACACACATTTTTCATAGTTTGCCGACAGGCGTAGATAGTCTCACGCCTACTTTTTGGCTCGAGCAAACTAATTGAAATTGAAAGTTTGGGGCAACTTCCACAGTGGGGCCCCAACGTGTTGGCCACACAACAGGTTCCTGCCGCTCGTTTATCGCTTTCTATATAATTGCCATGCTTGACACCCTTGTCAACTGTGTGAGCAGCTCACTGAACTGATTTCCATAACGCACTTTAAGCCTAAAAGTATGCAAACATTTTCGGAACTTAGCTCGACAGGAAAGGGTAGTTTCCTCTTAGATAAATCAGCATAAAATCAATTTAAATTGGGCCGGTGGCTTGAGTGACGCACGCGTCAACAGCAAAAATGTTAAAGTGCGCTAAGCCCATTGCCTAAATGTATGCAGTACAAATTTTGAAAAAAAATGAAAAAGGTTACCAAAATGACACAAACGCAAACGAAGGTTAAACATCAATTTGGCAAATGGAAAAATATTTTATTGTTGTTGTTGTTGTTGTGTTTATAGTAAATTTGCTCTGACAATAACACGAGTACATTAAAAAATACCAGAAATATTGCGGCAAATACGGCAACACAAATTTATGGACAACAAAAAATGTTTGTTTTATCATTTGTGAGCAAAAAAAGTATTAAAATAAAATGTCAGCTTGTCAAAATAAAAGCAACTCCAACTGATTAAATTTTTATAGCATGTCACTCAGTGGGGGCTGGTTTCGGAATCCTTTTTCTGCTCGGCTGTTGGTGCCGTGCATATGTTTAACCAGCTCTTTTTACTTTATTGGCATTTGCATTTTTTGCCTGGCAGGTTTTTTTTTTTTGTTGTTGCCGCTGTTGTTGTGCAATTTTTCAAATCATATGGCGACGGAAAAAGGAGCAACATTTTTGGGACGCCGTGTGCTGGAATTTATGCAGAAACGAGCAATGATCCCAAGGGGGAGGGGCGTGGGGTTAGGTACGTTGCATATTGGGTTCGTAAAATATGTACGCCTAAATAATGTTTACTGAATTGTATTGAATTAGCAAAAGTATCTAATAAAATGTTGCCCACGTAAGTAGCTGGGGAGACGATTGACTGAGATCTGCCACAAGTGTGGAAAATGCGTGGAAAATAAAATTGGTCTGAGAATCTAGCTAACTAGATAGTTGGTTAGGGGAAATATTCATAAATTGGATTAGAAAATGATTCCCCGGACACTTAAAAATATGCTTCACTTTCTGTAGGAATTTCTCAGATGCAGTTGTACTGCCTCTGTATGCAGGCGTTGTGTAAAATTTGTTGTATGTATTTAGGAGCCTCAAAAATTATAACCGTAGTTAACCGCTTTTTGTAAAAATATATCCGGTCAGTTATTTACTGCATAGCTTTGATAATTAATTAGTTTATTTGGAGTTATGAGGTCGGCAACTCTTGATTTAGAACTAAGGAAACAAATATAGGTAAATAAATAACTAAGATATGCAGTGAATATATTCACAAACTTTTCAGAGACCTAAAATTATGCTTCAGTTTGTAGGAATTTCTTAAATACAATTGTACTGATTGTCTATCCAAGTGATGTGTAACATTGGAGCCTCAAAAGTAGTACTGTGGACCTGTGCTTCTCTAAACAATGTTTCTGTTCATAAATTTTCTTAAAATTGATTTTTTCGTAGACATAAAAATATGCTCCACTTTTGTTTGAATTGCTCAGATGTGGTTATACGGCTTCTCTACGCAAGAGGTATGTAAAATGAATTGTATGTATTTATGAGCCTCAAAAAGTCGTATCGTGGATTTGTGCTTTCTTTAAACAATGTCCCTGTTACTTACTTTCTGCATAGCTTTGATAGATAGTTGGTTAATTCTGAGATATGGCGTAAGTGATTCTTAATTAAAAACTAAGAGTGTGGGAAAACACTTCCAAAATATTATTCGTCTGAGACTTTAGTCAAATTTAGCTAAATAAATAACTGAGATATGAAGTGAAAATATTACTGAAATTGTTAGACACCTAAAAATCTGCTATGAACCCCACATAAGCAATGTTTTCTTCTTTTGGTAAATAAAATGTCCACCATATATCTAGAGTATTCATGTAAGAGTTGAAGTCTCCTCTAGTTAACATTTATTTTGTTCTCTCTCTCACAGCAGAAATTCAGATCAGTGAATTGGAAAACAACTCAAAGTGTCTTCATTAATTGTGTTCTATTATCTTTGAATTATCTAGGCAAACCACCCTATCATAAACTTTTGCACTATATTTAGACAAATCTTTAACCACCCATTGCTATGGCTTCCCAATTATCTTCGCCAAAATGCTCTTGAAAGCTCAGAATTGCTTCTGCTCCTACGCCATACACTGGAGACTTTCCGTTCCCGTCAAATGACGAGCATCTCCGTTGCCTTACTAACTGTCAATTTTAATTTGTTTATCGTTTGCTTTGAACGTAGTCTGCTGACAAAACCGTTGCCAAAATCAATTTGCTTAAAAGGTGGCCTGACTGCTGGCTACCTCTCCAAAATTGCTACGTTCCCAATGTATCGTTTAGGTAAAAAGTCTCTGCAGACTCTACCAAATTGTCATAAAATGTTGAGCTATAAAAATGTTTACTTGGCTGCCTGTTTGCCTTTGCCTGTGGTTGAGGTTCTCTCATTTTTGTTGATGTTGTTGTGTTGTTTACTTTTGGCGAAAATGTTGCTGCCTGTGCCGCAAGTGGGTCACATTCATTTTTGATGAGTTGTCATTATTAAATGCTTTGCTCGGTGGCGAACATGAAAGGCATCTCCCTTCGAGTGGAAGCACACATCACACTCGTAGCAACTCGCGTACTTGCGGCGTTATCACTGGTAATGAGGCAATGACGTTTAATTCATAAATTTTGACAGTTTACAAAGAGAGTCCTGGCTGGCGGTTGTATCAGCGAATAAATGTCACTTGTCTTTTCATAAGGTTATCTTTTGTTTCTGCGTGAGCAGTGAGATGTGAGATTACAGCAGCACTGAAGTGAAATGGCTTCGATTGTGACGATTGGAAGTACTGTTAAGAACATGTTTTATAGTTGACACAATTAATATTCAGGTGAGTTCTAAGGGCCTGCAAAGAGGACACTTCCAAACTCTGGCTTGCAGGACTCAGGAAAATGTGGAGAAATATTATAAAATAAAATCTGGAGAGCTTTATAAATGTGTATGTTTGTATGAAACGGGCGAGTTTCTATAAGTGCACAACTTTGGAAATGATTGTTGTAAAATAGGTCCAAAATTCAGTAACGTAACAAATTCAGTAATGAATTGATAGAATGAGATTTGGAAAGAATTTGATCACCTTAAAACATCGCTAGAAATATTGCTAACAAAAACATTCTTCTCCGAACACTTGGACTGGAACACCACCGATGCAACTAAATTCTACAGAGAATCTGAGAAGAGTGATTCAGTCACATCATTATTACGTTCATCGCAAATCCAATCATGCGAACTAAAAAAGAACAAATATTTCTCTGATTATACTACCTCCTTCCGGCGCATATTCTGCCACCATTTATTAACTCACACAAAATGAGGTGGCGTCATAAACACCCACACCGAAATTTTAATGCGCACATGTCGTGTACGACCCCGCAGGCGCCACTGTTGCTCATACGTAAATGTCTGTCATAAATGATGACACAAAATGGCGTTTAACTAAAGTGAGTCCAATTTGTTGCCTGCGGAGACCATTCACGCAGCAAAAAGAAAACTTTTGCAAACCATTAACAATAAAACTAAATTATAATAAATATACACAAAAAGAAATGTTTCACTTTGATGGCGAAATATGACGCAGTTTCATACCACACCCTTAGACGGTGTTGCTGGTGGGGCTTTAATTTCTATCGACACATTTCAAATGTTTTGTATTGAATATAATAACAAAATGTGGGCGGAGGGGATGGAAAAGTTTATGTTTGACAGTTGAGAAGTGCGGAAGTTTTTTTGGGAGCACCCTAAAGAAAAGGAAATACATACTTGGTGTACTCTAAAATAAGAGAAAACAGAGGAGAAGAACATATTTTTGACAGGAATTGCCGGGTGTCAAATATCAATGAATATACTGATTGTTGAAATCAGTGTGCCCAAAAAAGAGGAAGACTTTTGATGACGGGAAAGAAGAAATCAAAGGAAAATGCCGGTCAAATATGATAAGAAAATTGAGAGATGAAATAAAATACAATGGAATGATGTTGAAGAAAACAATAATATCATTATAATGAGTGTGAGCACACTGTGTTGGTTCAGTGGGTAGTAAACTTGAATTTCATTATAAGAACACGGGAGCGTATTATAATTTTGCAGTTGACTGTAATTGAGTTCCTTAAGTCTACACAGATGTAGTCTTCAGGGTAATACTTCTCTTGATAACTTCAAAACGTTTTTCAAGATTAGTTCAAATTATTGTGTGAATAAAGGTGGACTTTTATTTTCTTTAAGTGATAACCCCAGCCTTAGAATACGTGAGATGTGAACCGAAAAATGGTTCAGAAAAAAAGAGTTACAAAATATCGTAACAACTTCGAACATCAAATCCTTGGTGCAGAGGTTCTTGACAAAACTTCAATGAATTGAACTAGGAAAGTAACTTGTTTACTAGAGAGATCCCAGCCAGTTGAGTACAATAGCTTTAAAAATCCTATCTATACTTTGTCTTCATTAGTTTATAAGCGTGAAATAATCTCTCAGAATTCCAGAAGGAAGTAACCACTAAGTTGACGGGATCTTGAACACGTGTTACAAGACTGAATTCATGAGGGACTCCTTAGCCCGATGACAGGTTAAAATTAATATAATATCAGATACAATTTGGCTCTATGCCTCACAATCAGTCATGTGGTTTGTATGACAACTCCAAGACCTATCATATTCCCCTGCTTCCCCTGCTTCTCTGTTATAATAGGAATGTGAGGAACTCTTTTTTTTGATGACAGGTTAATATTACATAATATCAGGTACAATCTGGTAATATCTCTCACAACCTTGAAGGTTGTTTGTATTACTGCTCCTATTGCCCCTACTTCCCTGCTTCTCTGGTATACCAGTAGTGTAGGGAACTCCTTAACTCATTGTCAGGTTAATAATATAAAATACCACTTACAATCAGACACTATGTCTCACAACCAGTCGACTTCTCCAAATCCCTATCATATTCTGCTGCTTCCACTGGTGTGAGTCTTTATTCAACTCTACATATCCTCGATTCTAATAGGATATCACACACTCACCACTTAGGCAAGCTAACACAGTTCCATATCTACTATATAAGATCTGTTTACGCATGACTTCTCATGCTAGTGTGAACCAGCCCATTATGTAGTCATAAGAAACTAAAAGATTATCCTCCAAAAGATGCGAGTATTCAGAAACATCGGAGGAACAACAACTGTCAAGTTCAGTTCAGTGCATTAATTTGTCGAACATTAACTTCACAGCCGCAGTAATAAAAGACACTCCACCACGCTGCTGACCTCTGAAGCCCCTGTATGTGCCACTTGTACACATGTAATAATTCTGTGCGACCAATTGGACCCATCTGTTGCGAACTTCCAAAGAAATCAATGAGTTCGAATGTGTGTGGCTGTCATTCAGAAATGTTTTTCTACACAATTACTACACAAAAGACGCCCAATAAACACATACTTGGTTACACACACACACACACACACACACAAACAGTTACATTAACACATTTGTTCGTGTGTGTGTTCCACTTGTCGTCAAATTTAATAGGAAAGCAGATAACAGCGCGGACCCAGCTAAGAAATCAATAAATTTGGTGCGTTTAGAATCGAGTGATAAATGTGTGAGTTGTTCACGTTGTTGTTGTAGTTGTTTTGTGTAGTTGTTGTTGTTTTGTGTGGTTGTTGTTGTTTTGGTTCTTGTCATTTTGTATATTTTGCCATAAATCGGAAAAAGCAAATTGAATTTTATTAACTTCTGCGACTTCCGTAGGGTGCCTGCTGGCTTACATTGGGCATTTTTGCGAAAGGTCTGCTAGGAGAGTCTCTAACCAAGCAGGCGGCCAGAGTCTGCTACGCAGGGGAATGAGTTCACCCCTAATTGGTAGATTGGCACAAAAACGGAAATTATGAAGATTTCATGGACATAATTTCTTTTTATTGCTTTGAATTGAAAAGGAATTCAACTGGGATGAGGTGAGCTCAAATGAAGAATGTGGCTGAATCCGAAGGGCTTCCAGAAAAAAAATTATACTTCCTTATAAATTTCGAAATGGTAGATCCTGACTGATGAAATGTGGGCGGTATTCAGTAGGCAGCTCGAATAATTCATAAGGCAGCATAAACTTGCGAGTTTATATACTTAAATACAAGGACTCCAAAAGAAGGTACTAATTTTGCTAAGACGGAAATGATGAAATGAGAAGAAGATGAGGAGATGAGATTGAAGATATGAGAATGTGAAGTTGAGAATGAGGATATGAAATGTTGTACTAATTTTACCAAGGAAGAGGAAGGTGAAATGATAAGAAGATAAGGGGATGAGAATGAGGAGATGATAAAAAACATTTTGTGATAGGGGAATTCTAGAAGGTTAGTTTTAAGTGAAGAGCACCAAGTAGTAATCGAGTTCTTGAAATATTCTTGTTATGTTCCCATATACAGCAACTTGGGTGATACTTTCCTTATACTTTTAGTAATTAAATATAATAACACTACCCGTTACACAAGAGCACCGCAGGCAAATAGGAGCAGCTGAGTTTATTAAACTAGATTATACGTAATTCCAGCAACCATGAATTCTACGCTATAACCCAATGAACATTTCTTAAGGACCCCAGATAAAATATGTCCATTTACTTGCACCTACCATTCAGCTTCCTCACCGGTCCGCCCATTAAATCAATTTAACTTTCCTTATTGCTTAACATTAAACTTTTAATCTGTGTCCTTTTACAGTGCCTTTGTTGCAATGAAATCTGAATAGGAGTACGCGGAAAAGAAACCGAAATGATGAAGTCTTCTTTTGTGCTGATTTTCTGGCGCTTACCTTTCCTCATCTGTACAACCGCTTTTAGCTGACTGTGCCTGCTCACACTTTAAGTGACTGATTGCAGGCAGGTGATTATCCTTTTTTCCGTAAACATTCAACCCCGTAGCCTGAAATTCCTTCGACCCTCGGACGCCTGCTACGATTTAAATTCCAAACCTTTTTCCTTTCCTCTGCTTAGACACATTCTACTTACACGTTAACTGAACTTAAAGTCGCTGATTTGTTAAGCAATTCACCCCACTTCCTCTCACGCACCCATCCACCTCCTTGCATGTTAAGCGCGCGCTTGTTAACGCAGCATTTAATGCCGTAGGCGCAACTGACTCCATTTGGCAACTAAACAGACCAGAATACAGCGGAGCAGTCACAATGAAAACAAAAACACAAACAACGACAAGAGCACCAACAACAACAACAACAACATCCAAAACATCGGTAACAACAACAGCTGTCCCTGTGTACGCTGACGGCATAGTAATTCAGGGGATTTTTGTTTTCTTTTGGCCTACCTTTTGCTGGGAGGTAATTAAATTAACGTATTCTCGAGTCGCACCAAAGGTGCCTCTTAAGGATATGAAGAATTATGCGGCAAATTTAAAAACAGTGTGATCTGGAGAAATGAGTATATCCCCACCCACAGAACACGTTCCACGGAAATTATTAATTGAAAGCATAATTAAAAGTTTAGCTTAAAGTGGTGTAGCACAGGAGAGAAGGAACTGTGCCTCAGTTTCAGAGAAAACATGTGAAAGTGCTAAGAATAAGGGAAGGAAATTGTTCAGTTTTAAGGAGTTCAGGAAGCGACCGGCGGCAATAAAGGCAAAGAGGTGAGAAACACTGATAAGCGATATGGAGAAATGGACTAAGAAGATGGGTGTGGACTGTGTAGATGAATATTGGTGATAATTGGTGATTCATTAGATGAGATAAGTAATAATTCAACGGATATAGGCGTGGAGAAATAGACTTATATTCATTTGGCGCTAAAACTCGATATATAGCTGTGGAGTAACAAATATTGAATCATGGAAAAGAGAGCTATGGCAACTAAAGTCAGGATCAAGTCGAATACTAAGCCTTATGAAGAGCAATAAAACGGAAATACCCATACATTGACTACTCCCTCTTGGATTGCCCTCTGTAGAGGACTCCGAAAACATTTGACTTTGAGAAATGCTTTGTGACAAAAAGATGCAACAAAAAGGAATGGGCCGATTTAAGTACAGTATTCGTATTCGGACCCAGAACTAGATACTCCGAGCCCATGGGAAACTACCCAAGCATTTTCCAAGCAGAAATCCATGCCAACGAAGAATGCAAACAGATTAACTTGAGTAGGAAATACACAGAACGGAACATAGCCATACTATCGGTGAGTCAAGCTGCTATTCGAACACTAAGCTCTTACGAAGCACACTCTAAGTTGAGTATGGGACTGTCTTAAGGAACTAAACCAGCTAGGCAAAGATAGCAATGTCAGCCATTGCTGGGTCCCCGGACACGTAAGGATCTAAGGTAACGAGCGGGCAGTCGAGCTTGCCAGTGAAGGAGCTTCCACAAATCTAATAGAGCCAGAACCTTTTTGTGGGATAGGAAGAGGATTATGGCAAAATGTACTCAGAGAACATGAGAACTGTGCAAGACAGAAACTCTTTTGAAGTCATGTAGACTTAAGGCAATCTAAATTCTGCTAGGCGACTATAACAGCAAAAGATTTGAGTCTTGCATTGGACTATTCAAGAATAGACTAAGAATTTTTTCCTGGCTTTTGACTGGACACTGTAGACTCAAAGAGCATCTGAGCAAGATAGAATTTGTAGCAAGCCCCATATGCAGATTCTGTGATGAGGATACTGAATCACCAGAGTACATCATTGGAATTTGTGGGGATTTGCACAAAAGGAAAAAGCGCCTGAGTTCTTCTAAAATACTAGGTAGCGCAATAGCACTACTTGAACCGGGCGAAATCCCCAGAGGGCAGTACAAAATATATTTTTGATTCCTGTACCTTATACATTACATTACAATGCATTATTTAAGATTATTGTAAATAAATATATAAAAATATTCGGCTATTATCAGAGTTGGTTCTTAAGGGTATCATATTTAAGAAAAGATTATCAGACAAAACTAATTTTTATAAAATTGTTTAAATAAAATCGAACATAGTAAATCCGTAAGCACTTGAAAATATTGTATAATTTTTTCTTAAATTTTTTAAGAATTTTAATATCATAATAATTAAAATCAAGAAGAAATACATTTGATAGGACACTTTTAGGCGTTTTAAAATATTTTTAAAAACCCTTTTTCAGAAATTTTATTCAAATTTTCCCATATTTATATATTTTTTAACTAAATTTTTTTAATTCTTTAATTCAAATAAAAAAAAATTATAGTATGCTTTTGGGCGTTTTCAAATATTTAACAAATTTTTCTTTTGTTTACTAATTAGTTTTTTAAAAATATTTTTCTTTCAAATTTTCCTATTTATAAATAACTTTTTAATATTATATTTTAATCAATTTGATTTTTAAATGTTTTTAAAAACAAATTTCTTATAATTTCAGGGCGATTTTTGATGCAACAAATTTTGAGTGTTCTCGCAAACACAGCTAATTTTTGATTCCGAATTTCACAATAAAAAAAATTTGCAAAAATTTCATATTATATTTAGTAGGCGTTTTAAGATATTTGACGAATTTTTTATAAATATTTTTTAACAATTTTTCATTATCCTTTTCCATTTTCTTTATATATTTTGTCAAAACACCGATTCAATAAATGCTAAATAGCACACACAACTTCCTCTTAAAGGTGACCATCTTATGTAAGACACAAACACATTGGGTGCCCAGCACTTGTTGCCCGCTATAAATTGTATAACATAAAAAACTCGACGCCGCTCATGATATAAATTGAGTCCATTTTAGGCACATAAATTTCACTAAATTAACCCATTTTCAAATTGGGGAAATTTATTAATTTATGAAGCACACAACACAAATAGTGGTCTCCCATACACTCCCATACACTTGCACCCACACACTGAGTGCAGTTCCAAGCCAATTAATTAATTAAACGGCCAGCAATGCAAGCGTGGCGTCTGTTATCAGAGTTGTTGTTATTTCGTTGATGTTGTTGTTTACAGTAAACACCAAAATAGACACAAAAAAGAAGCGCGCTTTTCAATTTTCCACTCCGCGCATTTTTGGTGAATTTTCTTTCCGATCGTTTGCTGCACGGCGTCAGCGCATCTTTCCGTGCGTCACGTTCTCGAACCGATCACGCTCATGCGGAGCAGGAGACTGGCGCACTGGGAGCAAGCGTCTTACAACGGGTCTGCAGGTCTTTGAGCGGTTGCTCGAAAAAATGCCGCACGGTAATTGTGGAAAATTGTTCCACAAACTCAGCCAGAAGTGAGTGTCTCCACGCGTGTCTCTGTGCGTGTATGAGAGTTTGTCTGTGTGATTATGTGTGTGTATTCTTACTCAACTCGTAAGTTTATTTTTGTAATAAAACAAAAATTAAAATGTTGTAAAAGGGCGAACGGGCGTTTTTAAGTTTCAAATTAAGTCAGCGGATTGAATAATTTGAGAAGAATATTTCGAAATTTTCGCCTTGGCACGCTTGGAGCGTTCCTCTGGAGATTTATGAGTTGACTTGTGGAAATGCGGCGTGAATTTTTGTCAATTTTTGTTAAACGGAAGTGACACTTTTTATTGGGGTGGCGAGATAGCGTACAAGATTTACTTGCTTTGAGGTTATTGCTGCCACAAAGTGGAGAGAAGTCCAAATAAATTTCCAGGAGCTGACAGATCGGTTTAACATAAATTTACTGAAGCCTTTCAAAGCACATCAAAAGAGTGAGTGAGGCAGGAAATTGAAATTTCGACACGACAACTTACGCAGGCCTATGAAAAACTTCGAAAGGATTACGCGAGGGGATTAATATGAAAACAGCTAAAATAAAGTCTTACGAAATACAGCAATTTAATGGGGAAAAGTGGCTCGAGGATTATGTACTGATAATGACATGGGTGCTTGTTGATCAAACATTAAGATCGTGTCTGATCGCTGAAAACCGGAGATCTGGCGTTCTGTCTAAGCCGTCAAGTCACGTCCATGTTGATATGATTCAAAGCAGATTAAAGAGAACTCCACTTAGGCTCCACACGCATTTATTTGAGAAGATTACCCAAAGCCCTTGGAATTACGCTACAGAGAGAAGACGATCAACAGTTCCCTATTCTCAAAAGCTTTGGTCGGCTTTCACAGCGTCTTCTTCAGCATATTTCTGTGTGATTCAAGGATCCCAATTGTGGTAAGAAAAAATCAATCATTTAAGCCAATCAATCAAATGAGTCAACTGTTCGCAATAACACTAAGAAGGGGTTAACGCATTTCGAAGTTTATAGAGTCAAAAGTCTGTATTAAACTGATAACAAATAGGCAAGCGGAGTATGAGGTAGGATCACTCATATTATTATAATAACTTCAGATGGCATCTGCAAGTATTCCCTTACTGAGTCTAGGGTCTTGTACAGGCTTTCTAGGAATACTGAAAGAAATGTACAACTAACAGTACTAAGAGCATCAGCCAGTTATCAGACAGACTGCAGCAGTCCTCAGAGCAACCAAAGAACTAAGTAACAAACCCATCTCAAACAATATCCCCATAAAGCAATAATTTCAGTCTCATCTTCTGTTTGGGAACCCCATAGAAACAGTCTCTTCACTCAACTATATTGACAGAATTATAACCTTTGAAGTTCATCTTAGAACCTTGTTATCCTTAGAATAAAAAAACGAGAGCAGTCACCACTTTTGTAGGTAACACCTTGGGATAACTGCGTATGAAATTGTTCCGAGAGGTGAAGAACAAAGCTCACGAGGAGCCAGTATTAGTCATAGTGATCCCCAACAGTGGGTCAGATAAACTTCTAGAACTGCTAACATTACTCTATAGAATTTAGATTTTGTTTCATTCCTTATCGCCAGAATTTATCTAAAGATATACTGGTACACTCAGGACAATTTTGGATGATTTCCAAATGTAGAACAGTGTTGCTCGGAATGATTTCAGGAACCTCGGATGATAGAGCGAAGGTGTTGAGTGAGATAAAGCAGAAACGACAACAGAAACAGTATCCAGTATATTTGCAACAGAAACTACAGAATTTAACGAGAGAAAATGGTTGTTTGGTGGCAGAACAGAAAGATCTCATCGTGTTTTTTCACAAAAAGCTTTGGAAAGTTCTTCGAAGTCTCCAAAGCACTTCCAAGAATGATCACAAGAATCCATGGGAACAAATTCCGATAAAGTACTCATAGGCTTTGTTTGCTATTTACAATAAAATATAATATAAAAAATATATATACTCGCATATATACTCGTGTTTGAAAACATGTTCCAAACCGAAACCAAATATTTCTCAATTCTATCAAATTTCAACACGTTCTATTTGCGAACATTTTTAATTACCCACTCCACAGTGCACATAATTTATAAAATATTTATATTACAAAATAAACAAAGCCGTGTAACAACAACAACAAAAACAAAAAATAATTGTGCTTAGCACAAGCAACAACAACATTGTACCATGTCAAACAATACAACAATGCGCAAAATGTAATGGAGAAATACAACAAGAAAACAACAGCAACAACAACATGAACAAGAGCAACAACAACACAAACAACAACCAGAACAACAGAGGGAACAACAAACATAGAAAAAGTTTTGAATTTCATGTCTGCAAAAAGGAGAAAATTTCATTGGGAAAGCGGAAATTCAGGCAAATATTCGTATTGTAAAAAGAAAATTAGTACAATTTTGTTTTACTTGTACCAACATATTTGTTAACAGAAGTGTGGACGCGGGGCGTACAGCAGAGCGGGGTAAATGAGTTTCTGTTTGACAATGCTTTGAGCTCAGCAAATGAATTTATGTGCTCGTAAGCATGACACATTTACACACATTTCCAGAGCATGTGCGTGGGTGTGTAGTGGGAAGTGCATTTTCGTGTTGATTGGAAGAGGAACATTTCAGACAAACATTTTCATCGTCCCATCCAGACAAGAGGACCTGTGGCTTCTAGAGGTTTTGTGCTGGGAATATGTTGAGATATCCTTCTAGTTCGAAATTTTACATTATTATTGTAGACGAACTATTGGTATGTCCTTAACGACAGATTCCAAATGAAACGGAGATAAAAAAATGTGCTACAAAAAAATGCAAATCTTTCTAATTGAATAATGGTTGGTTCCAAATATAGTTGGTTCCAATGGGTGAGGATGCAAATCTAAGCGGAAGTGAGCTCAATCTATAGCGCTTTACTCATATACTGATGTCAGAGTCAACAGTGGTACTTCCAGAGGCCAGTGTGACCCAGCCCATTTAATATTACACAGACCCAAATGTTAATGTTATCATTGATAGAAAGTATAGAACAATATCCGAAGGAACTATGTATATAATAATTGTATATAAGATTATTACAGAACTAAGAAACAATGCAATGATGATTATAACACTAATTCAGGTGGATCCTAGCATTCTTTGGAAGAATAGGTACCTTCCTTCAATCAAAGATTACTGCAACTCTTGACAAAAAATTGTATGCATTTGGTTAGGAAGGAACCAGAAGTTAACGAAATCTTCAATAGCTTCATAGAGAAACTCTCAGTGGATCCACACAAAGCATTATGAAACCTTTGAGAAAATTGTATGCCTTTGCCTAGGATGTAATAAGAAGTTAACGATATCTTCAACAGCCTTCTTAGAGACGTCCTATGTGGATCCACACAAATCATTACGAAACCTTTGACTTTATATCCCCAAAATTTCGTGCAAAAGTGATTAAAAGTTAGTTAATTTTAGGTTATTCTCTTGACATGGACCCAAGGAATGCCCTTCACACTGTTTTGTTAGCACATACTTTATTGTAATATTCACTTACTAAGAATTTCATGGATCAAAGTGACTTATTTAGCTAGGTTCAGGTAACAGATCCACGAGTGCCAGTTTCGTAATTTCTGCTGCTGTTATATCTAAGAAGTGAATTATTCCAGGTCGAAGGCTAGCGGTAACTATATGGAAGGGACATATTCAGAAGGGTTTCCAAAGTTGGATAAAGGATATCGGTCTAGAAACATATTTCTACTAAATAATATTTCTCCTATATAAAATCATTTTTTCCAAAACAAATTCATCTAAAACTAATTCTTGGTTTATTTTTCAGCAGACTTATCAATCTAAGTACAATATGCTCAATGGAATCCGGTTAATTGACATTAATGCAGAGACAGAAATACTTGTTCACCAAAGTTGTAGTAAGGAGAGAAAGTTATACTTAAGATTACCATTAATATTACCATTAAGATATTACCATTAATATATGACTATATAATCTATATAGATTTACTAGATTTTAGTAGGGTTGAGCTAACTCCACCCTACTAGAGAATAAATGTTTCAATCCTTTTTTTTATATCCAAGGTGCAAGTATTCAATTGAAGGTTTCTCAAGTACTTTTCTAGTTCACTGATTGCGTACCTGGGTTTAGATAAGCAAGAAAAGCACAGTTCCACTATCAACGTGATCCACTGATCACATATATAGAAGTATACTCAAGATTAGGATTATCATTGTGATTTGTTTTTAAAACAATTCTTCTTTTGACTTAGGATGACATACATTGCAGTTCTCGAAGAAAAATGTGTCATGCTTTTATTCTGTCATAATTGGTGCAAACCACTGACCTCAAAATATTCCTGCATTTTAAACACTTTTGTTCCAGAGCCATTTTCTTCAAGGTATACTCAGAAATAGGCACTGTTCTTTAGATCTAATATAAGATCATCCCACGAAGAAATCGTCTTGCTTTTAATGTTCCCTTCAAATTGCTTTCTTCCTTCAAATTTCTTGTAAAAGTAATCGCATTCTAGGCACTTTCCCCTAACCCAGCAAGCTCCTACCCACTTTTTCAGTTTACACTTAAAGTATTTTCCATCACTAGGCTGCCTTTGAGGCTCCCTCCCGCTTCTGCCTGGCCTGCCTCGCTTGACTGCACCGGAGAGTTCGAGTTGCAAATAATGGAAAAGTAAGCAGAGTTGTTTGTGGTTGAGAACTTAAAGTACTCTACAATCACTACAAATGACTTTCTAACTTTTTAAATAAATACAGAAGGACTGGAAGCCGCACACACAGTTGCAGCCAGTTTTTTGCCTGCAAGCAGGTGGGTGGGGCAGACCAGAGAAGCAAACAGAAACAATAACAAACCGACTGTGATTCCAAGCAATTTTTCAACTGCTTAGCAGTAACTATGAAAGTTGAAAGTAGCCAAAACCACGAGAAAAATTTCTGCATATTACCTGGTGCCATGTAAACAACAACAACAACAAAAACCACAACTAAAATGGCAAAGGATATTCTGAAATTGTGAATTTGTGGAGTGCAAGCCACACAGTAGCCACACTGCAAACCGAGAAGGGGATAGTTGCAGCAGAAGTTCCTCCAGCGCACAGACACACGGTTACCATGGCAAATGCTTGACTGCATCTTGTTGTTAGTCATCAGCACGACGTCGAGTGGAGTTCAGAGGAGAGGTGGGCACACTGAGGCGAGGAGTTCTATGGAGAGTACAGCGGTGTCTGCTGCTGGTGCCGCTGCCTTTACTTGAATGCCCTGCGTTTGCCTCGTTTTTTATTTCTATGCACTTTTAAAAGTTGACAGTTGACAGCAACATTGAACCGAGTTAAACAGCCAACGGAGTGTGCAAGTCAGCAAGTGAGCAACGCGGCACGGAGGGGGACCGGACACGTGGCAGCCACGATTGTTGTTGGTCTCGGTGTGGTTGGCTTTTGTTTTTGTTGTTGCTATTGTTGTTTTCGTTTTTGTGCAGTTTTTATTTAGCATAAAACGAGCAGGCACGAGTGAGCGAGCTACTCTGTGGTGGCTGCAAAAAATAAGCGCCACTAGGCAGGAGGTGCTTATTGCAAACCCGCGCTCGCTTCACTGCTAACTACAAAGCCGGGTTGAGCTGTGTTTTGTGTTAGCTAAGCTCGTGTAATTGAGCATGAGTAGCACAAATTAGCTGTATAAGCAGAGGAAAAGGGAATTTTTTGCCGTTGTCTGAAGGTTAGGTTACGGTAGGGTGACAGCGACAACCCCGGCCACAGAGCAATTAGCATTCAAGCGCCGTTTGGATAACACGACCCTCATTTAACCTTGTTTTCTGGTGGCCACATTGAGCAATTGATGAAGGAGGCTATTCTGATCAGGGGGCTGAAGTAGGATGACGTGCGTTAAGGAACTTTGCAGACCCATCGAATCTAGGATGGGGCCAAATCGTGATACTGGTACACAAATAAATTTGGCCACGAAGACGCATCTTTTGATGTGAACATTTTCTACGTTCAATTTTACATTTTATTTGAATTCCCAGATCAAAGTGTTCTTAGGTTATCGTGAAGGTTTGGACAGCAGGTAAAATAATGGAAGCATTTGAGGTGTGGAAATTTGTAGGGGATGTGTCCACTCAATCCGAAATTGTCTTCTAACAATCCTTAAAATCTCCCACATAAGAACACAATAAAATGTAGGATTTTGCAAACCTATTGGACCGAAGGAGGTCTCTTAATATCTTCCTTTGACTTTCTAGGGTTAGAATCAAGAATTAGCAGAAGAATATTCGAACAGACTACAAACATGATTCCAACCCCAACTGATGATATTGAATATAACACTCTCCTTATAAAGTAAAAAAACGTAATCTGATTACAAAGACATGCCCCTCTCTCTTTGTGAATAGACACATTCCTAATTGGCCACTTGCGTTAATTACCTGGAATTCCACACCAAGTGCAAGACGCATGCAACGAAGGGGTACTTGCAACAACATTTCTTTCAACAACTATTTATAAGATTGGATTTTGTAATTTCCCCGCCGAGGTGTGAATTGAAGAGAGCTGCCAAGACTAAAAGAGAGGTCGGCGAACTCACATGCGTGAAAGTCTAAAGGCGGCTTCTAGCCTTTAAATATAAATAAACTAAAACTGGCAAACAAAAAAAGTTGTGTAGCGTGTAAACACTGCGTTCTTGATAGGCACTATTTTAATGAAGCAGCTGACATAGTGTAAATTGACAACCCAGTCGCAGCACGACGCTGCACGACTTGTCACAAGGAACAACTTGTCAAAGTCTGCCTGGCAGGAAAGCGCACCCGAAGCGGAGGAGAGGCGGATAATAGGGAATTCCCTATAGCAAATTTATGCTTATTTCAACTTTGTCAGCGGTACTATTTTTGGCTCCGAAGTCAACAACAAAAATAGCAAATGCTACGAAAGCAACAACAACAACTTCAGCAGCCGGCATGTGTCACATGCTGGGAGGCTACGCTGCACAATAATAAATTGCGTCAGGTTCAAATCTTGCGGCTTATAAAAACTCAAAAATAAATTAACAAAATTTAACAAGCAGGGGGAATACATAAGACACGAAGGGGCGTGTCACCAGGCACAACATAATTAATTGCAATTTTTTAAATAATTTTTTTACAACTTTTTTTAACGACATCGTAAAACAGAAAATTGGCTGATATAGAGCGGCTGCAGAATGACCCCAGTAGGGAATTTTCCAGATACTGCAAACATAAGAAAGTAATATTGGGATCTTATTTTTTCGTTTATTTTCTGCATTTTTTACCAGTCTCCATTTTTTACACTCTAGTTTCCTACATTCGAATTTTCCATATTTTTTCATAGGTTATTCAAGATATGTACATATTCTACAGACACTCATTTTTTCACATAATTTTTGTTTTTCCATACTATCAAAATTTTATCCATATACTCAGTATTTTACATATTCTACATCTAGTAATTTTTTTACAATACTATCAAAATGTTCTCCATATGCTTAGTTTTCTATATTTTCTACACATTTATTTCCTTTCATATTCTACACTTTTATACATTTTTTACATTCATATGTAAAATATACAGAAGCACAGCTTTTTGCTCTGCTAAGGTACCAATTTTAAAATATATTAAATTTAATTTAAGACATGAATCATGAAGTATAAAAAAATTAATTATTCAATTCGTTTCAAAATGTTATACGTACTTATACTTTTTGGAAATATTCTACGTTTTTGACACGGTATAAATTTTATACATTTTCTGCATATTCAATATTTACTTCACAGTCTACGATTTTTTGATTTTTCTGTTTTTCCACTCTCACATTTCCTTCATTTTCTAAGCCTACTCACTTTTCTACATATTCTGCATATAAAAACTTTTTTACATAATCTGAATTATTACTTTATTTAAATTTCTCCTGCATTATTTATTTTTCTTTAAAAATGTTCTCCACATATTGGGTTTTACATTTGTACATTTTCTATATATATTTCTATTCTTACATTTTTTACACTCATCTTTATACAGTGTAGTATAAAGAAAGCCCCGATTTTTCTCAATTAGAGCACTCTGCCGCCTGACTTTCGCTTCGGCAAGTTCACGATGTATGTTAGAAACATATTCATATAATATTTTTCCTGCTGGGATGCCCCGATTTGAGTATACTGTTGTAGTACTCGTAACTTTCAAAAGTAATCTGAGCACCACATGTCATAAACTTATGAATTGGCAGTCGGTGAGGTCGGAGATGGCATGAAACAGTGTAGAATTAAGCCAATTAAATGAGTATAAATTTTATGAAAATAAGAGTGCTCACAAGTACGAGGAGCATAACGAGAAACGGATACGTGTGTGGGTATACAAGGTGTCTAGGGGATTGTGTGGAAAGTTTGAAACTATGGATTGTTATGATAAACTGCAACATCACAACGACAGGTCGTGAAGTTGATAGTTCGAAGTTGAGTCAGACGGATGAGATACAAATGGAACAGCAAAACAGACTGTATGTGAGGCAGGTGATGATTCATTATTATTTGGAGCAAATTTGTCTATAAAAAGGTCTTGATAGAGAAGCTAGTAAAAATTGTAAGTCACTGAAGTAGGTAAATACAAGAGAGGTAAGTCATGTGTGGCGTAGGACTAAACTGCAAAGGTCATTATACAATTTAGTTTGCTCCAACGCATTATTGTGGCTTTGAGCTATCCTTCCAATATTTTCCCATCCTTTACCACATATCTGCTGTTTTACAATAGTATTAAATACTACTTACTCCTTATTCGAACATTCAGTTCATTGAAGTTAACTTTCATTTACCTAAAAAGAAAGAATATAATTGTAAATTTAATATGCTGCCACGAACACGTTTTGTAAGGAATTTTTTCAGAAATGAATCAAATTAAAATAAATTTCGCAGTTGAGTGTCCTTTGGACGCCCTTGCATAATGAACTCCTTAATATCCACTCAGTGTAATTATCTGCTTAGGGTAAGGAGAGGGGGAAATTGTTTCCGAAATTCCTAGGCACAGATTTACTCGATATGCTTATCACTGAGTTTACAAATATGCCTGCTATGAAGTCGTTGCCTATTCCAACCCTCACAGAGAACACAAGCAACAACAACAATAACAGATGAGCATGTGCTGCTCCCTTCTTACAGATTCCAAGCGTCTTGTGTGTGGCCTCCAGACACTCGCATACAAAATAATTCAAATGTCTTCTGGCATAGTTTTAGGGGCTATTAAGGAACACACATGCACAAGAATTGCCTGAAGGAATGTGCCATTAAATGTTTGCATGTACGTAATTAGTCAGGCAAATAAAGGAAATTCAAATGTCTTTTGATTTGCATACACTCACATATTTAATGAAACTTTGCATTTAATTTTTAGTCCTGAAGGTTCTTTATCATCATTTCCCTGGCTGCTCATTTTTGAAAATTGTTCTTGATCCTTTTAAATAAAATTTAAGCAGCTTATAAGATTTTTCTATTTTCCTTTTGCTACCTTCACCTTCTTAGTGATCCCTTTTTTATTGCTTACTCCTTTCAGCAATTGTCAAAGTTCAGCTAATATCCTTTTCCGGCTTTTACCATATTCTTGTGCCATTGTGTCCTGCTCCCTCATGCCAAATGGATACTTTTCCATTTCTAATTTCCTACTTTTTGCCTTTTTTATCACTAACTGAGCGCATTTGCTTCCTTAGTCAAATACTCAAATATCCGTTGTGCTCGTTATCCTTGCTGTTGACATATGTAAGTAGCTGTCATCGTTTTATCAAATTTTCCGTCTCCTCCTTTTTGCTTTTGGGGTTTCTCCGCCTTGTGTTTCTTGTTTCTTCTTCTCATTTTTGCTGTTTGCCTTGGCTGATTTTATTTATTTTTAGGGATTTGTGCTCTGTTGCAGAAAGGATAATTTGGGCCATTTTTTCACCTACAACTATGCTACAGTTTTTCATATTTTTTGTCAGTTTTAATATCTGTGTTCAGCAACAATATCCTAAGGGATAAATAATATTAGAAGTATTAGATGGGAGGTATTTAAAGTTTGGGTAAAGTTTGTGGAAATACAGCATAGTTTTAGGTGCCTCAAATAGCGGTGAATTCTGGGGACTTTTATTAAAGTGTGACAATATATTACGCTTACTTAAGATTGGGGTTGGAGAGGAAGAGAAGATTGATTTTAGCATATATACTCTCTTTCAAGGAAGTATTTTATAGCATAAATTTAGGCTCTCAAGCGACATCGCGTATAAATCGCCTTTTAGTGAAGGCTTTAAAACTTTGTTTCTCAATCTTGCATTTGACTCTCTGCACACATTATATTTTGTAGTGCAAAGGCTATTAAGGGCCACACTTAAGCTTTGCAGAATACTTGCATAGATGAAGAAGAGAAGTAAACCCCATTCCCTGAGACCTCCAAGACTGCTTGCCTGCTATTTGTGTACTCACCAATGCCCTGTTATGTAAAGCACATTTTATAGCATACACTTAGGCTATTAACTGGAATCGCCAGTTTTATTGTTAAACTGTTTAAGTGCTTCCTTCAACTTCCTTATCACTTGCACAAAGCCATACCTCTCAGCTGCAAGGCTTTTTCCAACTTCCTGCCGCCATAGCCGAAAAGGACGCTTTTAATATTTAAGCACAAACTAAGTTTAATACTTGATTTATAAAATTAGTTCGCTACTAGAAACTTTCTTGAATTGCCCGTGGATGTGGTGGGCATAAAGTTTCGTACCGTTTGCTTCCTTCGAAGGCTGCTTGTAGAGATGACTGCCAGAGTTGCCCGCTTGAGCTGCAAAGCACCGTTTAATCCCCATACAAATTTTACTGACGAAATTTCACTTTCCGTTCATATCCTTCCTCCTCTTCAGTTTCTCTTGCTAGCTCTTCCTTTTCATGTTGTTGTGATTGCTTTTGTTGTAGTTTTTGCTGTGCAACAATTTCCATGCGGTTTTTGCGTCCTACTCGAAAAGGTATTAAAATGGAACGCTGCCAAAGCGTCAAAACCGAAGTGTTTCATTAAAATTAAACTTTGGGGATTGTTGTTGTAATTATTACGAGCCACCACGGCAATTGGGAGTGGTAGTTGTAATCGTTGTTGTTGTGGTTGCTCCTGCTGTTGTTGTTGTAATGGCAATAGTTCCTCAAACAGAGTGCCCGTGGAGTAGCTTTCAACTGATAATTGGATTTAATTTTGGAGCTGCGCAAAATCCTAACGGATTAGTTCGGTTTGAGTGTTAAAAATTTTGAAATATGAACGCTTCGGGAAGTGGACGGCAGCCACGGACGTCAGGAGTGGTAGCACAGTTGGTAGTAAGTGGGGAGCAAGTGGTGTGAATGCAACCCTTACCAGCAGGGTCGGACGCTCATAATTAAACAAACACCAGCCTAAATGGGCGTGTAACTGGGCCGTGTGCAACCTCAGTTGGTATGCGATGCTCTGCTGAAAAGGTTGCATTCCATTGTGGTGGATATGTGTATTGGGGTGAGGTGTG
Organism: Clusia tigrina; assembly: GCA_920105625.2. Classification (NCBI taxonomy): domain Eukaryota; kingdom Metazoa; phylum Arthropoda; class Insecta; order Diptera; family Clusiidae; genus Clusia; species Clusia tigrina. Next base: position 64,004,283 of record OV050033.1, on the reverse strand, counting down.
GTGAGGTAAGGTGAAGAGAGGCGTGGTGAAACTGGGGGCCAGCATTATGGCTTTTGATGTTCTGCTGCAAAATTGTGATATGGTATTTTCGGCGATTTATGTTGTTGTTGTGGTTGTTTCTTTGTTTGCTGTTGTTGTTGTGTTTGTTGTTTGTTTACTTGCTGTTGTTGCATTCACCCAGGCGTATCAGTGTCGCTGCGTCAAACACATTCGCATAAATATTCATTTTCTTAGCTTTCACAAGTTTCTCCCCCAAGTGACTGTGGCCATAAAAATGCTGCTCAAAAGGGGGGCGTGTGCTCTTTAATCCCTTTGGAGTGCGTGTGTGTTTCTGTGTGAGTGCGCGTGATTGTGTGCCTACACTGGGAATAGCTAATTTTTAATTTTTATGCTTCAAATGCGTCTCGCTCGGCTGGTGGGGCATTCAGTCACTCTCACAAAAGATGAGTAATTGCCTGCTTTGTTGGCTTTCGACGGGTCTTAATCCCGATAGTACTGGAGCCCAAACGGAGATTAATGTTGATGTAAGTGTAGTAAACATGACGCTGACGACGGTGCTGACTGTGTTGGAAAGTGAAAGAAATATTTCAGAGGTAGTCGCATGTGGCGTTAAATTAATTTTATGTTTAAATACCCGGAACAACCCCATGAATGCCGGGAAAATATGAAAAATACCCATTTACAATGGAACCGGAACGGTTTAAGCAGCTAATAAATGAGGTCTTAGAAGGAGGTACTCCCAATTGCCAGTTGCAAGCCTACAAACCTCATTCTGAGTGTTGAGAAAAGGAGTTTAATGGCGCAGCTACTCGTATTTGTGCCGCCAGAGCTAATCCGGCGCTGCAGTTGGCGACTTCCTTCAATTTTTACATATTCGAACATAGTTGCAGTTTGCATATATCCCAGCAGGGTAACTTGACGGACTCAGCGACACACATAATGATAAAGTCGATTGGAATTGTTAGCCTTATATTAAGAACTCATAGTTTTAAATAGAAGTGAGCGCATGTAGTAGTCAGTGCACCTTAATATAAAACTGTGTGTATTCTACCATTAAAGGCAGACTTACACAGTGACCTGTTCATCATAAGCTGGGTGTGAATCAAATATCTCTGTTTCAGTAAAATCGCTTATATGGATTTACATACACATATTTTAATAGAACTGTGTAAACGCATATTCTGCGTACTCTCATGGAACTCTGTGTATCCTATTCCACTATTCAAATCAGACTTACACAGTGGCCTGTTCGTCGTAGGCTGGGTTTGATTCGAGAATCTCTGACGGCTTAAAGTTGACGAACGGTGTGAATGCAAAGTCTGTGCGCTCTTATATAACTTTATGTGTTCTATTTCTCTAACAAGCTCCAATCTTTGATCTAGTTGTGCGTTAAGATTCTGCCCCAAAAACAACATCTTAAAAACTCAGTAGATATGTAAGTAACCCATTTGGTGGAACTGCTCTGAAGACGTATCTGATAATACTAGTTTTATTTGGGAACAGAAGCTTTCCTTCTTATCATTCTAGCAAAAGGATAATGGAATATTTTGGAATTAAACCTCCTAACATTTGATCCAAATCTCCACTTTGGGAATTAATCCTTCGTCCATTTCTCATGTTCTTTCATAATTCCAACCACTTTTCCTCACAACATTTCAAGCCCACCAATGACTCATAACTCGTCAAACGTACATTTCTCCCACTGGGATCCTCAAAGAAACGTTTACAAATTCCTTCTTTTGTGGCATAACGCATAAAGACTTGGTAGCATGCAGGCATGTGTGTGTCAGCATATTCATATGGCTGTGTGTGAGTGTGTGTGTGTGTTTTCTAACAAAAAAGTGCATTTCAGTTGGCTGCAGTTTGAAGTACCGTTAAGCAAGTAAAGCTTTTAACAAAGCAAAACGGGGGCATAATTCCCGTAAAAAGTGCAACAGAAAAATGCTGAAGGCAAAGAAACTGTTACAACTGCAACAACAACAACTACTTCTACAGTTACTACGACGCTACTACCGGCATTTGAAGACCCAGCAGTCAATTGTCAGGAGTTGTCAGCAAGCATGTGAGCAGCCTAAGAATACATTCAGCAGGACCACTTTGAAAGCAGCAGATTTTTTTAGCCAAATGTGGTGCTTAGTTAGAGTTAACGTTCACTGATGACAGGTCAGGACTAGCGTCAATAGGTATAATAACCTGTGTCAATTGGAGCAAGACTCTCCCTACTTAAATTCTTGTGTTTTTCCATTATATCAACACTTTAATATTAGAACCTCAAATGACCTGTCATGTGTAATATAAGGTAATATCATCAGTGATGAATATATAGGATATATGAGCTATATAAAAATATATTTATGACATTGAGAAGAACAGTTCAGAGGAAAGCTAATATATATCACAATTTCAATATTGGATCTTCAAATAACATGTCATGTGTAAAAAGGCTCAGCTTATGATAAAGATGATGCGATAGATAAATTGCCATATGGTATATATATGGTCCTTTAACTCATTTTGGAGCATAGGTCGTCGCTGATAATAAGAACAGGCAATTTCAGATATCACTAATGTCACTAACGATATGTCATCAGTGATATTAATCGGCCAATACATTATCAAGAGCATGTCAGCCACAGATGCGCTTTCAATTAAACGGGATTTCGGAAAATTAACCCAGAAAGAAGCCTTTAGAAAATACAGCAGTGAAAAGGCCAGCAAACAAAAAATTTTCATGATGATGACATGAGCAAAGACTCTAGTAATGACATGTCATATGGCATGTCAGCGATCGATTATATTACAATCAACATGCCTATTACAATGAACATGCCCTTTTATATATGAAGCTATGAACTATCAATTGGTAGTACTAAGGACATGAAATCAGGACAAGTCTCTGCCCCTATGAGGCAAATGATGAAGTCTCCTAAAAACTGAGGCAGCTGAGGGTCTATGAAGCACCTGTGCACTGCAATGTCAGGCGGCTTTGATACATATCATTCGGAATATGAGCCAATTATGTGATCTTGTTTGCTGCTAGTATCACCACAAATCATATGACATCCTTTCCGTTTCGTTTGTAGTCTCTTTCAGTGGTTTGATTTTATAGCCAGAACAATGTCCCCGATCAAATATTCTTCACTGCTGGGACTCTCGGGTTGTCACTCTGCCACTGGCCCTGTCCCTGTACCTGTCCCAGAGTGTGGTGCACGCAAAAATTGTATCAAAAAAACTTTTGCTGCCATTTGAAAAGTAGGAAGAGGCACGAGCAGACGGGAACAGGCAGGAGCATCATAACATTTGCTTGAGCATTTGAATTTCCATAGAAACGTTGATACCAGTCACATTGGAAATATGCATGCGCCACATATTGTGGCAGTAGCAGTAGCAGCGAGTATGAGTGTTATGGGAAAATATGCACACTTGACATGTTCGAAAAGTTGCCCGCCCCTCTGCCGTACGATTGGGTATTAGGGACATGCTTTCATTTCCCTTCCTTTCATGTTGCTACTCTTTGTGCTGAGCTGGCTTAAATTGAGGACACTGGCGGACACTGGACGCTGGCAGCAGCCGCATTTGGATTTTTCACTTGTGGCAGCACTTTTCGCAACGATAGTTTTCCGTAGCATATGCGGTAGTTGCATTTTAAGTAGCCCCGTTCAAGAGACGCTTTTTATGTACTTCTCACTTGCATGTGTTGAAGTTGTTTAATAACGAAATCCGGAATTCTATTTGTGGCATATTGAGGCAACAATTTACAAGTTACTAGCTTCAGTGATGATGCAGGGGAGTGCGAGGGGTCAGTTACTAATGTTACACTAGCTGATTTTTTGTGGAATTTCACTTCAAATTGAAGGAAATTTCAGTAGCCTCGAGGTTGTTGAATTGTGACATGGTTATTTACTCACGATCGACCGTTTGTAACGTACTTTAAAGTCCCACCCTTAAAATATAAAAAAAGCTCAAGCCGAGTCCTCCTAACCTGGCAACATTTGTAGCGGTGCACAAGTGGAAGCTGATTCCTTTTTGTGGCTCCTCTGACACTCTACTATCAGAGTGGCTGGTGCTCACTCCATTTCCACTGAACCCCTTTTCAAATCTCTACCCTCTCCTCTCTCTCTCTTCACACTTACTTCAGTTTCAGTTTCTTTACCTATGCTCCAAGCCCAAATCATCTCGTCTGAAAGGACCTTTTCTACGTCAAAAATTCACTTTCATTTTCGTGTACTTTTAGCCAGCAAAAAATTGTCATTAAATCCCAACAAAGCCCTCACAAAATTTCAATTTTTTCATATTTCCTCTGAACCCTCACCACTACACTGCTACTCACTCACCCCACAGCTCAGCCTTTCACGCACACATACACACCCATACACACAAATATAACATTATTCAAAAGCCGAAAAAGGAATGACACGACATTGCAAACAAACAACATAAGCGCTTCCGGTTCGGGGGTCACGTACGCTGGCTTAAGCCTATGATGGAATAGAGACAAAAGCACCACACCGCCTCTCCACCTCGCAGCCTCATCACCTCACTGCCTCTGTGCCCCTCCCAACGCAACAAAGTAACAAAAAAGCAGTTGAATAAACATTTTGCGGACGCTCACAAAAAAGTAGCAAAAATTAACGCCGCAAAATGCAAAATTAATACGCAAAGGTTTTTGAGCACTTTGCAATCCCCTACTGCGCCAACGTCAACCCCAACGCCAACGCCAACTCCTTCGCCCTCTTCCGCACCCCTGCATTTGATTTAAGCCAAGTTAAGCGCTTTTACAATTTGCTGCAGATTGCGCGGGGATGAGTGGGGAAAATGTTTGTTATTTTAGCGGCTATCCGGGCAGAAAGCGTGCTCCGCATAATTTGACACTCGTGGGCGGCCCAGAGAGGCATGCGGCCGGGGCGCTGCAAACACTGGCCGGCGTAATTATGCGCAAGTGACACAGCCACCGGAGCTAGTTTGTGGGCCTGAATGGGTGTCTTCGCCAGTGCGCGTTTATTGTGTCAACAAATAAATAATTAACTTCCAGACAGCCACTTAAAGGCAACTTCAACTGACGATGTATTCGTGTATTTTGGCTCGGGGGACTGGAGGGAGTGGCGCTGGTGCTTTTCTTATTATTTTAATGGCTCGTGGATGGGCGCTCAACAAATTTTAGCCTAATTAAATAAAAGGAACACAGAGCTCCCAGCTTCTACACATGTACGAGCCACGCTCCACTCTGCTCCGCACTACTCTGCTCTGCTCCGCTACACGCTGATCTGCGTTCGTTAAGTTTTATGCTCACAGAAAGTTTGCAAACTTCGCAGGAATAACGCTGTTCCAATTATCCTGGGAAATTATTTTTTAACACGCACCAAAGCGAAACTTTTTTATTTACTTTGATTCACTTCGCTTTGCGTTCAGTTGTTTGGCAACAATGTTTTCGTTAAGTTTGTGCCGCGAAAGTAGGCCCAGTGCTTTAATTGGAAAACGACGTTTTAGCATATTTCTGCCTCTAAGCATGATGGTAGCAACATGGACGATGAAAGTTTCTATAGTAGGCGTCGTTAGTAGGCGGGATTGGTGCTAATTACTCAATTGGTTATATAATAGAGAATAATTGAGGTTGTAGTATTATTTTTCAAACTTCAGGAAACTTAAAGAAGGTTTCTCTGATCGTTTGTTACAGTCAGTCATGAAATAATCCTAAAACTAGTCCTGCAGAAGAAACATCTTATTTTTAATCACTGGCCAAATTTTAACGAAGGTTTTGATAGTCTTCGATGACAGACAAACATGAAATAATTACATTTATTCTTTCATATAACTACAGGCGTTTATATTTCTTTTGATTTTCAAGACTTGACGAAAGTTAACGAATGTTTTTTGAGCCTATTCTAAAGGCATTTGTAAGTATATTATATTTTATGTCTCTTCTCAAAACTCAGATAAGTGTGAAATAATCATTTCAATTATTCAATACTGCAAGATCTAAGGTTTTAATAATTTTCAGAACTTGACGAAAGGTAACGAAGGTTTTCCTAGACCTCGCTAACTATCAGTCTGAAAGCAAGGAAGTTTGCTCAATTTACTACTTAACGAAATATCTTATAAATGAAACTGTGGTTCTTAAACATTTTGGAACTTAATGCAACTTAACGAAAGTTTTATGTCTATGGTAGGCAAATACGAGCTGAGTACGAAGACTTTTTATTAGTATCCATTCTAACTTTAAAATTTTAGAAGAGGAATTCAAAATTATAAATTTTTCTCTGACGAAGCAATTCAATATTTCAGAAGTTGACGAACCGTTAAACGTCGAAAAATCTGACACTAAACAATACTAAGCACCAGCCAAAGACAACTTAACGTAAGCTACTTAAGCACTGGGGTCAACATTTTATCCCGATCACAGCAGGAGCACGGCTTAATCCCACCCACCCACTGCGTGGAATTAATATTTGATTCATAACTGTGGCATTTATCATGTCATTCATCATGTTCACTCAGCTTTGCGCTTTTTCGGCGACTTTAATAGGCGATGGCAGGTGGTCGACGGTCTGCACAAACGGCGTTTAACTCAACGAAGGACAAAAAACTTCGCATTGACTTTCCAGCCAAGATGAATGATGCATGAAAAGCACCCTTTCGGCTCGGACACCACCACCAACAGTCAGCACTGATTTCTCTCGAATGTTTCTTCTACATTTATTTAATATATTTCTTTGGTTAAGTTTTGCGCTTAAACGAATTACGAGCCCCAATGGGCCGGTTCGTTTCCATCTTGGCGCACCATAAGTCACGCGTTGCGGACATACCGCACAAGTAGCCAACAAACCAGCCGGAGAACCACCCAACCGAACCATCCATCCAACCAGCCGGTGATGTCGTGCGTTAAGCAGCACGTTTGTATGTAAGTCTACCGAAGTAATTTTACGAGTTGCACGATTTGTCAAGTCAGCGGAAATCATGCAAGGATATGCCAGGATATGCGATAGTAAACAATTTCGTATGCGGCACGGCAGAAATTGAAAAATTAGCTTGCATGCCGCTGCACAGTCGACATATGAAAAGTCATAAAAATATCGTTATAACCGCAGTTAAATATGTCAAAATTGTACAACTTGACGCGGCAAGATTAACTGCCAAAAGTTAAGGAAAAAGTTGCGTTCAGGTGCGAGTGTCCTGGAGGGGAGAACTAAGTTAATATGCCGGCAATGTTCGTTTCAGTTGTATTGTACCCTAGAGTAAACTTTTTACATGCCAAATTGCAAAGTCAACAAAAGTACAAAACTTAACGAAAGTAAATATGCGGTTTTTTTTTTACATGTCGAAAGCAGTTGTCAAAGTTATATAAAATAGTATTAATGTGCAAATAATTTTGGAACAAAATGCAAATTTAACGAAAGTTTTTAATCTTAACGAAAGTTTTTCCATTTTAACGAAACAATTGATGGTTAATTTTTGAAAGTAAAACTTAACTATAGCAAGATTGAAAGTAAACTTCAAAATAAGACATTGATGAGAATTCAGCAAATCGGACTTAACGAATGCTTCTGAACTTATCGAAACTATTAATTGCCCATTTTTGAGGTAAAAGTTAGAAATTAATGGTTCTAATTTGAAAATTAAATTGATTGGGTAAATTGGGCAAATGAAACTTAACGAAGGTTTTTAAATTTAACGAAACTGTCAATTCTGTATTTTTTAATGTAAAACTTAGAAATACCATGTTTTAAAGCGAAGTCGAGTAGACACATTTATGAGAACTCCCCAAATGGAACTTAACGAACGTTTTTGAACTCAACAAAACTATCGATAGTTAATTTTTGAATGTAAAACTAAAAAATGCCATGTTTTAAGGTTAATACTCGTATATACATAGTAGAGAAACAACCAAATGGAACTTAACGAATGTTTTGAAGCTTAACGAACCCATCGTGTAGCATACTTTGAAACGAACTTGAATATACACATTGATGAGAACTTACCAAATGGAACTTAACGAAAATAAAGTTTGAATTTAATGTTTTCAAATTTACATACCCGAGTACATACGAGTATATGACGACGCAATATCATCAATCCACACTTATCAGGCGCTCTGTTTTTGTTTTCTCTTCCGCCTTTCTTCCCATCCTTCAACTGTCTTCCAGCCCCAAACAGGTTTCGTTAAGTTGTTTGACAAACGGATATTTGTACTTTGAAAGCAATTTTCTGCAACGAGCGTGCGTTTTATACAAGGTAAATTCTTCCTCAGGGGTTGACTTTTTCTTCGTTCGCTGTGTGATAAATGAAGATTGTAACCGGGGGAAACACGTCGTCTGATAGTCGCCAACCCCTGCCCAACCACGTCCGCTTAGACTAAAGGCAATCCACAATCCATTTTTTAATGGGTGCAGTGCCGACGCGTTACCTCAGTGGGTGAGCGTTGACAGGCACATGTCTCTGCTGCTTGATGATACAGTATGCCAACGGAATATCGAGCATGGTGCAGGGGGTGGTGTGGCTGTGTGGGTGTCGCACTCATTTCATTTGCATTTCTCTCTAATTCCTGACTTGCCAATACGATCCTTTGGGAATTTCTGTAGCAAAGTGTAGAAAAAGAGAAATTGTGTCTCTAAATGAAGCTATTTCAGCACTTCGTAGTCGGAGCAGCTCACCAGTTTGTGGGTGATTAATGGTGGCCAGTAAAGCAGCAAATTTGAAAAATCGTAGCTCCGCTCACAGATTAAAGTCGAAATTGCTTTTTGTTTCGACAACTCTTCACATCCACTCGCATACTCGTGCACGCATTTGTCTATTATTAAATCAACAGCAGCGCACATTGCAAATACCACCCCCAAACAAATACGCTCAGGAAACATAGCTCAAAAATAGCTGCGAGCACTGATGCTGGTTCATTACTGCTGCTAAACAAATACTCCGCACTCGTGTAAGAGGAAAGAATCATCACAAACCAGGCAAAATACTTTTACTCATCCATTCCCATCAAATTGTAATAATGTAATTTTAAAACGTCATTTAATGCCAGGACAAAGCAAATATCCTTTTCCCCCTTTCCTGCTGTTGCATGTGTTTGTTACAGCAGGGAAGGTGTTGCCGAGCACACCCCACTTTGTCGCATATATTACACGACCACGTGCTATTTAAGGAATTCACAGCGAGAACCTGCAAAGTGCCGCACCAACAAAAAAACACCCCTTCGTCAAGTGCGCCAAGCGCCAGCATTGACAGTAGTTGAGAGGATAATTACAAATTAATGATAAGATTCATGAAGAAATCTTATCTGGCACCATCGTTGGCAGCTGATGTGCAGTTTCGTCAGTTTTTAAAATTGCAATTCGGAAAGTTTCGTTAAGTGCATGCAGTGAGGTAAAGTGCGGCACAAGTGCTCTCTATAAAGATAATTGCAAATTAAAGTTGCTTCGAGTATCAGGGAAGTTTGGTGGACCAAACGTTAAATTCCTTTTCACTATAATCACTAAAATGCGTCATCCAACTAAAGTTTCGTTAAGTTTGGGAATGTGAGAAATTGCGAACAAACTCTAGTTGCGTATGCGGCAGAAATGACATTATTAAGCAAGTAAGATTTAATAAAATTCCATAAATATGTGCGATCAGAAAAGTTGCGTCAAGTCTCGTTCAGTTGGAATCAGTCATAAATTTCGAAAATATGTGTTAATGAGACTGGGGTTAATGCAGTTACATATATAGAAACATTTTTATGAATTTTACAGTTAACACATAAATTGTCCACCTTCTCTACATTTAAGAAAAGTTTCTTTAAGTTTGAAAAACTTTCGTTAAGCTTAAAAAAATGTACAATATTGAATAAAAGTGTTTGGGATTACGATATCACTTTATTTGCTTCCCCTTTTGGGCATCACATAAGTTAAGCAATGTTTCGTCCAGTTTTTGTAGCCAGAAAGTAACAGTATATGAAGCGAATCCATCAACAGCATTGAAACCGGGAACTTAGAGACCTAATTCAGATTTATGACTTCCCCACTAATTCTCATTTAAACAAAAAATAAATGCTTTTAAATTACTCATATAATTTTATCACAACGCAAACAATGACTGGTGGCTTCTATGCCAGTCCCATCACCTCCTCCCTTCACCTCCCCTGTTCTATCACATGTCCTCGATACTCTGCTTTTGTTAATTTTTGATCAAACACTCGTAACCCTAATTCCTGCCTCCAATTCCAAAATTTTTACACAAACATAATATAAAAATTAAAATTTCACCAACAATACTTGATGAGTGCTTATCCAGATCTCATGAAATGCTACACATGGGAAGGCGAAGACCACCCCTTACCGGCGGCAGCAGGAAAACCACCCGCATCTAACTGAACACACCCGAAACATTCGCACGCATATCAAAACTATGAATTCAGTGCAAGAAATTAAATTCCAATATCACAGCTCGCAAGGTAAACACAGTCGGCAAAGGTCTCTCAGAGTCCCTGAGTCCTTGCTTTGTTACCCGTAGACTACAAAAAAAGGGTGTAGATATTCCTACTATCAAACAGAGTCGTGTGTGCGTGTAGCTGGCTTTTTAGCAAATAATTATGGCTAAATTTAAATAACATGCCGCTACCTCGTAACTAATGCGTCTGCCGTAGACAACGTGCACCCATATCCTTAATAATATCCTGCCTGCATTCACCTACTCGTACACGAATATACGGAAATACACTCCGAGTGCAACCGGTGGAAGTTGGATAGAAAAACGGGGGTTGCTGCGGCTGCTGCTACTGTACGGCAATAGCACAGCATCCTGTTCGGTTTGCTTTCATATTTTCCTGAGGATATGTTGACTTTTGCCGCTGCTGCCTCTGCTTTGCTGCTTGCTTATTTGCGCCTTTGCTGATGCTTCTACTGTTGATGCTCCTTGTATTTGTTTTGTAGATGGATTTTTGTGTGTTTTCAAAAATTTTTAATTTCATTTCCAAATTTCATGATGCTCTGTTGAAAGAAGAGGGTGGCTTTGTGCCCCATGCGTTTTGTGAGGTGGGGTTCTTCTTCTGAGCTCTGCATCGCCTTTGGTTATATTCGGTGTGTTTATGCATTTGACAGTTTCAGCAAAATCCTGTTGTGAAATCCATTTTCATTTATTCTCGTAGCGAGTGGCAATTCATTTACGGATTTTATTGAGTGCGTAATTTGTGCACGTCGAGCAGTTCAATGAGTTGCTCAGTCGTTAAGAGGGAGACAAATGATTCAGTGAATGGGGGATGCTTGGGGCGAGAAGCACACAAAGTGAAGAGGAACTTGTTCACGGCAAATGTGGTGGACATTATAATTGTAATTATTCGAAGTATGTACTATTATCCTGGCAGGTTTAATGGCAGATTAACAAATGATCAGGTGCTTAATAATTGTGGTAGAGATTTTGTCCTCACTATAAACAATCCTTGTTACAAGCTTACTATAAACTTACTATAAACTTACTATAAACTTGTAACGACTCGTTTTCGCCGGGGTAAGCTCGCCGGATTTCCAGGAGTCGTTTACAGAAAATCTCTAAAGTATTCAAAGCTTGTTTACGTTGATTTAATTATTTTATTTATTTATTAATTTAAAAAAAAAGGCTTAACTACTTGATACAATTATTTTTACTAAACTTAAATACGGACACAGTTGAACTCTATGTCCCCCTAGCTTCTGTTGCGTTTGTCAGTGTGGGTTTCTAGCAGAGAATCGATTATAAACCATAATCTCCTCTAGACTCCCCTAGCTTCTGTTGCGTTTGTCAGTGTGGGTTTCTAGCAGAGAATCGATTATAAACCATAATCTCCTCGAGATTCCCCTAGCTTCTGTTGCGTTTGTCAGTGCGTATAACTCTATTTAGTACGATGCGTCTGGTCTGCCTGATGCCGAATGAAAGAAAGAGCGTCTTGTCTGCCTGATGCCGAATGAAAGAAAGAGGCTGGGTTGCCAGTTGCTCCTGCTTTTATGCTCCAGGTTTAGCGTAGATCATCCAATAGTTGTTGTTGTGCGGGAACTGTAGTTTGTTGTGGCATGTTGCTACGGTTTCCCGCATTGTTCTTCTCGTTTGAATGTGACCTTGGGCCACCTTCAGCACATTGTTGTTGCTTTCTCGCTGTTGTTCTTGTAAGTTTTTGCCCTTGGGCCACCTTCAATATTGTGTTGTTGTTGTGATGATTTACCTTGTTGTTGTTCCTTGTGTTGTTTGTTGTTGTTGCTATTTGTCCTTCGGCCACCTTCAGCACTTTGTTGATATTTTATATCGATGGCATAAAATATTTAAAAATATTAAATATTGGATATTTAATTTTGCTTCTCCTCTTTATGCTCTGTCCGGTCTGTTGGTGTGCTTAGCGATCGGTCTGTCGTGTTCCACTTTGTGCTTGGCCTTCGTTTTTGGGTGTTGTTAGTGGGTTATTTTCCGAACTAATGCAGTCGGCAACTTCTGTGGCGATCTCTTGTAAATTTCTAGCATTGCGTTAGGCACTGTTGTTGTAAGTTCATATCAGTGCGTTGGGCACTGTTGTTGTGAATTCGTATCAGTGCGTTGGGCACTGTTGTAAATTTTATATTATTTTAGCTGTGGTCAGCCGGTTGCACAATTGTTTGTGTGATATTCTCCTGTGTTATCTTGCGTTGTTGACTTCGTTGCATGTTTTTCGTCGCTTATCACAGGGTTCCACTGTCTGACTTAATTGTGGCTGTGTCTTCTGTCCTCCCGATGCTGAGTATAACACTTGTTGTTGGTAGCATTACTATGGTGGGAGGTGTCTTAGACTCACTTGTATGATGGCTGCTGCACTAAATATGATGGCGGTTGTGTGTGTGGTTTTAGCAATGAAAGTGGGAGGTGCCAAATTCTTAGGACTATTAACGTATATATTTTAGGGTTGGTTGTTTAAGCACTTGGCCCCTATTTTAAATATACACGTTTGGGGCGTTATGGCAAAACTAAATATGTAGGGGCAAATTTACGCCTAAAATTTGCTCCTCACAAACTTTCTACATGCTTACTATAAGATTTTCACAAGCTTACTATACATTCACTTTAAGGTTACAACAAGTAGTTGACTCCATAGAAGTACAAACCAAGTGAATTTAACTCAGTTATCCTTTTTTCAGACGGTATTCATCTTCAATAATCTAATATTGGAAAAGGAGAAAAAGAGTTCAGAGGCACAAACAAAATTAATTTATCTCAGATATCCTTTTCAGATGATATTCAGCTCCAATATTTTAATATTTGAAAGGGAAAAAGAGCTCAGAGTACAAGGACTTCTATGAACTCCTTGAGAAACATCTTTGAATTAATTTTTGTTCTGAGCTGCCTCACTGTGAATAATTCCGCTATCTACCTTCATACCATACACTTAATTGCTTGAATTCACACAGCAAATGAAACTTCTCCTACATATGTAATATTTGAGTACCTGTGCCACGCCCTACAATAACCGTCCCCTGAAAGATTCTTTAATATTAAGCCCAGAGAAAAATGCAGACAATAAATAGAAATCAGGTTGGTGGGATCCCCGCTTATAATTGTTTCCTTATCCTTTTTTATATTCCAACATATTTAAATGGTTTTTCAATGAGGATATAACAATTATTTCCTCAATCACTTGTTTCACCAGCTGTGTGACCAGTGTCACCATCTTGTAGGAACCACCTATAGTGATCTTATTGAAATCACACTGCCAATTTCATCCAATCTCACTGATGTCAAGTTCATTCAATTGTGGCCAGCGGACTTCATCGAGTCCATGGCGATCATTTTCATCGACGAAAAAATTCGTTACCTGTTGAAGACATTGGCAGCCCCTCCCCCCCTCACTTATTATTATATAAAGTGATAATAAATGGAGTCTATATACATTTTACGAAAGGATGAATTATTAAACCAACTCGAAGTTATACTGGAATATTCTGATATATTCTCCAGAATCGTTGATAACAACAAATCGAGCACATGTTACCCTTTCTTCAACCAACTTGACTGATATGTGAAAGTTTGTGTTAATATCCCTCATGTTTATGCATATTCTAAGCTCTGCTTCCAGCTCAAGCACCATAGAAACTCTTATGTAACACTTGAGATAAATCTTTTACAGAAGGTTTGTGACAAAATCGTATCTTATAAAACACAGAGTATCCTTTAAACTTCAGTGACTTGGCTGAATTTTATCATAATCTCGAATCATGAAAAAATCCTGGCAATTGGAGAATCTTGTAAAGACTTCAGAAACATGGCTGAGACTGTATAAATGGCATGAGAGTAACCCACCAAGCGACTTTAGAAATCCGTATGACTTTTTCTATGGCAAATTTGTCCTTATTTCGTGCACCACTATTATTCAAGAGTGTACTTATACCAGTAATTCTTAACAGCCTTTCACAAGAAACTCGATTTTAACCCACTCACTTCCCCCTACGGAACACCACAACCGGGAACAAAGTTTTCAAACCATGTTTTCTGCTGTTTCGTAGTAGTCAACAAAAATTGTATTTTTCGGTCGAAAAAAACGCTTCTCCGTGCTTTTCGCAGCATTTACCTTCTTTGATATAAGTTTTATTTGGGAACCGGCACGCTGCTTCCCACATGCCTGCCTTAGTAACCCTCATTTTTCTCAATTATATTCCGCCAATTCATGCCTTTAGCCCACACCAACACCAACTTCCACAACTACAACAACACCATCGATGGCAAACAATGCCAATACAAAATCAATTATGGGAATTTGCGCGCCTGTGACTTCTCTTTCCACCAATGCTACCATTAAAATAACACCCTCCTGGCTGCTAACAAAAGGGTGAGGGCAGTGCTCGTGTTCTTAAGCTCCCACATAAACCTGCACCGTAGGTTACACACTAAAAAAACGAGAATGAAAGGAATCCTGTTCCTTGCAGCTTAGGCGTGTTTGCTTGCTAATATTTATTTGTGACAAATAAATCCCCTCCTTTCTCCGTCATTCGCTCTGTGTGTGTGTCGGTGCCCCTGAATACAACAAGATCCAGGTTATTAATATTGCTCCATGTTCGCTGCCATTGCTGGCATTTATTTGTGTGACAGTTGCTCCTTCTTTTACTTATCCTTAGGTAATGATTTTGACTTCTGTTTTGTAATTTTTTCTCCCTCTTATGTTGTTGACATTATTGATAGCCTTTAGCTATGTCCTTTACGCAAGATATGCGCGTAATAAATTCCCAGCATAAACTTCGCTTAGCTCCTTTTTCACTATTAATGCTCGTTGTTTACATTTTGTTATCCTTTCATTGCAGCAGCTAAGCTCACCTTCCTTACATTTTTTCTACGGCGATTTCTTTGTGCAGCAGCAAACTAACTGTAAAGATGGTTTATAGCTACAGTCGGTGCTCTCAGCTCATCCCATCTCCAATTCTAGTCGATTGTCTGATTACTTATGTACACATTTTAGTCATTCGCAGCTCCCAAGGCACAGTTCGCTGATGCTATGAGTAAAAAGAGTTTTCCTACATATTGCATAAGGTTTAATGAAATTGCATGATGTATAAACGAGATCCTTTCTAAGTAGCACATTTTAATATGGTTCCTGGTTCGAAACAAGAATGTAGAAGTAACCATCGTGGACTCTGTGAGATTACTGTTCGCGACTGTACTCCTGTCTGAAACTCAGATTTGCAGTGGTAAATATAGTGATAAATATAGTGATGAAAGTAATATGAGTGAGTTTAGGAATGAGAAATTGCCTACATTGACAGGACACCAGAAGGGCATCCACAATGAGCACATGTCTCCAGTGAGATCCATACCTGATTCTAGGGCAACAAGAAGTTTAATTTTTATCGGGGTAGAAATGCTTATTTTCCACCATGACTTGGCATCTAAAAGTAGACTAAGAATCTGGCACTGAGGATTATGAATCAAAAATGACGACTGAAAAAATACTATGGATTTGGCACTCATGATTGTAATGCCTCCTGACCACATATAATTTTGTAAAATAAGACTATGGAACCTAACATAACAGCCTCCGAGGTCTAGTGGTAAACATATTAGACTCGGTGGGTCGTGGGTTCGAATCCTTCCCTACAAAGTGACTCTCTATAAATATTTTTCTCTGCGAGTCAAAGGCCTGAGTTGCTAGTACGCATTCTCTCAACTCTTTACATACCATAATCTACCATAATAAATATTTGACTCCTCGAGTCGAAGGCCTCCTTCCGTACATAAATAACTATGGAACAATTTATAACAATAATAATAATAAGATGAACCTGTATGAACATATATAGATATAGACTTTATTGTAGGCGTAATGTGAATACATCTTCATGGTCATGTTTTTAATCCTACTAGAGGGGAGCCCACAGTTCTAAGCTGGATTCAGGATTTGAGGGAAGTGAAAAAACAAACAACTGCCTGAGATACTAAGTTGTTCAGATAGTCTGAGGATATCTTTAAACATCACGACTTGTCTAAAAAATTTTTGCACTAGAAACACTCCTTAGCCCAAAAAAATCCTTTCTAGTCACACTTCCACCAAAGGAGCGCAAATCCTCTCGAGCAGAGTCCATTCCAGTTTATAACTTACATAAATAGTGCATCCTCTCTGGTTTCCCTCCTTAATGATAATGTTTTCATATTTCAAACATTTCCGCCAAGTTGTCTGAGTAAACCATTTACTTTTTACTGCACCTAAAATTATGCTACAGGTTTTTTCCTCCACGTTCACATTTACTCGCACAATTTTTCATTTTCTTATCTCTGCTCCTATTCTCGTCCAGGTTTTGATGTATTTGCTGATTATTTGCTTGTGTATTGCTGTATTTGCCGCTCAACAGGAACAACAGCGGCGCCGCTTTAAAGTTTATCTAAAGCCTGGAGCAAAGGGAAAGCGTATAAAAACGGGAAAAATTACAGGTATTTAGGTCCCAAGTGGTCGTCTATGCAGCAACGCAATTATTTATGTTAGCATGCTTTGGGGAAATATGCGTCCAAACTAATTGCATTTTATAGATAAATAACGGGAGGACACAACTGGGGAATGACTGGCGAATTTTGATAAAATTCAATTTGAAAATATTAAAAGGAAATTTAATGGAAAGTTGGTGCATGGATTTTTAAGCGCTGGTAAACAGGTAAAGGTCTCCTATATACATAGTGGAAGTTGAGGAATTGTTCAGAGCTTTTGACCCTATTTTTGCTGGTTTACATTGTAAACATGTAGAAGGGTCAAAAGTCATCACTTTAAGGGAATTATTGATCCTAAATCCACTCAACCCTTTTCTTTAAAGATAATCACAGTATTTTATCTATTACCGGCACACATACGCGCAGGCATTAATATTGAAAAGTGTATAAATAGTTTAATTTAGGAATATGAATGAAATGTAACATTTTCTTTACCATATGTTCATTGATTCTAACGAAATATTCATTGCCACAAAGAACACTTGAGGCAAGGATTTTTAATATTCAATTAACCTTGCCAATATCGTTCTCCTTGCTCTTTGCTGCTTGAAGATCAACTATGGCAGTAATATGAAAACGTTTTGATCCTCAAGATTGGTGTAGTTTTCTTTCAAACCAGTGTTGACAGAGTTTACTTTCCTTTAACCATAACTTCAAGTGTGTAACATAAATATATCTATTTCACAATCCTTTTTCTCCCCCTTCCCCCAAATATGTCCA
This sequence comes from Clusia tigrina, assembly GCA_920105625.2. Classification (NCBI taxonomy): domain Eukaryota; kingdom Metazoa; phylum Arthropoda; class Insecta; order Diptera; family Clusiidae; genus Clusia; species Clusia tigrina. Next base: position 63,986,631 of record OV050033.1, on the reverse strand, counting down.
GGCTTATAGTACAATGGGCAACAGAGCCTGAATGTTTGGAGTTCTCCTTCTTCCGGCGGTTCTCCGCTTCTCAACCCCACTTCTGTTATATTCTGTGCTAACATAAATATAAAGACACAAGTACCTGGAAGTATGCTTGAATTCTTTCTCCACATTTTAATTTATCAAACTTAATTTAGCATAATTTTCCACATAATGCCCTCTTCATTTAATGAAAGTTCATAAGTACACATGAAAATTGCCAGCACAATTTCTCGCGCCCACCAATATGCAACAAAGTTTTATTTACAATGAAGCACAATGAACTCGACGCAGTTGAATAAAAGAAAAATTACGAAAATAATTCATCATCACTTACAACGCAAAAGCAGTGGAAGACGTAATGCAAAAACAAATGTTATGATATACAATAAATTTTGTTTTAAAGTGCCAACGCCAAAAAGGCTGCTTCGTACTTTGCTACTTGGCGCTGCATTTTATGCTGTCATGTTAAGCGTAAGAGGAATGCATTTAGCTGTCGCAGTTGTAAGCGAACAGTGCGGAAACATGCAGCGAGAAATAATCGTAGTGATAAGAGTGAACGCAAACCGTGGACAAGGCTGGCAGGGAAGTGCGGGGGCTGGTAGTGAGTGCAGCATAAGAAGCAACAGCAGTGCCCAACGTAGAGGGGAAAAATTGTGGCAACACTTTAAGGCAAACGGAAGTGCAATATGGCGTTGGACGGCTGAGTGGCTCGCAAGTGGGGTACGCATTTATAAGGCGTTCCAGTTATGAGGGGGCCGGCCAGGACACTTTAACATGCGGCGCGCAGACTTGCAACAATTTTGTTGTAAGACGAGTGCGAAATTTAAAAACTTATAAAACTGCTTAAAATTAATGCGTACTTTTTTCACAGACTCGTACAAAAAGTTTATTCGTCTGCTACAGAATCACTTTTTGCCGAGCTTTCATCGAGTCTGACGCGGCTCCCGATGAAAGGAATTAAAATCTCATTTACTTATATTTGTGCACTCGGGCGCATATGCGTGCAGCTCGGCCCAGCATTAATGACGTTCGTGGTCCATGGAAAAATAGCGTGCATTTAATACTCACACAGTCCCAACCACACAAACACACAGAGACAGCCTCGTGCATGAATAACTGCAAAAATGCATTACAGTTTGTCATACGAGGCATATGCCGCAGGCTCACACATCGTGGCGTACATTCAAAGATAATGCAAAAGCAATGAAATGAAATGAAATGAATGTAAAAGAAATAAATAATTTTTTTTCTGGGTATGAAGAAAATTAATTTTGGACTGGCGGTACAGCTTAAGTACCCTACTCTCCAAACTGGGAGTGGCGCTCCAACTATTGGCTTGGGATAGTTTCAACTCACTCTATAGAAAGGAGAACATTCACTCTTGTACACAGAAATGAGAAACCTAGCAGACTTGGAAATTAAGCAAACATTCGTATTGTGCAACATACAATAATGAGGTACCCTAAAAGTAGGCTTTATTTTTATGCCATGTGTTGGTGAGGTTTCTTCCCATGACTATGAAATAAAAATATTTGATAAGAAAATAGCATACTTTTAGGGAGCATTATTATAGATTACTAGACTTTTGTAGAGTAGATCCATGGAACGACAAAGCAGAACGTGGTAAGCAGCACCAAAGTCATCAAGTCTCACGAAGATTCCAGCATTTCTTGCAGTCACACAAAATGGTCCATGTGTTGCATAAGTGTGTGTTCTGACCAAGTGTACCTGCTCTTGACAGCCACTGAGACCTATCTACATACAGGCACCCAAGAAGCTGGGCTCAAGCAGAAATCAGGTAGGTTTAATTTTCAAACCTCATGGTTTGGGAGTTCCGACAAGTTGGAAACCCAGTCACGGTTGCACGATAAGTGACTACTTTTTCTCAACGCCCTCACGGAAATACCAGGTAAAATTTAAGTATCAATTAGGTAACTAACCGGTTAGACAACGATAAGCTAATGACTAATTGTTTTGCTAAACTTATATTTAAAAGCTATCCGTTATGAAACCGGTTATTTACCAGTTGACTATTTTGCAATCACAAAATTAACTCCTAAATTATCCAGTTAGTTGTCAGTTAACTCTTCTGAAGTCACTGAATTAATATACAAAATTTTTAAAAATATCCCTTCGCTAACTACTTTTTTACCAGTTGGCTTTTCTTACAGAGTTCCCTCAATCACACATTTCTGACTTGATTCCTCTTAAGTGCACAATCTACCATTCTTCTGGATGGACCGCTCGTAGGGTACTTATTAAAAATGCACTGACATTTCAGCAAAATGGAAAATTGAAACTTGCCTCTCCGGCATAACAGAAAAATTAATAAATTTCAACTTAATTTTGGATATGCGTCTGTTAATTTGGAATTGGCAATACAAATATAAACAAAAAGAGAAATAAATAAACATGGCATAATTTTGGGCTGGCAGCCAAATGTGGAAAGCGTTATTATCAGATGACGCCAGCTGATGATGAATGCGTATGGAGAAAAATAATGAAAATTACAATTGCTGCGAATAAGTTTCAAAATTACAATTTAAATGACAGAAATTCACATAAATTGGTGTAAAACAGCACAGCATACTTTTCAGCGCCTACGTCAAGAATTGCATCCTTTTTGTCTCAAGGCTCAAACAGAATGGTTACAAGAAAAATTAATGGAAGTTGCAAATAAATTGTTTAAAAATATCCAAGACTATGGAAAAATTGCAAGAGTGCTCTTAAAAAATTGGCACTCGCAATTCAGACTGATTCCTACAGAGGTGGACAGTGAATGCACCCATGAGCCTTTGATATGTATGTTAAGTCATGTAATTTTGAGTGAATATTGAGCAATATTTCTGAGGCATTTATAATATGCTTTATTTCTGCTAGTGGACTAAATTCATTGGTAGTCATATTTGAGGCAGATTCATATCAAAGATGGAAAGTGAATCCACCCATTAACCTTTGATATATATTTTAAATGTGTGATGTGGACTGAATAGACTCTTGAGACCATTTTTGGCAAATATCTGAGACACTACTGAGGTACTTCTGAGGCTTTCTCTCTTAAAGGGTTTAATTCGTTTGCACTCATATTTGAGACAGATTTTTATCAGAGGTGAATACTGACCATGAGCCTTTTTTTAATCCATGAGATGAATAATCAATAGATTTATGACGTTTTGGGTATTTTTCAGAGGCAACTAAAGATATGCTACTCGTCTCTCAGTTGGACACATCTCTTATACCCCAGTTTCAGATATCATAATATTAGAAGTGAACATTCATGAGCGAGATATATTCGAAATTATGTGACATAAAATGAATACACTCATGAGGGACTTTTCGGAACATTTAAGAGCACCTACTCTTTTATCAGTTCATATTTCATTGTTTATCATTCATATATTATACTCTAGATTCAGACACTAACATATCAGAAGTGGACAGTATATTAATTCATGCGCTGTTGAAATATTCGAAACTGTTTGATTTAAAATGGATTCGCTCATGAGAAATTTTTAGGAGCTCTTCAGGGGCACCTAAAACACTGCTACTTTTCTATACCAATTGCTTTTAGTAAATTTATTTGTATCATAGGGCAAAGAGAGCAGCATATATTCAGGTGCCCCTAAAAATCACACAAATCCTCACGAATGTCTTCGCAACCCACCTCATTCTCTGATTCATATTGTACTTTGAATCACAGAATCATATTATTACGAAGTTGCCCTCCTGACAATTTATACCGTTACGAAATTGCCCTCCTGACAATTTAATCTAACTCTCTACACTCGGATTCGTACCACTGGATTGTTTAGTAATCAAACAATCACTGGTAAAATTAAAATAACCAACTTTATTTAATTATTGCAATTTAAACACTTAATATTAGGCTTAAAGTTTACTTTATTACAATTTGCACTTTATTTAATACTTTTTAATCACCTTATTACTTCCTAATTACTGTAACTAGCATAAGTGAAAAACATGTACGCACTGTTACGATTGGTACTCAACTGTTTTCGACTTTGAATTGATTGTAGCTTATATACCTTTCGAATGGTTCAAGTATTTCTACTTTTTATCTAGACTATTCCCTATACTTCGGTAGAAATTCGAGGACATTCTCGAAAGAGGGTTCTTGAGTAAGCTTTTATTTTCGAGAACATACTAGAGCGTCCTCTACACCTCGAAAGAGGTTTCTTGAGTGAGCTTTTATTAGAATAGATCGTGTCTTGACCTCTCTCGTTGTGAACTGCACTTAATAGAGCTATCATAAAAGTATCGAAGGAAGCTTTTATCTGGGCTTAAATAGGGTGGTGGACTCATTCTCAAAGTCCAAATGTGATCCTAAAAGTATGCAATCATTTATGTATCAATATCATGAATCAATGACAGAAGGTCACCAAATGTGTGCGAAGTGAAACTACCATTTCGATAGTTGCAATTTCCGTTCTCTGAATTTCGGATCCACACATGCAAGACTCATCATTACCATTAACATCTGACATTGAAAATTCTGTGCTTTGAATCATACTCACAGTCATTACTATGTTTAAACTGCATACTCACCACTAATTTTTTAATATTACTCCCAAAACATAACAAAGAATCAACTCATGCAGTTGTCTGGAATTTTTTGAAACATTTAAAAACACACTTTTAGGCATACACACAATAAATAGCTATTGTGCACAGATCAAAGCTGTAACAAAGAATACACTTGCTCCTCCAAAATGCAACGAAGCGGAAAACAGCTCAACAACAACAAAAGCAGATAGAAAAATGCAATTAAACACTGGAAAATTCGGGGGGTGGAGAAGGAACACAGCAACCAAATAACTACAAATAATTACAACGACGCACAACATTTATTGAGGTCATAAATCAAAAAGTCGCACGAAGATAATCGCCTGGATTACCGTATGTCAGAAATTTTGCCGCCACCGCCGCCGCTACAAAAAAGTACGCGCAAGCACCCACACACACGCACGTATGCACAGCCACACTCACAGATACACATTGCTACACTCACACATCTGCAGACGTACGCACTTTGGAAGAGACTGTTTTTACAACTTATTGAGCTAATGATAATGCACACGAAACCGGGTTGTAAGTGCACGATACGACGACGCAAAGAGTAAAGTAGCCCACGCGTGTCACCCAGCGGCAGCAGCGACAAAATTTTTACGCGGCGCAAACGTACCACGTGACAAGACCGGTGGCACGGTTCCTCATATTAATTGCGACCGCACAGGCAGTCAGGCAGACAGTGAGGCAGTTGTACAACAAAATTTGAGGGCATGAAGTGCTGCAGTTCTAAATCGCGTTGTAAAGTGTCGATGCAGAAAAGCAGCATAATCTAAGCACCGCACACACCCCCCTCTACTTCGACCGTTGACAGCTTAGCGCCTCTCATTTTGGATTTTAGAAATTTCATTTCATTGCCTTTTTGCCTGCTTGCTGCCTGTGTGTTTGGTTGCCTGGGTGTTTGGTTGCTTGGGTGTTTGGCTGTTTGAGTGTTTAGTTGCTTTGTGGTGGGTGCAGCACAGTGGTGCACTTCCATTTCGAAGTTCTACGCTTGAGCAGCGATGCATTTAATTTTTTCTCTTCTGTTTGCCTGTGGATGGGGGCGATCTTCCATTTTTCTATAGATTCCGAGGGTGTTACTGTCACAGTGGCACATGTTGTGGTGTGTAGAGCACGCGTCTTATTGCGTTTAAGTATTGTTGTTGTTTTTTCCCATTTCGCAGCGGAAACTGTTCTAACGAAGGCGTTCAAATTACTTCCCCATTTCCGTATCAATTGGCTTTAGTTTAGGGGAAACAATAAATAATTGGAATTTTAATTTGAGATCGATTTGCAAAGAGAAGTGGTGTATGAGTGTTTAGAAGTAAAGATGAATATAAATATATAAGGTGCAGGATATGAGATGGGATATCTTTCGGAAGAATATCAAAGGGTATCCAAGAAGAGAGTTCTTGGAACAGAGAGCTATCCAAGTCAGGGATTTAAATGAGCATGTAGACTAAATTGGATCCACCACTTTAGAAAGAAGAGAGCTCTATATAATGAAATAGTATATTAACCAGAGAGAACTGGCACAAGTAGAAAGGCAATGTCTGGATATTGGATCTGGAGTGGAATTCTGGATCATTTTTGTGGCAAGGAGCATAATGACGACCAAATAATCTCTTATAATCAAATAAAATGATGATACTGCTGTCAAACAGCAATTAACTGGATAATCCAGATTAAATCAATCAAGTGAAAGTTGACTTGGTTTTGTTCCAAGGTTATTTAGAAAAGTTGGATAAATCAGCCCTTAGTTGAATATGATGTGAAGTGCTCTGGTTTAACCACGGTGAGGGTAGGACACAAACCTGAATATTTAGAAGCTGCTGTCCGTGAGATAAGAACGTCAGAGGCCAGAAAACTGAGTTGGAAGTCGCTCCTTAGTGACTGCTCTCAGCTGTTTGATCTAGCAACGACAGACAACCTCAATAGGAAGAGGACCCTTTGCCCACAACCTAAGATTTTTTTTAGATACAATCACTTAAATAAAAACATGTCTAATAGAATTTCCATCTTGATTATCATGTTTTGGAACTACTTGTAAACTGTTCCAAATTCCATACGCAACTTTCGGATATTCCAGTCAAAGGGTTCTTCCAATGTTCAAATTCATAGCACATATTATTCATTAGGGTATGAGGAAAAAAAATTAACATAATGCACTGTCAATTTGTTTCCTGTGAACATAGGCATCTAATCCTGTCGGTTACCTTTCCCCGAGTCATCACATTCACAGTCATCACCTAGATCTTCCGTTTGCCGCTCACCTCACCGGCTTCAGCAATTTGCTGCCATCACACCCATTTTTAATTTGCAACACACACGCTTCCAGCTACGCTTCAGAACTACATGCGATGATTTTGTCCCGGAACATTTTCATTTCAATTCCAGGAGCACATCTGCGCAAATACACACGTAAGTGCAAGGATGCTGTAATTTTTTACTTAAAAGAATTGCCAATTTAGCCCCCCCCCCCCAAAAAGTACGGAATACATAGAAAAAGGAGAGAGGAAAAACTCGAACGTACGCCCTGGAATAACAATCAAACTAATGTTTTTTAACGGAAAATTTGGAAGTGCGCCGGAAAAGCAGTGCAAGTGCACAACCCCCGCACATGGGACTAATGAAGCACGTTGCCAGGGCACTTGTGCAGCAGCGCGCATGCATCCCGTTTCGATATACGAGTACGCGTCGAATGATTCCAGCAACGATTGATTGCTCCCCGGGGCCAACGCAGCAGCAGCAGCGGCAGCAAACAGAGATGTCGTGTAATGGTTGCTCTTGTTGTTGCTGCCGCTGATGGTGCTGCTGCAAGTGAGGCCAGGCCATTGGCAAAAAGGGCAACTTATGCAATCACCACCGTTTTGTCACTTGATGAGAAAACATTTCTGCGACAAACGGCATCAAGTGTTGCAATATATGCTGACTGGGGGTTCGCAGTGGTAGCCCGGAAAAGCAGTAAAACTCCCCTGACAATTGCCGACATTTGGTTTCCAAACATTTGTACCATTTAAGGGAAGTTTTCCTCTACAAATGCAGTGGTCTGCGAAGTTATCTTAAACTGCATTTTCATGGGTGCTGATAATTTATGGTGACTTCCGGAGGCAGGGGAGTTAAACGTACTTTAAGGCTGGCGTAAGTACACACGTTGCCTTGGAGTGGCGGCCTGTTAAGACGCTGTTTGAACCTTTCAAAGACTGCAAATAGCTCGTAAGTAGCTACTTGTGTGCAGTTTACGAACGGATTAGAGCCAACAAACACACCGCAAACAATCGATGCAGCATGGAGCTTTGAAAATTTTCAATCGCTGAGGGTTCCAGGCACTTTATGATCCATATCGGACGAACGCCAGGCAGATTTCAAGGGGCGTGTTGGCATTGTGATTAGAGAGTGACTGATAAGAGAATTATGTCGCATACACGATTGAATTTACTCAGACGTTGGCAAAGGAACATTAAAATGCGAGTATTCCATTATTAGGTAGTTTCACATGATGGAGTGTGTGCCATTCAAAATGGTTTCCTAGGACAGTAACATGAAGACGTCTGAAAAAGAACCACACTACACTAATCAGTATTCGAGGGAAACCGGTAAGCACAACCACACTACACCTGTCCTGGATTGAAACCGGTTTCCCTTCTACACATGAACTATATCTGAGTTCTATTAACTGTGATGCAACAGTAGAAGAATAACTACCCTACACTAATGAATCGAGCGGTGGAACTGGTTATTCCTTCTACACCTGAAATGCGTATCTTTGCCAGCTATACTATTAACTGTGTAACCACAACTACACTACACTTATGAGTCCTGCGGTGAAACCGGTTCTCCTTCGATAAATGAACTATGGATGAGGTCCTTTAACTGTGCTGTGGCAGTATTAGCTGTATAAGTACAAACCCGCTTCCCTAATCAGTCCCGCAGTGAAACCGGTTACTCCTGTCATGCATAAACTTCCTATGGCTATTTTTGTAGTATTAATATTTTAATCATAATCACACCAAACTAATCAGTCCAGAATGGGAATCGGTTATTGCTTCTAAGTATCAACTATGTCAGCTCTGTGTCCATGTAGCAAATATATCAGTGTCGTGACAAATATACTGCCGTACCTCACTTACTCATAAATGTTCTCCTACCTGTGTATCAAAACCGGTTTCAATCTGACCTCATAAGAAACTTAATTTAGTTATTAGCTCCACTCGATCTTTATCCATGATTCTTCAAAGATCAGCATAATCACTTAGTCCCTGAAGTGTTTTAATAATACCCCGGAAGTCCACTTCGTACAGCTCTCACATAATCGGTACCCCAAGTAGATTACTTACACATATATATTGATTTAATTACTATAAATGATAATTAGAAAACGTATCAGGACTTACCTCAATATATCCTTGGACACTGTCGCATTGTTGCAGCACTAAAATAGCCGGATTAAATTTCAGCGATGACAGTTCATCGGGCGAGCACGGACTCAGAAAGCCACTGTCCGCATCACTGTGCGTGGACAGCGGTCTGGGCTTTCTTATTTTATATTGCAGACTACGACTGGGCACCGGGCCCGGATTGAACAGCACATAGTTCGATTCGATGGGAACGGTGCGAGAACGCATACTCTCCTTGCTCTCCAGCAGCATGTGCTGCAAGTGCAAAATGTGATCGGAGGTAACGAGTTCCGAAATCGCCCGTTCATTGCTTTTATTATCGGAGCTGTGCGGCTTGGAATTTTTATCATCACTGGAATTCTTGGAGTTTTGCGAGCGGAACGGTGAGAGATTCAGAAAGGTGAGTTTCTTTTTGGTGCGCTGCGTGGTCGTCTGAGGCAAGGCGGCCGAGCTGCTGGAACTGCTGGTGGAGTTTGTAGACGTGGAGGATTCTACCAGTGCTGTGGAAGTATTGGTGGTGGTAGTGGTGGAAGTTGTGGTATTAGTATCTTTAGATTCTTGACTGTTTGACATGCTGGGTGCCGCCTCGTAGGCTTCCAGTAATTTATCCATACTGGAAGAAGCCGGCAGTATATCGTTCTCGTGCTCCACACAGACCGCCTGCAATTTGACGCTTACAAACTGGTCATTCGTGAAGGGGTTAGGTATTCCTATGTCTAGGATGGGCTCAGGTTCGAATTCATCCGGATCGATGACGAAATAATTGTGGTGTTCGAAATTGATCTCGTCGCCGCCGCAAGCCTCTTCCACCTCCTCGTGGGCCTTTTCGTCGTATATGACCTCGGGCACCTTTTCCTCCTCACTGAAATCCAAATTCTGACGCGAGCTAAACAAGGGATCCCGCAAGCCGTGAGCCTGTGTAGAGCTCAACATGTTCATCATCGCATGCGTGCGCTGGCGCATGGCCTTCTCGTTGATGAAGTCCACCGGATCGAAGAGACAGTAATTGTCCATGTGTGATATGTGCACCTTGCGCTGACGCACCGGCAGATTCTTCAGCTTCTCGCTATAATCGGCGTCGTTGTTATTGCTAATGGCTGAACTGGGAGGGCTGGTGTCGGGAGCCGGCGGTGGTGGTGAGCCATCGTTCGAGGAAGGGGGATCTTCAGCGGCGGATTGGGAATTCAGGGATTTTTGAGAGCTGCGATTGAGGGAGGCAAACAAGCCTCTTGAGTTGATTTTCGCTATGCAATTCTTGAGCTCAGTGACACGCCCCTTGTAGGGACTGCTGTGCGCACTAGCACTGCCTCCCTCATTAAGTTCGAACCCTCCTAAATTTGAATTGCTGCCAGCGGTGCAATTGTCATGCAGTTTGCTGAGCTTGCTCAACTCTTTGCGCTCCTTCTTGCTGAGCACCACCTTTCCACGCGAGGGTGTGGCAGGTGCGGACATGGAACCGCCCGCTTCTACATTCTGTTGAGCCAACAGGCGCTGCTCGCGAGTGGGCAATTGTGATAAAGGCGGTGGCGTTGGGGGAGGGGGCTCACGATAGGGCGGCGGCTGTGGCGGTGGCTTAGTGACCAGACCATGTTTGGCGAACTGCGTGTTTGTTATGACCGCTGTGGATTCATAGCTGACTGGGAAGTCGCAGAACAGTTCGGTGAATTGCGACACCTCTGCCGTCTGGAACATGGGATCCAGAAAATTCAACTCCATGTAGTTTTCTGTGTAGGTCAGGTCCGAGTCAGCCAGGTTTTGGTTCTGTTGTGACGTTTTGCTTAGACGCTCCTCGGCGTCACGAGCGTTGGCAGTTCTGTTCTGTGCCTCCTTGCGGGCTTTGCGAATGGTCCCACCGACAGCTGCCATATGGCTTTGGCTTGTGGTGGGCGAGTCGCTCGTGGAGTTGGCATTTCGATCGGACGACGTCTTTGTCAGACGCAGTTTTGAGGGTTTCTCTTTGTTGCGGTGTGACTTGTGCATATTTAACATTTTCTTTGTGTCCGTCGACACCTCTGCTCTGTTTTTCGTAGTTGCAGTTGTGGTGCTGGTGTTTATGGTGCTGATGACGGTAGTCAGCGCATGTATGGTTTTACGCCTGACTCGACTGCCGTTATGTTGTTGACAACACCTCTGCTCTGTGTTGTTGTTTACCTGACTGGCACGCAAACATCTGAGTGAACTTGAGCCACCGAGGGCAATATGCGCAGCCTTGTCAGCAACATTGTCGGTCGTTGTTGGTGAAGCCGAAGGCGATGACGTTGTTGATGCGGATGCGGATGTGGAAGGAGATGGAGTTGTTGCTAACGAGTGCGGACGCCTCTTTACTGTACCCGTAAATGAGCTGGGCGAATCCCAGTCGTAAATGGAAGTTTTTAAATTTGGTGCAGTGCTTTTTGGCGTTTCGCTTTGATGTTGTGATGAATCCTTGCAGCAGATGCTGCCGCTGTTATTATTATCCTTGGGGTGTTGCCTAGTTTTTATTGCGCTTGTTGTAGCTGTGATTGTGGTTGCTGGGACAACTTCATCATTTTGAGTAGCGCACCCATTTAAGTTGGCTGCATGGGGCATTTTCGTTAGCAATTATGCTGAGGCTGCTCATGACGTGCGCGGGTGGCGGTATTGGTGGTGGGTGGATCTCTACTTGTCCGCTCATTGTTGCTAATATGTTAAACATGCTTGTCTACACTTACGAAGGAGTGTGATGGTGGTGCGTCGTCTACTCCGCTCGTTTCTCTCCTGCTGTCGCTGTGGCTCTCACTCGCTCGCTGGCAGCTTCAGTTTTAATTGAATTTTGGTTTTTTTTTGTTTGCTTGGTCCTCACTGACCGTTTCGGAGTTTTGGGAAATTTTTCATTAAGCAAAACAACATTTTTCACATTTTTACACTACGTTGTTGTCGTTTCTGTTGTTCTTGTTTGTTTTTGGCCGAATCGTCCAGCAACTGAGGCGCTTATGCTGAAGCAAAATGAAATTAATGGTTTCATAAATCTTCATCTTTATGTGCCTTTTGCAATTTTTGTTTATCTAGTTGGAGTGCAGGAGTTAATGGGGTTTAGCAGCGGTGGGGTGGGGGTTGGTGGGTTGTGGTTTACAGTAGCTCCCTTATAATTGGATTTTTGGAGTTGCTGGATGCCAAAGTTGGGTTAAAAGTGGTACGGATTAAGAAAATTATGATGCACACATTTTTTAACGGAGCAAACCAGTTAAGAACTCTCGTGAAAGTTTTGTAAGCCTAAAAATATATGCTACAATATTTTGAAAAATTCTACACACCCATACTACGAGTATAGAGCCAGTCTAGAAGGGAGATCCACTCTTTAAATAGCTATAAAACATAATTTAGGTAAATTGATACATCATATTTTTAGGAGATTGCGATTGGTGGTGAAGGAAGCAGGTACTAAGAGGTTGATTTACTTTCATGAGGAATGTATTTGTATGGTTATTTAGTAGCTTGAGAAAGTTTGCTGCACTGTTTCCTCACCGATTACCAACAAATTGCTGCATATTTACGGGCGCCTTTATAAAAGGACTTCGAAATATATTCTCTCCTCCTCCTAATAGGCTGTGATTTCGGTAACTTCGCTCTTAAGAAAAAAATATATAAGGGTAAAGTATACTTTTAGGCTACTTCTTAATTGTTCAGGGAGACCATACAAGTTTTTATGTCGTCTCACAGAAATTCGCAGTTGGTCTGTTGAATCACCACAATTAGCACTGATTGCACATTTTACTATAATAAACTCCGAAAAGTATGCCACACTATGCTGAGTGAGTCTTGAGTTGCTGCAATTCTAAGTCCGCACATCGTTCACGTTACACCGCGCACCAAAATGAAAAAAGTTTTATTACCCCAGCAAATTGAAATTACTAAACAAGCGCCAACAAGTTGCATAATTGTTGGCGCATAATAAATTTAAATGGCTTCAAAAGTGCTACAAAGAAAAAGTTTCATTGCCAACTAATTACGCTGAAGGTGAGTTGTGCGCCATTTTGTTTAAAATAATTTGCAATTAAAATGTTAATTTTTAATTAAGCACTGCAGGCGCATTCTTCGCAAATACCACGGGGCAGCGAACGAGGGAGAAAACTAATTTATAGCATATTTTAGGGCTGTTACCATTGAAACTATTTCAGTTGAGGTGAAATATTAATTATATGGGGATATGCGGCAAATGAGGTGAGTACGGAAGCAGGACATTGGTCACGGCTAAGCAGCAAAGGCATCGCGCAGAAGGTGTGTGCGGAACTTGAGAAACGCTGGCATAAAGGACATGTAGGATATACAAGGTGGGTCAGCAATTCTTTATGATACTCGTATAACTCCCAGATAACGAAAATACTCTTTGGATACGATCTAAATTTTCGTAGTTATTTCATACGCCGCTCCTCGGTATTCAGAACTTGAAGTAATAAATAAAATTGAGAGTCATTTTTTATTTATATTCGCAGAATATTCATTTATGAATTAAGCCTGATTATGATCTGATTTGGGGGTTTAATTCATCCATAGTCAGTTGGAGAATCTTCTTGAAGTTTTTTCTTATTGATATCATAACAATTAATTGTTAATGATCTCCATTTGTGTATGATTCGGTTTAGTTATGAAATATTATTTAGTATAACTATATCAATTTTGGTATTAATTCTTTCATATTTGAATGTATGGATGAATCTTCTTAAAGTCATTTCTCATTAATTATTAATTACTATTAATTAATAAGAAATAATTATTAAGAATTTCAATTTGCGTATCGTTTAATTGTAGGGTACTTAATTTTAATGTTCAGGGAGTTTTGGTATTATTTGAATACAATGGAGATCATTTCTTTCTTTCTGTATTGTTTTTATTTCACTTTCTTTCGGAATTATCTCATTTTCTTTTGTATCCCTGTATAAATTTCTGAATCTTCATATGCTCAAAAACTGTTGCATAGTTTCAGGCAGTAAAACTTTAGTTTGAATATCCTTTGTCAAAGGTTTCGTGTATTTTGTTCTGACCAGCACATAGAAACTTTTATTTTCCATAAAAACTTAACTTAACTCCTTAACACTTCAGACTCAGATTTCTTGTCCCCATCATCATAGCCTGGCACCAATTTTCCCGCTTGAGTGCAACACAAACAAATCGGAATATGTACGTGGGTGTGTTTAAACAAATGCAGCAAATAGACAAAGTGCTGTGCTCGACGCAGTTGTAGTCAATCGCTCGCATTGTTGTCGCGCTGTTGGCAGTAGTTCAAGCAGCAGCAACACTCCCAAAGAGATCAAAAGCATAAACAACCAGTTTTGAAGAACTTGCTCCACAATGAACCACCGCATTTCATAGAATTCCTCTCGACTTCAACAATTTTTATTTGCACTCAATCCGTATGAAACGGCACGGAGCGGTACTTTGCTGTCAGGACATGAAACTTTTGTCGCAACCATTCACAACTCAAGAATTTCTCATTTTGTTTTTGTATTTGCTGCGGTTTTACAGCCTCCACCGCAACTTGAACTAGAATAGCAAAGAATGCTTAAATGCTACTAAAATTCTTGGCAAAAGTGTAGACAAATAAAAACTGCGAATGGCTGGCGTATGACAGCTGGAAGCACTTCGAATATGCGTTGAATACAATAAAGGAAAAACTTTTGAAATTGTTCTTTAAGTGGTCCGTGATTTGCAGTGAACTTTGTAGGCAATAAGTTCAGATGCTGTACCCTCGTAACTGGACAAATTGAGTGGAGTCGTAAAGAAGAGTGCTCCATTTAAACTGCCATTTAAGATGTAACAACCTATGCTATTAAAATTTAAAATTATTGCCATTTAACTGAATTTTTCCGAACTGAAGCCTGAAAGTATGCTAAGCTATCATGTCGCCTAGTTTAGTGGCCATATTTGCCGACTAACAATTTTTCTGTCCTCCTTTCTTATTTTCACTGAGGCAACTTCATTACATATTGCATTTTTTCGAACTTTGCAATCTTCCTTTGCATAGTTTCAAAGAGGTCCGACACAAAAACAAAAGAACAAGACAATGATCCCCTCCCCGCAATCTACCACTCCACATGAAGTCGTTTCTCCGTTTCATATTTAATAAGACTTATCAGCACAAACGGAAATCGCTTGAGGAAATTGAATATTTAAGGCAAAAGCACACATAATAAAATCGTAAAAAATGTTGCAGCATACTTGGGGGCAGCACAGCTTGAACGCAAAAGAATTGCTCCTGGGGGTGCGTTAAGAGTAAATGAGAGAGTTAAGAAAATGAAAATTGAAACCGAACGCAAATACCCCCTCCACATGCTCTACGCAATTTTCCACTGCACAACATCGCAAATGGGGAAGGAGCAGACTATTTTGCACAAGTAAATAGCATAGCTTTAGGCGAGTAAATGGAAATTAAAAAATCTCCGCAATCTATCGCTAGCAGTTTGATATATTTTTCATGCGGAGTTATGCGGCCGAAGGAGATGGAGAACTTAGTTTGTATACGTTTTGTGCCTAGAATGCTCTTGAAAATAAATTTCTACTAATTTGATTACCCAATAACTTTGATTAATTATGGTGGCACAAAAACTGAAGAATTCAATTTAAAGCAGGGAAGTTGAAGATAATTGAAACAAAAAATTCAATAATAAAAGAAAATTATTGCCGGCTTTTAGGTGCTTACTTAACGCAAATTGATTAATAATAAGACAATGAAGGAATTGACTGTTGCTAAATAATGGGATGATAAAATTCCTTTTGGCAATCAAAGCTGATCATGCTGAAAAGTATGCAATGTTTTATAGGAAATAATTTTGCACTATATATTTTCCTTTACTATTTTAGACAATTGCAACTGCACAAAAATCCTAACTCTGATTTGTGCATCTCTCAAAATGTTGCCCCATTTTAGGCGCTTAGCATTGCAGCCCCATTTATAACTCTTATGGCTTTAATATGAACTGTCGCCACACATTTTTTCTAGCTATTAACTGAGCCGACAGTTTGGTGGTGCCAGCTATAATTCAAGAGCTTACGTAAAAACCTCACCAAAAAGGATTGCACGTCATAGTAGTAGGCGCTCATGGACGGTAGGCACGCAAGTGTGCAGCGGCAGTAGTTACGCGCTCGAGTCATAATTCTTGTGAACATGTATTTCTGTTTCATGTTATTTTATTTTTTGTCGCCAGCGCAATTTTAAATGGCCACGTTCGAATGGAGCGAGTTAAGATTTAGTGGGATTGCACAGAAAATGTTAGCACACTTTTAGACATTCTGCTTAAGTGCTTTGTAGATAACAAGCCACCAAAAAGCGAAGAGAAAGGCGAGCAGTGGCTTTACAGTCATAAAGTCAGACATGCTCACCTTTCCGCGGGTGTGTGCTTAGCATACTTTTGGAAATTGGGAGTAGGAGTTACTTTAAGTGCAGGTGTTTAATAATCGCTTTGACTAGATTTGAGCTTCTGACTGAATTGTTAATGTTTAACTCTGTTTACTTTACTGGAAAATCTCTTAAATAAATATTGCGGCGCCTAAAATTATGCACCAGTGTCTTGTGACACTTCTGTGCAGCCATGCTCCGATGTCAGCTGGCGTTCTGTGTCCCACTCTGGAGCTTTTTATGTTACCAGTTTGTAATACAACAGATTTAAATGTGATTTGTTTGCGTTGTGATGCGAGTCCCTCTTATCCTTGAACTCATACACATGTGTGAGCGCTCACATATTTTCGTGTATAAGTATTTGTTTACATACTTTGTGCTTTTGTGTTGCAGACTGGAGTGGGTCTTAATTTCCGCTTTGGAAGCTTTTTTCTTCGGCACACAAACGAAATGGTTGTTTGGTTGTTTGTCTTCCTGTTTGTTTTGGATCTGTTTGCCCTTTTTTGAGTACTTCCGCTCCGGTGGCGAATGTGCAGGAAGTGAGTGTTTGTGAGCGCCCAGCCACGTATAAAGTTGCTTTTAATTGTCGGAGATTGTAAGAATTTATAGTGTTGTTTTAAGTAGGTGGGGCTGGGGGGGTCTGTACTTCTCGCCTTTATAAATGGCGAAGCTTAAACTAAGATTAGGCGGAAGCATTTGAGAGCATGCATTATTATTGCACATAGTTTTTTAAAGCATGAAATTGTAGTTAAAGGAAGCTGTAGATGGCCTTTAATGTCTTGGAGGGCTAAAAGCTTTTGGAAAATTGTTTAAGACACCTAAACGTATGCAATACAACGTGGCAAAATTTCAATTATTTTCATATACAATTCCTGGAAGTGATGCTTAAAATCGTTCTGTAATCTGCCACACATATAATATTCAATTGACTGCATCCTTCAGTAACAGAGAAGTTCAGTGAATACCCTCAAAAGCTGCTTAGATTTTTTTAAAGCACCTGGAAATAGGCTGCAAATTGAAAGAAACATTTTCAACGAAAATTAAATTAAATGCTGCATAAATTGATGAAGTTTATGAGAGAGTAAGGAAGTTTAAGGAAGGAAGTTTAAGGAGGTTCATAAAACCAACAATTTTCAACAAAACTTATTAATTAACTGTAGTATGTTTGTTGTATGAAGTAAAGCATATTTTCGGGTGCTTTTAAAGAATCACAAAAGTTTTCTGGATATATTGACTGTGCCTCGCCGTTGTCTGTATTAAAAGTGAAGTAGCAAGGCTCTTTTAGATAACATTCTATAGTAAAATCATCAAGGCAGTTAAACCCTAAAAATCTAATCATGAAATTAAGTTTTATTGAATGGTGCTCAAAGGTCTGCTATAATTTGATCTCTAGGCTATAATTAATATCCAGACTATATTTAATTACCTGCACCTACAGGAATAGTTCAGAATCGATTGCACAGTAAGTTTTTATATTAAAATATTACTTTAAACTTCTCTAAGCATTAGTAAATATTTAACCATAAAGTATTGCATACTTTTAAGGTGAACTTTTATAGTGTATTGGACGACAGAGGCTACACAGGAAGTTAAAATGATTTAAATTCATATAAAACAGACTAAAAGGGCTGTTGAACTGAACATTAAACTTTATAAACTAGAGTATAGAGATGCCTGTTAATAAACCCTAAAAGCATGCTGTAATTAAGGCAATTGGCAATTTACTGCTTCTTTGTGTAACTCGATACGAATGTATCGTTCTCTGGTAACAAAATATTTAGCATTGTAAAATTAGGATTCTAGTTGTTATTCAAATTTTAGTTTACATTAATTGGTATTACTATGTAACTAAGGACGTGGCCCATCTCTTCAAGTAAGGCCTATTTCTAGGTTGTACAATTATACTCTAATAAACATTCACCGTACACTTCCAGGGTGCTTGCAACTACAGACAGTGATATTCCTACACTTAAAGTTTTGCCACTTCATTTTAGCGCTTTCTGCTCTTCGACGCATAAAAGCATGCACTAATTTGCACTCAAGACGACACTCAATTCCAGCTTATTCGCACACGTTTGTGGGTTTGGCACGTCCACTACACACTTAGCTAACTTTTCAGACAGTTTGTGGAAAAAATCCGCCAAAAATTAGGCAACTCTTTTGTTGTTTTCTCTTTGTTTTGTTTTCATCTTTTGTCACTAATGCAAGCGTGCTACATTTGGCGCACGTTTTTACCTCAAGCTACTTTTATTCCGCCTTTGTTAGCCGCAACGCGTCTGGCATAACATAAACATTTGCAGCTCTCATCGTAGGTGCGAGCACGCCTACAAATATGCTCGTAAAAAGACCACATAGGCAAATAGCGGAAAGTATATAGATAATAAACGCACCGACCGAGGACAAATAATATCTTTATTATAATGCCTGGAAAATGTCATTACGCTCAACGCTCCCTAAATACGCTTATAAATAAGAAGGCATACTTTTCGGTGTTTGCTTAAATTTTATGTAAAGATTCAGGGATGCTTGGCACTGCCTGCAGGCCTGCCTACTAAGCGGCAATAATCAACAAAGATCACGATTTGGCACACCGCGCCACAACGTAGGCCAAGTTTGGCACATGTGACAGTAAATACGCACGCTCTGGGCGGGACACTGTACGTGAAGGATATGTATGTATGGTGTTTGGGCCTTGCACCATTATCCTGCTGCGGAGCGTGCTGAGGCATTATTTTTTATTAGATTTCATTATTGTTGCTGTTATTAAGTTAAGAAATTCAGCTGTTGTTTTTGTGGGACTGGAGGGGGGTTTTTGTCGTCGTCCGCCCAGACATTGCGGCAGTGATAACAGCCAACTGGAATTTCAATAGCACGACACTCCCGTGCCATATGAGCACATTTCTAAAGGACATTAGTAACAGTGGAGGAATAAAGAATGTGTTTCTTGTTGCTTTTGTTGCTATAAAGTATCAAATTTTTTGCACTTTCTCTGGGCGCCTAACAAAACGCAAACGCAAAAGGCACCGGGCACATTAAGACAAACGAGTTTCAGGCACTTGCGGTATGTGCTCCGTTTTATTACTCGCGCAGCCCACAGACATACCCGACGAAAGTAAGCGGAAATGCATGTGAGCGCTGGCAGACGAACGAAATAATGTCTTCAGAGGTTATGATTATGTTTTGTGTTGTTATTGTTGTGCTTTTGTTGTTTGTTTGCCTTTGTTTACACTAAAGCAGTTCACAGTCACGACACCGCAATTCTGTATAGCACAGTTTTAGGCGCTTCTCACTTGTTTGCACATTTTCGTTGTTCGCTGCTAATTTCATATGCACATAAACGAAGTTTGCGCAAATTTTGCTTTTCATTTTGTATGCGATTTTTGAATGCAAATATGAACCATTAACACGGCGTTATCACTTTTCTTGTGTGTTCACTTTTAAACGTTTTCGATTTTTATGACAACATACTTATGGGCGCAAACTTATTGGTGCGTACTGCGGAGACCCAGCGGCAGATGAATTTGCGGTTTATGATGCTTTAAAATTCATTTAATTATCAGTTTAAATTGAAAGCGTAATATTTTATATTAATAACACATGATTCCAAATATATCGAGATATAGCTCCAAAAAATATGCAACAAAAAAAGTGTTTGTTAAATTTCCATTCATGTCAAATGGGAAATTTTCTATTAAAAATTTAAATTAACAAATGCGAAAAAAAGTTCGAAGTAATTTTCTATTTAATATTTAAATGAATAAATGTCATAAAAACACTAAGTTTAATATCACAAAAATATGCACTGAAATTTTTCTATATAAAATTCTAATTAATCAGCTATTCAGCATTTTAAATTTAATTACGTTTCCTAATACAATTTTTTACATTTTTATTATTATATATATTTATAATTTCAAAGCTTGAACTCCAAAAAATATGCAACAAATATTTTGTTTGTCATAAATTCAATATTTCATGAAAAACCGGCTCCAAAATTGCTGTTTATATTTTGAAATAATACATGCTACAAACGGTTTGACTCTGTAACCCAAAAATATGCAGGAAATTATTATTTTATTTATGGAAAATTTATATTTGAAATTAAATTAAAATTGTAATTTTCTGACTATAATTTAAGCTATTCTCCATTATAGTAGTGTTCAAATTAACTAATAAATAATATATATATATATATATATATATATATATATATATATATATATATATATATATATATATATATATATATATATATATATATATATATATATATATATATATATATATATATATATATATATATATATATATATATATATATATATATATATATATATATATATATATATATATATATATATATATATATATATATATATATATATATATATATATATATATATATATATATATATATATATATATATATATATATATATATATATATATATATATATATATATATATATATATATATATATATATATATATATATATATATATATATATATATATATATATATATATATATATATATATATATATATATATATATATATATATATATATATATATATATAGATACTCGTATATATATATAATTTTTAAAACAATCTTCGTTAGGTTTATGTCTTCCTACCCCTCCTACCCCAAATGTATGCAACACAATTTTTATTTGCACTCATTTAATATTAGTTTGTCATCCTCAAATTTTAGAACATTGCAAAAGTAGCATGTTTCAAACTGATTTATTATTCACTATTATTATTATTATTATTATTATTATTATTATTATTATTATTATTCTTATTGTACCATAATTAATTATGTCTGCAAAGGCCTGGAGAAGTTAGTACTGACAATTAAGGACTTCGATTCGAAGACAAAATTTATTTTTTAAAGAAGCATTTTTGAGACCATTCCCGGGACAGGAAACGAACCCACTACCCTCCGATTGTGAATCTGCCATGCTTACCATACTAGACCACGGAGGCCGGCTGTACCCGAAAAGGAGGTGTGGCTGATCGCACAAAATGAACGTACTAACAGAGTACATCACTTTCGTGAGAATGGCAAAGAGAACATTAGTCTTCTTAAAAGAACAAGTCTTCTTAAAAGAACACGAAAATAAATCAAGCAAATATTAAATTATATTAAAATCACTTCTGAAAAATTTTGTTGCATACTTCTGTGAGTTTCAGTTACCTATTAAAAAATTGACTGCGCCTATTGCAAAAATTTAAACTATGTTAATTCAGGTACATAATGACCATTCGAATTATTTGTGCAATGTTTCCAATCTTGGGAAATTAGTCAATTATGCTCTCTTCAATTTACTTTGAACTTCTAAAAACAAGCCACAAAATTTAATTGTATGTTTTTTAAAATACTTCTTGGCCTATCAACATCGAAATGGAAGAAAATCCAACTTTTCGTTTAAAGACGAAAGCTAGAAGAAGTCTAGAAGATGGCTAGAATAAATCTAGAAAAAATCTAGAAGAAGGGTAGAAGAAGGCTAGAAAAAGTCCAGAAGAACGCTAGAAGAAGGCTAGAAGAAGTTTCGAAGAAGGCTAGAAGAAGTCTAGAAAAAGGGTGGAAAAAGTCTAGAAGAAGGGTCAAAGAAGGCTAGATGCATGTGCAATAGAGATATTCGATATAAACGTAAGTTTGACAATATAAACATCGAGTTAATTTTGCAGTGTAATTATGGTTAAATAAAATTCCACAAAAAATTGTTGCATATTTATAGGAGCTACAACTTTAAATCTGTTACAACCTGGCTGATATACAATATCTATGAATTTATAATATTAACTGCATTTAACTCTTCATCAATTTGGAGTTCGCATTAAAATAAACTTGTCGTATGCAAATTGAAAGGCAATCCTTTCAGTTATCACATAAAAGTATGCTTCGTATTAGGCACTTATTAATTTAATATTTTGTTAATTTATTTAAATTTTTTATACAATTTAATAATATTTTGAATTACTATTAAACCTTTTATTAATACTACAGAGCACCCAAGAAATAGTCTGTTATTTATTTCACGAACACAAAAATTTGTTGCGTATTTTTAGGAGTTTTCTCTTGAAATGTCTTGCATCAATTATAATACATTGTATAAAAAGTTTCAGTAATTTAACACTATAATTTAAAACATTATTAAACAGGTTTTTTATTCAATATTGAGTAAATCACCGCCTCAAAGCATGCTTTGTATTTGAGCCAATCGAATTTTCTATAAATTTTGAAACTTGAATCCACGCTCAAACAGCACCCTGGATTATTAAAAATTTCATTGAAATGTGATATTCACACAGCGCCTAAAAACACGCTTCTTACTGTCGTAATTACGTTACAGCTTCAGCACTTCGATTCTTAACATTTTTATTCAAATTTTTCCACATTCAGATTGAAATTTTTTGAAGACACATTCGTAAAAAGAACACTCAACAAGCCACAAGTACAGCGGCATGGCCTGTTATAAATACACGCGCTTATATTTTGATTTAACCGTAGCGTAAATCTTCGCCTATCGTGGCCCAAGCGTCGCTTCCGGCAGTGCGTCCGTTCGCTTACACCCCCAAACAGTAACTACCGTTGCTTTTTCCTATTCAAACAGCAAAAGCCAACTGCATACAGCAGGATAAAAGGGAAATTCTCTCTCCATGGGCGATTGTGCAGGATATTTTCCTTACTGGAATATGCAACAAACTCTCCCCTCCATTTGCTTTGCATTGTTTTTGACCTTAGCCTTCGTTTTACCGGTCTCCAGCAGAGAAGCGCGTTAGGCTTCTTTCCATTGTTGGCAAGTTTTGGAGGGATATTTTGTGAACGCAACCGCATGTCTTGCTACAGTTTAGCGTGATTAACAGGTTGATGTGTGACGTCACATTTTAAGGGGTAGTGGGATTTGCTTGAAAGTATTTAGAGGCGATATTTTGTATTGGAATTTCGTGGGTTTGTTTTGGGTAATTTTGTGAAGAGGGAAGTTTCGTAGGAGGGATGTGAAGTTTATTCAAGGGGAAAGGGAATTTTGATATTAAAGGAGTAGAATGATTATATGAAAATATTGAAAATGAAAAGAAATTTTACGATTTATGACGCTTTGTTTATTACTTGCTGGTTGTGACTCGTTGTTTATGACCTTCTCTAATGATTTTTTATGAATGCCTGAGCGCTAATTATCTCTCGCAACTGACTTATCAACAAAGTGCTTTTAATACCGCGTCATACTGGGCTGATATGACATTGGCGTCGTAGACATGTGAACAAATAATCGAATGGGATAGTTATATGTCCACCTTAACTATGAATTATTGTCGTTTCTCTTTTGTTGAACATACTGTAGCATTTGAATGTTTGGTCATATTTAGGTGAAAATAACTAGAAGACGGTTTCATTACAATTGGCTTTCGGAACAATATTGATAAGAAGAGTTATGAAAGCGAATCAAATTTTCTGGTAACTATGTGAGGACTTCTCCCATCAAAGGTTCCATTTATAATCCATTTTATTTATTATGGTGTTGATATCAGTATAGAATAATTCTACAGATTTATCTATGGGTAGATTCCAGTCATTGGTTTCTGCAACTGAGTTGAATAACATCCTTTGAGGTATCAGAAGATCTCAAATTAAGATGGATATGAATATGGCCACATAACATGGAATGGTTTGCACTATATGAGGTTGTTTCTTGAGGATGGATTTCGCATGTTCCTTCGTAGCTCTCCGTAAGAAATAATTGGATTTTTATTGACTTTTGTTATTGAGTTTGATTATTGACGAGGAATTTCACATGTTTCATCGTAAGCTTCCATGTGGAATATTCTGTTGGAGTATTGTTACAGTGGAGTTTTATTTCACTGAAGATAGCGAACAGTTGTTTCTCAAAGACTCTTTTGGGATG
The DNA here is from genome assembly GCA_920105625.2 of Clusia tigrina. NCBI lineage: Eukaryota > Metazoa > Arthropoda > Insecta > Diptera > Clusiidae > Clusia > Clusia tigrina. Next base: position 63,962,378 of record OV050033.1, on the reverse strand, counting down.
AGCACTTGTAGTCAATGTTTCTCCGCTGAGAACTGCCTTTGATATCAAAGAATGTTGGTTTCCTGTTTTTTGGTGGATTTCGGTCATTTATGATAGAATTAAGATCCTGTCATATAGAGATTTTTAAAGATAGGTTTGCTTAACATTCCGAATACATGTCGTAGAACATTTTTATCATGTCCTTCCCTGACGTTGGTTAGAAGATTTGTAGCTTGTTGATCTGGTCCGAATGTTTTTGAAGTATGGTCAGGATTTTGTCTTGCTCAGCTTGGTTTTACCTGGAATGTTCGCTTTATTGAATGGTATTAGTATGGGCGTATGATCGTGTGACATATCAAAGGTATAATTCCACCATATGCGTGATCCTTTGCTTCTCCGTGGAACTGTAAGAATTAATTAAAAATTAAGGCATTTACTGACGCCACCGTCCATGAGACCCGGTAGCTTTTATTTGCCTGTATTTTCCTGGCTCGCCAGAGGAGAGGCTACAAAATTTGAATTAGTTTATATCCTGAAAAATTCGATCACTTTTTCATCAGAGAGGCAATCAATATTTTTACACATTTAGTTAATTTTAACAAAGCATGCTTTAATGAGTTTTGTAAAATTCAATATAATTTTTTTCGTATATTTAACCCCCTGCCTTACATTTACTCACTTTTTTGTTCATTCCGTTATTGCTCGATTTATCAGTTGCCGAAGTTTAATTAATCTAAGCAAAAAGTGAATGAAGTCACCATTCAGGCTATTAAACAAAAGCGAGCCGCCGCCTCCTCTCCCCACTCCTACAGAATATGCAAATTGTTTGGAATTGTAAAACCATCAGAATTCCCTGACGGGCTGCAGCACATGAAATCCCCGATAGAGAATAAATAGGCACACTCGCCGATTTTTGATTCTATGTAAAAGCCCAGCGTCAGTTTGACCGAGCAAAGGAATTTCACCATCAGCAGCAGCAGCGGCAGCGGCATCAGAACATGGCAAACAAAACCCCATCAGCTGCAAAAAGGATTAAAAAAGAAACTAAAATAAAAAATTATCTCGACGGCAAAATCTGTGCACCATGTTCAGCTCACTTTGGGGATTACGCTGTGTTCCGTGTACGCGGAGCACCAGGAAAAAACCGGAGAAAAATGGAACGGAAATTTATGCAAAATTGAAAAAAAGCAAATAGAACAACAACAAATATAGGAACAACAATAACAGCAACAACACCGACAACAACACGAACAAAGCGCAGATAAATGTAATAAACTTTTCGGAGATTTTAGAGTTTTGGTGCTTTTAAACTTGAACACAATGGAAACTGTTGATAAAACAATGCAAAGGCAGCGACAGGGGCAGCGCCAGTTATGGGATAGGAAACAATTTTTTGCCCACTTGTGAGTTGGCTGCATCGTTATCAAGATAAGACGAGCATTGTCCTTGTTTATTATTTCGCTTGAAAATTAGTTTAGACAGTAAGAATGGCATAAAGAGATTAAAATAATATAAAAAAGGATGCTCAACAGTGTAGAACAAAAACGCAAGCACTGGAAGGGACTGCAAGAGTCTGGAATGTATCACAAATATGTGGTGACCTCTGCTTCGAAAATGCTCCACGAGTATAATAATTACCCCACACTGACCTCTTTGGGATTATTATTGTTTACTTATGAGAGGATATTCACAACAACCCCGACTTCAGTGAAGTGGAGTGCTTCTTGTATAGAGTTAACACCAAGTGAAAGAATGCGGACCGTTGTAGTAGGAGTGCCAACGCTGAGTTTTGGTATATTTGTGAATTCAAGGATATGTAGTTTTCTTATTATTACTCTGACCCTCTGAACTTGAGTCTAGCATGTTTACAACTAGACCACAGAGGGCGGCTATGTAGTTTTTTTAACTTCACATCTTGCTCTGTAAGTTAGCAGACAAAACTTCCAAAAAGAAAATTAACTCAAGAACATATTCGTTTAATTAGACCCCATGATTAAATTATCTTCTCTTTATTCTGACTACGGGTCAGCTTTGTAAAACATGAAATTTAGGATATGACATTATCTCCAACTGTTGTGTCGCAACGCTTCCAAGATTGTGTGAGATTGTGAACTCATATCAATTTATCTCTCACAGCATATTCAAAGTTCTAGGATGTCAGCTTTAATTTGATTCTAAGAATATATGACATTATCTCAAATAGTATAACAGCTCACAGCTTATCTAAGAATGTGAACTCGTATTTACTTCAATCTGATCTCAGCATACTATGTAGTTCAATAAAGATACCTCAATTTCTCAAACAAAGGTACCTCTTTAAGATCCGCCTATTTACTGGTTTGATACTACGACAAACGCTGCAGGTGGCTAACCTGAGGATCACAGCGCTTCCTATTAGTATCTTTAGTTCATCAAGTGCATCCCCCTCAAGCTAGTTTAATCTTTCCTAATCTAAGCCTGCGATAAACTGATGTATTTATCTGATTAACAGATAGTAATGAAACGACAGACTGACCACTCTGAAAGCTCAGTGGTCTTTACGATCACACCTAAAATCATTATCATTCGAATAAACTATTGATCTGTATCCTTACTCGATTCAGTATTTATCTTTCAGGCTGCTTAACCTGAACCTTTCTTAGACTATACCAATAAAGTTCTGATGAGAATCAATAAACCACTGGGCCAAAATATTTGATAACTGATATGTTCATACTCGTATATGATAGGGACAATAGGACCAAATCGCCATAGAAGTTCAGTTGCTTCCTCTCCAAATCTTCTTTCTGAGTTTTATTTAAACATAAAGTTGTTATGTCTTATTGAAAAACCCGTTAGTTGAATCAATATCAAAGGTCATAGGAGCTCCACACAATAATTCAAGTAAATAAAGTCGTGATCCAACAGTGAAACACTTGGGTGTTAAACCTAAAATTCAGATTTCGCCAATAATATGCATTACGATCATACAGGGTCACATGAAGCTGTGAATGCTACTTGATTTTTAATATAATGTGTAATGCAGTCGCTCTTCGTGACGTCATGTTTGTTAAAACAACTTTATTATAATTAAGACTATTATCCTTTATTTCTGCTCCTTTAAAATAAATTTCTCTCTGAGATTGTTGAACTACTGTTAAAGAAACTATATCAAAAATATATATTGTTACGAAATTGCCCTCTTGACAATTTATTCTGTTACGAAATTGCCCTCCTCATAATTTACTCTAAGTCTCTGTACTTAGATTCGTACCACTGGATTGTGTAGTAATCAAACAATCGTTGGTTAAATTAAAATAACTAAATTTATTTTATTATTGCATTTTACACACTTAATATTAGGCTTAAAGTTTACTTTATTACAATTTATTAATCACTTTATTTAATAATTAATTATTTCAGTTGAGGTAGAAACTTCTACAATAGTGTAGAAGTATCTGGATCTTTCTAGAAGCTTATATACACCACTAATCTTATACACTCCTTGAACGAGAACATTCCATACACCAGTATCAATTGCACGAAAGAAGTTTTTATTTGCATGGATTGTGTCTTGACTTATAAACACACAGGGTGGTGCACTCTTTCTCAAACTCCAGATGGGATCCTAAAAGTATGTAATCACGTTTCAGTATGCAATCACGGTTAAAATATTGTTACGAAATTGCCCTCTTGACAATTTGCTCTAACTCTCTGTACTCGGATTCGTACCACTGGATCGTGTAGTAATCAAACAATCTCGGGCTAAATCAAAATAACTAACTTTATTTAATTATTGCTATTTACAAACTTAATATTAGGCTTAAAGTTTACTTTGTTACAATTTGCACTGTATTTGACAATTCATTAATCACTTTATTTCATAATGAATTTCATCACTTTGCACAAATACTGCTGCTTCGATTTGAATGCACGATGTACACACTGTTACGATCTCTGTTCGAATGTCTTTTACTTTGCACAGTCTTATGCTTTTATAGTTTCGAATGATTGAGGTAGAAACTGCTAGAATATACTTGAAATTTCTGGATGTTTCTAGAACTTTATACAGGAAGTTACTTTCGAGATATTTCTTTACACCACAATCTCTACAACGAAAGAAGCTTTTTTTCGAATAGATTGTGTCTTGACTAATTAACACACAGGGTGGTGCACTCATTCTCAAACTCCAGATGGGATGCTAAAAGTATGCAATCCCGTTTCACTGATATGCAATCCCGTTTCAATATAGTGGCGTGTACGAAATAGCTATAAGATCTGCCTAAATGTTTCAATAATTCACCTTCTGAAACTTATAACGGGGACATAACCACACATACACAATTTATTTCTTCTCTTTTCCTTCCTAATTCTACTACCCTCTTTTTTATTTTTTTTATCTTTTGTTTTTATTTTATTATATATTTTGCTTGGTTTTTGTTATATTTTTTTGTAGTTTTCTAATGATTGTCAATAGTATTAATTTTAGCTTTAAGTTTTTAATTTAAGATACAATTGTGGCTAAGTTCAATGTACAGCATACGTTTTTTTAACTTCTTGAATGATTAAAATAAAATTAAATTGCAACTACCGTGTTCAACTTATCTTCCCAATAAATTCGCTGAGAAATAATAAAACGCGTGCATGCATATATTCATATTTATATTAATATACCATAACAAGTGCTTTAAAAATTTTATCAGCATACATGATCGTATATACTCGTACATATAATGCTGCGTATACAAAATTGTTCATAAAAATGTATAGGGAATATTTTGATTTAAGTTCCAAGGAACATGTATACATTTAACAGGAACATGTTTTCCTCCCAGCGATTTTACTGCAAGAAATGTTAAAATGGGAAAATGGATGTCTCTATCATTTATATTTCTGTATCATTTATGTTTCTGCAGCTATGTTTCTGTACATATTTCTGTATGTTAACAGTCGGATCAGAAACATATATCAGAAACATATATGTTTCTGCATATATTATAGAGATATGTTTCTGATATATGTTCAGAAACATATATTATAGAGAATATATATATATGTTTCTGATATGTTTCTGCATGAATGTTACTAACAGCTCCGCATTTCGAAGTTCACTGTTAAAGTGAGGACACAAACCAATTCAAGTTACTTCCTACAAATGTCTGCTGTTTACCGAAATTTATGGATTCGAAGGATTCCCATAATAGTGCACCAAAACATAGCTGAAGACCTATGATTTTTTCGAAGATTCCAAATTCAAAATTTCGATGAGTACTGCAAGGAATTTATGGAAGATTTTTGTCGAATAAAATATTTAAAATATAAAGTAAGCCATAAACATGTAAGTGGGAATGCAGGCAATAAAAGTATGTATCGAAACAATGTGAAATTTGTAAAATAAATACGAATTTTGTATTTCGAAGGCGAGTCCTCTATTCTTATGCTCGTCCTATTTAATACTATCAAATGCACGAATCTTCGAATATTCAAAATTGATTTATAGCGCCTGGCAAAATAATGCCAGGAAATCGAATCATTCGATAGGCAATAAACGTGTGCTTAAGTGCGTGGATTCTTCAGGAAATGGACGAAGACTCCCTAGGTCCATTTACCACATATTATTCATAGTTTCAGAAGCAAGCAACAGAGGCCGTAAATAAAGGTCTTTGCATACAAAGTTTCAATTCGATTTTTATAGCCCTTTTGGACTTTCGAAATTAAATTAAACTATTGTGAATTTTTAGAACTAAATAAAAAAATAAATGTAGGAGAGAATATCGTACAGTATTGGAAACCATAAATCTCGAAGTTTACATTTCGAAACCGAACAATTGGTTTGTGGCAATGATTTTTTCGAATAATGCATTTTCGAATTCTCTGCTAGTCCTGTAAACTATTTGCGATTATAATTTATTCCATAAAAATTGCTGATAAGAATAGCAAAGGATATTTAGGGAGCTAAATTTGTTAACGTTACTTAAAGACTCTTGAAAAGTTCATCTATCTGTGACATCATTCAGTAAAACGGAAAGAACGTTCATTACGACTCATTAACGAAACTGTTGCTCCGAAGGGGTTATGGCTTATTTGGTCGTAGTTGTGGGATCAGCAAAAACATTGATTTAACTAATCAATCAATAATCTAATCATAAATTAATCTTAACCACTGAAATTAAGTTTGTTCCCCATTTTCTTCCTATAATTTATGTTCCATTAAAATAACTTCACTCCTGCCATTTCTGTGAGTGAAGTGTTTCTTTTACTACGACCATGAAATCCATCCGAACGTAAACACTCGTAGTATCGAGCAACACGTGCCGGCCCCTAAACATATGCTTCATCGCTTTGTATTTTTATATTTCTTGCTTCAAAGAATTTAGTCGAAATGGTTCCGCAACCACTTAAATACCGTCTGCCGAACAAACGCCATCAAACGGCTTCGAATATGCCTGACATACACACTCGCATTTAGGAGATATCCGCCCTAGCAATCATACTTTCCACGAATGACTAATAAAATTTTATGTTTATCCTTAAAACAACACAAAAACAATCAGCAATAAAAATAAAATAAAACAAAAACAAAAGCAAAAGCAAACACAAAAGCGTCCAAGATGCGAACATGCCATGGAAATGTAAGAGAAACAAAGGAAACAATGTAAGAACAATACGCACAACAACAGAAGCGGCGGGAGCAACGGCGTGTATAATCAAATTCCGCAGCGAAAAGCAATTTAACACAGCATACTTTTAGGCTCAAAACTTGCGATAAGCGCATTAAGCCTAAAGAGGGAAGTATTATTATATTTTACGCTAACGAAAGCAATCAGCAGCTTAACACGTTGATACATCACGACGAAAGAGTGGTTATAGAGGTGTATACGTATGTATGTGTGTCTGTGTTTTGGTGGCTGGGCAGCTGCAATTGACGACAACGCTAAAAGTATGTGAAAGGCTCCAGCAGCCATGCTAGAACCCTATGAGTCTCTTGTAGTGTAAATAAATACAAGTGATAGTAGTAATTAAACTGTGCGCATCTAAGGTAAGTATCTATTATGCTCGCTCCTAAAAACATGCCGACATTTATAGTAAACCCTTAGAGCTTGATAGGCGCGACGACAATTATTGTGTAATTTGCCAAGGAAAATTTACTGGTTTCCTTTTTCTTTTGAGTTCATCCTTTGTGCATACCGTGACTGATTTATTATTTAATATTATAGAACAGTTTTTATTTGCTAAGCATTTGCAATAAACCACAATTTCAACAAATAAACACGCTCCATATCTAAGCAGTGCTGCTCGAGTGTACTTCCAGTACAATAAAATTAGTACATAAATACATTCCTACAGGTTTTACAGGGTGTAACAAAGGCAGTTCAGCAAGGAATCCTAAATTCAGGGAAGTTCAATGAAGTCTTCATGATATGTATTAAGCATACTTTTAGGCATAGCAAAGATTATTTTGTTGTTATACTGAAGACTTCTTTTTGTAGCACCACACAAAATCTATAGTCGTCTAGAGCACTTTAATGGTTTGGTCCTAAAAGTATGCAGTGATTTTGTGTGATTCTGTTGTTTGTGTTGCTGGGCTGGTGGGAGGTAAGTCTGAGTTCGAGCGTGCCTGATTGCATCATGTGGTCGAGTATCTTAGCCCTCGTTTTACGTTGCCGAAGGAGGTTGTGGAGTTAGCAACTTCTGAGATCTGCAGCGATTAGTTTTAAGGCAACTAAAAATATGCTGCACTTTATTTGCCAAGCACCACAAAATGTATATATTAACCAATTACCCCAATATTTATTATTAGCTGAAATGTGTAATATCAAAAACCCTCATATATACTCACAGCAGATCTCTGGTAGGTTGGGCAGCAGCATCACGAAGAAAACAGTCATCTGGTAAGCTTTACAAAACTTTAGCATACCTTGAGGAGCTATTACTATGACTTTAATTATAGGCCTAGACATCTGCTGGCTTACTTACCACACCATACTTTAACGGTCCACTTCATATGGATCCATAACTATATGAAGCTTGATCTAACATAACTCTTTAATGCCCAAAGATATGCAACAATATTTATATATAATATTTAAGCCACATTGTTTGCTGTTTTTGTAAGCTATGCAAATAACATAAATGAAATGTTAAATATAAACAATGAATCAACTCCCATTGTTACAAGCACAATTTGAAAGTATACTTTACGGCGTTCGACAAAAAGGTAAACACACCACATCCCAATTTGAAGTCAATACAATTGAAACTGCAAACACCACTTTGAGTAAGTTTTACGTTTTCCGAGGGAGACACAAATTGCCAGAGCATACTTTTAGGTAGACAATCAAGTGAACTGTATACGCATTTATTCAATTTGGCTTTTCGTATAGTTTCTACAGCAATTTACAAGGGAATTTTAATAGTAAGTAAACAAACAACAGAAGGAATGCTTGTGTATGAAGGAGAGAAAATGAAGCGGCAACGGAAACGGTTCCGGAAATGTATTATCAGGCAACAACTCTGCCGCACAATAAAAACAGGAAATCGTTTTCAGTGCGGGAATAAATTGCTGCGGCGGAACGATATAACGAACAATATATGACTACGTATTTTAGCACACAAACGACGACTAAAAGTCAGTCTTAAGCGGGACGCTTTGTAGGTTACCCTATAAGTATGGTACGAAAATTATGCATATTAAAATTTGTGCTTTGCAAAAACGGATTTTTTTATAAATCTCCTGTTTTTCCTTTGAATAAGTGTAAACTGAGGGAACCGCCTAAAGTTATGCTATGAATTATAAAATAAATTTTCTTATTTTGTGGAGTTTTCCCTATTTTTCTCTGTTAAGCATATAATAAATAAATTTTGCATATTTTTCAGACAAATTGGTTTACTGGGCCGAAACGTGTTTTGAATTTTAAATCCTGTAACTCAGAGAGTCCTGGCGGCTGTGCCAGAAAGTATGCTGCCACTTATTATTGTCAAAGGATATGCCCAAATGTGGAATATGAATGAGTTCTGTGCCAAAGAAAGCAGCATATGCATCAAATTCCAAACCGCTCAGCTGCAGATAACCTCTAAGCAGCTTAAATTGGCTCTGCGTGTGTGGTTGAAACTGCCCTAGGCCCCCGGGATAGGGAATGGAGCCAATAACCGTTGAGATTGTTTGCTAGGGAAATGCAGATGAAAAACTTATCTCCATGAAGGACTAAACATAAAATTGTTCAAGTTTTCTGTATTGCTGCTTAAGTGCAACAGAAATCAAATCTTTTTGAATTGGCTTACGTAGCCTATAAAAAGGATCAGGAGCAGCTAAAGAAAATCCAAACGACGGCACTAAATTAACATAGAAACTTTTTTGGGTAACGAGTAACTTTTCAAACATTCAGTCGAACGCAGACAATAACAGCAGCAGCAGCAGACATGGAAAGTTTGCGCAAACAACCTCACATAAACCTAAATTGAAGCAGTAATTTTTGGTTTTTGTGGCAGTCGCACATTCAAATGCCAACACAGCTGTAAAGGGTTACATTCGATTGCTTTCAGGCGCTCGTGGTTGTCATTTACATGCCACATGCCGCTGCCTGGGTTAAGCAGACACCCTCCGCATGACTTCTGAACATTTACCAGTTGGGCTCGTTTCTTAAATTGATATTTAACTGAAATGATATATGCCGCTCATGAATGGAGCCAAGCAAAAGCCTGAAAGTATGCAATGTATTGACTAAAGCGAAGCACTTTGTTTGCTTTGCTGGGATGGATCAACAGATAAAGGGAGCAAATAATAAATTGCTGGCAACGATTAATTATTACTTCATTATGAGTTCGTGTAGCGTGCCTCTGGGCGCTGCGAACCACAGTTTTGCACGAAGGTGGAGTATGTTTAGTTTGGGCAAAAACTTGGAAATTAATTTCACTGAGAAATTATGTGCGAATTGTGGTGAGAGATATGAATGAAACTAATGGTAATTATCAGGGAAGATAGGCGATCAACGAGTGGAAATCTTGGAAGCCATTTGCAGATCTAGAGATGGGAAAAGGCATGTTTACCAGTGAATGCAACAATTGCGGATAGATGAAAGTCTTCCTGACTTCGTACACAGTCAACTAAAAGCAGTCCTTGAGTGGTGACTCACTCGATTCTTTGAAAGCTAAGATTCCTCATTTAAATGCACCATAACCCCAGGAATTTCTGAATTCACTGAGAAAATATAGCACAAGCATTCCAAAAAGGAAGTTAGCGAATAGAGATGCAATTAAAGCAATTACGCCTTCACAACCAAGTGTGATTAAAACCTCAGGATTCACAAACGCAAATACCGCAGAGGCAGAACAATTAAAATGAGTAACAAACGAAAATCTCACTTTACCTCAAAACACACAAAAAGTGTCGGCGGTGCTTGTTTCTACACAGCCACAAAACGCAACATTCGCAGAGGCCTCCTCCCAGCCGCAGCAATCTCTGCACTGCCGTGTCATCCACACCGCCAGTGAAAAATGTTAAATGGCCACTTTGCGAAGACAATTTCTGCACTTTTGTCTTTGTTACAATTTTACAGCTTAGCTGTCGTTTGTGCCGCCCCGGCAAGAAAATGAAATAAAAAACGCTCAAGTTACCCCCAACATACACACAAATACTCTGCTCCCCACAAAGCAAATGCGCCCTGCAGGGTTCTGTTCAAAAGTTCTCCAAGAAAAAACAAATCAAAATATCAGTGGCAGGGCAGAGCAAGCCAAGCAGGGTTGCAAAAGTCACAAGACATCCATTGACAGGGAACGCAACCCCCACCCCCCACCCGTCACTAACTGCCCACAGCAAATACAATGCTTTAAAGATTTTGTTAAACAACGAAATTTAAAAATGCGCCGAAACAACTGTCTGGAAATATGTCTGCAGCGCACAGCAAGGCCGGATATCCGTTGGATGGAAATGATTGAAAGTAAGCGAATGGAGAGCGGCAAAAAAAACCATCATGAGGACGAGAAAGAGAAAGTATAAAAAGGTCTGCCGGCTTCCCTGTAAAACACGCGAAAGCACCCACAACAGCGTTCAAGATCCTTTTAGTCCTTTGCTAGTATTTCTAAGTAGCTGAAATACGGCAGAAAAAAGTAAACAAAACAGAAACACACAAAATCTGTACAGGCGCCACGTGCTTTTCAAGGTGGAGAGACCCAGAGAGAGGGAGAGAGAGAGAGAGAGAGAGAGAGATTAGAAGAATTATTGTGAGGACACTAACTCTCACTGAGGACAGTCAACTCTCTGTGCGCAGTCAACTCTCTTCCTCGGCGGTGTTGAGTTTAATTTTTAATGGTAAATCCATATTAGTGTAATTTTAATTTTATAGTTCAAGTTGATGTGACAATACCTTCAGATGGAGTAGCAAATGAAAAAGGTGCAAGAAGGAATTAACACGGGACTTCTGGAGGTGTTTTTCTTCAGATTATATATATGAATAGTAAATGGTACGAATACATAGACTAGAATAGAATAGGCAGGCCGGAGAACAGCCAAAGAAAGAAGTCTCCAAGCACTCAATCATCTATGTCCATTGTACTATAAGCCTGGAAATATTTCAGGAAAGGGGGAGATAGCGATTTGTGAAGGGGATGTTATATATTTTCAAACATCTTTGACCCTTTTATGAATCTCATAAGTCTGTCCAGGGATAAGGAATGTACATTGTCCATTCCCAAAACATCTGACCCTAAAAAGTGTCTCCTGATTCTGGCAAAGGCAGGACAAGCGCAAAGAAAATGCTTTGTGCCGTGTTCTACAAGAGCCCACTTTGGCTGAGTTGAGTAACGATTTTCATATCAATATCCATCGGTAACCAACCAATATCAATAGTATCTGGAACACTCATTTTCATAGGTCTTCTTTTTCTGAAGTATGGACTTCATTTTCGATTATGGATTAAGGACTTCTTTTTCAAATATGGGACCTAAACCAGTAGGAGTTGAGGATTATATTTGATATATGTGAGTCTTTACTGACGCAGCAGATCCATAGATCTAAGACAACCTTAATCTTTTGTCTTCTTTAAAGAGTCTGCTTGCATCCGAGGAAAAATTTAGAACCACAAAATATCCTTTTGAAATGAAAAACTCCCTTGATGATATGACTGTTCAAAATGTATAAGACTATCCAACTCTGCTCCAGCTTTCAATATTCGCCTTTAATGATATAAAAGTGACACATAGTTATTGCTGCGAAAGTTAGTCGATGTAAGACTCCGAATCACTGGATTGAAGTGAAATTACTATTTCGCCATAATACCATAATTTTTGTGTGATCAAATTTCCATAAAATAAGTAACCATCGGTAAAGGTCGGATTTCAACCTTCAAACATGTTCATCCCTCAATAATTAACTCAATTTATTATCATGTACAAAAACTCACACCTCCACGACCTTAATAACTGTATTCATTACTTTCTGCAGCAGCCAACCTCCTCCAGCATCTAAGTAATTAGCTCGACAACTGCAGTCAGTCTCGTACATACACCCTGCCTTCGCCTGCAGGTAATTGCAACCTTTTCATCAAAGTCAACAGAATTTCACCGCTACTCACTTAAAATTCTGAAGCAGCATTTCATTAGTCTACTAAATGTCCCACCACTGGGGTGTAATAACCCAGAGCATCGCTCGCAGCACAGCGCCTCAGCTCCGCCCAACTGAATGCAGCTCAATACCAAGGAGCCCGGCGTACATGGCGCAGGAGGCACCTCACTCATTGTGACGTATTACAAAACGTTTTGGTAGCAATTTTTCATTTGTTTCTTTCCCGTTCTAAGCAAGAAGCAAGTGCGAATTTTCTCCCACTCCCTGCATTAATACACAAAACAAACTACTTAATCAAGTCGTTCGTGGGTTTCCGTCTCCTGGTTGGGAAGGAAGCGAACGTTTCTCTCCCTTGTTGTTTACAGCTCACGCCTTTTCCGCTTCTTTGCAATTGTTCAGCGGCAAAAAAAAACATTGAATAGAATGAAATAAAATGCCACGAGTCATAAACAAAATGAAGCAAATGCGCGAAAAACGTTTGAAAGTGAGCTGTTTAGGCGTGCCGTGGGGAGGAGGAGGGGACGTTTTTATGGCCCAGCGCTTTGTCAATGAAGACAACAGTGGTGCTACAGCCGGAGAAGTGGATAATCTTAGATGCAAGTTTCAGTTTGAATTTTTAAGAATAAATTTAGTGCTTTTGACCACAGAATATATCTGGTTTAAGGTTTAATGCTTAAGGAACTCTTTTTGGCTTTAAGGGCGAAGTTATGTCATAAAATTATTCCACCTCTGGATACGTCATTGGACGATATGATAGTGGGCTTAATTTTATCAACTGAGGACACAGGAGTATACCAAATCGTTGAGTAATTGTCCCTGCAAATCTAAAAAAACTCCAGTGCAACTATAATTCAACTGTAGAACAACTTAAGAGCAACTCAAGTGCAACCTTAGAGCAGCCCAAGAGCAACTGTGGTGCAACTATAGAGTAACTTAAGAGCCACGCTAGTGCAACTTTAGATTAACTTAGAACTACTCTAGTGTAACTTTACAGCAATTCTACTGCAACTTTAGAGGAACTAAAATAGTTGGCTAGCAACTCTATGCAAATAATATCAACACTCTAATTTTTGTTGGTTAATCTGACTCCTTTGTAATAATAAACGAATATCTTAATTATCTGCGAGCTCCCCCTCGCGTAAGACACTTTCTTCTTGTCAGCTATTCGTGGGCAATTTGCAAATTAAAACATAACGAAGTTAACTGCCCAACTGTCTACTAAGAATGCTTAAATAATTGGCACATCTTTCGGCGCCCCTCCGCAGTCCTGGCGGAAGTTACTGCACGGCTCCAGCGTAGCGTGCCAGGGACACAACGTCCACCCTCGACAAGGACGAGTAAATTCGTGTTAATTGACATTGCCACAGTTAAGTGAAATTTAAAAGAGGTTGCGAACGCAGCCGCGTCTAAGAAAATAGTTTACACAATTTTATTACCGCAGTAAGCGAAATGGCGACTCTGCATGCCATGGCATGGAAAGGAGCGCAAACAGGGACTTACCTGAATTGTTTCCTGGGCGGAGTATTTCCGATTGTAGTCGACATGATGATGATTTGGCATGTTGCTGGCAAGCGGACGGGACGTGCGCTTTAACACGTGTAACTGATTGTTGCTCAGGCGATAAGATAAGCCTCATTTAGTAAATGTTTACGTAAAGTTTTCGTGAGGAATTAATATAAAGTTGGAGAGGGGACGCGATGAGGTGGGTGGCTGTTGGTGTTGCGATGGACGACGGTGCGGCATAATAGTTGGTGAGGATGAAGGGAAAGTTCTGAAATAAAGGCAATAAATTGCTATGTTATAAAGCTGTTTAAGTTTTAAAAGAACAATTTAATTTATATTAAATAAAAAAGAATATTTTAGGAGGCATATATTAGGGTTAGATGAATTCAGAATGGACAAAGTATCTTCCTTATCCTTCGAGATTCATAAAAAAGTCAGAGAAATTTGATAAGGCGTAACTTCCCCTTCGCAATCTATCTAACCTCCCTAATATCTCAGGTTTAGATTACATTAGGCATCAATGCCTGAGAACTTGGAGACCTCCTTCTCCGGTCTACCTTTCGTCCATCTATCTATCTATCTAACGTTCATATTTTATTGCGACCGAACTGAAAGTCCTGTAGAAATTTAAAGATATATATGAGTAAAACCGAAAGTATGAATCATAACCAAAAGACCCAACGAACTGATTGGTCGAAAACGAGGAAAACAGTTCGCTAGGTCCTCAGCCAGCTGTGAAGGTATTGTGTTCCTAAGGTACGTACTCAGTAGAAGAATTGATGGGACCAAAATACCTACGATTTCACCTGGTTAGACCTAGCTGCAAATTCACATTAAAAGCCCCGGGCTTCAATATTTGATTTAAAATATGTGAAAATTTATATGAAAGGATAGGAAGACAAAAGGGGAAGAGTACAAAAATAAACTAAACTCAGATCCATCTCAGAGTTTCCAAGGAATTCTTGAAGTTTAGAACGAAAAAAAATTGTGCCCCTTTCAATTGCCAAGCTTCCCCCTTTTATACCACTTGATGTAGCACCACTTTCTAAAACCATTCCACAAGGCTCCCCTCCATTCCCAAGTTTTCGTCTGTGGCAACACTTTGTGAACTTGTTCCAACTTCCCATATCAGTTTGGCGCACGTTGCTAGTTCTGTGGCTGTTGACGTTGATGCCGATGCTGCTGGTGCGCTGCTCCTTGCCAGGGGGTGGAAACTATCGAAATTTTGTTTAGCATCAGGTACGTGCTTCGACTTAATTTATTGCTTCTAACGACCCGCAGGGTTCATTGCCTTGTCCTTCACGGTGCTTGGCTTTGAAATCTTTATAAAAGCTCAAAATTTACCTAAAAATAGAATTAAATTTATTTCGTTTTGAAGTAATCGGCAACTGGAAAGTTTACATACTCGTACAATCTACGTCGGTGGAGTTTTCAGCTCGCCACACACAGAATTCTATCCAACAATTTGGAAACAACAGTTTTACAGGCATGACCACCGAAAAGTTTGGCACAATCTTTATTCCCCCTTTTCGTTGTGTACCAAAAATTTCATCCATGGCGAAAAAATACAAAATAGAAAATAGACACAAAAATAGAAGAAATAACTCTGACAGAAATGGCGAAAACTAATTTCAAATCATGCGCTAATACCCACAAAATCCCCCTCGGATGCAGTCAGAGTGTTAAACACTGCCACAACAACAACGATAGAAACAGCACAATTCCGATTCGTATCCCCATCAGTGGAGCAAAATGGCCAACAGAGCGACGTAAAACAATTTAAGGCCATAAGTCATCATTGCGTGGTGTACACACAGAGCAATAGATAGGCGCAGAACGTGACCAGGGCCCTATTCCACAAACAATTTCCGATGTGTGGTTTTCCAATGTTTTTATTGTTGTTCAATATTTTCATTATTCAGATATTATTGGATTATATTGGAAAAGTAAATTCTAAGGAAAAGTAACTTCTAAGTCATAAGTGACCCGAGGACCTCTTTGACTAAATTTATCAATTGATTATGTTTCAAATTAGTTAATCCAAAGAAGTGTTGCAAAGAAGAACTAAGATAGAAACCATCCTGCAGAGATTGATGAAGTATTTTATGGTAACCTTAAATAGAAGCCCGGGATTTAAAGGTAAAGTAACGCACAGAACTGTCAGTTCACCCGCACTAAGAATTTAGGAATGCATTTCAACGCTTTTCTCCTCCTACTAATCTACCTATTTACTCGATTTGTTAGTGTCTTACCTGATGCGTTCGGCATCAGAATAGGCGTGTGTATGGCATAGGTGTGCCTACTGGACGAGTGTTCGTGCCCTTGACAGCCACTTAAATCTACCTAAACCTACCTACCTGATGCGTTTAAGTTGTCAGCATCTTTCCACTTAACGTATTTGCGGAATTATGTGGAATGTGGTACACATGGAGTCAGTGTACTCAACAGTAAAACTAAGTGTAAGGTTTAAATACTAAATATAACCTGCTAACTGATCTGCTTATCAAAGCATTGTTCAACCATGGCTCTCTTGAAGTCGCTTCATATACTCGTAAATAGAACACATGGCCTTAAGTAGAAGGGCGTGAACATGACGTCGGCTCAGTCTCATACAGAAAAATGAGTTATAATCTATAAGTTCTGAACACAAATCTCAATCGAAGATCTGGACTACTTGTGATGTTTCCAAGATTATTAAAAGCGCTGGGAAACATAAATTTATCATGTAAAATTCCAAAGTGAAAAGTGTTTCATGAAGTAGGGATCTGATAGCAAATCAGTTGTCTTAAAGTTCCTAGGACAGTTCCTACTTCAAGATTTGCTCACATGTGCCGCACATTCAAATAACGTTACGAGTATTCATGCAAAACGAGACAATTTCGGCAAACGTAATAAATAGCCACGGCAATGCGCCAAACAATATGCCACACTTTTTTCCTTTTCCTCTTTAACTAAACTAAACAGTCGTAAGGAAACACCGCTTCAGTGTCTATAAAGTGTTTATTGTAGGGAGCAGGCAAAGCACGTCCTTTCCACATCACAGTCAGCTGGGAATGTGAGTATGTTGAGCCAGAAAATTAGCTAATTTGCGCCTAAAATACGACAGCAGAATTTTTATTTGAGAAATGTTGACAGCTCTTTTGGCATTTGAAATTTCCTGACTGCTGACTTTTGTGGTTTGAACAATTATGCTCTTATACTGGAAGCTTAAGCTCAGTGAATCCTTTAAATTTATAAAATGAAATTGTCGCTACCTATTTCCATGCCTCTGCTCAGAGGACTTTCCGTTCTTTTAAAGCCATAAAATTTCATTACCGGCTTCCATGAATCTCTGCCTGTTCTGTTAATATTTTCAATTGTCTTCTTCAGGGATGCTGCCACATTCTACACTCGCAGACACAGCACGCCTCAGCAGCTCCTTTCGCAGTTTGCAATCTTCATTGCTTTCGCTTTCCTGCACCATATGCGTCCTTAGGAAATCGATACAAATTGCACCCGCAGCTGGTCCGACAGTTTCAAACGTTTTTAGTGCTCCGCCCCAGACTGAAATTCCCATCATTACCGCCATAATGGCAGAAGAGACGCCACTCTAAAATTATGTCAAACTCATTACAAGCGCCACTAGGCGATTATTAAACAGTGCTCCCGCTGCTCCGAAGATTAGCGTCAAGTAGTCAAAGAGGGCGTGACCGCAAATTTCATTAAACCAGCTGCGAATTATGGAAACAATTTGTGAAGCGAGGTGATTAAAGCGATTGAAATTGTGCATGATAAGTGAGTAGAACGTCACTGCCGCCACGTGACCTATTCCGCCGCCCTCTGGAGCGCCCATTATGGCCAGCTTTTGCTATGGGAAAACGCTTTAAACGAGGGAATTACACTCATGCCCGGACTGTGATGAGCAAAACGATTAATCAAGTCACGCCGACGTGGCTGATATGTGGACCATTGGCGACTTTTTGATGGGTGGATGAAAAAGTAATGAGCTGAATATATTTATGCACGCAGTGGAATGCGGCTTCTCTTAAGCCAAGTATACGACTCATTCATGAATGTGCTGTATTTCGTATCCTTTAAGAGTAGCAGCACCGCCTTCAGCCATTTCAGTGGGAGCAATTTGCTTTATTCTAAGTTTTATATGTGTAGTGAAGTTTCTCCTCATATTTTTTATATAATTGGATCCCATATTTGCCCACACGCATTTGTGCATCCCTTGTGCATTGAGTCCGTCGTGGTGCAGGCGAGAACACAGCTGCTAGTTTAACAAATTCCCATAATAAAGAGCGATGTATGGAATTTTGTATTAGAGTGTATGAAGAGTGTACAGTGGTATAGAAAGTGTATTGTACAGTGGTGTATAAATATGTACAATTAAATTCGGAATTTTTTGATTGATAGGAAATGAGTGTAATGAAGTTCTTCCAGAACTCCTTATAAAATATCAGAATATAATGATAATAATAACATAATTAAAACTTTTTCAAATCACAACTGAACTACCACAACATTGAGTGTGCTATTTTACTATTTGACTATTTCTTGACTTCAAAAATAATTCTAGACATTATAGATTTGTCGCGAAGTAAGATATTGTACTACTACAGGAAGTAAGATCTCGTATACTTCTAGAACAGTTCTAGAAATAGCAGGATGCAACTACAACTGACGGGTTGCAATGCTGATGGTGATGAATGGGTAAATGAAGACATTTGTAAGCGAAAGTACGCCTAGATTGCGTGGTCACTGCTTAGACAAGGTTTTATTATTACAATGAGGACTTGAATCATTGAGTTTCTCTCTACACTCTGCGGCATTATGTTCACTCTTTCCCTGCTTTAGGTGGTTCTTAAATCCTGTTCAGACTTTCAATTTTGTGGTTTTCTGATAATTTTTCCTGTACTCTTTTAGTGGATTTTTTTCAGATACTTTTCGTTCCCTTATGCAATTGCATTGCCACCATCAACAAAGTTTCTCTTTATTAGAATCTGACGATTTATGTGCGAGAACTCTAGCGAGCTCATGTCCCTGACGCACACATAAGTTGTACATGCCACGGTTCTTTCGCTCGATGAGGCCATAATTTATGTTCGAATATTGACCCGTTGCGAATTGCATTGGCAACACTTGCGCCAGAAGTTAGCCGCAGGACGACTGAACAAAAACAAAGCGGAAATTGTGTTGTAGTGGGTGCTAAAAGCCGACGCAAAATCACTCCCTTATTTGTAGAGTGCAAATTGCAAAATAATTCCGAGGGATATGCGAATCAGATTAACACACGCTCAGCCAAGGAAGTGAAGAGGGATGTACAAGTATGTGTAGGATTGTGACGTAGACAAAGCGATAAGGACAGCTGTAGCTAGGGGAGAGGATGAAATATATAAAAATAAACTCCAATAAAGCTGAGCAAATAAAAGAAAACTTGATTGAATAGAAAAACAAAAACAAAATTTTGCAATACAGAGTGATGTGTACGAAGTTGCTTGATTATCCTGTCTCCTGTTATTGTTTGAAGTATTGTCAGGATAATTTTGTTATTTCTTTAGTGAGCTTTATAGAACAAGTGGGATGTAGGAGTGGGGGAGGTTGGGGTAGAAAGCTAGGAGGCACACGCTGAGGAACCCGGCAACGTTGCTGCTCAGTCTCCTCATTCGGCATGCAATTGAATTAGGCTCAAGTTGATAAGGACCTTTATCTCATTAATTAGGCTTTACTGGTATTAATTTGAATATATTTTCGCCAGTGTATGTGTGATGGTGTGTGATACCTCTTTTAAGCCGATTAAGGACATATCAATTCACAAATAATGCGGTGGTATTAGGGAAGCAACTCCACAGTCTAGGCAAGCAACCGAGAAGTCTACTGGTATGTTGCGGTAATGGAGCGTAAGTAGTTAGGTGGAAGCACACCATACACAGGTCTAATTACAACAGTTGACTTTGATTTATGTGGCACCACTATAGGTTAGAGGCATAGAATAGAAGGCATAAAAAAGCTGGAATTAGTACAGAAGAAGGGAATAAAAAAGGCAGAAATCCCACTCACAGGCAGAGTACTACTCACGGAACAACAAACGGTGATTATTATTATTATTATTGAGTCGAACAGAAAAGAGATTTGGAGAGGTTCGTAGCAGAATTTACGAAAATAATTCAGGGTGCAACTACGACCGCTGGAGCAACGAAATAACAATTGGTGATTATCATGGGCATGATGTTTCGAGACGATTCATTGTAAATATGATGGAGACCATGTAGAGATACTTCAAGTAAAGGAGGCAAGCTTGTGGGCGGAATTTACATCCATAACCACACAACTGGCAGCTTTCCAGTATTCCGCTGTCTAAATAAGGAGCAACGTGTTATGTATAATTTTACAGAACTTCTACCACCAGTTTGAAAGTTTTTATGGCATCAGATTTTACTTAATACTTCAATTCAATTAAATGTCCTTCAAGGACTCACCAGCTTTAGAAATAATTCCTCGCTAAATAACTAAAAATGGGTAAAGCTTCCCTCGCCAATATCACAAAATTTTTGCAGTGCAGTTCTATAAATTCATTGACACCAACATTCATCACAACATGATGACCAAAATACAAGAACATAGCTATAAACATAAACATGAAGATAAAAATAAACATGGACACTTGGCAAGTAACCTCTCAGCTGAGTAGAGCTGAGTCAGACAAGCTGCAAAAAGGTCACATTCACATGCTACATGGCTCCGAGCTGTGATTAACGTACCGCAAAATGAATTTGCTCTCTGGTACAAGGATTTGTAAATTATACCAGAACGTGGCAACAAAAGTAGCAGCACTCCATGAGGACAGCACTCTGTGAAGGACTCGCACCGTGCACTACAGACATACACAAAAAGGGATACTAGCAAAACAACAACAGGACTAATAAAATAAAGCAAGACAACTTCATGCTTATAAATAATAAAAAAAAAAATAGTACAGCTGCAGGGGTCTAGAGGGAGCACAGGACCGATGATGAGGACAGAACATTAGAGAAACAATGAGGAGCAACACTAAAGAAACAATGAGGAGGACCGCTGCAGAAACAAAGACGAGGACCACTACAAAAACTAGGAGGAGGACCATTGCAGACGACGGGTAGATGATGCAGATGATGACTGCGATATGTCAATGAGTCAGAGTAGAGAACGATTTCATCATGTCTGCTACTAAAGAGCTCATCAAAGCTATTAAAAGCAGATGAAACAAATTTGGTGCAGGACTAAAAATTAGCAGACAATAAAATTATAAAGAAAAAAAAATTCAAGCGTCCCAAAGAAGATTAAATAAATAAAATGGTAAAAAAAAAACTATTGGCTGGTCAAATGTGAGAAAATAAATCGGCCACAGGGAGGATACCACCGTCCAAGAGTGATGTGCAAGGATACAACTTGTGACCTATGAGATTCCTTCTACAAATCGTAAGGAAAATGTGAAAAACATAAAGTTTAGAATATTTATGGTGAAACACCAACCAGAACACTGATTGCACTCAAGTTCCCTTATAAAACTCAGCACATTCTCTCTATCAATTATATACCTCATCATTAAAGTCACTAATGCTGTGGCAGCCACAGCCGCCCTGTTCCCCTCAAGCAATTTTTCTCACCAATGGTCTAGACGTGGGTCGTTTGTAATCCTTGATAGCATCAAGTTTTAAATTGGTTCGCTCCCCTCGGAACGTAGGAGTAGAACAGCTGTGAGCCACTTCTCTTATTGTTGAGAGATTAAGGCAAGACATGAAACTTTAAACCAGGAAAATTAAAACACTTTCACTTCAAATTAGTGAGCATATGAAACACCGAAACAATTCTTAATGCCACTTAATGCGGAGCATAATCAAATTTGGCAAACTCCCTGTACACTTCCCAGCTCTCGCTCCAAACAACCTGCCTTGTCCCTTATTTGTCAATCGTTAACGTTATTTGTGTCGAGCTGTTGCCAACCCTCACCGTGACTGCTGTTCTGCTCCATAAAGCTCCAACAGCAGCAACCCCCAAAGAGGTTGGACTCCAACTTTGTTCAAGCATTCGTCGTGAAGGCAGGTTTGGTCTGTCTCTTGTTATGTCTTGGGCACCACTCGTCATTGTTGTGTGATTACCATCTCATCATAACGTAAGCTTTTTGTTTGGACATGTTTCGATAAAGTTTTCGTGTAGTTGTGCGGTGTGAAACGCAGAAGTGTGAATGGAGGATTATAAAAATTTTCCAACACAATGCGTCGGTTAATCTTCTGGAAGCGTGTTTATGTTAATATTGTGTGGTAGACGAAGAATGCTTGTACAAGACAGCAGGCGCACATGTTTGCTTAACTTGAGGAAGTTTAGCATGGAAGAATGGAATGGATATGAATGGAATGAGGTGTTGCAAATCGGGAGTGGTGCGAATACAGGGTCTGTGGGCAGATATTTCGGGACTAACAGGAATAAACTAAATAATCTGAAGAGAGTCTGGTGTAATGGATAATGGATATGGATATAAGTATTCTTCAGAGTAGCAATAATTCTCTTAGACTCAGACAATCGAGATTCGCGATAATATTTTCATAATCAGAAATAGTGAAAATCACTCACAACAGAAGCAATAAAATCCCAAGTCTACTCAGGGATGAATCACTCCTTTTATACCTCCACATCATCCCCCATACGCACTCCACATCATCCCCAATCAGTCTACTTCCAACACCACGGGGCTTTCTTTGGTACCACTTCATTCCAAATTTACTTAGTGCGCTTTCCAATTACACTTGATTCAATTTATCATCCACTGAACGCACCACCTACTCACCCCACTATTATTATGTACTCTCACCACCCCCACTCACCCCACAATCTTCATTATGGGCCACTGACATTTGCTCCGCACCACCACCTTTTATGTCAGCATTTTTTATTACTCCCCTCCAAGAATTCCATCACAATGATCATTGAAAGCGATCGTAAAACAATGGGAACATTATTATTTCATTATAATTCCAAAGAGGAGGAGTGGGCTACGAAACTAAAGTAAACACCGTCAAGCCAAATATCCAATTACAATTCCCCTCCCGTCTCACACACGATTTTTTGTACGGCAGCGTGCAGAGACAGACATAAAAAGGGGCATGATTCATCCCCACTCGGATTCCACGTGCATCGGTTCGTTATGAATGATTTTCGCCTGTTACAATTCCAACGGGTTTATATTTGGAGACCTCAACCAACGTGCCCAGCTTCTTCAAACTACACGCACCCCATCCTCCCCCACACCTTCTCAAAATAGCGAACCAACTCCCAGGAAGTTGCTGATATTTAGTCGTAAATTGTTGTGCTGCTATCGCCGCTGCCGCTGTTTTCTGTTCCTGGCTGTTGTTTACTCCGAGTCTAGCATTGAAGGAGAGTGGGATGCCGCTGGCTTTACGAATTGCTTCATTTCCTGCACGTGATGTGCAGCGCAGCAGAATTCAATTTACAATTTTGTTCCTTTTGCTTTCTTTCATAAATGAAAGTGAAGAATTTTTTCACCATCGAAATGGAGCACAGCAACTTTTTTTATCGCATGTGAGTGCGCGTGTAAATCATGAATGAAACATGTTCTGGTGAACACCTGAGAGTTTCACGTGTTTATAGGGGATGCTGATAACATGTGGGAAACATAAAAATGGATTTTCTTGTTAAGATTGAACAGTTTTTAAATGAATTTCTTTACGGCATTTAACGCGAATGCTTCGATGTTCGTATAACGCGGGATAACAAATATAACGAATGTCACACAGGCAGCAATCACATCCTTAATGGATGCCTTCCTAAGCACAAAGGTCATTATCGACTGCCGTGCTTCTCTCCATGGGATGCTGTAGGAGTACACAATGTATTTATGCTACCACCCAGGTATGTCGGAGAACTGTAGGTACCATGAAATTAGGAAAAAGGAATCCTTTTGAAATTCATTTGATAAGCGTCTGATGGGAATGCCACTTGTGTCTTTAAAATGGCCACTTTAACAGGACATCCTGGAGAAAGTTGGCATTAGATGTTCAGCTGGTGATAGTAGGTAGAAATATCAAAGGTCGACTCCCAACACTCGAAACAGAATTCGAGTAACTCTTCTTATAAAATGAGTGACTCGATTGAACCCCAGACTTGGTTCAACAACCAAAGCTGCGGAAACAACCAACTCTACGGAATCCTACCTCACTCTATAAGAATCGCATCCAAACTTTAATTGTCCAGATTTCCAACGTCTCTTTGGCATTACTGAACATTAATCGTTTTATAAAGTATGAATTTTTTTTTTCGTTTTATATTTCTATGAATCTGATAAGCGAGAGTCCATAATTTCAAAGCATATAAACAACCCTAAAGCTCTGTTTGTGAAGAATCACATTTGGAGAAATGTCAGAATGTAACTGTTTATTATTTCAGGGTATCTGATGAACCACAATATTTTTAAGACCCTCAAGCGTCTCCTGTCTATTATTTGTCTTACTTGTTGAGATGACGCCTAAGGCATAGTTTGACGAAACATAAAAACTCTCACTTTTCTGTAGCTGCCATAAACCAGGTCTTCTGGTAACTATGGGCGTTTATGATATCTGCAATTCTGTTAAGCGAGATACTGAGCTTTGTAAACTTCCTTATTCTTGACACTATGGAGAAACTATGAAACTACTTAACATCATTGAAAGGATGCGATTTGTGGACATATGTAAAAACCCTAGTCACTGAAAGCATATTTATAGAAAAGCCACTCCATCATTACAGGTCTATGAGGATAACTCTCTATAACGGTTGTAATTAACTATATTTAGGGAAATGCCAGGAGACTCAACTGTATAATTTCAGAGTCTCAGAGTTACTCCAAATTTGTGACCAACTGCTGAACAATCACGTTTACGGAACTGTCAGAGATAACTGTCAATCATTTCATAGCATATGAAATCACTGCTGTACAATCACCTTTGGAAAAATGTCAGAAGATGCTTCTTTACTTTTTCAGGGTCTCTAAGTAACTATAAAGCCATCTACAACTCATGAACAATCATGTTTCGCAAACTACCATGCGCATACTGTCTATGACAAATGTGAGAAGATCCCTGGTCATCATTTCAGAGTTGCTGAGTAACCCCAAATCAGTGTATAACTCCTGAACAATCATATTTGGAGGGACCTCAAGATACTACTCCTACGTATTATTACAGTCTATGACAAACCCAAAATATCTGTAAAAATGTTAAGCAACCATGGTTAGAGAAATGTGAGGATCTCTACAGGATCTCTGTAGCACTACTGAACAATCATATTTAGAGGAACCTCAAGATATCCCACAGAGTATTTTTGTAAACCAGACTCTCTCTAGCAAGGCTTAATATAACAAACGAAAGACTATGAGTAAAGTTTTCCTTCGTGAAGAGCAGTCACCTTGTCGGGGTACGAAGGCTTAAATGATTGCAATGACACAATGGGTTCGGATGGCGGAGTTTCGGCTCATATGGGATTACCCTAGCCGGACTGACTATTGCGGAGTAATCCAACTAAGAACTGTCTCCCTCCTAAGCCAGGGTGTTCTTGGGATCGTGCCAATTGGATGCTGTTTTGCAGTCAGGAGGTTAATTAGGCTGTATCCTAACGGAGCTCCCCTTCCTGACACCAGGTCGCCTCAGGTAGTATCGGTGGCCTTGCTGTGGTACGGGCCGCTGCCACAGTTGACCATCCCCTTCCCCTTTCAAATTTTTGGTTGCCTTAGCTTGATCAATCGAGCGGGTGACCGTAAGAACCAGTATCAATAAATTAAACACACAAAAAAACTGACGTGCGGTCTCTAAACGCTAATTCGGATGGGATTCCAAAATCCTCCCCGCACTCTGCGGCGGCTATTGTAGCTAAGGGCGAAGAGCCTGGCACAATCAAAGTCACGTGCTGCGTTAGTGTTGCTAACCAGAGAACCGAAAGGATTTACAAGGTAAAAAGGGCTGCTCACCGGACGGCGGAACGCTTGTCGCGGATCACAGAGAAGGAGAGAACGGTGAAGCAGAAGGCTTTCCTCGAGTGGGCGACGATAGTCGTGAAGGAGTCCAAGGTCCAACACAACAGACTACAAAACGTCAACGGTCCCTAGAAGAGACCACCCACCCGGAACCAAAAAAAAATTAAAAAGCGCGGTACTGTCACCACGAAGTCCTTCAGCGAAGTGCTGAAAGGACACCAGGTCATGGCGGTCATACATCGCAATGACCCGGATGGCAGTAGCGCTCCTGAGTGCTGGAAAAGGTAGAAGTCAGCCTTTCAAGGCTCTACCTCCAGCTTATGAACGAATTCCTAGGTGGTTTTCCTTCTTTTCGCGACAGCGGATGGCATCAGGACCACGTGAAGCTGATTGCCTGCGCGGATCAAAGGTCAGTCGACCTTTATAGCACTGCGACCTCCAGGATACGGGAAGCATGGCCAGGGTGGCTAGGGAGCTGATCCCTAGTAGACCTAGAGCGCGCGTGTGGATCCCAGCCGAACCGTCTGACCCTGTGGCTATCTTGGAGATCTTTAGGTTGAGCAACCAGCAGCTCCCGACTAAAAGTTGGAAGGTGACTAAGGTAGAGGAACCAAGAGGGGACTACAGGTCAATAACCCTTGTAGTGAACGCCGAATCTATGGCGACTCTAGCTGAATCCAATTGGGTCGTGGGCTATGGCTTCTCATCCATAAGCCTCAAGGTCTACAAAAAGGACGGGCAACCGTCTTACATGGATCAAGCGGTAGTGAATCCTTCAGGGGTAACTGCTGATCCTGCTGCTGCTGAGGACTCCGCCATGCACCCGAAACGCAGTGACTCTATGTCAACTGTGGGGGGTTTGGAGACTCTCCTAGGGACAACCACACTCAGTGAGGATGAAGGCTTTCTATAGTCAGACTCGGAGTCTGAGGCTGATGTCACGGTGGTGAAGGTGACCAGCGCTACAAGTAGCAGAGATGCTACGAATAGTGCAGATTAACCTCCATCACTCGAAGGCGGCGTCTGCCAGCCTTCAGCTCCGTCTTGCAAAAGGCGGAGTAGACTGAGGACTGGACAGGACTGAGAATTACAGCTTCCTGTATACCGTAAGTGAAGGAAGACCTAGGCCTTGTATCCTCATTAGGAATAATGTTAGCTCATTTATTCTCCCCAATTACAGCAACAAGGATTTAACGGCCATCTGCCTGGAACCTGGCAAGGGACGGTACTGGTTGGTCTCGGCCTATATGGCGCATGACCATGAGATCCTTCCAGAAGCCAACCTACAGAAGCTTGTTGTGGATGCAAAGGCTCAACGGGTGGCTGTTATTATTGGATGGGATGCCAATGCGCACCACGACATCTGGGGAAGCACGGATATCAATGAACGCGGTGAGTCATTATATGAATATATTGTAACGAATAACCTTTTTATATGTAATAAAGGGTCAGAACCCACTTTCATTACTGCTAATAGGCAAGAAGTGCTTGACTTAACCCCTGCCTCCGAATCAATTTTTTATCGGATCTCAAATTGGCGAGTTCTAAAGAATATTCCTTTTCGGATCATAGGTTAATTCAGTTCGATCTTCTAGATAGTCTACCTAGCCCTAAGGCTTCTAGAAATGTCAGGAAAGCAAACTGGGACCTCTACAAGGTGGCTGTAGCTAGACTACTACCCCAGAGCCCCACAAGCACGTGTGACGAAATTGATAGTGGAGGCTCTAACGCTTGCTCTTAATAAGGCTCTATTGATCTCTTGCCCCCTCAAGGGGAAACAAACCCCCACGTGGTGGGGGGAGGAAATTAGGGGACTCAGACAAAACTGTAGGAGACTTTTCAACAGCGCAAAGAAGTCTAGAGATAGTGCAGACTGGGCTTTATATAAGGCAGCACTCAGAGCCTTCAAAAGTAAGCTTAGGAAGGCACAAAGGGAATCGTGGATAAACTTTTGCGGTGACGTAGAAGATATCTCTGAGACGTCCAGGTTGAGGAAGATCCTATCAACTGCTCCAATGGTACCTGGTTACCTGAGGAGGGAGGGTGGATCCTGGACTTCAAATAGTAATGAGACTCTACAGCTTCTTCTGGAAACTCACTTCCCTGGTTGCTCGAGCACCATTCCGCGGAGAACGAAGCCCAGCGGGAATGTAGTTGAAGTCAACTCAGATATATACAGCCAAAATTGCAATGGGCTATCCATATCTTCAAACCATTTAAACCATCTGGCCCAGATGGTGTAGCTCCAATTGAAATTCAGCAGTCAGAGAATCTTATAATAGAGTGGCTGCTAAAGATCTACAATAGTTGTCTTGAATTAGCGTATATTCCAGACTGGAAGCATGTGAGGGTAATTTTTATACCCAAGGCCGGCACAAGCTCGCACACAGCTCCAGGGGACTTAAGACCCATTAGCCTGTCCTGGAAAGGTTGTTAGACATTCATCTGAGGCTCACTATAGACACACATAAGCTGTCAGTCTCTCAGCATGTCTACTTCAAGGGTAAATCGGTTGAGACCGCTTTACACTCCTTAGTCTCTAATATTGAGTGCTCCCTGCACAACAAGAAGTTCTCCCTAGTGGCTTTCCTGGACATTGAGGGAGCTTTTAGCAACATCAAATCAGACGCAATAATCGGTGCGTTGCGAGACTTGGAGGTGGAACCCGCCATTAGCAGGTGGATTGAAAACATGCTTAGTAGCAGGATAATCAATTCACGGCTGGGGGCGGCGTCGGCCAAGAAGTCCGTGTTCAGAGGCACACCTCAAGGTGGAGTTCTTTCACCCCTACTCTGGAATCTTGCGGTAATTCAGCTGCTTGTTCGACTGGAGAGGGAAGGGTGCAAGGTGGTTGCGTATGCGGATGATGTTGCTATTAGTATCTCGGGTAAAATATATATCTACTTTGAGGGACTTGATGTAAAACATGCTAAACATTCTCTCTAAATGGACTACTGATTGTGAGTTGGGGGTTAATCCGACCAAGACTAAGCTGGTGCTCTTCACTAGGAAGTATAAAATTCTTCAATTTATTGCTCCAAAACTAATGGAGGAGGCTAAATATCTGGGCCTAGGATCACGCCGAGATATTTAGCCTCCTCCATTAGTTTTGGAGCAATAAATTGAAGAATTTTATACTTCCTAGTGAAGAGCACCAGCTTAGTCTTGGTCAGATTAACCCCCAACCCACAGTCAATAGTCCATTTAGAGAAGAAAGCTGAACTGGTACGCTAATATAAGTGAGCGCACTAGGAAGGCTCAGGTAGCTCTGTACTCTTGCAAAAGAGTTATAGGCAAAAAATGGGGGCTACAGCCTAAGGTAGCCTATTGAATATACACAGCTGTGGTACGACCAGTCCTTTTCTATGGGGTGCTTGCTTGATGGATAGCCCTAAGTAAATCCACATACAATAGGCTGATAGCAAAGGTACAAAGAACGGCAGAGGTATTCATAAGTAGTGCCATTAGAACGACTCCAACGGTAGCATTGGACATTATGCTCAATCTGCTGCCTGTTAGGCTTTTTGGCGAAAAAATGGCTGCAAACTCAGCTATCAGGCTAAAAGCTACGCATCAATGGGTTGCCAGGAATGTAGGTCATGCGTCCATTTTAAGACATTTTGAGGGTATTCCTGACTCTTTCGACTACATCACACCAATGTACACCTTCAATGATATGTGCAAGATCTCCATTTCCTCCAGGGACGAATGGAAGGATGGCATCCCTCCTCATGTAGAAGGAGTTTACATCTACACATATGTATCCAAACTACAGAGTAGGGTGGGAGGTGGTGTATTCTCGGAAGATTTCGACATTAACATGTCCTTTAGGATGCCCGACCACCGCAGTGTTTTTCAGGCAGAGGTCGCGGCTATAGAGGCAGCACTATCTTGGCTCAGGAAGAAGAAGGTATCTGGACTTGATATTTGCATTCTCTCCGACAGCCAAGCTGCTTTGCGCTCCCTGGATTCGGTTATTATCACCTCAAAAGCCGTCAAGAGCTGCCGCAAATCTTTAGACGAGATAGCTAAGCAGACCCGTCTGCATCTGTGCTGGGTTCCCGGTCACAGAGATATTCCAGGGAACTGCTAGGTGGATGAACTTGCCCGTGAGGGTACTACCATACCGATTGAACCAGATAGGTCGCACTTCAGCATTCCTATTGCCACACGTAAGCTCTTAGTAAATACTATATCCTTAGGAACAGCGGGCAGGCGCTGGTCTGAACTTTCAGGATGTAAAATAGCTAGACAAACCTGTCCAGAGATAAATGTCAAGCGCTCTAAGGACCTACTGGCTCTAAATAGTCTAAATAGACAAAGCATAGGTCCCGTGATTAGCGTCCTAACGGGACACTTGACTCTAGGCACACACGGGTGTAGGCTGGGGATCGCCTCTAACGACTTCTGCAGGAGTTGCATGGACGAAGAGGAGGAAGAGTCCATTGCTCACCTGTTGTGCACGTGTCCAGCGCTGTCCAGAAGAAGGCGCACTTTCCTAGGCGACTACATTTTGGACTCCTTGGGAGATATCTCAAAAAAAAAGATTAGCTCCATCAACTGCTTCATTAAAAGCTCCAAATAGCTGGACCTTTGAAAGGGATGGGACCTGTTGTCTCATGCGGTATCACAAAGGGTCAATGTTGGCCTAAGTGCGCCCTTTTCGGGTGGCCGCCTTACCTACCTACCTACCTATGAGTAATTACGATCTTTGACATATTTTTGTGGACAGATTAAGATGCTCTTGGTTATCTTTTTAGATACAAGTACCTTGAGAAATTATGAGAGAATTAACGAGGCTATTCAAGGATACTCAGAGATGTTGAGAGATGTATTAAAGCTGACTAAGGGTATAGCAGATTAACTTTAGCTGCGATTTACCTTGACGGCATGCTGGGTACAACATAAAATAAGGATAATAATGACATCCTTAGACAAGACCTTAAATTTTGCATAAGAATTTTGATTATAATGTATGCTCGTTGTTTTGAAAACTCCTCTAAACAGCCGCAGGTTCATGAAAGCAGGGTAATGAAACATTACACCTAAACCTCGATTCGAAGTATTTCTTCTACACTATTACGCCTATTTCTATCCATATGAGTGACTCCACAAAGATAGTGCTACTTACAATTCCACATGGCTTTAGTCATCTCCTTCAATAATCCTCTAGCTCGTTGCTGCTTACACAAGCCCGTTGCAAACACTTTGATTCAATTACGAGCAGCCACAGGTAGTGTCAAGCTGGAGTGCGCTTCCAACTACTCGCAACTTTTGGGAAACTTTTTTGTACACACACACACACACACACGTTCAGCGCATTAAACGATAAAAAGGAAATAAATCACTTGTGGCATGTTTGGGGGCAGCGGCGGATGTTGTTGCACTGGTTTCACTGAGTGGCAACTCATAAAATGTGGGAAGCAATTTTTAGCACGCTATTAAAAACCCATTAATTTTAGGGTTGTTAACAAGCACGCCAATAATTCAAAGGCGAACTTTATGCACGCAAACGGAAGGCACAATACTGCAGAGGGCACTTTTCAATTCGGTAGTGTGGGGTAATTTAGAATGAATTTATAGTTTATAATTGAAGAGGAGGTCCTTGAAAGCACACTAAACACACGCATCGCTTTTCTTACTCTGTGTTGAAACTTTTGCTTACTTTGCAGTGGTACACTTTCGCTTTCCGTTCACAAATATTCTTTTAAATTTATTTACTTCATGCAACAACATTGAAAAACAGCGCCAAATTCACACACTTCGATTTTGTGGCACGCGCTGCCTAGCTCGTAACATGCCGCCCTGAGGTACGCTACGCTACTAACGCGTGGAGCTTCGTACTCTGTATTCTAAATGCAGGAAATACACAGACAGAGAGAGCGAGAGAGAGAGAGAGACATTTTGACTTTGCCTTCACAGGACGAAACAGCGGAGCCTTCAAGTAAAGAGTGCTCATCCCTCAGTGGAGAGAGCAGCCGACAGCTCCATTGTCTGTCGCTTCTGTTGTTTACTTTTCTTGTTGCATTCATGTACCTTGCGTTTTTGAAGGTAAAGGACAATAAAAACAACTCCCCACCAACCACTCTCACCGGTGGAAGTAAAATGTTTGTATGTTTTGGTACAAGGAATGTTGGATGAAGTATTTAGGATGGCACTGATGTAGAACTCAATGTCGTTGGCAGTTGGTGAAGACTGTATAAAGATTTTACAGGAGGACTGCACAGATTTTATAATTTTCCTTGTGAAGTTGGTTTTAGAAATTGAATCTTACACAGTGCTTATGAGCAACAATATACAGAAGTCCTGTTTTCTAGTTACGAATGAAGGATTACAAGTTTTAAATCTGCTGTCATTATAAGTCATGTACAAGGACCTGTTACCTATAAGAGGACCTTTTACCACGGCCAGCTTCCGCGACCAATTCCAAACTGAGAACTCTGGCTTTGTTCCCCATCCTGTCTTAATGCCACGTAGCAGTTCGCAGCTCTGCTCTCGTCTCCATAGATTTCCGAATAATAAACTCCCTGTAACTCCCCTCTCTCATCCACCCCCCGGCTGAAATTACCAGTAGCACCATCAATGAGGGTATTTACACGCTACGCAATGTTGCCAATCCCTCCTCCCGCCTTGTTAGCATATTCACATTATGCAAAAGGTCATCAAGATAAAGGCGCATTTATGCATTGCCGCTCTACTTGTCTGGCGTACTTGGTGGTGCTTGTAGCAGGACGTATTGGTATGCAGGGCCATGTCCTTTTGCCGCAATTGGAAGACTGCTGCTTGGCTGCTTTTCCTCCCTTGTTTTGCATATTTTGCACATCACGCTTTATGACTTTCGTTGTACTTATGTGTCCTTACAATATGGAACAGCTGATGTTGTTTACATAGTCAGCTGAAGGAGGAGGTGCCTGCGTAAGGAACGATTTTTTATTAGCAGGTGGTACTTGAACAATCGAAACGATTTCAAAGCAGACACTTCAAGGATCAATATCTCACAACTGGAACTCATACCGTCGAGCAGCTGAAGCGACAACGTGACTACACCAGTGTTGGACACCTGAATAGCAGCACAGGAAGAGGCAACTCTCCAATGCCCTGCGACCCTTTTGGGGCTTGAAAGCATAGCATAAATCAATTAAAATGCAATCCATAAATACAGCCACAAGCGGAGCAAATAAAGTGTCAGCAAACCATAAAAAGGACGGCGGCATTTGGGTTTTGTATTAGCAGCACTGGCTTCGGAGCTCAAAATCAAAACGGTTTAACTCAGCCCAAGTGGTAGAACCCCACTACAAGCCACAACACTCGCTGCAGTTGGCATATCCAATGGCAACGGAAGTAGGGAAATATGAAAAGGTATGTGTGTGCGAGGAGTGTGTTTGTCTGACGAGTGTGAGGTGTGAATGTAGTGTGTGTAATCCTCGAAAAGCGAATACAAATTGCATGAATTGCGGTTTGGTAAAATGCGGTTTACATGCACAATTTTGGTGGCGGCGTTGGGTCACCTGCACTAGGGGACAAATATGCATAATATTCCTGCTATAAATCTTAACGCATTTGAATAAACAGTTATGAGAAATCCTAGACACAATGACAGAACAGAACATGATAACAAAAGCCATGGTAGTATTGGAGCCCGGAACTCCACGAATATGGAAGTAGATTGTTGAACAGCAAATTTGAGAGCTCGGAAAAGTAATAAGATTTGCTTCACTGCATTTTAAAATTTGCGTATGATCGACCCACTGTTTTCTGCCGGGGCATATTATGAACAGAGCGGACAGGCGGTAGGGCAGACAACCTTTTTTAATGGTTTTAAATGCCACAAATTCCAAATTAAATTACTTAATCCACGAGTACACAGAAAAATGAATTTATATGAATCAAAAAGGAAACATAAATTAACTGGAAATGTTGAATTTGAGTTAAGGAGGGGCCGAACTGGGGAACACAAAAACAGAAATAAACCTTCTTGCAACACTTTCAATGGAATAAAATATTAAAAAAAATGTATATATAGCTGCTATTGTGAACCCCAAAAGCATTCCTCAATTTTATAGTTACATTCTTTGATGTGAACAGTAAATTTGAACCACAAAGATTTAGCTACTTCTAGGTACCTTCCGTAAATCCGATTACTCAAATGGTCATAGACTGAGAAAGAAAATTAACGTTCAAAATGTCTCAGAGGCGAATGTGGTAGACCCTAAAGATATGCAGTAATTTTTAGTTTATTGGTGACAAAAGTGGTGGGAAAGGAGTTCGTTTTGATTTGCAGAATTAAGCCAAATTTCAGGTTAATGAACCAACTCCCTCGGAGACAAAAACAAGGCATAACTAATCGCAGGCGTTGTTTAAAGTAGGAGAGAAATTAAAAGGCAAGTAACTCTTCACACAAAATAAGGCTTTCCTTCAGATGCACTATGTATGCTTCTGAGGCTATACGAAGATTCGATTTCAAACGGTTTTCAGTAAAAGCATTTTACAAATTAAATACAAACAGAAGACAGAGGGGAAATCTGGAACAAACTGCAATAGATTCCTAGAATATATGGCAGGATTTATTTTCAGTGAGTTTTAAAAATATATTATGAAAGAGAACACAAATTTTGGTACATCATATTTAAAAAAAGGATCCTGCAAATATTCTTCAATCAAAGGGAATGAATCCCTCCGCCATCAGCTTTAAATCATCCCTCTTTGCAGCTTCTCACCGCTGCCCACTGCAGCATTAAAAATGCATCAGTTTTTTATTGCACGCATTGTGGCATGATTAATTTACTTACTCGGAACGTGTTTATCGCACTCTGGGGCGGCACCTCCCTACCACACTGCCAGCTTAGCGTAGAGTCGAGGCGAGGCAGGGCACATATTTTTTCAACACCACCTCCAAACTGGTGTTTAATGTGCCGCCTCTGTTAAACATAAAAGGCATGTAGTGTACATACCCACGCCTCTTTTCAATGCTGGTGTGGCTTTGTACTAATGAAAAAATCACTTCACAACCCGATTTGAAGGGCATTGGCGGCGGCGCTTTTTGTATACGCGATTGTAGACAAATTTTTAAAGGACTCCAAATGGAGAGAAGTGAGGAGAGAAGTATGCCGGAGCACCGAAACGTATTTTGTTTGTTTTAAAACAATGTTTTTACGAATTTAAAATAGTTGAAAATTTCAGACAGACTTTTTTACCAAACACTTTGCAGTTTTCACTTAGCACTTTGCAACTTTTCATAAACGTAATTAAACTTTTTAAACAAGTTTAATGGTAAAGAGAAACTCAATTCAAAAAAAATATTTAGAATCCTGCAAAGTGCAAAGTGAAACGTTTTAGGGGAATACTGCGAAATGCAGAGTAAAAAGTGTTTGGGGACAGATGGTCCACTTTTTTCTCCTTTAAGTTATCAGGCACTATACTATACAACTATATAAACTGTATTTGTAGGGAAGAAATACAGTGTACAAAGTTGGAAGGCTCATTCAAAGAGATTCAAAGATATCATTTTGTTGTTAAGCTCACACACATCTACCAGACTTAAGGACCTCTTTCTGTATATCACAAAAAATATCATTCATTTAGCTTACACAAAATTACGCGATGACAGCATCGCAATGATACCTTTGTTCATCATACAGAAAGAGATTTAATCTAGGAGATTTATATGAGAATAAGCAAAGAAAGTTAAAGCTTGTGGGCAAGCAGGATTACAGATTTGCAGAATCAATTAAAGCCATCCTAACTAAGTGAATGAAGTAAAAACTGCACAGAATTGTTACAAAATATCATAATTTCATTGGATGAAAGAAGAAGTAGAGTAAAGAGAAATATATAATTTTCGTATCTTAATCTCTTAAAATCTTGCAGATTAACGATAAAGCTCTGTTATATATCCAATCTTAATCTCCTAATGTAATCATTACTATATAATTTCCATAGAAGCACATTCAGGATCTTATCTGCAATTTCTCATTCCAGTTCCATTCCACAGCTTAATAGGAGGACCTGCAACAATTTCTTCTCCTTCGAAGGCTCAACTTTAATTCACAGTTGCATGAGTGTCATTTTCATATCGATCTATCTCACATTTTAAAATGCCACTTGCCAGTCCTGCCTTAATTTCCATAGAATTTCCAATCTCGACCATCGACACATTCCTTTTGTTGCTGGTCGTTCCCCTGGTGCAACCAACTGAGTCTTCGCACGCCCTTCATAATGCGCTTTGTTGCGTTCGTAATTTTCCAATTGAGTACTTTCCTGCAATCTCATCCAGCTTTGGCTGTGGTGGTTGGTACCTGCGAGTGCAGCGGTTTGCAAGAAATTGGTGGATGATTTCACAAAGTAATTTCCCATTTCACTACTTGGTGTATGAGTGGCGAAGAAGAGGGTGTAATATGAACCCTTAATAAAGGAAGTGATAATTTAATAGAAGGAAGGCAAAGTGCAGTGATGTGGCTTTAATAAGTTCAAAACTATGCTGGAAGTGAAAGTAGAAGGATTTCAGTAAGACACTGCTTTAAGGTTTGTGGAAACAAAGGAAGGAAAGCGTTCTAATCTAAACACTGTTAATTGGGACTGCATAAAAATTCACCAAAGCAGTTTTTCCATCTAACCTTAGTTGAGTCTGCTTTCAGACTCTTTATAAGTTCTAAGCAACAGAACCCACTTAAACAGGATTAAGCTGAGAGCATGTAACATAAAACTCACAACGTGTCTTCCACTTTTTCATAGTAAAAGTTTTAATAATTCCGAATTGAAGAGTATTGTCTCATTGACTTGCTGCGAACACCGCAATCAATGAAGGAATCCTTAGAGAGATCTCTATTAATTAAAATTCAATATCCAATCAATTAAAAAGTAGCTTCCAAGGATTAATTCCATTATTCATTATTAAATATATTCATAAGGAATATTAGCACCCTCTAAGTTAACCCAGCTTGTCAGCGTACTCTTATACACTTCCCCTCTGGATCCCGTAACTACAGGTTTAACTACTATAAGCCTTCTAAAGCTCCCAACGAAGCTTTGCAAATATCCTGGGATGCATGATTTCTACTAGTATATAAGAAAAAGTTTTCGTACACAATTCCCTCTCCTTTTTACAATGCCTCTATTCAACTTACCCTAATTTTTCTCTCCCCCATGCTCCGCGTCCAATTAATTTCTTAATTTTCACCCACACTACCGAGGTCGTCACGTGCTTGGCACACGTCAATCTGGCGTCCTGATGTTTATCCACATATTTGTCAGGACATAATTTACATTTTAATTACAACTAAACCCGGAAATTTGTCAAAAATGGAAACTGAAAACTGGCGAAGCGTTAGACACGCAATTCGGATGCCAAATATGTGCCACTGACTTATGACCTCCAACACGAAATATGTCAATGTCGGATTTCTGAGCAAAGGTCAGTCAGTTCGGAACCCGCTAAAAATGCTTAACTAGTTGTGCGTGTAAGTTTTACATGAAAAGGTGTTGACATGCCACTAAAACTGTCTCGTGGCAGTGTTTGCACTGCCTGGTTGGGGGATTAGGGGCTTAGCAGCACCGACGTGTGCATGTGACAGTCGACCATATATAACTAACAACTTGCAACATTCAGCTGTCAAATTTCGGGTTTGTGGGATGATGGCATTCGGCGTGGGAGCCGGGAATAAAGGCATGCTTTCTCTTCCTGTTGCTATTGCTATTATGTTAACAGAAACTACGAGTGCCTTTAAAGCCAAATTCGATCGATGGACATGACTGAAAGCCGAAATCTCGGTGGATTATGTGGCAAAGAGTCAATGTGGGATGTTGGTGAGTTGGTTAGCTGCTTGATTCCGTGTTGGTGGTGGCGATGCTTGCTGTGGAGGAACGGAACCAAATTAGTTAGGTAGATTGATGAGGATGTTATGACCTCTTGGAACTAATAGAAAGAAAGTCTGTGTGAGAGATACTTTCAAGTACTCTGTTGTGGACAGACAACATTGCTGGTTAATTGCTATCAACCAGAGCGGTTGATGAAAATTGTGAAAATTTTTGTTTAGGTTTTATATTCTTCTCTTGGACATTATCTCCTGGCAGGAAATTGTTGATTTGTCCACTATGCCGACCCCAATTGTGCAGAGCTTTGTGAGACACAAGCGAGAGCTATCACTGGTTGCTTTCCTGAAATATGTTTATTCCTGGTGCAGTTAGTATGGAATGGAATTTTAGTTCTAACTGCAGGTTGAGTAATCGAAGGTTTCCAGGGACAGTTGGAAACTTTCGCTTCCTTTTCACTCTTAATACAAAATAAGCAACTTTTCAAAGAATTTGTCACTGGCATGTCTTTGAGCCTCATGGACTTGAATGTAGGAAGCAATGCTCTTCCATTTAAATTTATAATTTTCTCTACCATTCCTTTGGCAATGTTTCTGAACTGAATTCATATTCACAATAATTTGTTTTATTTCCTTGTATTGCGATTCCTCTTTTCTCTTCATTTAGAACAAATTTTTCCTCACATCCCTTTCTCATTTCCTTTACATGACCAACTAATCTAACGCTTTGGCAATCAAGACAACGCATATGACCAACGCCTACGTACTAAACACCTCATTAGTTCGTATTCTACTTCGCACTTCCTTATTTCCCATGTTAACTGACTTATCTTCAACAATTCTCTGGACAAAAAAAACCATTTTATACCACATTTCTACCACCATTCTACCACGTTTCTAGCACTTCCTGTGTTATGTGTGCGCAATAAACATTTTCTCTCGTTTATCATTTTAGCAAATCGATTTGAAACGTCGTGAATAGCTGCCACTAATCTCTGACAAATTGATATGCAGCTGCCAAATAGACATCAATTTGCAATGAAATTCGGAAAAATGAGGATTGACGAATGTCACGCCAACACTCGAAATGAGTTGCTGTGGAGGAGTGATTGAATGAAAACGAGTTGATGACTGTCTCGGAGATGTGAGCGAATATGTCAAGCAGCATTATTACTACTCTTACAAAAAAGTATATAAAATCAATCCCTAACTTGTCACACCTCTTCGTTCAATTTCGCTAAAAAATTCAATCCCAAAAGAATACAACATTCAATTTGCATTGCATACGTGTAGGAGTCTGGTCGGTAAGAAAATTTGCACTTTATGCGCTGTGCACATGCAGCAGTCTCAATTGACTTTGGTTGCAGCTGCAAGATTTCCATAGAATGAACACTGCTATTAGAGCTAATTCGAGGGAATCAAAGGCTAAGCAAATGGCAGAATTTGGAAGGAACTGCAAGAGAGTAAACGAAGAAATTGCCAATGAACAGGACAATTGGCGTGACAAAAAGGAAAGCCATGACATGATGCCTCGACCATACATATTCAATTGAAAAGCATTTGTGAATGCATATTGAAATGTGTGTTTTGCATTAATGCAAGCCTGGAAGTATGCTAAAATGTTCGTACACAGTAAAAAATGATGTAAATGTATGATAGCACCAAAAGAGCATATTAACAGTGTAATAAATTATTGGTATACATATTTTCTTAAAGTAAAACTCACCACTTTCTCAGCGAATAAGTCGAAATGGTTTTTTACATTTGCCTAAAATCATGCTTTGAATATTTTAAAAAAAATTCTATACAAAAATAGCGACATAACTCTAGGAAATCAATAATTTTCACTTAAAATGGACTATTGTGCTGAAACGTGTTTTGAATTTAAAATTATGCAAATTATGTCATGGCAGCCTCTCCTTCCGGAAAGTATGCCAAATGTTGCAGTAGAAAAGCTCCACTAACCTAAACAAACATATGGGAAAAGCAGCGAGTCAGTAATGGAAATTTGTCGGGTAGCATTGTGAAGGGAAAAGTCGATTCATACCCGCCTCTTGATGTATCCGCAACGGAGAATTTCCCTGATCTATGCATTGATAGACATCATCTATGCTTTAAGAGTAGGCGATATTTTGTGTGATGTGACGAGCATCTTTTGTATCAATGGATAATTATGCGTCCTAAAGGTAGGCAGCAAATTTCGAGTAATGTGGCGAGGCTTCTTTGGATAATTATGCACCCTAAAAGTTGGGAGCAATTTTCTGTGCTGTGGTTCAGGTCCCTCATATGATTAACATAATTCTGGTCACTAAAAATAGGCGATAATTTTGTTTGATGTGGGGCTGCCTCTTCTGACGAATATGTTAATCAGACGTGACTCCAAATTTTCCGTATGTCACTTGAAAGAATTGAGCGCACATTTAGGCGTACATATGCTGCAAGAAATAAATGAAGCATTAATTACGATACACAAAAAGAAGAATTAATTGTAAGTGCTTCTTTTTCGATATACGACAATTGCCGTCTTTCGCTAAAAACTTTCTATTCACAGAAGGTGCTCAGGTCCACACCACTTGCTACGCTTCACTACAGTTGCAACTGTTCAACTGAAACTCTGCAATTTCCTACAATTGCAATTACAAAACAAAAATAAAAATACGATTGACTGGAATCTGTTCAACTTCGACGGAGGGTCTAAATTAACAACGAAACTTTTTCGGGAAGTGACTATTCAACCTATCTTGCTGTACTTCGAACGAACGCTGAAATAGCAGACTATAATGGCAGCAGAAATGGAAAGTTTGCGCAAACAAACTCACATAAACCTAAATTGAAGCAGTAATTTTTGGTATTTGTGGCAGTCGCACATTCGAATGCCAACACAGTCGCAAAGGGTTACACACAATTCCTTTTGTGCCCGGGGGTGGTTACCAGTTACATGCCACATACCGCTGTGTGTTTAAAGCCAGCACCCTTGGCTTCTGACTGACTGTGGCACAACTTTTGAGAATTTACCACTTGTGCTCGTTTCTTAAATTAATATTTAAATGAATTGATATAAGACGGTCATGATTGAAGTGAAACAACAGCCTAAAAGCAATAATTGACTCTAGCAAAGAGATCGTGGTTGGTTTACTGCTGGGAACACTTGGCAAAACGAGCACATAACGAACTTTTGCCAAGGTTAATTGCTGCATGTCGGGCATACGAATGTGTAGGCATACTTTTAGGCAGCACTCCAAGTGTATTTTAACTGGTATGTCGAATACTTTAGACGTACGGGTTTCTGTTTGCCTGTTAAACTTGGTGGGTGTGGCTTGAGCAGTCAGGAATTTATATTAAAGTCATAAGAGTGAGTATATGAGGTATAAAAAGGGCATTTCATTGTTTACTTTTGGAATTATTGTGCGTGATTTGTGGAGTCATTTTACAGACCATGAGTCATTTCAATTGCGGTCATCAAATTGGCAGTAAAAGGTCATATTTTTAATTTTTTTTATTGAGTTGATGGAAGAAGAAATTATGCAATCAGAGCTGTAATGAATTTTCTATATAAGCAATGGATAAAAATCAACCTAAAAAAAAATAGTGTGAACTGATTTTCATAAATAACTAAGCGGTAGTGTGAATTTTCTACATGTGTAAATTACTACATTCTACAACAAAAAAATATTTACAAGAATATCTAACAAAACAAAACAAAATTGAAGCATGCAGAGCTGTGTTATATGTAGATAATTCAGTATATACTGTAGAATACTAAGCAATTTTCAATTTGTTTTATTTCTTTTCTTTATTTTATATATGAAATTTTTTTATACATAGTGTGTACATTTTCTACTTATTCTACATTTGAATATATTATTAATATTGATTTTTTTTTAGCATTCTATATATAATCCATAATCGAAGCTACGGCAATTTAATTAATAATGTGAGATTTTTCTTCGTTTTTACATTTCCAACATTCTTTACATTTTCTACATGTACTATGGTATATACATTTTCGACATATTCACTTTTTTTTATGAAATACTTGTCAACATAATTACTCGAAATAAACGTGTGTAAATTATACCAGAACCATA
This sequence comes from Clusia tigrina, assembly GCA_920105625.2. Classification (NCBI taxonomy): domain Eukaryota; kingdom Metazoa; phylum Arthropoda; class Insecta; order Diptera; family Clusiidae; genus Clusia; species Clusia tigrina. Next base: position 63,920,480 of record OV050033.1, on the reverse strand, counting down.
TTTTCTATATTTTGCTAAGGTTATAAATGGAACACTTTTTCTACATATTCTAGATTTTATGCCCGGACTAAATGTTTTATATTTTTGTACAATTTATACATGAACCACATTTTCTATATATAGAACTTTTTATAAATCGACTACAATTGATACATATTGCACATTTTATTCATGAACTAAATTTTTAAATTTTATACATTTCATACATGACTGACATTTTCTTCATAATTCCTATTCCCTCAATAATAATCCAAGATTTGTCAACATAATCAATCGATATATTTGCTATTGATTACTTTTTAGTAGAATTTGTACAAAAATAATGGAACAGATTTTCTACATTTAACTAGTTACTCAGAGTAAAATTATTATATTTTCTACTTATTATACATTTTCTACAAAAAGCACATTTTCTACATATTCCGAATTCTCTTAGTTTTCAGTGAAAACTCAATATAATTATATATTAATATACTTGTATCACAGTTTTACATATTCTACATATTGTTCATGACCAATATTTTTTACTTTTTCTACCTGAAAAATATTTTCGCATTGGCTATATTTTCTACATATTTTTCAGGGGCTACATTTTATAGGTTAGGAATAAGAATAAATATATTTTGTATACATTAATTATGAATTAGGGATACGAAGAAATATATTTTGTGTAAATTTATTCTAAGCTACTTGGTTAGTTTTCTACACACGAATGTATAAAATTCATAAATTAAAGAAATTTTCGAACTATCTTTCACAACACTTGTATAAGAAATATTATACAGTTTGTACCCTTTAAAATCTCTCGAATTTCTACGTCTTCGTAGCAAATCGCAACTACTTGTGTAAAGTTGAGCCTATGCAAAACACAACTCGAACCTATTCAAATGTAACAAACCCAATACAAAACAAACGTCACTACAAAGCCATGGACGCACTTGCATGTTCCAACCCATCACCGCTCAGTCTAACTCCCTGCTAGTCTAATTTAAAATGCTAAATGGTCACTTTGCTAACCTGCTCAACATTTGCTAAAACAATTTCTACACTGCTGTCTTTCTTCAGAAAATTTTACAACATTTTCTGTGTTTCTGTGTTGCTGCCACCCTCAACGGACCAACCGATTTGCCGTGTCAATGTCGACATAAAAACTTCAATGCACCCCTCACTGCATACTCGCAAGGATAAAAGTACTCTGCCCTTTAGGCACAAAAGACAAATTCAAGCAAAGGGCAAGCGGAGCGCAAACACAAGCCACGCAGGGTGGCTAAAGTCACAAGACGCATACAGACCCCCATCAGCCCAGTCCTGCAGAGCTGAGCAAAAAAAGAAAAGATAAAAATTTAAACACCAGCGACATAGTCAGCAATTTTTGATTTCGCAATGTGTCTGGAATAGCGTTTCGTACCGGATATCCGCTCCAACATGAAAAAACTAACAGAATCAGAAGAGCGCGAGAGAGCATAAGGAGTCTACCGGTATTTTCTGGCCGGGAGCTTCAGCGATACACAACTCTAATATACCCGGGCAGAGAGCCTTCCTTGCAGTCGATTCCGGCACAGGCTCGTACTACAACTGCAAGTGTAAACAAGCAAAATTCCGACAATGCAGCACGTGTATTTCATTATACTGTGGTCTGCAAAAGAGAGAGAGAGAGAGAGAGAGAGAGAAAAGTACACGGACGTTGGAGCGGAGAGAGTGCGAGAGGAGTATTTGCGCATGACCTCAAAGGAAATGTCTTTTAGAGCAAATCCATATTTAGTTAAGTGTTATTTTGCAGTCTCTTACTCACAGTATGTAGCGGTAATTTTTCTCTACTATGAGCACTTCAGATAGTTATGAATGAAATTGATTCACTCCACCTCTGTGTGTAGAAGGCTTGGTATACTTACCAGTGAAATTTTGGCCAACAACAACTGTTCTGGGTTCTATATCACACCGACTATGATCCACTGGTTGCAGTGTAGAATCGTCGTGGTATCGTCAACTATCATGAGTGCCTCTTCTGTTAAACAACCAGGGAAGCAAACTATAAAATCAAGACCCTGGAAAAGGTCCTCTTCTTATATGTGACACCCAGGTAGCAACGAAATGAAGGGGTTCATAGAGTCTGAGTATACTACAATAATGCCTTTCGAGGGTTTGAACGATCAGGATAGAAACTTAATTTGAAGGAGACAGAGACAAAATGAACTCGTACTAGGATGCAGTCTCTCATGAGGTTCACGGAATAAACAACGTAACATAATATTACTTGACATTCTCTCTCATTGAGTCATAAATTTGGTACTATAGTTCAACAGAGCCAACATGGAAATTCATGTTCGAAACAGTTTCCACTGCAAGTTGGGTGCAAGGAGTACATATATAAAATCTGCTCTATGACAGAGATGTTCGCTTCTTCTTTATGAACAGTGATTATACATAAAACTATCTACTAAGAGACTATTCCGAATTTCATCATGAGGCAAAGAAGGAGCCTGGAATGGTTAGAAAACAAATTACTGGCCAGACTTAATGAGAAGATAACAGTTGACCGAAAAGAGTGATGCAGAACCTTGAAACCTCACTACAGATATCATAAGATTGAAGAGGTTTAGTGGGAAAGTATGAGCTCTGAATTGCCCTACTTATGTATATGGAGGTAGAGCCCTACCTGCACTATCTAAATTCGATCAGCTTACTGCAAATCTATAAAAACTATCTGGGAAGAGGTTGATAAATACACAGTACAAACCCTAAATTATTATATATATGAGACTGAGAGATTAAAGAGGCCACACGGTTTCAAGATCAGTCCCTGTAATCCCACCATGGAAACTTTCTTTGCACGAGTATCCAGACAAATAGACAGCTTGATACCCGCCCTTTTACCTTAGCCTAGTCGAACCTAAGTCTAACCTAAGTAAGTGTATTTTCCATTCTATACTATTCCGGTAACTGCTAGGTTGTATATTATAATCTCCTTCAGGACATAAGGATCTTCTAATGGATCTCTGTTTTATTCCTTTGACCATCAAAATCGACGGCTTTAGTTATCGCCAGAGCCTTAAATACCCTTACTGAAGTTAAAGGAATGTAAAATAGAAGTAGTCAAATCCTGAGCAATTTGATACCTCTTTAAGTGTACACTTTTGGAAGAGAATATGATCGGGATGTGAATATAATTAGGATCAAGGGATTTGGTAATTTAATGAATTTGATTCCATGTTTAAATATGTTCTTTAAATCCAGTAAATAAGCAATGTACGTAAGCACAGCACAACTTCATTAGTTTGTCAAATGTCGCTTGCCACTTAAGGATCAACTCTTTCGCAGGAAACACGTTGAGTGACACATGCACCACATAGAAAATCGCACGCAATGTCACTTAATATAAAACGTTTTTGCGTTTGCACACACATTTTTTGCATTCTTTTGTGAAATTTTTCCTGCTAAGGCGCAAAGGAGTGAAAATTGCGCTCATAAATTTACAAGGGAACCACTTAATCAAGTGCTTCTTCCTTTGCTGTACTCTGCTGAGCTAGCAATAGACTTACAACGCCACTTCCTTCAGACTCCAGAGTGTTTGTCTTGGCATAATTGCTGCGGAACAGCAATAAAACAGCATAAATAAAAGGAGAATGTTGACAAATGCGAGAAATGTTTTAAAACGTGTTGGAAAATAATGTCAAGGGAAAATATGACAGTCGCAGGAAGTGCTCACACAGCTATTTTTGATGAAGTTGAATTCTACAGGAAATCATTTGAGAAATTTGTTACTTTTAAACAGAGTACAGCGTAAAAATGGAACAATGTTTGCTATTCAGCGCATTTTTGCTCCAATTTTTCAACATCATTCTGAACAAAGGAAACGCATGTTTGCATTGTATAATGCCAAATAGTCGTGCATCCTAAAAGTAGGCCATCATTTTTTGTTTAGTGTTTTTCATTATTTAAGTGCTTGGAGTGTGCATAACAGCAAAAGCCTCTTTGATCATGGACTGTGTTCGCTTTGGTTAAAGGAAATTTTAAGTTAAATCCTCTTAGACTAATGAAGTTCCTTGTGCTAGTCGTGTCAACTGATCTCAGATATGAGAATTTTACTATTATAGGATTGAAGCTTATGTTTGAATGCCACCTCCTGAATAGATGGGCGACAATACTTTGATATTTTAAATATTGTTACGAAATTGCCCTCTTGACAATTTATTCTGTTACGAAATTGCCCTCCCGACAATTTACTCCAACTCTCTGTAGTCGGATTCGAACCACTGGATCGTGTAGTAATCAAACAATCGCTGGTTAAATTAAAATAACTAAATTTATTTTATTATTGCATTTTACACACTTAATATTAGGCTTAAAGTTTACTTTATTACAATTTATTAATCACTTTATTTAATAATTAATTATTTCAGTTGAGGTAGAAACTTCTACAATAGTGTAGAAGTATCTGGATCTTTCTAGAAGCTTATATACACCACTAATCTTATACACTCCTTGAACGAGAACATTCCATACACCAGTATCAATTGCACGAAAGAAGTTTTTATTTGCATGGATTGTGTCTTGACTTATAAACACACAGGGTGGTGCACTCTTTCTCAAACTCCAGATGGGATCCTAAAAGTATGTAATCACGTTTCAGTATGCAATCACGGTTAAAATATTGTTACGAAATTGCCCTCTTGACAATTTGCTCTAACTCTCTGTACTCGGATTCGTACCACTGGATCGTGTAGTAATCAAACAATCTCGGGCTAAATCAAAATAACTAACTTGATTTAATTATTACTATTTACACACTTAATATTAGGAATAAAGTTTACTTTATTACAATTTGCACTTTATTCACAATTCATTAATCACTTTATTTAATAATTAATTTCATCACTTTACAAAATCACAATTTCAAATACTGCTGCATCGATTAAAATGCCCGATGTACACACTGTTACGATCTCTGCTCAACTGCGTTCGACTTTGAATAATGTGGTGGCTTTAATAGCTTTTGAATGGTTGAAGTAGAAACTTCTACACTAGTGTAGATGTTTCTGGATCATTCTAAAATCATATATACACCACGAATCTTATATACACCTTGAACGAGAACATTCTACACACCATTATCAATTCCACGAAAGAAGTTTTTATTTGCATGGATGTGTCTTGACTTATACTCGTATACACAAAGGGTGGTGAACTCATTCTCAAACTCCAGATGCGATCCTAAAAGTATGCAATCACGCTTCACTCTATGTGTCAATATTATTGAAAGTGTGGTCTAAGACCAGTTGGCAATCTTACCAATCCGTTAGTTCATGCATTATAAAAAAACTATTATACCATAAAATTTTCCACTTTCACTTATGGAATCAATGAAGTCACAACAGAAAACTGAAAACATTCTGGCCCTAAAACAAACAGCAACCAGGTACGACGCCCAGCAGCAGTGGCAGGAGAGATACACAAATTTACGAGGAAATATCACAGCCTCCCTGAGAGTTGATGGGCTGTGCTGAGAAGTTGTGGGTGAATATGTTATGTAAGTAGTTTGGGAACGGTTTTTGAGATACTAAAGCAGAAACAGGCAAAACATTCATAACGAACCAATGCAGGTGGAATCATGCCCTTTTTTTATGTCTGTCTCTGTATGCTGCCGTATGAAAAGTTCGTATGTGACACTGGATAGGAATCGTAATTGGATATGGCTTGATGGTGCTACTTTAGTTTGGTGGTCCACTCCTCCTCTTTGGAGTAATAATGAAATAATAATGGACCATTGTTTTATGATCGCTCTCAATGATCTTTGTTATGGAATTCTTGGAGGGGAGTAATAAAAAATGCTGCCATAAAAGGTGGTGGTGCGAGCAAATGACAATGTTGGAGATAAAGAAGAATGTGGGGTGAGTGTGGGGCGGTGAGAGCACACAATAATAGAGGGGTAGGTAATGGGTTGAGTGGATGGTAAATTGAATCAAGTGTAATTGGAAAGTGCACGAAATAAATTTGGAATGAAATAGTACCAAAGAAGGCTCTTGTGGTATGGAAAATAGGAAGAGGGGGGATGTGTAGTTAGTAGAGGAAGTATTGATAGAGAGTGATTCATTTCTTGAGTAGACTTGGATTTTCTTAAAGGGAAACAAAGGACCATTGGCATTTGTAGCTACGTGGATTCCATGATAAGAGACTCCTTGGAAGTAGTTATCATTTGTTTTTATGATTTATTTGCTTTATTATAACTTTCACTATAATGATTTATATATGCAAAAATATGAGGAAAATCAGTTACTGAGACTTTTCTTAGAATAAAATATTAGTAACCAAATTTCGAGACCTCATCATGCCATGCAAGCCAACTCATGACCCCACGTCTGTGACTGTGCTATTACCAATTAATCGTTCAACACTGCAACGAATTCTTCAGCATTTGATACTCCCATCTTTCCTTTTATTTCCTTGCTTACATGTGCGTGAGAATTTTCTTTCAAAATTCCATTTTCCAGCCGTCCTAATTAGCTTCAATTCCCATTTATTAATGTTAATCATAATTCCAAAAGCTCAACCGAAACATAGCGTTGGAAAAATGTTATAGTCCTCCATTCACACTTCCACGTTTCACACCACAAAAGTACAAGAAAACCTTATCGAGACATGACCAAGCAAAATGCTTAAGTTATGATGAGATGCTAATCACACACCAATGATGAGAAAATGTTGTAACAAGAGGATGATAGTCACCTCGACAGGACAAAATTGCCTTTTACTACAACTGCTGAAACAATGGAAGTGTCCAACATCTTTGAGGGTTGCTGCTGTTGGCGTTTTATGGAGCAGAACAGTAGACACGACGGCGGGGGTTGGTAACAGTTCTACACAAACAACGTTAACGATTGGCAAATAAGGGACAAGGCGGGTTTCTTAGAGCACGACCAGGGAAGTTTAGCAAATTTCATTATGCCCTGCATTAAGTGGCATTAAGAATTGCTTCGGAGTTTCATATGCTCCACAAATTTTAGGTAAAAATGTTTTAATTTTCCTGCTTTAAAGTTTCATGTCATGCCTTAAACTCCCCACCAAAGAGAAAATGGCTCACAACTCTTTTACTGCTTCTTTGGAAGGGGAGCAAAGCAATTTAAAACTTGATGCTGTCAAAGATTACAAATGATTCTCGTCTAGACCGTTTACGGAGAAAGTTGCTTAAGTGGAAAATTGTGGCAAGGGTTTCAAGATAACTGCTGAAGTGCTGCTTGAACTGTAGATGAAGTTTTCCAGTAATCCTTGGACCTGAGAATTGACTTGTAAATCATCATGCTGAATCCTTTGAAGCTAATCATCAATGATACGACAGATTTCATTGAGGTTTTCTGTTGTTTTATAACGCATTTGTTCTAAATCAACTTACTTACTTACTTAGGTGGCCATTACTACCTATTCGCGCGAGTTACGTCCGCATACCATATATATATATACATACTTATATACATGCATATATACAAATTCATATTCTTCTATGCAATAGCGTTATCGCTTAGTTTTTTTTATTGCATAGCAGATGGTGTCAAATTCAGTTAAGGCTCCAAATGCAGAATGTGCTTAGTAGCATAATTTGCACTTCAAAGCCAACTGAATTTGAACAGTAAAGTAGAATAGAAAAATACTTTAAGTCAGTCTTAAGATTCATGGCAAACTAATAAAGTCAATTTTGAGCATAAGCTTAATTTGTTTTATTCAGCTTATAACTCGCGCGCCTTCTCCAATCAATTTGTTTTAAATCACGACTTATTTTTATTAAATTACATGTTTCCTCTTCAATTCCCAGCCACATTCCCAGAGTTTGACGTTTAATTCCCTTCGCCTCTTAAGCCGAAGTACAGTAATTTCAGTGCCAAGTCTCTCTAGTTTAGGTTGTCCTTTCATATCCTTTATGTCACATAATAGTAGGCATAAGAAAATAATTTTAGGGCATTAAAGCATACAGGATCCACAACTGCTCTGTCTCAACCATGTTGCGGGAAACTCAAATACATATAATTCCATTCCCAGACCGCCTCACAGTTCTGAGCAGCACTACGCAAACCAGTCTGGCCCCATTATATTGTTGGCATCTGATATTCATGGCACATTTAATTACCGTCTGAGTCGCGTGCCAAGGCAATCCGGTCCTTGTGAACTCGTGTTAATTGCCAGAACGGCAGGCAAGTGAAACTTGAGAGCGTCCGCAAAGGAAGCCTCTAAGAAAATAGTTGTCGCAAGTTTAATGCAGCAGCCGAAATGGTGAATTCGTAGAACACGGAAGCAGGATAAAAATTTAGCAGGCGGATTCTGGAGCAGGAACTTGAAGTGTGTCATGAGCTGGAATATTTCTTACGACTGGATGAGCTGAAACAACTATATTCTTGAGAAGCAGATGCTGATTAGGTTTCAACCAGAAGTTAAAGTTGAACCTCTTTAACTAATATTCAAATAAAATGTCCTTGGTAAGGTCTGAGGAAGATGGCTCCGAGTTCACTCTCTCAAGCACAACTCTCTAAGACCAAATATGCCTGCTTTCTACTGATGTTTCCTGATACTGGCACAATGCCGGTTGCCGAGCGTATTAAAATTGAAATGCAAATTGAAAGTGAAAATGAAAGGATTTGTCCGTCCACCAATATATTGAAATTATATTTTTAGGATTGCGCACATATTCTTGGCAAGTAATCATGACAGTCAGTCCCCACGCAATTGTCTGCTGCTGCTGCGTATGTTGCCACTGTCTGCCAAACGAGACAGCCATGAATTATTAGGTTCACTTCCTAGTCCCTTAAGAAAGCTGTCAGCGGGCGGATATAAGCGTATGCGGCGTATTTATGGCCACCACTTGCGTCTCCTCGCAGCCGGTTTCATTTGTAGTTGTCTTTCTATTCACTTAGCATTGAATTAAATAGCAAAGACAGAAGTGCTTTAAATGCGTTTGGTTCAGTTTCAGCAAATTCTGAGCAGCGTAAATTAACGAATTCCCAACTAAAACACGCTTGCAAAGACGCATCCTTTGAGCCGGTATTTACCCGGCAGCGTACATACTCGCATCTGCAACTTTTCCGCTGAGTTTCTTTTGGAACTTTTTCCCTTTCCCTTGCAGGGGATTTTTTTGTAAAATTTGCCAACTTTTTTTAGTTTGGTAAATATGTCTGTTGGTGAGGTGGTGGGGGAGGGTTTTGTTTGGCTTAAGCTACGTGCTTCGACTTAATTTATTGCTTGTAACGCACCCAAGGGTTCAGTGTCAGGAGCGCCGCCGTGGTTTCTGTGCCAAAGCAAGTTCAACATTCAGTTTTGTGATTCAGGAAAAAAGTGTACATGCAAGCAGCTTTTTTATCAGCTTTAATGGAATGTACCCAGCTCTTCTACTCCCCCCTCACTTCTAATTTCGCTAATTAGGCTCATCACCACAAAAAGTTCGGAGCGAACTTTTATCCCCTTTTCGTCGACGGTTATTTTCCAATAATTTCCTCCATAGCCCAAAAAAAGGAATATACAAAAATGAAAAGGGCAGCAAGAAGAGGAATGGCGAAAACTAATTTCAAATCATGCGCTAATACCCACAGAATCCCCCTCGGATGCAGTCAGAGTGTTAAACACTACCACAACAACAACGATAGAATCAGCACAATTCCGATTCGTATCCCCATCAGTGGAGCAAAATGGCCAACAGAGCGACGTAAAACAATTTAAGGCAATAAGTCATAATTGCGTGGTGTACACAGAGCCAGATATAGGCGCAGAACGTGACCAGGACCCTATTCCACAAACAATTTCCGATGTGTGGTTTTCCAATTATTTGCCAATGACATTTTTTGAGTTCTCAATGTTCCTATAGAGGTTTGAAAAGTTCATTTGTAATTGGAAACGAAAATAGTGAAGTGACTGGGCCCTATTTTACAAATTTGAATTAAATTTTACAATTATTTAAGTTAACTGCAAAAATCTACTATTCAAGACAGAATCTAATCGAATGGTTATAATAGAATAGAATGTAAGTGGGGTAGACCGGTGTACCACCGAAAAAGGAGGTGTCTAAGCACTCAGGCATTGATGCCCATTGTACTAAAAGCCTGGAAATATTTGGCGGGACGGGGAGATGGAGGTATGTGAAAGGGAAGTTACACCTTTTCAAATTTCTTTGACTATTTTATACATTTCAGAAGTGTGACCGGGGATGAAAAATGTAATGGCTTTGTGAAAAGGTTTAGCGTAATTCAAGCAACTCATCTACTTAAGCATCAAAGTATTCTACCCTTCTCTAACAACTACTCTCTAAAAGTCGCTTCATATAAATACCAAAACACAGTGTTGAATGGAGTGACCATGGTGTCCGCTATGCATGTAACGTAGAATCTCCATTAAGAATGTAATGAAGAATGTAGCATAGAATGTAGAAAAATGTGTTCGATTCAATAACTTCTAAAGACGAATGTGAATCGGATCTGAACTCCTTGTGATTTGTTCTATTCTATAAGGTCCGAAGATGATCAGAATCGAAGATCTGTACTACTTTGAATGTTTCCAAGAGTAAGAAAAAATGCTGGGAATCACAACTTAACAAGCATTTATAAAAGGGAAAAGTGTTTCATGGAATAGGGCCCTGATAGCAAATCAGTTGTCTTAAAGTTCCTAGGACAGTTCCTACTTAAAGATTTGCTCGCATGTGCCGCGCATTCAAATCACGTTACGAGTATTCATGCAAAACGAGACAATTTCTGTAAACGTGATAAATGGCCACCTGAATGCGCCATACAATATGCTAACATTTTTTTCCGTTTTTACTAAGCTAAACAGTTGTAAGGAAACACAGTTCAGTGTATTGTAGGGAGCAGGCAAAGCACGTCCTTTCCACATCACAGTCAGCTGGGAATGTGAGTGTGTTGAGCCAGAAAATTAGCTAATTTGCGCCTAAAATACGACAGCAGAATTTTTATTTGAGAAATGTTGACAGCTCTTTTGGCATTTGAAATTTCCTGACTGCTGACTTTTGTGGTTTGAACAATTCTGCTCTTATACTGGAAGCTTAAACTCAGTAAATCCTTTAAATTTATAAAATGAAATTGTCGCTACCTATTTCCACGCCTCTGCTCAACAGACTTTCCGATCCTTTAAAACCATAAAATTTCAATACCGGCTTCCATGACTGTCTGCCTGCTCTGTTAACATTTTCAATTGCCTTCTTCAGGGATGCTGCCTCATTTTACACTCGCAGACACAGCACGCCTCAGCAGCTCCTTTCGCAGTTTGCATTCTTCATTGCTTTCGCTTTCCTGCACCATATGCGTCCTTAGGAAATCGATACAAATTGCACCCGCAGCTGGTCCGACAGTTTCAAACATTTTTAGTGCTCCGCCCCAGACTGAATTCCCATCATTACCGCCATAATGGCAGTTGAGACGCCACTCTAAAATTATGTCAAACTCATTACAAGCGCCACTAGGCGATTATTAAAAAGTGCTCCCGCTGCTCCGAAGATTAGCGTCAAGTAGTCAAAGAGGGCGTGACCGCAAATTTCATTAAACCAGCTGCGAATTATGGAAACAATTTGTGAAGCGAGGTGATTAAAGCGATTGAAATTGTGCATGATAAGTGAGTAGAACGTCACTGCCGCCACGTGATCTATTCCGCCGCCCTCTGGAGCGCCTATTATAACCAACTTTTGCTATCGGAAAATGCTTTAAACGAAGGAACCATACTCATGCCCGGATTGTGATGAGCAAAATCATTAATCAAGTCATGCCGACGTGGCTGATATGTGGACCAGTGGCGACTTTTTGGCGCGTACTGCACGCGGTGGATGAAAAAATAATGAGCTGAACACGATAGCTATGAAGTTGGAGAAGGCGGAAATGTCATCCAATTGCATGAGTGACTCATGACTGAGCTGTCTCGCATATCTCCAAGGAGCAGTATGGACCCCTTCCGGTAGTTCTGCAGGAGTTTATGTTTAGATTAACATCTCGCTTTAAGCTCTGTGTAGAAATTACTCTCCTGCTTCCTGGGGGGATGCACGCATATGAGGCTCCCCAGAGAGTTAACGCGTGCATTTCTGACGCAGTGCTGTAGACACTGAACTGTGTTTGAAGGATTGGGGAAGCACTGCAATGTGTTCCTCTCTGTGTTTGCACTGCATTCGACATCATTGCTTCGTTTTATTATTATGTGGTACGTGCTCTGACACCACATGTAACTGTAAAGGATACTGGAGGAGGTAATGGGAGTAAACCCTTGCAACTTAGTCTGAGACTTTAGTTTCCGTTCCACTACTGACTCATTGCAATTTGTTTTGGCCACATTTGAGCAGCAGATAAATGTACAGAAACCAAGTGGAATGGGATCTACTCGGGGTATGAAATGAATGCTGCGATACGCTCAGTATTGGAAAAAACACCCCTTAGTTGTGGAGTGCAAATTGCAAATTAATGCAGGGAGACATGCGAGCCAGATTAACACACGCAGCAAACATGCTGTGCTAACCTAGATACCCGCAGCTGCCTAGGATACGCACCACAAAAACTATCCGCAAATACAATAAATTGACCAGCAAAATCAAAATGAGTTGTCACCGAGAGCTTTGTGTTCAGAGTAAGCCAAACCCCCTTCTCCACCGCCTGACTAAGCTGCCCTATGCCGCTGTTTGTTGATTTTGCCCGGATAATTGGGGGGATTGTTTAGTTAACAAAGCAGCTGACATCATGCTTCATTAAACAAATAAATATGATCCAGCATAATGAGATGCTTGTGTGCCGGCCGAGCAAGGATACCGTGGTCAGGAAGCAGGTTATTCATGACGTTAGCTTTATTCGCAATTAGACTGAAAGTTAATTAAGGTCTCATGCAAAGGCTTACTACGAAAAGGACTTTTGTGGCTCCCATTAATGAGGCTTACAGAGTACTCTGCTGGGTTGCTGGTGGGTAACTGTACATAAATTGTAAGTGTGCTTGTTCCGGAGGCTCGTATGAAATTCATTAGTCTGCAAGTTGTAGAAGTGCGCCCCGACAGGAAGAAGCACATGTTAATTCCGCATCGCTGCGGTGCCATTTTGAACAAGTGGCGGACTGCCCCGCCAGTGGCAACTATGAAAATAAATTAAATTAGCAAGCAGTGCAGTTGGGTTCGGCAAAAGAGCGTCAGAGCTGAGCAACAGTGCGAAAGGATTTGAATTAGAGCACAATTAAAAGCGAGGGACGTGATTTATTCGGCTGCGAAGTGGCTGAGCCATGGAAACTGAATACTTGTAAATTACGGTTAAGGGAGCAGAATTTAAAGAAATACACGTAAATAAAATAAAAATAATAGCATTGACAAAAAATAAAAAGTTAAATTTATAAAAATAAAAAAATATAGTAAATAGATATAAACTATGTAAAAACCTTGACCTTTCTTTCAACTTTCAAAAATCCAACATCATCCACTTCAACAATAGGAGTAAAAACATAGCCATTTAACTAAATAATATTACCATCAAACAAGTACACAAAATCAAATACTTAGGAAGATACATTACATCGAATAATGCAGCAACGGAACAAGTAAATCAAATAGTTTCAGCCACAAACCAAAAATACAACTTTCTTAACATACTCAGCGGTTGTAAATTTGGCATCCAACCAATTAAAGCCTTATATCTTTACAAAGCTTTTACTCATGCTAAACTAGAATATGAGACATCTACTTTTGCAAACATTAATAAAACAGCATTGAAAAAACTCCAAACTTGTTGTAACGCGAACCTCAGAAGGTGTATGGGACTCATCTGTTCAACCCCCCTTCACATCTTATATCATATGGCAGCCGTACTACCGATAAAATTCAGATTAAAACTGAACACTGCAAAGGAGTTAGCGAAATGCTTTGCACTAAATCTTCCAATCACCAATATTTTATTTCTCAATGACAGCTTGAAATCAAGCTATGGTTGCATATTCAAAGAATTTAAAACAATTTTCACAGACATTGGTATCATCCAGCATCTACTTCCTTCTACAAAGAAATTAAATTGTGATCTTGACTTCTTCAAAGGGACTCAAAAAAACAAAAATGAATGGAACGAGACCGTCATCAATGCCTTATTCAAAGAAAAAATGAACTTTCTCTATAAATCAGGGGCTGCTTTTCTACATGTAAACTCCAACTTAACTAAAAGTTTCTACATTAAAAAGAAACTATCATCAATGTCAGCGGAACTCTTGGCCATTGACAAAGCCGTTGACTTTGCAATTGAAAATAACCAAACAAAAATCGCCATACTTACAGATAGCAAAAGTGGAGCACTAAATCTCCTAAACCACAACTTCAATAATTTCATTGCCTCACAAATAATATCAAAAATTAAAAATAGCACTATGGAGTCACTAGATATTTATTATATCCCAGGCCACAGCAGAATAAATCTCTACGAGCGAGTCGATAAAGAAGCCAAAAATGCAGGTCATGAAGGCGAGGAAGTTAATAACAATAAACAAGACACAGCATGAAATCCAACAACAATGGAAAAGGGAATATGTCAATCTAATTTCTGAAAAAGGCACGAAATACGGAGAACTGTTTCCAGATATTTTGAAAAATCCTTGGTTTAAAAAAAATAAGAGCTTGAATCCTAAAGAAGTCAAGCAAATTAACCGCATCCTATCAGGACACGCTTTCTGTAACAAGACGCTGAAGAAACTAAGAATAATTGAAGACGGAAACTGTGAAGTTTGCCAATGCCCGGAAGACCCAGAACACATCATTTCATTCTACTAAATACAATTTGCCAAGAAATTCTTTCCCAGCACTTATACAATTCAACTCTCTAAGAACCCTAATCCAGGCTAAAGAAGACTACGCCTTCAAAATAATCACCGACTTTTTAAAGGATATTGATATCTACATATAAAACTAAAGTTTCAAATTTTGCGGTGGTGGCGTTATAACTGTCCAAGTTTGGCCAAATAATTCTTCAACGCTGAAGTAACTTAAATAAAAATAAAAAATAAATAAAAAAATTGATATATAAATATTGTTGGAGCTGAATAGGAGAATGCTACAACTCTTAAACGGATACGCATCTGGCACCGCAAAGGACCTTGCAGGGCTATTTGTGGCGTTCACGGCCAGCCAGTTGAACCTAACCTGTACAGTGGAATTCGTTAGTCTGGCTGCGTAGGCCGGGCTAAAGGAAAATAGTCTTTTGTTGTTCACTTTAACGGATTTATTTGTTATATAAGAAATTGCTTAGCAATATTTATATTATTCTGCTGTAAATCAAATACAGTAAATAAATACTGTATTTTCTGTAAATTACGACGCAGAGAGAGAGAGAGAGAGAGAGAGAGTATTTCTTTTGTGAGCAGTCTCGTTCTGCCGCTCTCTCGACGATCATGAAGCCTGTTGTAGAGTTGCGGGCTATCTGAAGAGACCCATCCCCGTCCAACGGTAACGGAGAGAAAGGAGCAACAACAACATGAAAAAATATCTGCCGGCCGTTACGAATGTTCACCTGAGTTTTCCACTCACATTCTGGTGGGACACAAGCAGAGGAATTCCCTCCACACCGTGCCGCGCTCAGAAGCGAGAGACACATCACGGCAATGCTCATACCGGCCGTAGCCACCGGGAGCGTGGATCTACGATACGAACATATATAAAAATATATAAAAATAAATAAATAAATAGAAAGTAATTAAAACAGTATAAACAAATATGAAACAAATTAAAAGTAATTTTAAAAAAATGAAAAATGATTTTAATATTATATTAAAATAATTTGGAAATCTCTCTTCCATAATCTAACGTCTTCCATTCACACTATGCAATTATTTAAACATTGGACTCTACTTCAATCTAGTCTCTGGCTTTATGATTGCACAAATAATTATATAATAAACTCAAACCTCAACTAACAGTTCTTTCCTCTACTCTACTTATTGTACAATACAATTAACATCAATGCTTGAGTGCTTGGACACCTCCTTCTTTGGCGGTTCCCCGGCCTATCCCACTTCTGTTATATTCTAGTTTGCTTACCGTTTTAATAATTCGGTGACACCTGTAATAGTATCCAAAACATTCCGATTATCAAGCAGCAAGCTGTTCAGCAACTGTTCAGTAACTCACTTCAGGATGATGCTGAACGGAACTACACACACAGACACTCCCATGAGTAAAACTCACACCTCTCTCTGACTTTTCCTTGGTTGTCAGTCAATAGAAATGAGCAAAACTACCGATAACCGGTTTAATGCAAATAAACCATCGTACTCAAGAGTGGTGGGGGAAGGGCAGGATGAGAAACTCACTTCACTCACATGGATATTATATATTATTATTCGTGATATACATTTGAATTTCCCGCTAGTCACAAAATTTTTTTTTTTGATCAGTTGTTGATCAGTACGTGTTCAAATTATTTTTGTGGGTATGAACTTCAATATTGCACTAGAAAATTCCCTTCACAAATAATGTTTATACACTATTTATTTATAGTTATTTTTTTTATTTTTACTACTTTTACTATAACGAATTTAACACTCAACACGGCTACCACTATCTTCACTTCTTCAAAGGAACTTCACTTCCAGTAATTTTCAAGCAAGCACTCGAATGATATCTCATCAATTTCTTCGTTCAATTTTCTTTTTTGGTATTATTATTTTTTGCAATATTCTACACATTTTTCTACATCTGTTTTCATATTCTACATTTCCTACATATTCAATCTATTTTACACGTTTCATTATTTTCTTTATTATTCTTTTTTATTATAATTAATTATTCTTTTAATTTACTACACATTTTGCTGCATGTTTTCATATTCCACAATTTCTACATATTACTTCTATTTTACACATTTTATTGTGTTCATTATTATTTTTATTTTAATTTACTACACTATTTTTTGCATATTTTCATATTCTACATATTTTTTATAAATCACAAGTTTTCTTAATTATATTTTTTCTATTTTCCCAAAATGTTTACTACAATTTTTCATATTCTACATTTTTTACATATCGCTTACATCTGACACTTAGTCTACACATACGTGTATAATAAGCCGAATTTCACGATTTTTCTCAATTCTACCCCAACGCGGCATCACACACCAACGCCTCAACTTATCACCGCGACCGTTAAAATATAACTGAAGTAGACAAGCCTGAAATGTCTGCACTTTCCAAGAGAGCATGAACTTTAACCGCAGCAGGCAGAGAGTTCTATACAGTGGTGGAGTCAGGAACTTACTAAAGGGGAGGCTTTCGAAACTTTTATCAGCATATTTGTGGATGAAAAATTAAGACTTCTTTTCACATTAGTTTTCATATTCGAACAGATAATCTGCCTACTGGCAGATAATGGGATGACTTCAGTTCATTAATATAACAATTTGTATAAATATGTGTAATTTAATTTTATTAATATTATTAATTAATATTATAAAAATTTATTGAATTTTATATATTATCATTTTATTTTTATTTTACTTAATTTTTATTTCATATTTATTTTATTTTTATATATATTTTTATGTTGTATTAATCATGTATTTTTTACTTACTCTACTCAACCCACTGACGGAACAATTAGGAAAACTGTATTTTAACTTTACTTACTCCATTCAGAGTTCGGCCAAAATGTCTACATAACTAAATTCCTGGACTTTCTACATGTAGAAAATCTTACGTAGACAATGTAAACAATGTAGAATTTGAGCAGTATTTACATAATTCCTCTTAAAGCACTTTTATCCCACCCACAAACTGTAAACAAAGCACCATTCCCTTGTCACTCCACTCCGCAGCCACAATTCCACCCTGCACCCCAGCGCGTTTCAATCGTCTACTGGAATATTATTCAAAGGGACATCGCGCTAAGGGCGCATTTACGTTTGTTGAACAAAATCAGAATCGATAGTATTGGCATGCAGCTCATGTCCTGCTGACGCCGGCCAAGTGTTTCGAGCAATTGTGCAACATGAATCCTTAAATCCACACTTCATTCCCCTTCTCAAGTTTTACCCATATTTTGCCTATTACATTTTATGTGCTGCTGCTCCATGCATGCCGCGCTCCGCTACGCAAACAGCTGATGAGCCAGGCAGCTGTTGAGCTCCGGATTAGGGGTTGGCGCGAAATGCAATGAAGATAATGTGTGGAATATGTAAAGTGAGAGATAAAATCGTGGCTTACTAGGCAATCAGAAAATTTTGGTATCCAATTTTAAACAGCAATTCAAAAATTGAAATTGTTTTAGATTCAAAACTTGTTGAAATATGGCTGGAAAATATTTGTGAATGTGTTTAGCCAAATACTCTCTATAAAGTATTATACATAAATAAATGTTCTTATATAATAACTGTTAATATAATATAACAATAGCTGTATATATATTATTATCTAAAGTATAAAATTGATATTCAATGATTTTAATAATTGATTACCAAAAATAGATACTGTACAACATATACAATGATTTTCGATTATAAATTATAAATAATGAATTAAAAATGTACTTGTACTAAATATAAATGTATATATTTCAAAAACAGAATTTTTTTATGAACTTTCCAAATTTTTATAAAAGTCATTTTAATATACCATCCAACCGAACTAGTGTATAAGATGCAGGTGTACATATGTAAATAATAAACATATGTTCGTACGTATAAAATTGCGCTTTAATTGCTTTCATATCATTCAAGAATGATAGGGAAGAAGATTACGCATTGCGCAAGTCCGCTATAATTTTCTCTCTGAGTTTGACATTTCGTCGCTGGGCTGTGACGTTAATATAGCAAAAACTACATAAGCCTCGTTTCACACAAACAGCAACGGCGACATAGGCGATGATAAATAAACACAAAACTGCACAACAAAGTACCAAAACAATATTTAATTTTTATTCCGACTCTATATGCAATTAATCACCAAGTGCGACAAAATCATTTTTCCCCAGAAACTAAAAAAAGGTCTCCTCCGCTCTTTTTTATGTTTTATGTTTTAATTGGATTTCTTATACAATGGAGCGTAGATATACGTACACACACTTTCCATTAAGGCAATAATAATTCAATTTGAACTTTCTGCAGTCTCATATGCAAGTATGTAAGTAGGTATACAAATTTCTTCTGCAAGTGCCAAAAAATCAATCAATTTAAAAAAAAAAACGAAAAAGATGCATGCAGAATTGTCAAAATAAACAACAAAATCGCTGGACGGATGTAAGTTTCCGCCGGCAACTACATATGTATGTGAATTGTGCAGTATTCTTTATTTTGATTTGCCATTTATGTTTTGTTTTGCTTTGTTTTTCAGCCGCAATCATAGATTGTCTGATCATGTGAAGCTCTTGGTATGAGCATACACACTTTTCGTCGTTGTTGTGACTTTTGTGCAGTTTTGTGTATATTTATAGCGTGAAACGAGGCTAATGCGGATAGGTATTTTTTTGACATTTCTTTTTGCAACCATGCTATTGTGACATAGATGCGCAGAACGAAAAATGTTTGTACTCAGCTTTGCGCAATCTTTGTTTCTATTATTTTTGCATATCATTTAACCTATATAAAGCAGAACAAAGGATAAGAAAACGACCAAGATAATAATAATCAAAAGGAAAAAAGAATTAAAATCCACTTTATAAATTCGGTCCACAAGACACAAAGCTCTTAATAAAAGCTGTCAATAAAAGTTGACAGCCCCGAATTAAAGCAACATTTCAAGATTTTATACTAACTGGAAGGTTGTCGCATATTCTTTATAGAGAGTATTTGGCCTGATTCAATCACATTGCTTTAAATAACCCAGTATGCTCTTATATTATTCAGAAGATAAATTTGTAAAAGTCACAATTACCACATTTTTATAATAGTCCATTCACAATTGCTCGTTATTTTTATGTACGGAATACGTGCCCTGCATTATCATTAAATTCCCTTTACTACGGCGTCCACCGAAGGCTCCAACCGACACTAGAAATATGTCGAAAAGCTTAGCGAAAGCTTTTGAATCAAATCCATACAGCGACCCCTATTGATAGAAATTGGCGACTTTCAAAAATCCCTCCACAGACAATTATTATATATAAATTTTCCAGGTAACGAGAGCATTTTTGCTTATCACATCCTAGTTTTGTAGACGGTTGTTGGCAAGGTCTTCGTCGAAGATATAGGAAAAGGCCAACTTAGGAAGTCCCAAATAGGAGTCATCTAAAGGATATTTTATACCCCCCTTAGAACAGAATATATTCCACCATTCATATAAATGTGAAAAGACTTCTTCTTTTTAAAGCATCGTCCTAGGCATATCTTAAGGCCAAGTGAGGAAGACCTAAAGACAAGGCATAATAAATATAAGCGTATTTGATGCGCCTCTTAGAACAGAATATATATCATCATTCAAATAAATGATAGGAAAGAGAACCATACAAACACTGATTTGAACATTGCTCTTTCAAACCATTCACGGTTAATTCCCGTTGTGGATCTGTTCCTTGGAAATGTTTGATTAAATATACTATTTCCAGACCAATCTAGGTTGATTCATGCATCACGCCTGCATTTGGGTCTCTTATAAGAATTCCATGAAACAGTTTTATGGAGATTCCCTTCATTGCGCCTATAGGTGAATCCTGTATAAGAGTTCCTTGAAAATGTGTGATTAAAGATTCTGATTCCAACCTAACACTAGAGTTCCTTAGAAAATGCCTGCTTTAAGATTTCTATTCGAAAACGATCTAGGTAGATCAACAAGTGTGTATATTTGATATTAGAGTTGCTTGAAAATGCTTTATTGACATTTTCTGTTCTGAACCGCGAGCCAGTCGCAGTGGGGTTCATTCTAATGTCCTTCATACACAGAAGAAATTCCGTCTAATTCGATACTGACCGATTCGGACAGATTTGTTTAGCTGGTATTGGAGCCTAGAGTAACGCTATAAAAAGTCTATAAAAGAAGTCACGTTTGTTGGAAAGAGACACGGTCTAGGACCAGGGGAACGTGTCCAATATGACACGACATTTATTTCTCCTCCACTCCGGTATGACCGACTTGTAAAATCAGCAACCCAGTGAAGGTAGTTCATTGACTGCCTCTTAGCCACAATCGCTTATTCCCTCGAAATGTAAGTACATGTAAGGGATGAAGTCCTAAGAACATGTATCCAGGGGAGAGCAGCGTGGGAATCACCGAATAATAATAATTGAATAATTCGATACATATTAAGCTCGTTTTTATAGGCAAACAAGCTTCTCAAAACTATTTCACATAGAAAAGAGGTTTGTCCATAATGACCTATTGCACGGAACCGACATTTCGAGCTCTGAGTTCCAAGTCGGTTTCAGTTTGGGTCATCTTATACAC
Source organism: Clusia tigrina (assembly GCA_920105625.2). Taxonomy (NCBI): domain Eukaryota; kingdom Metazoa; phylum Arthropoda; class Insecta; order Diptera; family Clusiidae; genus Clusia; species Clusia tigrina. The sequence goes on along the minus strand of OV050033.1, from coordinate 63,899,132 downwards.
CTGTACAACAATGTTCTCCAAAGGCCACAGTTTTCGATGTCTTCTGAATTTCCTCCTAAAGACATTCTGCCCCGTTCTTGGTTGAAGTGAAACTCGTACAATTTATATATTTAATTGTTCATATTTTCATATATTTATTTATAATTTTTATTTAATTTGTTTTTGGTTTTTGTTGTATTTGTTGATAATTTATAATATCATATTTTATATTTTAATAATAGTTTAAATATTTTTGTGTGTTTACTCTGTATGCTCGTGGCATATTTTGTAACTTCTTTTTTGTTTTTCTTAACTTATTAATTACGTTAAATGAAAGAAATAATTTGTTTTTCCATAAATTTTGTAGAATGAAGAAAAATTTCGTTTCGAAAAGAGAACAGTAAAAGAGAGGAAGGAGGAGTGTAAGTAACAGAAATGCTTCCGAGCTGCATGAGAGAGTTCTGGACATAGACAAACAACTGCGCTTGAGTGCGGGAGTGAGAAAAATAACGGGAGAGTAAAGGTAAGGAGGAGTACAACAATTGCTTCATAGAGAGAGAGGACATGAATTCATAATTAAAACAATCATTAATGACAATACTTTTAAGTTTAAATTTTAAATTGCTTTTTCAATCTCAGCCAAACGACAATTTTGTTGCATCGAAATGAAATTTTCTTTTTATATAATATTCAAATTTTAATGTCAAATGATGATATAATTTATAAATTAACTTTTATAATTTCTTTAATCTAATTTTGTGTTTATTTTGCTTTTCTTTTCGTATTTGCTTTTCGAAAAAATATTTCGCAGCTTCAAATGCCTTTTTTCACTGCTGTTTCTGAATTTATTTTTTCTTGGCAAAAATTTTCCTTTTGTTTTAATACATATTTTAATTAATTTATTAAATATTATAAACTATAAACTACACACACATAAAGAAGAGACAAAATTTTCAATCGCTATTTATTTTTAATAATTAATTTACGTTTTTAATGCTTTAAATATAAATGTTCATTTATTGTTTTTGTGTTTAAATAGTTTTCCTTTTACTAATAATATTTTTTGTGTTTCTTTCGTAATGTCATGATGTTTTTTTCCAAATTCTTGCACCCTACTTTCTGAGATGGAAGGTCCTGGAGCGGAACTATGCCGAAAGGCCTAGTAGTCAAAAGGAGGTGTGTGTCGATGATGCTAAATGGGAGATTTCTCAAGTTCTGGAACTGAAAGACCACTGCTAAATTCAACATTTTTCACCATATTCACGAAGTGGAACAATATTAATCAAGAATCGAAACATAATTTTGGGTGTAATTATATAAGCAGGAACATTATATAAGCTGGAATTGGACGAACCAAAATACTTTTTACTTGGTAACAATTCTCTGGTGATCAACTAATTTCTTATGTTCCTTAAAAGAATCGAAACAGAATTTGCTTGTGTGATTACATAAGCTGGACCAATGTCAGGAACAACTCCCTGATGATATTGTAGTTTTTTGGGTAGCTTTCAAGAACCGTATGAATGTTATGGAATATGTTCAAGTACCCCAATTTACTCCACAAATTTCAAGAAACAAATTAGTTTCAGGATACTATCAATAATTGGAATAATATGTTATAAATTTATGTTATTTTTGAAAGAAGAACTAGAATCAGGCTCAAATTTGCTCCAGTATACTTTTCTGTTTGAGCGGCTCCATTATAGAGCTACGAGACGAACTAGACCAGGTTCCATTTTGCTCCAGTACACATTTCGATTGGAGCTGCTCCATTATCTTGTAGAGTTACAAGAAGAACTAGAAACTGGTTTCAATTTTTGTTGCAGCAGTTCCATTATCTTGTAAAGCTGCTGCGTTAATTTCCATAGCCAAAAAAGTGTTTCGACAGACTTTTTTTATATTCCCGGTAGAATCCCACAATCTTCACTCAGAATGAATTATTATTCAAACTGGAAAATTAATGTTCAAAATCGAATATGGATGCTACTAAAGACCGATTCGTGAATATTCCCTGAGATGCCATTGGGAATCAAACATGAATTTCAATATTTCCACACAAATCCATTTAAATGGGAATATTCATTTCTTACGGTCCTACGGTCAGGTTTACACTCGGTATTCTTTGATGCTTCACACTCAACATACCGATTATGGGCTCTTTACTTATGATGGGTTCTTTATCTCCAAGCTAATGTGGGTTCCCCACGAGTTCTCTTGTTCTCCACAATACTACAAACTTGGCAAACTTTGTGACTACTTTTCCAGTACCCAGCACAGTTCCTGTTCCATTGTCTTCATACTCCATTGGTCTCTACAAAGTTAGACAATGCGTCTCTGTTAGTGTTAAGAATAGTTCATACCGCAAGTAGGGCGACTTTAGTTCATCTATTGTGTTTGCAGGTAGATTTGCATTAATTAATTTTTGTTTTTTGTTTTGTTTTTGTTGCTTTAGTGTTTTGTTTCTTAACTTGTTTTCTATTTAATTTTCTTTTTATTGATATGCAAATAAGACGAAACCTTTTCAATAAGATTTTCGTTTTGACTCAAAAAGACTGAGAGAAAATTAATTATTAAATATAATTTAAAGGAAAACAGACAAATTTATTGTTTCATAATATCAATCGATCAAGCAACAAACGCGCATTAACAGTAAATTTCGTTTCAGTCTTTCCAAAAGTTTTTGTTTTAGTTTCCATTTTTGTTTCTTTTTGTTTCATTTTGTTTCAACCCAAAAATTAAGTTAAAAGAATGAATTTTTTTCAAATTTTACTCGGGGTTCCTTTGAAATACAGTTAAATAAGAGTGGTAGTTCTTTTTTGTTTAGTTGTTGTTGTTGTAAGAGTTTGGTTGCTACGGTTCGTTCTGTTTCTAGTAAAGTAAAATTTTATGTTTTCGATTTCACTTTTATTTGGTTATTGTAATTTTCTGTTGCTTTGATTTTCTGTTCTGTTTACGTATGAAAAGGTTTGAAAAATATTACAAAAAATTTGTTGCAAAGTGGGTGCACTCTTTCTATAAAGTTTAGAAGATTCTCTCCATCTGATACTAATTCGCATTCTAGGTCATCTTCCCTAAAAGGTCAAAACATTCTCTCAATCTGTTACTAGGATTTCAGCATTAAAAATGTCTCTCAATTAGGTCAGTCTTCCTTCTACTTCCTTTATTCGTCTCAACTTTAGTCTACTTCGTATTTTTGTTATCATCTAAATAATTCTTCGCTATATCCACATATATATTGGTTTGTTGATATTTTCCTGTTTCAAGATTTCACTGTCTTTTTTTTTTGTTCGTTCTGTCCAATATTTTTCTTTATTTGTAATCAACCATTACTCAAAGTCTTGGTACTACAAATATGTTCCAATGTTCTCCCTACTTTACTCAGCCTCTTCTTAACCATCTAGAAAATATTGAAGAATTATTTGGAATTTTGAATAGGAACTCCTCGTGGTGGATAATAATGTCTTTCATTTCTAAGGTTTTATATTGCTTGGCATGGTTCAAGACTGGTTTCCAATTTCTGTCTCATATTTTGGTATTGTCAAAATTCTGAAAGAGCATAAATTGGCATCAAAATTAAAGAGAATTTTATGTTGTTTTTGTATGTTTTACCTGGATTGCAGAGCTCTCATTCAGTATTTTTTTCCCAGATTACTGCAGACTTGTCATTCAGAACAGTCCTAATTATCTTTTCTATATTCCAGGCTTTGTTGACAGTAAAACTTGGGTTCTAGTTTCTTTTGGTTTGTTTATATGCTTTTTTATGAAATTATTTAGATTGCTACGGAAACAAAGACTTTGGTTGGTAGTTATGTTTCTATCTATATAATAATGCCTGTTCTCAACACCACTGATGGAGAAATAATCTAACCTCCTGTAATCCCATTGTTTTCTTAACAGTTAAAGAGTTATTGTGTTCTTAAATTAGTAGTGTTCTTTCTTTCCTTTCATTCCATTTTCATTCTTTATTTTCCCAGCAATTTATATAACAATTCTTTCAGGTTTTCTTATCCCTATTCTGTTTACTTATCCCTCCAGCTAATTCCATATTCAACCGTAAATTCCTGTACTGCTAAAACCGGGACAAAGTGATTTTTATAAGGTCCCTAGCTATAGGAATGGTTACGTTCAATACGTCAGCCTATTCATCCTCAAGATTATTTTATATAGTTTTTCTTTGACCAATAGGGGCTCTTTCTGCTTGTCCACTTGCGAATTGTTAGTGGCTTTTCTGAGTTGAAGCAATCTTTTAAAGATTTTAGCGATAAGTTGTTTTCTATAATTTTTTTTTCAATGATTTTAGACTTAAGTTTCTTTTTATTTGGTTTGTGTCAGTAAATAATATGAGGCTAGATTGCAGAACAGAGAGATAAGGAGTCTTGTACTCTTACGTTTTCTTGCACATCTTTTTTCTCTAAAACTTCAATCATGTACAAAGGATATGAGTACTCCCGGTGGTCTTATTACTCATATTGTGCTTATTTCCTCGTAACTCTGTTTGTCTCGCTCTCTTCTTTGGTCCAATACCTAACATATCTTATCTTACACCGATTCAGTTTGTAGTCCAATCTTTTTAGCTCGGTGACGAACTGAAGCTATCTTTTTCCCCATACATTTTTCTTACTGTTTGTTTGCAAGTTGTCTTTCGTATTTTTTCTCTAAATTTCGCTGTATTTTTATCTTAACTTTTCTCTTTCTTCTTCTCCTTCTACCGCTTTTTCTTCTTATATTTCTTCCTCTCTTCCTTCTTTCCTTTCTTCCATTCATTATTTTGCCTCATTTTCTTATCATTCTTCTGTTCTTTCCTCTACCCCTTCTCCTTTTCTTTCTTCCCCATTACTACTTCTCTTTCTTCTACTTTTTCATCCACTCTTTCTTCTTCCTCGTCTTCATCTTCATGTCCTTCTTCTTCTATTTCTTTTTACCTTCCTTCTTCTCTTTCTTCTTCTCTTTCTTTTTCCCCTCTCTCTTCTTCTATTTCTTCTTCCCTTTCTTCTTCTATCCTCTACTCTTTCTTCTTCTCTTTCTTTTTACCTTACTTCTCATTCTTTTTCCCTTCTTCTTTCTCTTTCTTCTACTCTTTTTTTTTGTCTTTCCTCTTAGCTTTTTTCACCTCTTTCCTCTTCTGTTTCTCCTTCTCTTTCTTCTTCCCTTTCTTATTCTCTTTCTTTCTCTCTCTCTCTTCTTCTATTTCTTCTTCCCATAGTTCTTCTATCCTCTACTCTTTCTTCTTTTCTTTCTTTTTTCCTTCTTCTCATTCTTTTTCCCTTCTTCTTTCTCTTTCTTCAATTCTTTTTTCTTGTCTTTCCTCTTAGCTTTTTTCACCTCTTTCCTCTTCTGTTTCTTCTTCTCTTTCTTCTTTCCTTTCTTCTACACTTTCTTCCTCTTTTTTCCTGTCTTCCCTCTATCACTCATTGAGTAATATTAAAAAACTACCGACTGTTTAAATTTGCTTCTTATTCCGTTTCTAATTCAGTTTCTTCGGGTTCTCTCTTTCCCCAATCCTCTCCACTTCTGGTCGATTGTACCTCAATGCAAAATAGTTTTTTTTATGTAATATTTTCCAAACTTTTCAAACAAAAGAAGTTTTCTTTTTTATTGTTGCTTTTAAAGTATTTTGTGTTTGTTGGTGTTTTTGGTTGTTTTTTACTTTGCCTGTGACTGCGCTAAATAATTATTTGGTTTTGTTCCATTCTCGGGGGCTTTTCTACTTTGTGTGTAATTGTTTAAACAATATTTCTCGTATGTTTTCCTTAGTTAGTGTATTGTTTTTTTGCTATTTTTCTGTAGAAGCATTGTTTTTGTTTTGCGTTTTTATATAGTTTAAATGTGGTTTTTGTTTTTGCTGCTCTCTAATTAATTATTGCACACATAGAAATAATTTGCGAAAAAATTATTGTTATTTAATTTTTGTTTTTGTTTTGTTTTTGCTTTTGTTTTTTTTTTTGTGTTAATGTAATTGAATGGATTTTGTTGTTGGTTGTTTTGCATATTATTACAATAAATATAAAATGATTTTGATTAATTTTTCCGCTTAATTTTGCATTTAATAATTTGTTCTTTTTGCTCCTTTTTCTTTTATTTTTGTTTTGCCTTTGATTGCTTTGAATAAAATTTTACAGTGAATAACATAGACACCAAAATTATTTGCTTAGTTTTAATTTAATATATTTAAAATGGGTTTTCTTTGTGTTTTTTGTGTTTTTGTTTTTGTTTTTATTTAGTTAATGTTTTTGTGGTATTAAAATTTTAAAATTTTTGTTTTTTTTTATTTTGTTGTTGTTCCTATTTAAGCTACTTTCTTCTTTAAATATAATTTATATGTTTTTTCTTTGCTAATTTAATTAAATTTACTTTTGTGTTTGGTTTTTCATTATTTTTAATTAGTTGTCTTGAAGGCCTATGGGCGGTTTTTTAGAGAAAATTGTTGGTTGGTTTGTTAAAACTAGTTAAAGTGTTATCCACGGCAGAGCCGACAAACAAAGGTCGCTACATACATATGTGATTTCGCTGGTAACTGATACCAAATGCAAAGGAAACTTTAAAGTATGTTCTGCCCTTTCATTTCTCAATTTGCTCCCAACTGATCCCAAATCTAATGAGAACTTAAAGCTATCTTCTACCTCTTCATGTGTTAGTTTGCAGATAGCTGATATCAAGTACAGAAGTGAGAACTTTTAACTATCTGCTGCCTCTTTAATGTGGACCAGAGATCTCTGAAACTTTCACATGAGTAATAGTACCACACTCCAGTTTAATAAAACAAAAAATCAAATGGCCTCTGAACTTTCTGTGGCTTGTATCTTAGACCGGGAGAACTATAACAGATCCATCATAATTATACCAGGATTCGTAATACTACACAGATCAGTTGTAAATGACTCCAGCCTTCTGAAGCTGAGATCAAGAAGAGTTTTGTCTATTGATCTCTATTGTGTTTTGTCCTCACTCTGCTTACAATTTGAATGAAAGCACCTACTTCAAGTAGAGAAATGTTTTACCTCGAATGATGGCACTAAAAGTTGAAAATAATCCACGATCCAAGAAAATGATTTTTTGTCAAATTATTTTTAAAATAGAGTCTATTTTTTTTAGAATCACTCAAATAATTAGGGATGGAAATGACTCTGGACCCAGCTCGAACAAAAACTGTGTAATCGTTCGTACAACGGGCGACTGCAAAATCGTAAAAATCTTCTCTGTACTCAGCTGTGAGGTGGTAAAAATCTGATAAACTACATCTTCTTCATAGCCAATGAAATTCACACAGCGCTAGTATTGTTTGTCAAATTTGGCTTGTGAATTGGCTGCTTTAATGACAAATCTGTAATAACAAGAAAAGTGAAAGATGTGAAATATTTTCCATTAAACAGAACTTCATCAAATATGTCTCATCTAGTAAATTCTGTTTTAAATACGACTAAACAGACAGTCCAGTGATTGAAGCTAGTAGCATGACACAATTTTCGCTATACTATGTTCATTTTCCTATAGACTTTTGTTACCTCATTGAATACATGCCAGTGAGAAAATTTCTTTCTTGTGAAGAAATCTTCAGAATGTGTTCGGAAAAGATTGTGAAACATATTTTAAAGCAAGAATGACGAAAACTATTACAGATCGACTCATCATAAGCTTTTAATGGAAACTCGCTTAGCTTTTACAGCTTTCAAAAGCTAACTGTGTACGCCCGGTTTAATACGCATTAAGCAAGTTTTTCATAGAAACATGAGTTGGGCTGAGTATAGGACTTTACTATTCAAGGCATGAATACACACATTTCGTACCTTTCTCGGTAATAAAGTTCTGCACCTCCAAGTTAATGGGGCCTGGTTCTTGCCAACTTCTGCCGTGGATTTAAAGTAAAAAGAGTTCAAACACAAATTAGAAAAAAGAGTACCTTCGCTGTTGCGGCTGCTGTTGCTGCTGCGCTTAAAAAATCCCTGATAAAAATTATTATTATTTCATTATTATACTTTTTGTATATGTTTCTTTTTTGTTTTTGTTTAGTTTGTTTGTATGTGTGTTTGTTTGTATGTTTTGCTTTTGCGTTTGCTTTTGAATTTTCGTTTTGCTTCTTTGTTTGTTTATTTTCATTTCTTCGTTCTCTCCAATTCTTCTCTCTACTACAATAAAAAGAAATTTTTATTTTATTATTCAGCCTAAAATATAAAAGTATAAAAGAGGAATTTATTTCTTGTTCAAGTTCTTGTGTTCTTCTTGTTGTTGTTGTTCTTGTTGCTTTTGTTTCGTTCTTTCTGTGGTTGTTAATTGTGTTTTTGTTTCTTTGCTTAAAATTCAAGAATTTAAAATGTCAAAGTTTAAAATTGTTGGTTGTTTGTTTGTTTTTGTTTTTGTTGTTGTTGTAGTATGGTAATTTTTTTGTTGTAATTGTTTGAGTAATTCATCCATCAATTTGTTTATTAAGTATTATAATAATTTTTTAGTAATTAACTTGTGTGTTGTTGTTTGTTTTAGTATTTGTTGTAATTAATATTAATTGTGATTTTTTTGTTTTTGTTCTTGTTTTTGTGTATGTGTTTCTTGTTTTGTTTTTGTTTTTCATATAATTATTTATCACACCATTTTTTTATATATGCTGGCGGGGAGGTTTACTTTGTCGTTCGTTTTTTCTTTAAATATTTTAATTTATTAAATTATCTTTGTTTCTTTTTTTTGTTTTTGTTCTTTGTGTTTGTTTTTAGGTAATAATTTTAATTTTTTTTTCTGTTTAACATACAATTTGTTTTAAATCCTAGCAAATCTTTTCAATTTTATATTTTCTATGCATAATTATTTTCATAGTTATTTTAGTGTATTTATTTATATAATTTATAATTATACTTTGTTATTTATTATCCTATTTAGCATTAACTGCTCCAACATCGAATATTATCTGCTTCCATATCACAATACTAATTTTACTTTTACATTTACCTTTAATTTACTTTACTGTATTTCATTAATGCTTACTTAGATTCCATTTATATTTAATACTTTACAATTTCATACAAAAAAGTATCTTCTCTTCATTCTCCTCTTGTATTTTCATTTGCTCTGTTTTGATATTTCAATGAATTATTTTGTTTTTGTTTTGTATTCAAAAGAAATATTAAAATTTTATTAATAAGGAAATTAAATTGAAAAAGGGGATTCCCCAAATTTACATACAAAACAAGTTGTTCGAGGCTGAAGTGCGGAGCAGACTACTAAACTGGGCTAAGCTGGGATGAAAGAGATCTGTAGCATTACTCGCCAGAATTGCAGGATACCATTTGCTGAATATTAAACAAGTGAGGTCTCCTGGCAAACCAAATTATGGAAAATGTATGCACAGAGACCCCAATGCAAGTCACAAGGATACAAATTAAAGCAGTTCCGTACCAGAACCAACCCGTTCTGGAGAAGGTACTGTTCGGGAACGAGTACAGAATCTTATAAAACCGGTTTCCGAAGCAAGTTACGGGCATTTCTTTGTATCTTAGGCTACTTGTTCCTGGTCTCTTAGGCTACTTGTTCCTGGTCTCTTAGGCTACATTCGTAGCACTCGAGTCCCAGTTATAGTGTGAGAACAAACCAAGCTACAAATATAGTCCTATATATTGTCTCAATATGACCTGTGCCATTCGGTTTGCTTGGTTTGTTTTCACATCGCGTTTCTGAGCGGGACTGAATCTCAATTCTGAGTCTGAATTAATAATTAATTATGAGACTTTAGCAACTTTACCCCCAATAAACCTTTCCCTGCCAGCAGTGCTTTCATCTACTTCAGCCTCATTTAAGTAAGAATCATTTAGTTAATCAAATATTGTTAACAGCTGGTTTGTGTTACTATGCCCTACACCCAGATTTGTGTGTCATTAGTCAGTTCAATAAGTTGCATCATGTTAGTTCTATTGTGCGCTACACTATAAAGTGCTGTAATTGGTCATAACTCTCCAGCTGGGTCCGGTGCTTCCACTTATAAAATACCCCTGCTTAGTTTCTACTCTTAAAATTACACATAAACGCCTCTTTCTCCGGTCTGTTCGTAGTGTTGTATTTGTTTGTGCTCACTTAAATTTATGAGGACCTCATTCTATGCTCATTTACATCGATATTTCATTTACTTTCATTTTAGTCGGGGGGCGTAGGGCATTTAGTACAAATTATAGTCGTAAATCAGAGAGAAACAATCCATACATATATTATATATTACATATTCTTCTAGACTATTCCCATTACTATTATATACTCGTAGGTTAAATAACACTTATCACCATTCCGCTCTAGTGTGAAGCTTTTCTTGATAATTTAAATTCATAAATCCGGCGTAAATTTTTACCTTATACCTTGTCTCTTATTTGCATCTTTGTTTTTTTAATTGTAATTTTAATTATAATTTTAATTGTAATTTTAATTGTAATATTAATTGTATTTTAATTGTAATATTAATTGTAATATTAATTGTAATTGTAATTATAATTTTAATGCATCATTTTTTGTTTATTGTTTAAGATTAATTTTAGGTCAAACTACACACACATTGAAAAAATCGGGTAAATCTCCTAAACTATATGATGAGAGATAAATACAACGACACACCACTACTAAAGAGAAAAATGCTATATTACAATTTATTAAAAGTCTAAATTGCATAAATCTTTCGAGTTTTTTTTATGAAAAATCGTATTCACACCAGTTTTACACAGGGTTGCCATACTTCAGTATTTTGCATTTATTTTGTTTGTTTGTTTATATTTTTTTTTTGTTATTTTGTTTATGCAAAAATAGACTTTGCTACTATCACATTTAGTATTAGAAGAGGTTATACTGGGGTTCCAGTGCCCACCCACTCAACGCCACGAGCCGTGAAAAGTCAGCGGTGCGAGTGGAGAGCTAAACGCCCGTTTTATTAAATGTTTTAAACAATTTACTCGTTAATACAAAAACAAAAACGAAACTTAAATTGTTGTATATGTTTCCAGGTTGTCTCCTTGCTTTGTTTGTGTATGTTTTGGTTTTGGTTTTCCTTTAATATACTGTACAATGCATACACATATATAATAATTGATCTAATATCTAGTATCATAGCTATTTTGTGAGTATCATCTTTATTTATACAGGGTTTTTACACTTAAATGCTACTAATTCACAAACAAATAAACTCATTTACAATTTTTATTGTTGAGTTTAAAGTGAAGATAAAAGTGTGCCAATGAAAGGAATGTGACAGCAATGGTGACCCAAGGCAAAAGAGAACCCGATGAACCCGATGAGAAGCCTTCGAGGAAGATTTTCTGTGTGAAAAATTAGAAAACTTTCGCAGAGGAAATGAAAAATCAATGCAAAGATGAGCAAACGTACATTTAATCAATGAAGAAAAATCATTGGAAAGATGAGCAAAAATTTACTGAACCAATGAAGAAAAATCATTGCAAAGATGAAGAAAAATATATTGAATTAATGAATAGAAAGAATTGCAGAGATGATGTTTGATCATTGAAGCAAAATCATTGCATAGAAATTTAAAAAATCTATAAAAATATCCTGTGACATCATTGGTACGCAACATTAAAGGTTTATTTATTGAATATGATAGAGAAGAACATAAATACACAGACAGAAAAAAGAAAAATTACAAATTTTCTCCATACGAATATGAGTGTAAATTATACCCTTTTGTAGACATTTAAAATTTACACGAAAATGTAGAGGATTTTACTTGGAAAGGAAACAAAAGACCCATTTTGTTGAGAAAAATATGGAAAAATATGTATACGAAAATAGGAAATACCATATAGAAAATTTCCAAAAGGAAACATCAAATTTCATGTAGAAAATGTAATAAAGTTAGTTCACAAATGTAAGCTTAAAAATACATGTCGAAAATGTAAAAAAAGAGGAACATTCCAAATAGAAAACATGTCATCTTACAAATGAAAGCATAAAATTCCACAAAGAATGTTATACATTTTTCCACGTGTAGATTATAAAAGACTCCATATGGAAAATGTAAAAAGCGGGGAACATTCGCAAAAATGTGTGACATATTTATCTACACGTGGATATAAAATTCCATGTAGAGAATATAAAAGCTGAAAACGTATACAAATGTTTTTATAAGTAGATTATGTAAAACTGCATGTAGAAAATGTCAAAAATTTGGAACGTTGCACAAAAGAAAATGTAAAAATCTATGTGGAAAATGTGCATTTTCTTTAAAAAATATTACGTGTAGAAAATGTAAATAATATGGAAAATTTACGAATTTGGAAAAGTTGAAATTTTACGTTAAGTGAATATTTCACTGAATCAATGGGAAACATTTATGAAAATATTAACTGAAATAGTCATGAACTGCATATAATGCAACTGCATATATGAACTGCATATAAACAATGATCGTATCTATTAACGTGGTAAATTCCGTAAGCCCCACGAAGGAATAATTGTGAACACAAGTACATGGATTCAGATAATCTCAATGGCCGCGTTCAGGCCACAGAAAATATTACTTGCATTACTGCAGAGAGATCTGGAATGGCCTTGTCTTATCTGTGATTGTCACGAAAAGCTCTTTTTTTATACGTTAAATTGAAGCATCTTATTATGTTCCGTAATAGCCCTTTTGCTTGGATGTGACGAAACTTCTCAAGAAAGTCCCATATAAAAACTAAAGCTATTTATTTGACGCGTTATATAGCCACACGATTCGTCCCTTACAGTTGTGTGTTGTTCGAGCCTTAGCTAAGTTTTCGACTTGAAGTAACTTGTATGTCAATATTTTTACATTTATTAGATATGCAAGGCTGCAATACCCTAACTTAGATGCAATTTGTCAAGAAAGCGCTAAAGTAGTGATTGAATGGAATGCTTAGTATCTGTTCTTTCATTCGTACTTTCCCTTGAGATTTTAACAATTATTAGTAGCCATCTCGGAGACTTTAAATAGTAGACATCTCTGAGCCTCTTTGGATATACTATGTAGACTTTTTCTACCTGACTGTTCTACCTTTACTTAGGTGGAGTCTATGCCAGACAGTGTATATGAAAAATATCGACTCAAAATTAGAAATTGTAATTTTTTATGCTTCCTCCTAAATTCACCTTCTTGTACATTCCAACTTCTGAGTCATTACAATATCATAGACAACCCATCAAGCGATGTAGACATTTATATTGGGTATTTTAAATTTTTCAGTTGCTCATCCATGTATATTTCGCTTGAGCTTAAAAGAGCTTTCGCTCACTTGCGGAGCTTTCTGCATCAGTGTTTTCATGTTGCGATGCCTTCGCAATGCATTTGAAGACACAACGCAAGGCGAATGACAATGACAAGCATTGCCCAACAATGTCCTTCATTCACAAATATACTCGCAGCTGATCAGTTGGCTGTAATAAATGTCAGAGTAGTCAGAACTGATTACTGTATCATACCTAGCATTAGCACATTCGTAATCTATGTATATATAGATAAATATATATATTTATACTCGTAACTCGAAAATATTTGAAATCTTATACCTAACTAATTGTGCAGTTTTTGTCACACTGGTCTAACTTCTTCAGTAATGCGTTAAATTTGAAGGTTAGCAATATTGTTTTCTTCACAACTATATTTACATGTTAAATAGAAATTTGCTTAAGTTTAAATTTTCATTAAATTTGTTCGGTTTTCAAATACATAAAATGTTTTTCCTGTTTTATCCATTCTTTTTTCTCGTCTATTTGCAATGACTATTTAATTTGTTCGTTTCTATGTTTATGCTTATGTTCAAAATTCTTGTTTAGGTTTTCGTTTGGTTATTGTGAGAGTGTAAATAGCTGCCATTTAAATTTGTAAGGATTTCAGCTTCTTCAAATTTAATTTGCTTCTTTTTTTAATACAGAAATAGTTATTTGCATAATTATGTATGTAATCATTATTATTTTTATGTTGGATTGTTGTAGTGATGACACTTTAAATTTTTTATATATCTTTTAAATTATTTACATAGAATACTCGAAAAATTAATGTACTTGTTCGAATACGATGCTGCTTTGGAAATGTTGTGGTCCCAGCGCGGAGTGGACACGAGTTCATCCGTCATGGCTGCAAAGGGTGCCTCTCACCTGCATTGTAAGCGTTTCCGAGTTGTAACTTTGCAAAGCAGCCTCGTTATTCTGCGTTTATTAATACTTTGCAATATGATATGATGTACTTCTATATTTTCTTTCGTTAATTAACCAATAAATTTGTTAAATAATCTCTTTACTGATGATGCGCCACATTGGACTGGTGATTTTGCTGTAATGTTGGTTAAATTAGTAAAATGGTCAAACGGAATGTATGTTAGCTACTATACTGACCTCATTTGGTAGTGTCTGCCGGCTTGGTGGCGCCCGCCCGTCCTACTGCCACGCCTCACTGGAAACACTACCGTAAGTGCCTTAATGAAATGTGTTGACATGTGCTCTACCTTAGATTTGTTTTGCTTATGTTTGTGTAGTGTGGGATAAGCTTTATGTACAGATACACCATTTGGGTTTCTTATCCTAACTTACTTTAATTAGTCAAACTTCCAACGACGTTAGTTTTCCTCTGTATTTACACTAAAATTTCGAGGACTTCCTAAATAATGAATGCAAATATTTACATAACTTTTATGTTTGGTTTGCAAACAAACATAAATTAACATATTTTTGTTAATAAGAAGGATAGCAGCAACAATTGGTATTGAAACATGATTCGTTGGTGTCATTTCAGACAAAATAGTTTGGCAGTGAAGAAAGCTTCTTAAAGTTAATGACCTACCGTAAGAGAGAAGAGAAGATCATGGACTAGTTTCTAAAATGTTTGGAATATTTAACAAATAAGAAGAATCCCAGCCCATCACACACAAATATGACTTGAAAGGGGCAAACATAAAAATCCCGACCAAATAAAACTTGAAAGCGGAAAAACATAAAATTCCCGTCCAAATATGACTTGAAAATGGGAAAACATAAAAACGTGTACCAAATATGACTGGCAAATAGAAAACCATAAAATCCTGACCAAATATAACTTGAAAGTGCGATAACATAAAAATTCTACCATAAGATTACTCTATTTTCGAGGAAAAGGACACTCAATATTTTCCATGAGCAAGCTTCACACTACTGCCAGTAACAGAAAGAAAGAGCAAAGATCTGAAAGTACTTACCATAGTTCTCTGCTCCTTTTTTCTGTTACCAGTTGTAGTGTGGGACTGGATTGAAGTGGTTGGCTATAAGAAAGTCACGAGTCGAATTGGTTCAACTAATGTAGAAATTTAAATACGTGGAGTCTGTAGAAGAAGAAAGCTGATTATTTACTCAGAGTTTTCATGTTCATAAATTTTAAAGTTCGCATGGTGCCTTTTCTTTGAATCAAGTTAAAAGGTAAAAAGTTCTCAGCGTGCAGGTAGATGAACAATTTTCTGAAATTATTTTAAAGTGTCGCTAGAGGAAATTCCATCGAATACGATAAAAGTAGCGAAACATGTTTCAAAATTAGATCTCAGGAGTCGCAATATCACAGCTTTTATAACATATCCTTATGAGTCAAGCAATGTCGCAGAAGTGACGAGCAAGTTTTGAAAGCTTTAAAAGCTTTGCGAGATGTAAAAGCTATAAGGTTGTATGCGAGACGAGATGCGTTTTATGTGCTTCGACCTTGTGCATTGGAATAAACCACCTAAAGCAGTCCAGCATATGTGAGGAAGCAAGGGAAGGAGTAAGAAATCACATTGAAACTTGTTGACGTTTAGTAGAATACTCAAATATCTCTAAAATATCGCTTTTGGCATCTGCAACAATGTCATAATTGAAATGAATATTAAACTGCAATGGAACACAAAACAAAGCAAGTCGCCACATTCAGAATAGATATTGCTCAGGGATATTTGTGCAGTATGGAAAGTACAAAAAGTGGTTAGTTAAAAATTCTGCGCTTGATATACATTGAGAAATCCGACAATATCTTTACCAGTGGTGTACGAAAGCTCAAAGCTACCATTTCGATGCATGGGAAATAGAGACAACATTTTGGTAGTTATTGTTTTAGAGCACCGAAGTGATACCAATGATCAGGGAGCAAAATACTCGAAATGATTGATCGAATATGATGCCGCTATTGTCAGTTCCATAAAGCTTTCTCTAGAATCATACGCTCAGAACTTATAACATCGATTCGCGGTGAATGCACAATGCAAGCAATAAAATATGTTTTTATCAGAAATTTATGAATATAATCATTGACGTCATCACTCACAAATGAAGTGATATAATGGCGCTGCTGAAAGAACATGTCGTCATACAAAAAGCCCTGCTGGGCAAAGCAAAAATGCTTAGAGTGTTGGTCAATCGTGAAGAGAGACAGGCAAGTACTGAATTGTAGCGAGTACCTCATTTTACAATTTGGGGTTGTACAATGACCAACTTGAAATGAGGAGACAACTTGTTCTGCAGTGTTCTACAATGAGCTTCAATTCCCTGTTCTACAGTGCGCTCCAATGCGCTACAGTTCTCTCTCATTACCAGATCGACTCAAGTCATAGTGGAATTACTGTACAAGATGGTGTCGCTATCATCAGCTGAGCTCACTACCCTTATTTTCTGGCTGTGGTCGAACTCAGGAGTTAATTGTCAACAAATATGCAAAATTGCTGTATAAAGCCTTTGTAATTTTTTGACAGCAAAGAATTGAATTGAATTTGCTTCTCTTCCTAGTTGCATCCCCTGGTAAAGTAACTCTACTATGGACCCTGCATCTTATACCCATTTTTTTAAGGAGAGCTGACTTATGGAATGGTTGAAAATTGTTGCTATTCCAATTGGTCAACTCAAGTATAATGCATGGCATATTTGAAGTGGGACCTTTGTATGAGTGACTTAACATAAAATCCTGCAATAATTTCAGTCATTTAGTCTAATGAAAGATAACAAAAAGGTTATCAACGATGTGAAGGCTTTTGATGTAATGTCACTGACCTACCTCAAATATCCCACCTCTGATGTCCTACTTCAAATGTCCCATACATTATACTTGAGTTCGCAGTTCAAGCATGAATTTTGAACCACTTCAAAAGTCAGCTTATAGTCAGAGGGAGCTCTCAAGCAAAGGTGACCACGGATATCAACATGAATTTTGCTTGTGAACATAGTAAAACTATCACAGTTATAGTCTCAGGTCGAGTTGGGAGAAGTTCACTAAGACAGTTGTAGTGTTAGATATCTTGGGTGAATTTAACATGATAGTTATATGGTTAGATATCCTGGGAGAATTTCACTGACTGTCAGTTCCTCTTAAAAAGTCTCAACGAGTCATTTCCTATAGGATCCCTCATATATATTTGGATGTTGGGTTCTAACTGTGTTTTTTTTTGCTGTAGGTGCGGACACCATTTGTACAGCGGTAACTCAAAATTATAGTATGTACAGTTTTGAGTGACATAGGAGAGCTTTCTTGAAGACTCAACTTCATAAAAATACTCGAAACAAAATCTGCATAAGGAATGATTGAACGAGAAACAAGGACTATGTCATTGTTTTCCTACTTTCTTTGCGTTACAAACGTTCCTTGTAGTTGATGAGGACCACTTTGCCATGGTTCCGTGTTCCCTGTTCAAGTGTTCCTTGTTCAAGTGTTCCTTGTTCAAGTGTTTCATGTTCAAGAGTTCCCTATACAATTGTTTCATGTTTAGTTGTTTCCTATTCCGTGATTTGTATTTCGTGGGTTATAAGCATTCATTATAGTTGAGCTTTTGCCTGATTCTTGTTTTTCTTTTCACACATTTCAATTCCATTTGTTCTGCTACTCAAGCTTACATACAAATTTTACAGAGATAGCGTACATAATATTGAATCGCACTTTTAACAAAACAGTTTCAACATTTGCAAATAAATAAATGCATAAAAATAAAGAAAAATGGACAAATAAATATGTGAAAAACCCAATTCGCAACTGAAAATGTAAAATAAACGTTCTTTTCGATTTTTGTAACAAATTTCAAAAATAAAATTTGTTCAATTTTAATGTAGCTTTTACGTAGTTTCTACACACTATGTACAATACATTATAGCATTACCAACTAACTTATTATGGTAAAATAAAATGTCTTGCCTATATATATAGATTGATATATAATTGTATAAATAAAATCAAATGAATTCGTAAAAAATAAGCAAAAAAAAATGAAGCCAAAAATATCGAATGTCAAAGTTGAGAACGAAAGTGGGAGCGTGTGAAAGTACAAAATTGTTGGTTTTACAATGTATGTTTGTCGCTTTAACAACCACACTTAAATTAATATTAAATACATATTTGCGTAAATTAACGAACACCACAAACATTTTACATGTGATGCTTTCATTCGTTTGCTTATCAATAATGTTGGGCTATTTTTTTCAGTGTTAAGATAATTTACAATTGTTTCCTTACATCTCTAGTAATACCTACAAAATGTTTTCTGTAAATTTCTTCACGTTTTTACAATACAATGAATATGTATATATATATATATACATATGACTTGCTGACTCTCTTACGACTGGTAACGGTTAATTTAGGTGAAATACTTTACACGCAATAAGTGGGCCGGGCTCACAGCCAAGCTCACCTATTTATAGATATATACACTCATATGTAATAATTGCCTTAAATGGTTAATATTACAATTTGAGTTGTCATTTCTACTGATTCGTCGGCCTTTGACGTAATGTACAAAATCATAATAACTATAAATTATATTCTTACCATTCTAGTATATATGCAAAGGTGCACAAGTGTGCTGGTTAAGTGGTTAATTTTACAATGTATGTGGGTTGTATTTCTCAATTCGAATTATTGAAATTGGTAAATATTTTTTTTTATTACAATATTAGCATATATAATTGTGGAAAATAACTAATTTACATTATCTAGGTTGGTGTGTAAAAAATACTTTATTGTAGTTTATGTTTATGTTTATGCTATGATTTATGTTTATATATGTTAAATAGTAAAAATAATTACGATAATTTGTGTGTTGCTTTTGACAATACTATTGTTGAAATTCTTTCGTGTCATGGGTTTGCTATTCTTTGTTTTAAAGTACAATTTAAATACAATTCACATTGTTATTATTGAATATGTAGTTTGTTTTGTTTGAAAATTTCATAAATTTTAATACATACATTTTAGTTACAAATTGGTGGCGTTGTTGTTGTGTGTGTGTGTGTATAAATGGTGTGTGTGTGTGTGGTATGCGGTCGGCTGTTAATATTTTTAGTTAATCAATTGTTAAAAGCTAAAAGTGTATTTTTTACAATAATTATGTTCTAATGGTATAAATATGCATATGCTTGAGTTTGTTACCAACTAATTCTTTCAGTGGTTATAGGTAGGTTTATATGTTAAATTAATAATTTTAAGTTGAGATTGTTAAATTAACAATTCTTATATAACTGATAAAGTGCATCATTGTGTGCTCATATAGCATGTGGATTTCTTATAATTTCTTTTATACTGTTTTGAATACTTCTTGCACACTAATCATTGTTAAAAAGGTATTGTCAAAATAACAATTTCCGTTTAACAATTATAACGCATGCAGAAAAGTAAGGGATTAATTAATGTGGATTTCTCAGAGTTTCTTTTACAATGTTTTGACTTTTTCTTGCACACTAATTATTGTTAAATTGGTATTGTCGAAATAACAATTTCCCTTTTACAACAATAACGCGTGCAGAAAAGTGGGGGATTCATTATTGTGTGGATTTCTCAGTTTCTTTACGCTTTAATAACAGTTTTGAATTGTTGCATAATAATCTTTGTAACGTTGGCATTGTTAAATTAACAGTTTCCTTTTTACAACAATAACGCATTGAGAAAAGTTAGGGATTCATTAGTATGGGGATTTGGTGTTGTTTTTTAAGCTGTGACTATTCCTTGAAATTTTGGTATTGCATTGTTGAATTCCTTTATCCTAACCATTGTCAAATTAAATTAACAACAGCCGTTACACTATTAAAGTTCCTCATGACTGTTTATTTGGTATGTGAATTTCTAATATTTAATTATTACTCGAGTGGTTGGTTCAATCGTCAAAATCTTGATGAATGTTGGCGTTGTAAAATCTACAATTGAGTGCTACAGCATGTAGATAAGCGGGAGATTCCTTTTATAATAACAATCTATTGTGGGATTTGAGCCGCAGACTTTTTGTACACTAACATTTATTCTGTTAGCATTGTTAAATTAACAATTAAGGATGTATGAATAAAGCCTGTCATTTTGTATGTGGATTTTTTACATTTTGTTTTTAGATTGAATTTCTGTTTTTTGCATTGCTGAATTCTAGCTCATTGTCAAAAATTACAATTCCAGCTGTTTAATATAGTTTAAATGATACAATTGAGTTTGTGCTACGGTTAATGTGATTATTGTTTTCTAAGCGAAGTATTTTAATAGTGTATTTGTTATTTCTGTCTAAGCTTCCAATTTGATTAACTTATCATAATTCTAATATATTGCCCAATTCGACAATTGCAATTGTAGGCTTTACATTTAGTTTGCTTTGTCGAATCAACAATGTAATTGTCATTTTAACACAATTCTTACAAATTTACTGTGATGTCTAGCGGAAAATAACAAACTTCAAGCGGAATATTTTTACAATGTTAGATTGTTAACTTGCTTATAATAGAATACAATTAAATACACAACATTTCTGTGCCAATTCGCAGCTGTTCATAAATTCGTTCAGTATATTACACGCACACACACTCCTATAAAGTACAAAATACTGTTCCCTCTAACCATTAAATACGTTCATCTGTACTTGTACGTTTCGCATCAAACGTTGTCTCAGAACAGCCCCTTGCCGCCGCTTACCACACTCAACACAGACGCCCCCAATTTCCAACTAAATCACATTAGTCATCATTTGAGCGTGTTGTAAATATTGTCAACCGTCTCCGATTCGGAGCTAGCACCGTGTGTAGTACCTTCCAGCTCGACGGTGGTGATGTGCGCGCGATCGCGTGCCGAGTGCTGCGAGTCGCGGGAGTCGTGCGAGTTGCGTGAGTCCCGCGAGAGTCGCAGACCGCGACGTCGTTCGGCGTACTGCTCGCCGAGGGGTTCGTCGCCCAAGTAGACGGTGTGGTAGCTGACTGGGCTCGAGGAGCAGTTGATTTGCACCCGACTGATGGCGTTGCCGGCGGTCACCTCGGCCGTGGTGATGCCGTTGTAGTGCTGGGTCAGCGAGGGATAAGTCAGCGAGGCGTAGTCGCCGTAGTCGTCGGAGACCTGCGTAGAATGGGTGTCGCCGGAGAAGGTGTCGCGCGTGTGCGAGTTCGGTATGCCGCCCATGGCGTTGGCGTCATGACAGATTTCGGCGTAGATGTTCTCCTTGGTGTAGTCGATGAGGTTTAAAGCTTGACAGATATGGCCCCGAGGGAACTCGGAAGCGGACTCATCGCTGGACAGCACCAGCGAGTCGCGCACGCTGGAGTAGGGCAAATCATCCTCGATGAGGCTTGTGGGAGTGAGTGGCGAAATAAGTGAAGTGTTTTGACTGTTGGCCGAATTGCCAGAACTGCCCACTGCCAGGAGCGAGAATCCACCGCCGGCCCTGCGTCCCATCACAGGTTCACCTATATTGAAGTCCAGACGCTTGTCCATCGTTTTGCCGGCCGAGTTGTGCTTTATTTGGGCCAAAGAACGTTTGGCATCATGCAGCTGCAACTTTTGCGGCAAGGAGAAGTTCAGCAGCTGATGCAGACTCGACGAAGATTTGCTGTATTGACGCGTCTTCACGTGGAACTCATTGTACAGCTTCTCGGTTATGAAAGACTGTGGCATGGGCGCGAAATTCTCCAAGTCTTCCAAATCGGTGCCCGCCTCGGAAATTGTGTCCGCCGCCGTGCCATGTGAGGACAAGAGATCTGGCTTGCGTGTGGCCTTGCGACCGATTGACTCGATGTCCTGCAGCGACATGGACTTCTGTAATACGGTTTCGGTTGACTTAATGGGCACAAATTTCTTGAACTTCTCCTCTATGGTGGCTAAAGTGGTGGTCTCAGTGTCGGAGCAACCGATCTCGGAGGTAGCACTGGGCTCAGAAGTGGATTCGTGCTCTTGAGAAATGGTGTTCGGCTTGTCGCCAAAACGTTCCTGTAACAATTTCGACATGTCCGAATAGCGTTCCATGCTCATGCGTTTGGCCTGAACATCGAGGTCTAGGGAAGTGAGCGAGGTCACTGCATGCTTATCTTGTTTGCGGAACCACTTCTTCTTCGTGGACTGGAATACTTTCATTTTCTCGGTGATGCGGTTGCCGCCCACACTTTGCAACCTGGCCTCCTTCGCCTCTAAATTCGCCAGGTCGTTTTTGCTGAGAAAGATGATGGAATCTTCCTTCTCGTGTGCCGATATTGTCGTCTTCTCACGCCGCAGCAATCTGGGCAAATACAAAGGCCGCAAAATTCTCAAAGCCTCGACACGACTCTTCGAGCCCGAACGCTCCGGACGATGGATCACCGACATGTCGACCATTTTCAGGAATTGATCACAATTGAATTGACAATACTTAAGCATATTTTGCACATTAGGATTGGCCAACATCCGCTGCTCACTCTCGAAGCCCAGAGTGCTCTTCAGCAGGTTCATTTCTTTGGTTAGCTGCAGTTTGCGCAAGCGCAATGGACTCTGTACTTCCACATCCTCGATGGGACAAGCAATCATCACGTTCTCGGTTGTTATCTTCGTGATGCACACATTTTCGGGAATGGGGTTGATGCAGCAACTGGTCCCGGTTATGTAGCGCAACGTTACCGGTAGCTTCTTATTTGGTGTAATTAAAGATGTGATTCTGTAGACGCAGTCGGGTTTGACCTGCCTATTAGGATCACTGTGCTTCTGGAGTATTTGCGGGATGCCCGGCTCAATTTCATAGAACTTTCCTTTGGTGGACAGCGGCACGTACATCATCTGTCGGCTGTCACTGATCAGCTGGGCGTAGCGACCTTTCTCCTTCTCGCGGCCATGACTGGTATTGGATTTGGCGGTAGCGCTGGCGCTGGCGTGCATTGCATTATGATCCTGTTTGCCATCCTCAAAGACGGCAATCAACCGGAATACCTGCCCTCCGCGAGCTGTGATCTTCAGGTATTGCGGTCTATTCGCGGCCGGCGGCGACGAGTAGATGGGTAGGCAACCCTCAGTTGGAGAATTGTTTGCGTTGTTTTGGGATTCCGTAAAGGCGGCCATGCTGTCGACGGATATGAACTTGTAGACACGCTCACGGACCAGCTGCATGAGGGATGTGTAAACGGTGGCCGTTGGTGCGCCTTTGTCACTTATGTACGAGAAGAACCCTGTAATGCGGAGGGAAACAAAAGAACCGGAAAATGATTATTAGAATGTGAATAAATAAGATTGCAGAGAACAAATTTTGCTGGTAATCTGATTATTCTATAAATTCTATTTTTAAAAGATTCAGATTAAATTATGTAAAATAAATACAACTTCAGAAGGATGGACAAAATGTTGCTGCTAACAAAGCTTGTCTCCCGAAATGACGTCAAATTTTAGTCACTCAAGGGACAGGAAGTAATTCTATGTTTATGTCTCTGATTTTTTAACGATATTATTGTAATAGTGTTAACAGTCAATTGACATATACTACCATAAACATGGTAGCAAATTTAGCACCAGTTTTATTAAGGAAGAAACTTTCTTTGTTCATCCATACTATTCTATGTTTAATTTTCGGCTATAGAACAGATGACACTCAGTTGTAAGGTAATATACTATGTGTGTGCTCTGGAGTACTGTAGTATGTGCCTTACAGTGCCCCTTAAAATTCAGCTTAATACAATTGTTATCAAGAGGCTTTCTATGATTATTCTATGAAATTAATAGTAAATTATTTTGATAGATTGAGTGTTGGTCTGCTCTCAGCTTGTATTTAGTGATATTAAAAATTGCCTCTACTGTTTGGAGTAATCACACTTTCTATGTTTTTGTATAAATTTCTATGTTATTGAGATTACTACAGTATTCCAAACTTATATCAGATAATTTAGTGCATTATTGCTCAACCCTCACGCAGAAGTTCATCTGCTCTACCTCAAGCTGAAGTGCTAGTTTGCAGCCAAATCGTAGCTACCTCCTTTGGGGCTAAACTGCTACCTTCGTCATCCTGCCATCCATGCCAAGCATGGACTTGTCTAGCAAATGTGAGTATTTAATTAAATTTCCGTAAATGACTTTTCTTCATTGTGTACTTAATTAAAAGCCACCGAAAGCGTACAATTTAAGTTGCACAAAATTCTGTAACATAGTTGGGGGCGAGAGGGTAGGATAGGGTCGGATAGGGTAGGGTCGTGTAGGGTAAGGTCGGATTGGGTCATAGCTCGTTCCGTAGCATGTTGGACTCCCGTATGGCGGAGCGCATTAACGTAAACTTTTTATCAACTCATGCACAATGAATGCTTAATGTGTTGCTGCAACATTAAGTAATTTGCAATTAGCACGTAAAATGAAAATGTTTAATGATGCACAAATATGTAAGCAAACAGGCAGGCAGGCAGCCAGCCACGCAGGAGAGCTCCAACAGCAACAACCCGGCTGCCATTGACAACCCTATCTAAACCAATCCAATATGGGCAACCGACCAAGCGCAGAGCATGTGCGGACTCGAGCGCTGATATGCCAACTAACCAAACTAATTGTGAGCAGCCAAACGAGCATGTGTGCTGTGGCACTGAGGGCCGCCGGCAACGTGTCACTGCTGCAAAGGAACGAATGAATGAATGAATGAACCGGATTGGAACGGAGCAGAGTGGAGTGGTGTCGAGTGGCCTGGAAACTTTTTGCTGCAAATGCGGCAGACGAGTGTGTGCAGTGTACGCGTATGATGACGATGATGATCAACAATTAATTGCAGTGAGTTAATTGTTTCGAGCGTTGCAGCAAAAAACCTGTACGCAGTTCCTCCCTTCCCCTCGGGCCATCGATTATATCGCCAGCTACCGCCGACGAGTCCTTGCATACGCGTCCTGTCAACTCTCCTATCGTTTGTCACTTGCAGCTTAGTAGTGAAATTAATGCTAAATGAATGGGAAATGTCATTTTGTAAAATAGCAGTTCAATCGACAGAGAGAAGGAGCAAAAAAGGGGGTAGCTAAGGAGAGAGTTCAGGAAACAGAGTCTGTGGGATGGGGTGCAATTTGCAAAGGGATTTGTTGCGAATGGGTTTCAATTAAGCGAATAGTAAGGAAATTGGTGATATTTAACGCAACATGAGCAGCAGAACAAACAGAAAAACACGACGGAAATTGCGGAGTTGATAAGTGCAGAAAATTAAATGGACTACGAGTGCGGATACGTGGAGAGGAGGGAGAAAAGCTGCAAAATATAATGAGGGAA
The DNA here is from genome assembly GCA_920105625.2 of Clusia tigrina. Lineage (NCBI taxonomy): Eukaryota > Metazoa > Arthropoda > Insecta > Diptera > Clusiidae > Clusia > Clusia tigrina. Next base: position 63,873,760 of record OV050033.1, on the reverse strand, counting down.
AATCAGTGCAAATAGAAGCGAAAGAGAAGAGGGTATTTTCGCAAAACCCAGGAGCGAACTCGAGAGGGTTTTGTTTGGGGGGTTAAACCCCACGAATAATAAAGAACCGAGGAATAGAATAAATAAATGTATCTGAGAATAAATGCATTCAGCAATCAAAAACCCCCTCCAAAACATTTGTTTGAGTGCACCGCTGATAAAAGCTGAAGAAGGATCTGTAACAGCAGCAAATAAGTTGAAGAAATTAAAGAGTGAGAAAAAATTACGGAGTGTGGGTGTCGAATGGAATATCCCAGACTAGCTGCGACAATCAAATTGGAGGCACTCGACAGACAACAGTTTTTAATCAATCGTCCATATTCATTAGATATAAATTGGAAACACCCAGGGTAGTTTTCCGACATACCACGATTAAGTAGAAAAAATGTCTAGGCGGCATTTATTCTTAAGAGGATGGAATAAATCTCTCCTATTCCAGATGATTACACAGATTAAGAGAGTACTTGGCATTTTTAAAGTCGTACAGGCGAGTCTATGGTGTACTTTGAGTGATTGATTAAGAGACTTATTGATTCGCCGAAGGATACCTATGGAACTGGAGTATACTTAGTGATCTATGAGATACTCAGAGTCTCCCACATGTCCTTGATTTACAGACCTTCAGCACTATGAAGATAGATCATAGATAATAGATCACAAGTTTTTATTTGAGACACAACAACAGTCTGAGAATTTGGTTTGGCGAATTGATAAGAGAACCAAGTCTCTGATTTCCTTAAGTGTTGCGTAGAGAATGATTGATTCGCCGAAGGACAACTGTAGAGCTGGAGTATATTCAGCCACCTATGACACACTCAGAGGCTTTCGCAAGGTATTTATCGAATTGATTTATAAATTCCTTGGGGATTATGAGGATATATCACAATCAAAGGATTCTATTTGAGACACACCAACAGTCTCAGAATTTAGTTTGCAGAATTGATAAGAGAAGCGGGTCTCTACTTTCTATAGGTATTTCGGAGTAAACAATATTTCCAAATCCGAATTCCACTAATGAAATGTAGACACCATCAATGACTCCGACTTCGATCTCAATTTTCACCATTGAAATTTCCTCCAATCTACATTCCGATTCTATATCAAGTTCCAGTGTCTGCAGGATGCTCAAAAGTTCTGAGGATAGATCACAATGAAAGGCTTTATGGGAGAGACAAGAACAGTCTCAGTTTTTGTGAATTGATAAGAATATACCCTAACTCAGACTTCGACCTCTTCGACTCATATCTATATTCCTTTTCTATATCTGAGAAGTATTTCAAGTCCTTGCAGGATTCTCAAAAGTTGTTTTTAAACCCAGAACTTCTGTCAGATCGAATAATTGTCTGTATGTCAGTTTCCATTGTTTAAACCTGTGCTTACCTCTTCGAGTCTTTTCTAAAAAGTAAAAAAAACCATACTCAAGTTTATGAGCACAAACTCAAAATTACTAGGCCAACTCCAGCAGTTCCCCTTCCTGCTCCTTCTTCTTTGATCTCGAACTTTTTACTTTACTACTTTAGTAGTCAAATGCTTCCTATTAAGAACAGAGTGATTATTTCCACTCAAACACAAGCTTCAGAGAATAACTTCTAAGTTGATGTATGCCATTACAAAAGCAAAAAAACCAAAAACAAAAGCATACTTTTCGACGTTTCAAAATGCCTACAATTCAGTGCTACAATGCAAGTTATAAAGTGCTTTTGCCCGTCTCGTTTAAACTCGGAACGCAACTCAACAGTACATTTAACAAAATGGCAAAGCAAAGCGAACAAGGAAAAAGGACTTCTTTTTGGACTTTTGTGTTTCTTTTTCCTGTTCTTCTTGTTGTTTTTTGTGTGTGAGTTTGTTCGGTTATTTGGTCCACAGCGGAGCAATGCGTAGTGGTAGTACCCTGCACAGCTCACAACGTGTACCCCCACCGCCTTTAAACAAGAGTGACTGACTGCAGGCGGATATAAAGTAAGACTAATGGAACATCATCTGTTTGCATCCGCAAATCCATCAGCCTTTTTCTGACTGCTCGCCAAGAGGAACCAGAAGAGCAAGCAGAGGAAAGGGCGGTAGGGAGCGATGGGCGCAACGGGAGGACAGCAGCTTTCGAGAATTGGTATGCACGTTGCACTCCCAGCTACAGTTTAAAAATGTGCATGAGAATCTCTATGTGGGCATGTGTGCGTGCGCGTGTGCGTGTGTACGAGCACACAACAAGAACAACGAAAATAACAACAACGACAATGCTGAAAATGTCATTTTTCGTCTTTGCCTTGTTTGTCGCTGCACGGGACGTGAATTTATGCGCTTTCCCGTTTGGACAATTTCGTCCTTTTTTCCATGGCGAAGAGTTGCGGCGGTACCGAAGGCAAGCATGCACGTACGCGTATGGAACAGCATTCGCTATTGTGGTTGTATATTGCTGCATTTGTGTATGTGTGTGTCTGCATAAGTATGTGTCTGTATGTGAGTGGTGTCTGCCTATCCTGACCTGACACTAAACTTTAAAAACGTCACTTTTACAGAACTTTTATTAAATTTCTCTGAGACTGACAAGAACAATTTTCCAGTTGCAAAGCGTAAAGAAAATTTGAATCCACCTAAAAGAAGGCAACGATTTATTAAATATATGTCACAAAAATTTTACGAACCTAAAAAAGTAGGCACAAAAATAAATAAATATTATTTTCCTCAAAGGAGTGAATGCGTCTAAAAAGAGGCACAAGAACAAATAAATATTAAGCTATCAAAGGATTGAACTCATGTAAAAGTCTATCATAAAAATATGCCTAATTGTAGGCAATGTTATTTTAATATGAGATTATCCACAGGGAAAAAAAAACATAGATTCCATATGCAAAATAATAAGATTCCTTCATACCACTTCACAACTCTTCCAAAAGTAGGCTAGCTATTGTATATTAATAGATGTTCATTAATAAATATGAATGAACTGTCAGCAGGTCAATAAGATAAGAAATATTAGACACTCACTAATAATTTCCAATGCACCTGAAAGTAGGCAATGATAATTTGGACTTGCCATTGTAAGCCTTTACCATTTCATGCACATAAAAAATTTCACTAATTGTTTATTAAAACTATATCACGAGTTAGTGACGCTTTTGCTCATTCAATAAAATGCCAACACAGCTAAAAGAAGACTATATATTTTGGTTTTATTGTCATAACTATATAGTGTAATTGTACTATAGTATAGTGTATGTATAATTAATTATGTGTGCAAACACTCCTGGGAATATGAAGCAGTAACCAATTTATTCCTCTAAAATAGATAGATTATATTATGCACCTACAACTATGCACCAATATTTTTATCAGACATTCTGCATTAATGAAATGCAAATAATGGCCATTAAAAGCAAATAATCAATATTGGCCCAGTTAATTATACTTTTGTTCACATAATTATTATGCAGCACGCCTAACAGTTGGCAATAATATATACGCGTTTCCTCCTTAATAACTCTAACTGTTTCACTGCATGGGTAATAATATTATAGGTTTGCAGCACAACATACCTAAAAGTAGGCAATAATATTTTAATATGCGTTTCTTCATTACGTTGTATGGGATAAAATATTATAGTTTTCCATCAGTAGCTCCCAATATACCTAAAAGTAGGCAATGATATTTGGGACTTACTTTTATGCCTAAATAAATCCCATTTTTATTTGCTTTTCTTCACTAATAATATGAAAAAATGTTAATTTAAGAGCAACAGAAATAATTGTTGACCCAGTAAAGATGTAGTTAATTAAGCTGGAAACCCCCTCACAGCAGGCAACAATATATTTTATTATGTTTCCCCGCTATAAAAGCAGGAAGTGATAATTATGTTTAGTAGACTTCCCCATTAATTGTCACTGCATTCAAAATTCAGCAATCATATTTTTCTTGTGCTTAAATCGTAATCAGTTTCATTGCACCTAAGCCTAGAAGCAGAGCAATAATATTTTTATTTAGAGTTGAATGGCTGCTGTTAAGTAGTATCCCAGTTGGTGCCTAGTGAGGAACTTAATTAGGGTGGAGTGGAGCTAAAAGTATAAAATTATATATTCGCTTGGTTCCTTTTTCTATCTATATTCTCTATCAATCCTATCTTCTTTAGCAGGTATAAACTCAACTAACAGTAAAGGTAAGGTATTAACTTTTGGTGTTCTCCCTTAATAAGTGTCAGTAAATTTGAGACCACGCACTGAAAATTTTGATTTCTTATGCACCTAAATGCAAATGGGATGCAGCATATTTTCAATTGCTTCAGGAAAGTATCAAAGAGTATCACAATTCAACTTATCATCACTGCTGAGCAGAAGGCTGTGAATAAGATTATGTGAATAAGATTGAACACCATTATTATTCAAGAGCTGAGCTAATCCAGTGATGGATGAGCATGATCACAACTAATTTATTTAACGATATGAAAGCAAGTCTTCTTTTTACATACAGCTAATTATCGCTTTGGTTTAAGGATCGTACTCGTTAGTAAATTCAACATGTTCCTTTGCATGTTGCATTAGAATTACAGGTAATTTCCGCTTTGGTTTAATGGTTATACTCGTGAGTTAATAAGCCTTCAGCATATCATTTTTCATGTTCCATTTGAATTGACTCTTTAAACTGCTTCATCGGAGCAGGTTCACTGCAGATGCACGAAAAGTCAATCAATTCGCTGAACAGTCGCTTGAAATTATGGCATAAAAATGTTCGAAATTCCAACACCCTCACAACCCCTCCCCATCTCCCACCTCGCCGAGCAAATTGTTCGCCTCTTCGTCCTTTTTATATACCCGGATGCCTATGGCTTTGGCCTTAACTGTAATTTGTCTTCTAACTTATCTTAATCCTGTACTCCACTTGAAAAATGTCAAATTACAACTGTCAGCGGATTTTTGCTCGTTGTCTTTGTTTTTGGTATGCTGAGTGTTCGTTTGGCTTTTGTTTCTTCCTTTTTTCATTGCATTGTGAGTCTGCATGACGCAATTTTGACATTTTAATCGCATTTCAGTGCAAAATAAACTTCATACAAATTAAGTCGGAAAAAAGCTTTTAAACCATAAAAAAAGAGAGATGAGTGCAAAGGGAACGCAGACCGGGACAAGTCGAGCCAAGCGATGAGCAACGAAGGCCAGTCGAAAGGGTCATAAAAATGAAAATGCCTGCCTGCCTTTTTATCCTTTTTAGTCGCTCTTTTTATATGATTTACTTTTTTTTCGTTTTCACATTTAATTTTTATCCCTCGTTTTTTGTGTGTTTATGTCCTGAAATAGGAATTTTCAATGTTTTGTAATTATTTTGATGTTTTCATATTTTCGTTGCTGCTTGTCAAATTGTTGTTAACAGCAGTAGCAGTAGCAGTAACAGTAGCAACAACAACAACAAAAACAACAACAGCAGCATTTACAACAACCATAAAGCAACAACAAAAAGTGTTGACAATTTAACTGCGTTTTTTACGATGGTTGTTTGAGAGGGGGCTTTAGCCAGATCAGAGTTGGTTGGGGGGCATTCGCTCGGGTGTGGTGTGGTGTGAGTTGCCGGAAGATAGGCTGCCGGGATTAAGGGCAGCGGGGCGGGCGTGTTGCTGTGTCAATAAAACTTTTTAATTTTTTACTAACAATGCAGGCAAATATAAATCTTTTTGCCGTTGAATTGTTTGAGAAGTTTACGACGACGACTTTAATTTGTTGTTATTGTATTGCTGCTTGTTGCTGACATTATTGTTGTTACTCTGCTGTTGTTGTTGTTGTTTCTGAGTTGATGATACACTTTTTATGTTCTGTGTATTCGAATTGCTGTTGCTGCTGGTCGGTGGAAGGGGTTTGCTCGAGCATGACGCTGAGAGAGCGCAAATATTTTATGTATTTATATCCTTTTGCAGTGTAAATAAAGAAAATTTCTATTTAAGTAAAAAAGTTGTAAAAATTCTGAAGCGTCAATTATTTTCAAGCGGAAAATGGAAAATGGATTTTTCCTTATTTTTGTTGTTGTTGTTTGTTTTTGTTGAGATTATGAAAGAAAAATAAAGCATAAAAGCGTACGCTGCTCGCAGGAAGCAGACTGATTGCTTTCGAAAGGCAACACTGATGGCACAGATCATTTCTATAAACAACTTTTTCATTTACATTTTACTGCTTTCAATAAGAAACACAATTTTCAGGCATGAAAACATTTGCGAGTTAAACTTTTGCAATATACTCAAAGATTGCGCTTCGTTGCTCGCTGTTGAAGCACATAACATTTCGCTCAATCACCGCACGCAACGCTTTAAGTTTATGAGTTTGATACTTAAACTCTGCAACTGAATACGATTTCTTCGTATATTCGCAGTCAATTGATAAACTACTGGAATAGTCTTCATTTTTGGCCATTATAATAATAATAATTCTTCGGAGTTGTGGGCAAATGATGATGGTGCTCCCTGAAAGTGGGTAGTAAAATTTTATAGCGGAATGGTGCCAATCATGGAAGCGACTCAGCAGTCAAATGTAATCTTTAATAAGATGATCATCGTGATTGCATCATAGGTCGGTCAAGATTGCATTATGGATCAGTCATGATAACATTATCGGTCAGTCAAGATGGCAGCACCGGTCACTCAAAATTGCATCATCGGTCAGTCATGATTGCATCACAGGTCAGTCCTTATTGCATTATCGAACAATCATGATTGCATCTTCCGTCAGTCATAATTATGTCTTCGGTCAGTTATGATTGGATCTTCCATCAGTCCTGACTGCATCATCGGTCAGTCATGATTGCACTCTAGCGCTGATAAAATCACTGACTGAAATTGATTGCATTCCATGCAATTTGAACTTTACAGGACTTTATTTTTGAACTCACAACTGTGATTTCACAGGACTTCCACTTTCAGCACTCACAGCACTGACTTCGCAGGATTTCATAACACTTAAATTTTTAACTCACAGCACGGCTTCAATTGAGATTTAATGGTTTTATCCTTAAGGAGTTCAGGCCTTTAAAATGATTGCAGGTGATTTCAAATGAACTTGAGAATAGTGTAGAACATAGTATAGACAGTGTACAATAGTCCTTGAATAGTTAATTAATAGAACATCGTTTGCTTTTGAAAGTCACTTGCTTCGTTGGGATTGGTTTTTCTCTGTTACAGTCAAGCACTCATTATGTCTCTTTGTATTTCCAGGGACTGTATGGGAAAGTCTGGAACAGTTGTAATACTATAATTCGTATCCTGTGTTATAATGGTATCGATGATATCGAAACCCCAAATCTGGAATGGAAACAAGAGGTTCCTCTTCGAATACTCTATATAATCTTTATTGGAGTATTGGCTTTAATCTATAGTCATTTCAGAATGAATATGATTGAGTGTGAAGGAGTGCAGATAATTTTGAAAGTGGATGACTGCTGACAAGTTTCAAAGTGTATACGAATTGGAACTATTACGAATATGCGTGTGAATATGTCGGAATTTGTTAATAAGTAGGTGTGCCTACGAAAGCGTATGAATGACTTCGAATACGTTTGAATGATTTCAAATGAGTTTGAATGATTTCGAATCCGTTTCAATGACTTCGAATGAGTGTGAATGAGTGTGTCTCCCATTAAACGAACAGTTGTGAATCATTTCAATAATTCAAAGCCTGTCGCATAATTGCGTGCATCCATCGAAAAGAGCTTCGACTGATATGATATGGTGGTGCCTTTCTACACTGCTCATAACTATGCCTTTGTCACTTCAAATAATCGATCCCACACCCAATTGCCCACCCGGAGGCTTCTAACTAACCCACAAAAGGCCAATTTGAGGCGTATCTACTGCTCTGGGGCTCTCAATGCTGCCATTAATCAAAGCAGGCCGACGTAAAGCACTCTTTTAACTTTTTATATGCACAATTCATAATCCAACTACTTAACAGCAATTGCGAAATTTTATTTTTGCATTAATTTAAAGCTTTCGTAATCAAATGGAAAATAAAAAGAATTAACATTTTATCAGCCTGCATGGCAGGAGAAACACAGCTCAGAGCCCAACGAAAGCAAAACCAAAATAAAAATGAAAATGAAAATGGAAAACTGAAAATTCGCAGGTCTGCGGGCTGTGAAAATTCACATGGCACTTTTTACATATGCAGCCCACATATGCAGCAACGCAGCGAGCGCCGCTGCAACGTAATGCAATATAATTGTCATTGGCAAATGTGCAACACAGAGTGACGCCCGCAACAATGGATGCACTGCTGCTTGCATATGGCCGCCGGCAGGCCGGGTGCGCGCTGATTGTCAATGCTGCTGCCAACCCACTTCGTGCTCACATGTCAAACGACCGTGCCAGCGGCATTTTTATACTTGTTCTCCATTTTCAGTTCGGTTTCAGTTTTATAAAAATGTGCGCTTTTATTTCGTACGGTGCATGCAACAAAATGCGGCACCGGCGCACACACAATTTTAAATTGTCATTTTGTTTAATACTTTTAATACATTTCGGCTTAACTTGCAACTTCCGCTCGCATTTAAACTGCTTTATTAATGTTTTATATTTCGAGGCTTATAATGTGTCAACGTGTGTGTAGAGATTCGCCATTGCCACGCACACAGACTCATTCCCACACACACTCTCACACACTCCCATGTACACACTTGACACAAAAACAAACAGAAAGCCACACCGAAAATGGCGGTGGACACTACTCCGTGCGGCGCATAATGTAAGCTTAAAAGGCGCTTATATTGCGGGATTAGCCTCAAAGTTATGAACCCGTTTTGTATGTCATAAATGCAGTGGCGGGGGCACGGGCAGGGGTGGGAAAGCGCAGTTGTTATTTTAAAAATCTCAGTGTCTCTCTCGTTCTCTCTGCAAATATTATTCGGGCAACTAAAGCCGCTTATGCTGCTTTTAATGCAACATGTCACAAGCAGACAGAGTGCCTCCTCAGCACTGCTGAAAAGGTGTGTCAGGACTGTTTGTCAAGGTAGTCATTTCGCAGGACAAATTTTAAAGCTTTCAGGACTCAAATAGCTAAGAGGGAACAATTTAGTGTCTGCAGAATCTAAGAGAGGTAAAATTGCTGCTCACACCTCTTGGCCTGAGGGTCCAAGGGGGCTTAGAGCAGTTGCTGTTTTTTTATCTACAATCAAGTGCCAATCAAACTGTCAAGCAAAATGTAGATCAGCAGCAGCGCCACAAATAATATTTGAGTCGGCAACAGTGGCTTAAATAATGTAGAATTTGTATCTTAAAGAAAACTTCTGAAAACTGTATCTCGAAAAGTTACAAGATCAGTCCAGAGCCGCTCAGAATTGCTCACGGACTTAAGTATTATTTGCTAGGCTCAATCTTTATTTCTACTATATTCATGAAGATTATTTGTTAGGCTCAATCTCCTTTTCAGCATTGGAACAACAGCCTAAGGCATCTTTACTCAGTCGAAACTACTGATATGACAATGGCGTCGTAGACATGTAAACAAATAATCGCATTGTGCGAAAGAGATAGTTATTTGTACACCTTCGTTCCTATGTATCGTCCTATCTTGTTGAACAGACTGAATGAACGGATTGCTCAGAGACGCTGCAATATGGAACAAAGGTTCGGATAAATATACTGGGTTACTGTGAATAGAGGAATGTTAGATGAAGTCCTCTTTCTATTTACATCACTCCCCCCATCCCCTTGTCTCTGCTAATCACTTCTATTTAGCAGAAAAGTTTCATACTGAAATGATGTATGGCAACCACCTTCTTAACATGAATTAAACAATTGTTGTTGTGCTTTATTTTGGTTCTCAGGAATTTGTCGACAAATTGCAACGAAATTCCCCTTCAAACTGTTCGCATACTGCTCGTACACACTCAGAGCCAGGCGCACACATCCTCGGTAAACATACACAATGGCCATAAATCATCTGCTGACAACGCTTACGTCATACTCATGTGTACGAGTAGTTTAAGTTGTCTCTTGTCTGGTACTATCAAATGTCAGCTGTCAAAAGGCACAAATAAAACAAAAACAACAACGAAAATTAAACGAAATGAAACCACCAACCAACAACAACAACAACGGCAGCAGCAGCAACGAATTAAAAATATATAAAAAGCGGAGAATGTGTATAAATTATATTCCATTTGTGATAAAATGTGTCGCCATAATACATAAATTAAAACTTTCGGTCATTTATTAAATGCACAATATGCAGAAATGTGGTCATGCGGCAGGGAAGTGTGCGTGTGTCCTGTCTGTGGAGTGTGTCCTGTGAGCAGTTTGTGTCCTTGTGTGCTTGTGTGTAGCGTGCAGTGCCTGCAATACCATAATTAACAAGATGGCAGATGTTAAGGAAGTTTGAAGAAGGACCTCGAAAGAAGTGCAGGGATAAACTGACACACCAGACTGGGTTGGGGGCTGGAGTAGGGGAAGAGTGTTTCCTTAACTTTCCTTAACTGATTGAATTGTAGGAATTGTTCCAGAATCTCCATCACGTGTTGTTAGTAAGGGTACTTAAAGCACAGATTGAGTTGATGTCTTTACAAATAAGTTGCAGTGGCCTCCAAAGGAAGGATTTCTAACTCTTTCGAGTTAGAGAGAGTTTCGAAGGGGTGGAATTGTGCTTTTGTCAAAGATTGGAAGTTGTACCACGGACCTTCAGATTGTTCAACAAAACTGAAAGGATTGTACTCAGCTGAAAGCTTTGCGTTGCTTCTAGAGATTCTGAGAGGGTTCATCTGTTATTATAATTGTGCCACAGACCTCTAAGGATTGGGAGCATCTTAAAGATTAACGATTGTGCCAAAGTTGGAGGCCTGTTATGTATTTTAGATTATTCCATAGACTTGTAAGTTGAAGGATTGTATCCAACACAAATGCTTGGGTTCGTATCAGAGGGTTTCAGGATTCATCTGTAATTTGTCGGAACTGGAAGGATTGTATCTGGAGAAAATGTTTGGGTTTGTATAAGACACTTTCAGGATTCATCTGTAATACATTATTCAAGAGACTCGTAAGTAGAAAGATTGTATTCAGACTAAATAGTTCAGCATCAGACTTTCAGGATTCATATGTCATTCAGCTTGTTGTAGAGAGTTGCAAGTGAAAGGATTGCATCTGAAGGAGATGTTTGGTTTTGTACCAAAGACTCTAAGGATTCATCTGTCATTCAGAATATATCGGAGGGTCATAAGTGGAAGAATTGTGGTAATTTGAAACGTTGATCCAAGGAGAGTAACACATCAAAATTAAGGGTATTTTTCAGAAATGATTCTTCGGAGTTCAGAGACTAAATGCAGAGACTTTAAGTTGGAGGACTGTTCCAAATATACAGGATCTGTAGGATCTGAGAGTTACATATGCACCTAAGCTACGACTTTAGAGTCTCTTCCGGAGATTGTGGCATCAGTGGGCCAGGTACAAGCTTCAGGATCTATTCCAGAGGGTTGGAATCTGTTGGCTAATCTGTTGTGCGAAATTTGGAGTGCTTTAAGTGTTCCTGATTTTTAAAGTCTTAAATTTATTTGAGAGCCTAGTTGATGGTTTATTACGGACACTTAAGCATAAATTAAATAAAGGAGCCCTCTACCACCTTCCGAGCCTTCAAGTCTGACCATTGTGCTAAGTTTACAGTTCTATTAACTGGAATATTCCCAGACGAGTACTAGATATTATCTTCTTTAAATGGGAGATTCTAAGTTCAAAGAGGCAGATTTCAGTTACTCCTCGAAATAACTATTTCATTCCCTAATTTGAATTCAGTCACCTTAATATTCCCAGTGGGCGCTTAATTAAATTTTGTTCATACATAAATGGAAATCTTAGTTAACCGCTCTTCTGGTCCCTGATTGGAACAATGCATGCACTCTCATACCCAGCACTTACGGGCACAGGTATTTTCGCCACATTATGTGAATATAGGGGAAGGGGACTGGGGGAGAGAAACGCCACTGGCATTAATCGCCAGGGTTTTAATGACATGCCATCACCATTAAAACCTTTTAAACATTTTTTCCGCTTAAAAACGTCTGCCAGATGCGTGCATTTATGTCATTAGTTTTGACACACACAAGTGGGTACATTCAGTGAGTTAAGCGCTTCTGTTGCTGTGGCTGAACGAGTACGCCGCTGCTGTGAAGTTGCAGTGGCAGCTCAACCTGGCACAGGCAACGCCTACACCAGAATGAAGAAAAATTGCTCGCTGCTCTGGCAAATCCATTAAAAATGCCGTTACTGACTGAACATACTCATTCATTTGCCTACACAGAGTGAGCTCCCAAGTGGGTGGGTCGGTGGGTGCGTGCCTGCCTGCGGAAAGACACGTAAGGAGTCGTCGCTGTTGTGGCTGCCCCCGCTCGCCGTGGTCTTGCCAAACATTAGCGAGCAATTTGTTTAATTCGCGCACCAAGTGGGCGTGTGACAGGCCGCACCAGTCCAAAGTCCATGTACGTATGTGAAATGCAGTTAAAAAATGGTCGCTCATTAATGCCTACTTTGGCAAATTAAAAACAAGTCATTTGCCGCACTCATCAATGCATAAATAAACAGCCGACACGTTCGAGTGCGGCAAGTGTGTGAAATATGACAGGTTGACAGCTGAGGTGTGTGCAAACTGCTGAGTGGAAGTCGGTCTTTTTACATGGGACACAGCGGCAGCCCCCTCCTGCTATGCGACCCCCTACTCTGACCGTGTGAGTGCACTCGTTAGTCATATCATCAGCACCGTCAGCACCAGCACCAGCGACAACGACAACGCCAACGACAACGACAGCAGCCAATGCCATATTAATTCAAATATTCATGTCTGCACACAATTTGCCAAAAACATAACACAACATATCAGCATATAACGTAACGTAGCGTTATGTTGCTCTGTGTTACGTACAGCGACGATAACACATTTCGTCATATCGTTAAAAATGCAATTTTCCATTTTAATGGTTGCGCCGCGCTGCGCGGCAGTCGCCTTCCCTCCCCTCCTCGCTATGCCGCCGGTGCGATGGGAAAATGCTACCAACGAAACGAGGAAGAATCGTTGGAAATTATTAAAAATATAAAAAAAAGAAATTGCAAGGTTGTTGTTGTTGTTGTTGTTGTTGTTGGCGCTATGATGTATGCACTTTGACATTAGATGTTTGCTTTGAGGCGCTACGCCCGCTGTGATCGGTCAGTTTGATGCGAAACATGTGCTTTAAATGAAGTTATGTAATTAAGATCCTTAGCGAACTGCTTCGGGGGAACATTTTGCAGTGAGCATTTTAGGTATATGTTTGGTTCGGTTAGGGTGGCAGCAAAGAGGAGCATTGGCCAGTTGCGATATCACAGAGACATGGGCCGCTTAAACTGAAACACCCCCGGGACTGAAGGGGAACCAGTGCAATTCCCTGATGAAGCAAGCGATTTAGCTTATACTAATGGAGGAAATCTCATCAAGATCCTCGAGAAAAGGTGCCCCTAGGAATCGATTTTCTGGTGACGACAGGGCAGTAGCACATCAAGTGAGGGCCGTCCTCCTTATCGTCCGATGACCTGCTGTTGCGGCAAAAGTCATTGGAGGGTGAGGGAGGTATAACAGTGGTACGAAGTATAAAGTAGGTACCCGACGCGAATCTTCAACTATAGAATAATTTTCGAAAAATCTACTTTCCCCACCGAACTGGTCCAAGGACACAATTTAGCATGGTAAAGATTAGGTACGAACCTTAAGCTGGGTCGTTGAAACAAATATTCAGCTGTATAGACCATTTCATCCTTATTTCAAGACAAAATTATCCTTTTTCTTACACTATAGTACTTGAATTGATATTTGCCTTGCCCGCCGGAAAGACTAGTGTCGAAGTCTTGACTTGATTCAGAAAACTGGGTACTATTGGTCGAAATGAAGTGCCACTATACTAGAATCCATAGTTTCTTTGAGTTCCCGGTGTGTTTACGAACTACCACGACGCTAGTATAGTGATACTTAAAGCAAAGACACAAATCGTATACCGCAAGGAAGGTAATCCAATCACTGAGGGTTCAGTATGGCCGTATATGGAGAGTAAGTGTCAAAAACCGATGCAGAAACACTTCCATGAAATACCATTGACACAATGGTGCCATGGTGCTAAAAGTCCATACAAAAACAACAAATGAATGTAGGGTATCATTGTACGCTCAACTGCACTGAACTTTCAAACGAATGGCATGCCTGCCTGCCAGGAAACAAATATTAAAGCAAATTTCTTTTGCTTTTTATTGTTAAGCAAACAATTTTTGGAGAATTTATGCGCTACTGAATGTCATTAGCTTATATTGGTTGTCATTAATGTGAAGCACTTGAAGCAGTGTAACAATGACGACACTACAACTACAGCAACAACACCAACAACTACTACAAAACAACAACTGCCAAACAGCAAAGAGTTACAAAAAGGGGAATAAAGAGAAGAACTGGATCTACGTGGTGTTTAAGTCGAACAAAACCATTGCGCCTTGCGAACAGGCTGCCAAATGTCATTCTCTTCTGGAGTGGTGCCTGATAAAAATTATGGTTTTGAATGAAAACTATTATTGTTATTGCATATGCTCGAACTGGCTGCTGCTGCCTTGGTGGTCCTTGTGTTGTGTTTGTCTGTTAACAATGATGTTGCTTCCTCTCGTCGTCTGCTGGCGGGTTCTGCCATCGCGTCCACCACACTCAACGGTCAAAACCAATGCATTGGGAACAGCAGAAAAAAGAAAAATTAAATCAAACGCAACAAAAAAAGAGTGAAAAGAGGGAATAAGTAAAAACAATTGCTGCAAGAGATAAAGACCATCATCGTTGCACTCAGCGCCCATGGCCAGGATAAATAAGTGATAACAATAAAAATTAATGTTACGTGTTGCTATATGCGGAGCTCATGCATTCATCAGGGCATCATTTTCTTTTTTTTGGCATGAATTTTCATTTTTAAATGAAGGGAGTTATCAAATTTAAAGAGCCACACAGAAAAAAAATATCCTTACAATTGATTTGCAGATATGAGAAGAAATTCAAATTTTGGGATTCAAAAAAACAAAAAAAAAAAAAATAAATAAATACAAAATAAATTTTTTACAATTAATAAAATATAAAATATAATATATATATATATATATATATATATATATATATATATATATATATATATTTTATATTATATATATATATATATATATATATATATATATATATATAATATAAAATACATAAAAATAATATAAAATCAAATCTAATAATAATATTGTGTGAAAAAAATTTCAACGAAACAATTTTTGCTGGAAAAATCTAACATGACAATAAAAAATAAAAAAATAGAAAATTTCATTTAAGAAAAAAAATCGGAGGTAAAAAATAATTCAATAAAAGAATTTAATTTGAAAAAATCCATCTTAACAATAAAAAACAAATAAATAAAAATACAATAAAAAAATAAATAAAAAAATACAAAAAAGCAACCAAACAAAATCAGATTACTTGGAGATAACAGAAAATATATTTTAGAATTGTTTTTTAATATGATATATAGTTCTAATATTGAAGCAAATATCAAAATTACTATATATTATATATAGATTAATAATAAAAATATAATATATATATATATATATATATATATATATATATATATATATATATATATATATAATATAAATAATAATAATAAAATTAATAAACGTCAAAGCAAAAAATTAATAACCTAAAAAAATATTATAATAAATAAAAAAATAAATAATAACAAAAAATATTATAATAACAATTAAAAAAATACTTCTTTGTCAAACGCAATTTCGTTTTTTTTTTTATGTAAACATTTTATGAGAAAATATAATAATAAAAAATTCAGAAAATTTACATAAAAAAAATGAATAAAACAGGTAACAATAAAAAAATAAATAACAAAAAATAATATGAACTAAAATATAATAGAAAAAATAAGCTCGTTTTCATCCCACAAAAATTAAATGACAATAAATTATATTAAAAATTCGGTATTGATAAATTATTTTGGGGAAATGAAAAAAATTAATTTAAAAAAAAAATAAAATTGCAAAAAAAAACATTAATAAATAAGAAAATTTTAATAAGATTAAAAAAAAAACATACAAAATAAAATATGGAATATCTCTGATTTTGAGTAAAATGAAAACTTTGTTAACGAAAAACCATTTTTTTTATTAAAAATAATAATAAAAACAGATTTTAACAAAACCTGAACCTCAAATATTTTGCACTCAATATCAGGGACTACTAGCACTGCGGCCCGGAAGGACCTATTGTGCTAACCAAATTGTGGGAGGGTCCCCAGACTTTTGATCCTTGGACACTGTGGGATGTATTCTGATGTTTCAGAATTGTGTCCACAGAATCTGCAGTAAGATATGTCTGACGTGCCTATCTTGTTAAGGTGATACCTTAGGCAGCAATGTTCTGTCAGATACCCCGCTAGCATCCTACGACTTCAAATATGGATTGGTCTATGCTTAAATATACAACTAAATTATAATAGACTTTTATCAAAAAAATACAATAATAATAAATTATAAAATAAATACATATAGTAAAAAATAATAATTATAAAAAAATGAAGAATAAAAAAAACCATTTTAATAAAATACACAATTTCAAAGTAAGTTTAAAAATATAAGATACAATTAATTGCAATAATATTGAAAATAGAAAATATAATAAATAACAAAAATTAAAACAAATACTATAAATAAAGTGCAATATTATTAAGAAAAATTGCACACAAAATAATGGTAATAAATAATTGAAAAGAATATTCAAAAGTTGGTTGAAATAATAAATAATAATAATAAAATAATTATGTGTATAATCTTAATGATAAATTATTATGATAAATAGAAAAAATTAAAAATAAAATACATAACTGAAGAAAAACTTTTCTTGTAAAAATTTTAAGAAAATCAAACTAAATGTAATATTAATTTATAAAATAAAAAAAAAAATCATGTGTAATCTTATTTAAAAAATTCAAAAAATTGTAATAAAATATATAACTGAGAAAAAAAATTGATTCGAATTAATGAACACAATTATTGATTAGAAATTAATTTTGAATAAAGAAAATAAAATTTATCTCAATTAATTCCTAATTTTATTAATTATTAATTACAATTAATAATTAAAAATAAATAAATAATATCTCAAGTTTAATATTTGAAAATAAAAGAAATGAGCTGATACACGGGGCAATAAATGGATTGAGGTAATAACCAGCTTCGATTCCCCATCCCAGTTGCTAGCTTCCAAAAAATAGTGAAGTGGTTAAGTGCAAGCTTACTAGAATGTTGCCTGGGATAATCAGGGGCAACTGGGGTACCAGGGATCAGTCTGCCAAGCAAGCCTTCATGGCACTAGTACCTTTGGTTTCACAGCAACGTAGTATACTAAAGAAATAAGGGGCACAAATACAAAGAGTGAACCTGCTCCAAGGCTGCTGTACGGGTTGAACTTTTTCCAACTCCAGGGAACAATATTTCACTATCCTCATAACCAGGTTTGATCTTCAGGCACACGAAGCAAATTATATTGGTTAAGCGGCAACTGAATCATGGCGGAACGGTGAAGGTCGCTTCATTACAGAGAGTATAGAACGATCAAGTAAGCGAGCAGGTGCTCTGCGGTTCTTCAGTTCACTGGATAAGATTATTTCCTCCTTCTCTCACACTTTCTGGCATTGGTGTTTCCATTTATGAGCTTTCGTGCTTCGTTATTCTATCGCTATAGAACTCAACTATATCATAAAATGTTTCGACAATTGTCTGAAGAAGGCTTCAGACATCTTTCACTCGAATTGCACACCCTTTAACTTTGCCATGGAATGATTCGAGGTATTATTCGTAAATCTTAAGGATTATCACTACGCAAGTCGTAAGGGGCTTCTTATAACTTCTTAAGTCGCATGAGGTTTTTTTATCACTAAGTACGGAGTTCCTTATCACTATTCCTAATTATACTCAAATAAGCGGTTTGTCGACACTCACCTGGAAATTCTTGCGGTATCAGTACGCCCTTCTTGAGGCTGGCCAACGCTGTCTTCGCATTGTGGCCGTGGTAAATATTGCGTCCACGGATTAATCGATACAGCAGAAACAATTCCCCAGAGTCCTGCTGAAGGTGCTCTATCCCGTTGACTGTTCTGGCGTTGCCCTGCTTGGTGCTGCTACCATTGCTGCCGGTGGTGTTGTTGTTATTGTGGTTAATGCCACTCGTTATGTTGACACTGGACGAAGCAGTGGATGAGGATGTGCCGGTGCCGGTGCCGGTGCCTGTGGTGGTCCCCGTTCCGGTGCTGTTGTTAGTGCCGTTGAGGCCAGAGGTGCCCGTGCCAGTACCGGTACCGCCGCTCGCCGACGAATGCGAAGTCACCGTGGACGAACCGTTGGACGAGGAGGACTGCAGAGTTTCGTCAGAGAATATGGGGCTGTACGAGAGACGCACTACGCGTGGCAGCGAGTAACGCTCGAGAAATACGTCAGCCGGCAACGGTTCCTGATGTGCCTGTATGTGGAAAAATAGTGTTTTATTAGAAAGAAGTCCGGTTGTGAATTGGACACGGTGCACACTCACATCGTTCGTGTATCTGGTGAGTTTGCTGTCGCCCGGCAAGCAACCAGCGCGTACGCTGCCATTGGCACCGCCCGGATTCAGTGCACGGTCTCCGTAGCCGATGTTGGCCAGTATGCGCATGCGCCGCTGCAGTCGTTGTTTCATTTCGATTTCATTGCGTCGCGTCAGCCGCGCGTACTCAAAGTCCGCCACCGAGAACATGTTCGAACTGGTGTCGTGTGAGTTGAAGCGGCGCAATTTCGGTTTTCGTCCCTCAATGTGCAGATGAGTCACAGCGCCATTGCCAGCTGGAATGAATAGTGGAGGCGAGCGGGAGCCTGAAGTGGGCTTAAATCAATCAATCATCAATTAATGAAAACTTACCGCTCATGGCTGCTGCCGCTGCGGAGGTGGGAGGCCCTGCTAAGGCACAGGCGGCAACGCTGTGTTTGCCGGTGGTTGGGGGTGCACCCGTGTTGCCGTTGCTGGACATCAGATAAAATACGGGATTCCCGTTGCCAGTATTGCTGTTGCTGTTGCTATTGCCGCTGTGCTTAGCACCGCTGCCCTGCTGAGCTGTGGAAACTGTGGCCGTTGGGGTTGTGGTGTTGCTGGATGCAACCGCATTGCTGGCTGTTGGTGCACTGCCGTTGTTGCCTGCGTTGCTGCCTGAAAAGTGAACGAGAATGTGAGCTTGTCATTTCGATCTCTCTTCTCTCTCTCTCTCTCTCTTGTCACTCTTTGAGTAATATAAGGCCAAAATACATAAAAAGCACGAGGCTCGAATAGAAGCGTGTTTTTGAAGCTGTAAAGCTAATTTCTCTTTGTTAATGCCTCAAATAAGTTATAAAAATAAAAACTTAATTATTAATTAAGGTTTCTATACCCACATTTTCGTAGCAAGTCCTATAGGAAATTGTGGTTAATGTAGTTCTAGCTTTTTATGTGTTCTGGCGCTATCTCCTACTAGCCCAATATTACAAATCGGTTGTAGTATCGAAAAATATAATTTAAAAGCCTCCCCAAAAAATTTAACGACAAAAAACACACTATACCGCCTTGGAGACTGTCGTTTATATCGCATGATAGTGTGGACCCTTTAAACTGTAAAAATATGATGAAAGTTTATTAAAGAAGATCATATTAAAATTAAGAGAGTTCTTGAAGTTTGCTTACGTATGTTTTCTAAAGAGTTACAGATACAAATATAGCAAAGTAAGTATCCTTATAAGCATTACTAGTGATGAGGTTTACAGCGACGTTTGGGTAACCGTGATTCGGTGATGAGAGACTTTAAAGCCACCAGTAATCTAAAACATCGACGAAACCACTGGTTACGAGTACTTGAACAGCGATGGTTCAACGGGTCAAAATCACAGCAATGAATGTTATTGGTTACTCTAATATCGAGGTCCAATATCGATCGAAGTCACTAGTAATGACAGCATTACTGGATACTTCAATAACGACGGCTTAGTTGTCAATCGTAGTCTTTGGTTATTTTTACATTGATAAACGCCGGAATTGAAAGCCATTAAACTCACTGGTCCGTTTAATATCGATGGCTTTAATAACGACCGAAATCACTGTTTATTTATACCTCGATAGACGCCTGTGAGTCAACTGCGATGAAAGTCACTGGTTCCTTGAATATCGAAGGCTTCAATAACGATCGATTCATTCGCTATTCAAACATCTCTGGTTCAATAAATATCGATGGCTTTAATAACTATCGAAGTCACTGTTCATTTCTACCTCGATAGACCCTGGCTATTCAACAGCGATAAACATCACTGGCTACTTCTATATCCATGGGTTTAACATCGTTTGAACCCACTGTTACTTATCATGGATGGCTCTAACAGCTATTGACGTCTCTGTTACTTAACATAGATGGCTTTAACAGCGATCCCAAATTACTGAGAGTATCGTCGTTACCAACAAATGTACTCATAATAAAGCCCGCTCACCGCTTGGATACACTCTTATCCAATTGGGACGCTCGAAGTCACTGGTCCATGGCAATCGGCACCCGCCACTACAGTACGGACACCAGCTGCGTCTCTAGTACACCATAATATACTTACCATTCAATGCTGCTGCCGTTGCTGGTGTGGCCATGTGTGGACTGCTCTTGATAAACCAATTGGCCAAATGACGTTGACGCTCGAACTCGATGCTGGTGCGTTGCATTTCTGCCAATTTCAATGAGTCAGTCATCTTCGAGGAAATGCGGCTCACTGCCGATTGCCGTGCTGTGCTGTGTTGGGTGGTGCTCCAAAATGCTGCCTGCCTGCCTGCCGCCGGATGAGCTGCAATACGCTCGCTACACAGCCGTCAAGTCAAAGTCGCACGACAAACTACACTGAACCGCCAACTGCAACTGTTGTCAGCCGCCTCAGAGCGTGTGCGACCGTTCGAAAGGTGAGAGCGCGAGTGTGAGTAAGTGAGCTGTAAAGAAACGCAAACAGAATGGAAATATAAATAAATAGGAAGGAAAAAACACACCAAACCAAAAACGAAAAAAAACCAGAAAAAATATAAGCCGTGGAAAAAATGTTGAGTGTGTTTCGTTAGGTATGTGCACAAGTGTTGAATAAATTAAAAACTGCCATACTGTACGCTTTTGACCCCGGCTCCCCCAACGCGGCCCCACTGACGCTGCTGTCTAACTGTCTGACGCTCACTCGGTCGCTCTGTGTGTGTGCCTGGCCTGGCCTAGCATGGCCTAGCACGGCCTAACGTGCCTGGTTGCTGCCTGCCTGCTTGCTGCTTAAGTGCGATAATCGTTATGGGCCTGTGGGGGTATTGAATTTTTACTACGCTTGACACCAACTGCCAACTAAAGCGAGCTGGGGCTGCGTCTACGGCTGTCGCTGACGATGGGGCTGAGGTGTCAAATGGGTATACGTACGCTCATGTGTGCACAAGCATGCATACATGTGTGTGTGCGTGTGTGTGTCCGCAGTAGCTCGGCTCAAAATATGAATCACAGTTAGCACACAACAGGTAGCTGGGAGGGGAGCACTGGGCGGAGATGGGAGCGAAAACAAATATTGGCATTGTAAAGTATTCAAGTGCGGCAGCCACAGCGAGTAAACAAATTGGCGTGAATTACTAACGGTCGCCTGCCCGGAAAGTGTTTTACTTGCTTGCCAAGTTGATATTAAACAAAAAATTTTGCAAATTTTAAAATTTTTTTCGTGTTATTTTTTTCCTGCAACATAATTTTTTTTTCTTTTTGAGTTACTGGAAAATCACAGCCTGCAGTTTGGCTAATTGAGATTTCTGCCTGGGCCTAGAGCCGGAGCCGGAGCCGGAGGCTCAGTTAAGTTGGAAGTCAATAGGCGCAGCTGTTGGGTGTCTCAAATTGCTGTGCCATATATTTTTCAAGAGCAAACAAAGAGGTACGAGCTGACACTCCAGAGCACTCGAAGGCGTACATGCAGTTGACTGGAGACTGACTTGAGTAAAGCGAGTTTGTAAGTGGTAAAAATGAAGTAAGAAATCGCTACTGGAGATGGAATACAATAAGATAAGTATAGGAAGCATATAAACCGAATTCTAAGTTGGCAGAGTCGGTGACTTGAGAGAGTATGCGGAACACGATAGGAGAGTCACTCATTGTGATTTGAGAGAACTTGTATGAGGAGGAAAAGTGTCCGATGGAACGAATAAGTTAAGGAGAGCATAGGAACCGTGTTCTAAGTTAGCAGAGTCGGTTACTTGAGAGAGTCTGAGGAACTCGCTGAGAGACGGAAAGGTGTCCGCGGGTTAAAACTGCCCATTAACAGAGTAAAAGCCTTTGACTGGAGAACGAATAAGGTAAGGAAAGCATAGGAAGCATAGTTGGTGACTTGAGAGAGTACGGGGAACACGATTAGAGAATAAAAAATGTCCCCGAGTTTAAAATGGCCATAAAAATAGAGTAAAAGCCGATAACTTGAAAACGATTTAGGTAAGGAAACAATAGCAGGTAGGAGTCGGTGATTCTTACGCTAGAAGGATCAGAACAACACAAAGGAAAATCAGGAGTGAGCTCTGTAAAATGCGCTGGAAGAGCATAAGCGTCGATGGCTTGATCCAGCCGGAAGAATAACGAAAGTAAAAAACGACTGTATATCGAATAAATCTATTATTATTATTAATATATTCAATTCCACCATAATTAATTGTGTTTTTAAAAGTTTCCGGGTGATGAGTATGTATATTATGTACAGTAAGTATATTAAGTAAGTATAATATGTATATTAGGTATATTAAGTATATTATATATATTATATACACGTCGGAATCTCATCATTGAATCCGAAGGAACTTATATTTGAAGTACTTTCTAGATGAAGCCAACATAACTGGAAGTAATACCAACGCCAGACTAGGTATGAAAAGACCACACACCTATGAAACACTGATAGTGGGACGATGGGACGATACGATGAAAACGCATATATTAAAATTGTTACACATTTGAAAATATGAAACTGCAAAAAGTCAGAAGAAAACTGACAGACTCCAAGGAGATATTATGAAATTAAATTGTAGAATCCATAAACTTCGTAGAAAATGTACAAAAAATCAGCAACGGAACCTGGAGTTCAAACGAACTGATATTTCATAATAATGATTCAATTCACATGTCAGAATACGACTATTATATATAATAAATGAGGATATTATAATGAAGATGTAAGGTGGGTCTATTATAAAGTATACTTAAGCTAAGTCTATTGTATTGAAGATATTGAGGATTTTGTTTATGAAGGGTTTATTACATTAAAATATAAGTCTAATTTAAGGAATATTTCAGCTGGGTCTGTTATATTGAAGATTTAAAGTGGATCTAGTATATTGAAGATTAAAGGCGGCTCTGTTACAATGAAAATATAAGGTGTGTCTATTATAAAAAAGATTTAACAGGAGATTTCAACTCCTTACCACAGTTATGCGGAACATGCCCGTCCACGTAAAATCTATCATAGCGATTCTAAATGAAGTCGCGATGAATTTGGAGATGAGAACACTAGAAAAATTAATTTGAAATCATACTAGAAAATATGTAGATCACAAGAGCACTGTGAACACATGAGAGTATGAAATTATCCATGATGAAAAGCTTAGAAAACCTATAGAAATATAGTTAAGCAAGGCAAGTCTTGAAACACTAGATTTTGATATTATGGGGATGACAATGTAAATAAAAGAGTAAAGAGTCAGTTCCCACATTATACTGGATCAATGTTATCATAGGAAGAAAGTGGATGTCCAATAATGAAATTAGAGCTACACTCTGCACAAGTAAGACAAAGTAGTTCAGTCTGTTCCAGTTCAGGTTATTCTAGAAGAGTTGGTGTCAAACTACAGCAGAATAGAAGTGTGAAATTCTAGATTTTCATATTCTACAATTGAGTGGACTAGCAAATAAAGTGAAGAATATTTTCAAGTAATTTCCAATTTTGAGATCATTTCATTCTGGAAGCGTTGGTCTCATATCACAGTAGAACATAAGTATGGTGCTCCGCCTTGTGGACTAGGAAAATGATGTGGGGAATATTTTCAAGTAATTTCTAATTTTCAAATCATATCCTTATACAAGCGCTGGTCTCAAAGTGCTGCAGAACAGATTGGTATTCGAGACGAACGAGAATGGGGAATATATTGAATTAATCTTTTAACTACAGCGAAACTGCCATAGTACCCTGTATGCGATTGCATCATCACTTCTATGCTTGCATGTATGGTTTGTGTTAAATTGATGCTGTGGGAATTAATTATGCATTGTTGTTGTTTTCGCTGCTATTGTTGTTATAATTCATGAACCATCTAATTAAATACTTTAATAAAGCTGTATGCTCACACCTAGACACATATGCAACGCCACCTAAAATAACGCAAGTAGCAACAGCGGCAACAGCGGCAACAGCAGCAGCAGCAGCAGCAACACCAACAACAGCAACAATTTTAATAATAGAACTACCATAGTGGTTGGAGGACCAACCGCAGCTAGCAACAACATCAACAACAACGTCGATAACAACAACAACAACAACAACACCAACATCAACACCAACATCAACAACGTAGGTACTCGCAGCTATTGATTAAATCGCATATACATAAATGGGGATTGGAGTATGTACAAAAGCAGCTTATGTGCAGATAAGGCCGTATGTGTGTGTCAGTGCATGTGGCCTGTGTGTTTACGTGCAATTGTGGGTATGTGTGCAATTTTAATGAGATTCACAAGTCCTTAACTAATGTGCATCATTATCAGTGATGTGGTATCATCAACATTGAATCATGTTTGCCATACAATTTGAGAAAGTTAATTAAAAGCCTCTTTTCAGCATGCCAACGAATTTAACTATTTAAGAGGCAGTAAGCGAGATTTTTATTGGGAAAGTTGGATTAGACCGCTCTTCAGTTTATTATGCATTCAAGAAAATGGTTTTTGTTGTAAGATATTATGGAAGGTAATAAGAATTCTATTAAAGAATGAAACTTTGAATTAATCCATTACGAACATAGAATTTGAAGAGGATTTTTCAGAGAAACATGAAGACTCGATTTCTTTGAAAAGAATAATTTTTAAGGGAAACATGAAGACTGGATTGAAAGATAACATTTAAACGGATCATTCTTATGAGAAATACAAAAATTTAAAGTCTTTAAGAAGTGCTCGGTTTTTTGAAATATTCCTTTTCCAGAATATATTTTCTCTCGATTACTTTCAGACCAATTATTTACCCCTAATGCCAACTGAATCCGTTCGTTAATCTCCACTATCCTTATTTTCAGACAGCACTACTCAAAGATTTGCCTTTCACTAGTATAACGGGGCTACGAGTATGCAATGATTTTTTATTTTATTCGTCTCGTTCCAACAATTCCAAAAAGCCTTTATATAGAAGCATTTCCTTATTTCAACGCTCAACTTCATATGAAATAATATCCCAATTCATATGAAACAGTGCCCAACTCCATATGAATATGTATCCAAATATCTATGAAATAATACCCAAATTCTTAAAAAAATTAAAAAATTTAAATCACTTGAAATGACAGACAACTTTATACAACTTCAATAAACATTATATCAAAATTAATTACTTGCTATGAGATAATACCCAAAGTCTTAGCAACTAGACAAATTCTTTCCTCATATAAAATAATACCAAAATTCCTACAAAATAGATATCTACTCAAATTCACATCAAAGAGTACCCAGCTTCATATGAAAGAGTACTCAAATTCATACGAAACAATACCCAAACTGATCAAAAAAACAATACCCAAACTCACAAACAATATATAAAAAAACATTCAAATGAAATAGTGCACAAATTAAAAAGAGGTAAACAAATTAAATGCATATGGAATAATTGAGAACTTCATTAAACTTCAAATGAATTAAGACCCAAATACATATTAGATTAAACCGAAAATCATAGAAAATTCATACGAAAGAATATCCAATTATACATTAAATAACATCCAAACTATTAGGAAAAAATATCGAAACAACTAAGAAAAAATACCAAAGTGTACGTTAAATAATAGACAACCTCAGAAGAAATAATATTCAAGCTTTTGTGGAACAATGCCGAAATACACAAGAAACACACAATATTCATTCATAAAACTCAAATGAAATGATAAACCAAAACTGCTACAAAATAAGAACCTAATTCATACGAAATAATATCAAAACTCACAATAAACAAAACTAATCATACCTAAACTTATATGAAATAATACAATATGAAATAATACACAACTTTCTAAGAAATAAAACCCAAAATCCTATGAAATAATAACCAAGTTAAATATGAAATAATAACCAAAGTCTTCAAAAATCATTAATTTGTTTAAATTTAAATTTATTTGTTTAAACAAATTGAAATTTAATTATAAAATTTAGATTTCCTTTATTCAATTTGAATTTAATCATTTTAAATGGAATTGTGGAATTGTACTATTTCGATACAAAATAAAACCTAAAACCCTCATGTTCTTCGAGAGCTTTCTTGAGCGTTTTTGTAGCGAATGTTCTTCATTGTCCTCGCAGTGATTTTTATGGTCCTCGCAGTGATTTTTCATGGTCCGCTCAGTGAATTGTTTCTACTATTTTTCCTGAATATTTATCTGTCCGCTTTTGGGTATTATTCCAATATATTTGTGCATTGTCTGTTGTGGTGGTTAATTCATTAAAGACAGGTTCGATAGTAATAATTTCAAAATGGCCTTCCACACACACACACACACACAGCCACACGCATACGCTCCCATCATCTATAAACACACGAACGCATATAGAACAATTTTAATTTCATTTTCATTCTGATTGCATGTGTTGCACACACATCAACTTGCCCAGCTGCGTTCGAGTTAAATGTTCTACCGCCGCTATGCCGACCTCAGCCCGCCAAGCTCCAACCGCGGACCGCCCACTCCCACACCTTATAAGCGGCAACTACGCACGCTTTGTGTACTCGAAAGCTAACTATTAAATGCGAGAAGGCTGTTACTAGCCGCTCTACCGTACTTGAAACGTGTTTGCTTGCACGTACATACCCTGGTACGGGTGTGTGCGGTGCTTTGTAAAGGGTGTGTGCGTGCGTGCGTGTGTGTGTGTGTGTCGTCTACCTTAATTTTAAGCTTAATTAAGCAGCGGTGCTGTGTGCTCGAAGTCAGTGCCGCCCGAGTGTTAAGGTAGGTTGTGTACTACAGTTTATCATTATATTTGCGGTTTGCTGCGCCAGTTGCTGTGCAGGGATGCATGGATGCATGGATGCAAGTCTGTTGTACACATTGATGCAAGTGACTGTGCGTTGGTGTGCTGAAACGTCTGTCTGTGTATTGCGTTCTGAGCTGTCTTTTGTGGTTTTCGTATTTAAATTTTAATGATGTGGCGAGCCAACCGCGTTGATGAGAAACTTCTTCAAGTGTGCGAAGTTGTGTCCAGTACAATTAGCTACGAGCATGATGACAATGAGACAAAGAAAGAGCTGCTTGCGGCTGCAGGGGTGAAGGTTTACTGCGTTCCGCTTCTATACAGCTACGCAAGGGTACAGTGACTTCACCAGGCACGTAAACCTCCAAGAGCGCGCGTGATTTGTTCAAACTGGAAGCAAGTCTCATTGGAAAATTGTCATTGGTGGTCATCGTTATTTGCCAACCACTTGAATTAATGCCATTAACAACTCACCATCATACTCCGTCATTAAAGATACGCATATTTTAATCTAAAAATTTTATGGCCAAATAAATTTCAAATTTATTGTGAAATATAATTTCACCATTTTGGCTAAAAAAAACCGTCATCAAAAGAACTAAGCAGAAACATGCCTGAAAGATGTGTCACCGCTTCAGCCATGCAAATTGCCGATGCATACTTAATGTGTACACTCATAGGGCCGGCGAAACCGCACAAGTTACTCACTCGCCCGACCGCAAGTTGGCAGTTCAGCTGGCCAAAAAATAGGAGAAAAAATATAAAAAAATTTTTATATTTTAAATATTTGCTTAAATATGCGTAACAGGCCATAAACAGCCGTGCAAATACGTCACACTCACACTGTGACAGACGTGGCCACGCGCGGAGCGCAGTATTTTGGTAGTTACCGGCGGTATTTCTGTGAATTGTTGTTGTCAAGCGGTTCATTAAACGGAAAATTAGCATTTTAAATTTCAAAGACATTTGTGCGAGTATCAGCAGTGTGGGTCACGGCGACACGCCTTGTATTCATCATGGCCAAGCACACGTTTCTATGGAATCAATTGACAAGCGAAATTTATCTGCCAATTAAAACGGTCCAACATGCGCCCATGCTCCGTTATGATAATCCCTTCAAAAGGCCCGGCCAGGCTCTATTGAACAAAAGCGGCCCTTATCCTTCTCACTGTGCATGCCTACACAATGAGACCAGAGCACAGGTCAGTGCAACTGCAAACAGGCTCAAATACTCGCATATAACACACACGTTCATGTACAAATTCACAGTTCACTACACTCGTTAATAATTCATTAAAACTATTTCACAAATGACTGCGACTAAGCAGGCTAAGTTCGGTCATGGCCGATTGGGCATTGAGAGCCGTGCACTTATTGCCTCTGCACAATGGCGTAGTGGGCACACACCGAGCAAAGCCAGCTGAAAAGAGCCATTAAAATGCAGCTCACTTGCTGAGAATTCGAAGTCAGAATATTATAAAATTTACGTGGAAAAAGTATGAATAAAAATATATTTAAATATATATACGAGTATAAATAAAATTTTTTCATAAAGCTTCCCAGTAGGAAATTGCGGGAATCAAAATTGCAGCTGTTATATACAATGCTTAAAATTTATGTGACACCTTTCTAAGAGAATGGTTACGTCATTCTTTAATTGAAATTGCATAGTAAAAAAGCCATTACTAGAGACATTCCCGCACTTCCCTTAGTAATACTGACCACAGTACTGATCAAAGAGACTACAAATTTAGTTTTGTCATCAATCATTCAATAACAGCGTTCTATAAAATCTCATCAGAATGAGACAAATGAAGTAATAAATCAAAAGACATTACTCTTTCAATTGTGTAAGATCTCTTACAGAAGACAGTGGCTGTGGCATAGGATTGGGTTTTATAGTTTTCCTATATAATTACTTAGCTTGGAAATTTTTCAACTGATTGGGTAAATGAAGGCTCTCCAGCTGCACTTCTGTAAGAAGTACTCACAGAAGTGGTTACTTATACAAAGATTATTAAAGAAAAATTGCATCACGCTATGTAATCATTTCATAATTTAATAAATTTCAAACATCTAATTTCACCCTTTTTCCAAATTATGTCAAAATTGTACAACAACGATAAAAATGAATATTCCGAATAGCTTCCTCACATCGCTGAAGTAAGTGATTGACGGCATAGGTGGGGTGAGTAATAAAGGCTCTTTCACAAGGTATTCCTCCTTCACTTCCTTTCGTAATAGATATTCCAACAAACTTCCTTTGGTAGCACTGTGCGAACACCTTACTAAACCCAGCTCAACTACGAGTAATTTTTCTATGCATAAAAGGACGTTAAATGATAAAGTTATACAATGAAACTGATGACAACTACTTCCTGGTTACCTTCAATACAACTAATTCCTGGTTACCTTCCACAAGCAGCAATGGAGGAAGCAGTGCATGCAAATAAAAGTTTTAATAGCTAAGCATCATTAATATTGCACTTCATAATAGCATTCTCAGCACACTTTGATAAATTTTCTACTGGGTTAATAATGTGAAATGTTTATACTAACTTTGCTGAATAACTGTATATAGAAATATATGAGGATGCATTAATGGGGCTGAGTTGTTATGTTTATTGATGATGTTTCATTTGACTAATGCTGATTTAATCAGTCCTACTTTGACTACAGAATTCAGAGAATTTCCATATACTTAGACTGAATCTGAATATAGAATTCATTATATTCTCCTCTCCATATATTCTCCTTATATGTCAGAATTCTGTGCGAAGTGAGGAAAGAATGTCTTACATCTATGTTCTAGTATTAGCTTTTTAACTCTGTAATTTCAAATGAACATTATTCTGCTAGAAGAGGAAGAGAAACAACTCACTGGGCATCATGAGTCGGAAATTTGCTGAATAATTTTCTTTCTTCACAGTTTTGAGTAAGCGCAACTTGTACGGTAATACTAAAAAGATCGAGTAGGTGCTTTGTAACAGAATTTACGTAGTCTGATCTCTGACAATTGTTATTATACCTACATCAATATTACGAGAGTTCTGACTAATACTAGTGCTCTTCTGTAGAACCACTCTTATCTCATTATTCAATCAGTTATTTATACAACTATTATTACCTACTTTAAACAATTTCCCTCGGGTGGCCGTGGAATCACGCGTGGGAGACCATTGATTAGTTTTATTTCTTTGTTATATATATTATATTGATATTATATTTTATTCATATTATATTTATATTGAATTTATTATTATTAATTTTTATATTATACAGGGTGGCCCAAATAAGACCAGCTGATGTGAAACACAAATAACTTTTTTATTTTTTAACATAATTTATTTTTACTTTTTGCAGATTATAACTGAACTCTTGGAAATTTAAAATGAATACGTACAGTCCACATCAACGCATTAAAATTATCGAATTTTATTATTCTTCTCAACGATCAATTGTTCTGACGCAGCGAAATTATCGCCGTTTTTTTAACGTAAGATCAGCGCCCACATCTTCCATGATTACAAGTTTACTTCGCCGTTTTGAGGAAGTGGGTTCAGTTGCCGACCGTCCAGGAAGAGGTGCTCATCGAAATATTCGTACTGAAGACAACGTGGAAGCTGTGCAGCAGAGTGTTTCAAATGATCCATCTGTCTCAACTCGTCGCCGTTCCGGCCAATTGGGTATACCCAGAACAACATTACAGAGAATTTTAAAGTTGGATCTTAAGATGTATCCATACAAAGTTCAAATTGTGCAACAGCTTCTACCGCAAGACCCCCAACAACGACTACAGTACGCTATTCGCTTTACACAATTAGCCATACAAAATGATTTTTTAAATAATCTTTTGATGACGGAAGAAGCGCATTTCCATTTAAGTGGTTATGTGAATAAACAAAACTGTAGGTTGTGGGGCTCCGAAAATCCAAGGGCAATACATCAGCATCAGTCACACCCAATCAGATGCACTGTTTGGTGCGGTGTTATGGCCACAAAAATCATCGGCCCATATTTCTTTGAGAATGAGGATGAAACGCCAGAAACGGTCTCCGGGGCTTCTTACAGAACAATGATCGACAACTTTTTGGGGCCAATGGTGGAGCAACATCCTAATTTGTGGTTTCAACAAGATGGAGCCACTGCGCATACTGATAGGCAAACTATTGACATGCTGCGTGAAATTTTTGGTGAATGCATAATTTCAAGAAATTCAGATTTCCCTTGGCCTCCTCGTTCACCAGATTTAACTGCGCCCGATTTTTTTTTATGGGGATATTTAAAAGACAAAGTGTATGTTAACAAACCACAGACACTTGGACAGCTCAAGCAGAATATTCGAGACGAAATACGGCGCCTGCAACCAGAAACATTACGCCGTGTAATGCAGAATGCGCGAAAAAGAGCCAATGCCTGTATCGAGCAAAATGGTGGTCATTTGTCGGATGTCATATTTCACACATAGTCACGTTAAATTTCCATAAAATGTATTTAACATATTAAAATAAATCATTTAAAAAAAACCCGTTATTACAAGAGTTACACGTGCTTAACATCACTAGGTCTCATTTGGGCCACCCTGTATTATTTTTATATCACAGATTTCTATCTTATTAAATTTATATTAAACATTATTTTGTGACACAGCGATATCTCCACTTATGGATATTGACAACACTTTGAGTTGGACCCATGGATATGATCTCTACCACCATAACCACTATGATATATTTTACTTCACTATAATCTCCACGCAGTAAGTGATGCCACACTCTACAAACACCGACTTTAGTATACACTTCTACCTCTGCTATCACTTCACTACTATCACAGAAACTATTTCTAAAACATTCTCTCAATACTCGAATTCCAATATGACTGAATTCACCGTGCATTGTGTCGTGCTCGGCTGCTCTGACTATTCATCCTTTCACATTGCCTTCACATTGCTTTTATGTAGCGTGTGTGTTTTACAAGAAGTCCACTATATAATAAGCTTTGTTGTGAATTCTACCTTCGGGCAGTGCAGCTTTTCTCTCACTTTCCACTTTTCAAGCAGTATTTTCTAAAATCTCATTTTAAATTTGATCCGTGTACCTGTCAAGCACTTCAACTGACTGCTGGTATCTTTTCAATGGTACCCTTATCCTATGCCGACTCCACAGACACCGTGTACTTGACGGTTGTTGCTGTTAAACGAGCATTTACCATGATTACAACATTCGTGCTGGGCAACTAAAACCGTATTTGCTGCCAATTAGTCATATTTGCTTGCATAATGCAGTTCCTCCACACAATTCCATACTGCTTGCTAATAAATTATTTTTTCTCTCCAGGTAGGGTACATTATTAATGCGCTCTAATTGGGAGGATTATCCTTTGTTGTACAATGCTTCAATGGCGATTTCTTGTGAAATCATAGAACGAGCAATTTAAACATTATTGAAGCTGATTATAAACAAGTGCGGGGTGTGGGAGGAAGGGGGAAAATTGTATTTGCGCATGTAAGTAGTGGAGAGGAATAATAAAGCAACCGACACAAAACCAGAGAGACACTGAATTGTTGTGTCAGGTTTACGTTGCAATTTTTATAAAAGTTGTTCGAGTGCTCGGAATTAAAGTTTACAAACTAATTTGTTGAGTTGTTTATATACTCGAATATAAATGGCAGCGGCTCTGAAGTGAGCTGGGTGATGATGACGAAGGCGGCGATGATTACTGAGGGAGACACAACAAAACGATTGAATTGCGTCAGCGAACAAATTAAAAATTAAAAGTGAAAGTGGAGAAGGAAAACTACAGAAATAGCTGAAAAATCCGTGTAAAAAAATAAGGGAGAAGAGTAAACAGTGCACTAGACAGAGAAGAGTACATAGAATTGACGAGAACCTTCTGAAAGTCTCAGAAAGAGACTGCTCTTATTCACTTACTTATACTTGAATCAACGAAGAGTACATTAGTTGTACTTGTGAATTCCATTATATACTCGTACTTCTAAGAAGTGTTCAAGTTCCATTATACAGATTATGCAAATTGTTTAGAAGGTTCTGTTGCTGTGCATAGTGAGAGCAGAGCAAAACCAGTTTCAAATGTAAAAAGTTTCCAACGAATCGTGACACTCGTGATGATGATCATGATTCCAATACTTGATTGATTTCTGCCCGTTGAGACAAATTGACTCTTTAAGCAGTAATATAGTCAACCGAATAATCTAGAACCTGCTCCCAAGGTAAAACAGTGCCCACAGCATTAGTTTTTTCAGGGAACTCCTGCTTTAGGTACAGGTAAGCATCATCCAACAATTGTATTGAGTGATTTATGGAATTCCGTTTGCCTGGAGTGATCATCATCATCATGAAGATAGTAACTGCTAATAACACATCATCTTATGGATTTCAGTTTCCTTGGAGTGATCATCATCTGAGAGATTTCAAGATAATAACTGTCAATAACATACCGTCTCTAATGTCACGTAGACTCTTCGCGACTTTGCTTTATGTAGATTAAAATTTTTTTATGTATATTCAGGGGTTTTCTTTATCCGATAACATATATCAAAATTATTCCGATATTCTTTTCGAATTGCTTACACAGAATTTTTCTTAATGTATATGAACAATTTTTTCTGATTACTATCATCTCTTATCATATATCTCCGCTGTTCCTCTGGAATATTTCCTATGCAATCTTGTTTTATGGAGATTCAGGATTTTTCTATTTTCTATAACCTTTATCTATATTTTTCTGATCTTCCTCTGGAATGGCTTATGCAGAATATTTTTCAATGTATATATATTCCGTATAATAATGATTGCTGTCATATTTTATCAAATATATCCGATGTTCCTCTGGGCTTTTTATGTTGATTCAGGTTTTTTCTGTTATTTGAAATATGTCTGAAGATTGCTCCGATATATTTATACGGAATTTTATATATGGAATTTTTCCTCATGCTCATTCACGACTTTTCCTGTTCCCTGTCATATTTTACAATATTCCTTTTCTGATGTTCCTCTGGTATTTCTCTATGGTGTTTTGTTTTCAGTTATATTCAGAATATTTCTGATCCTTTACCAGCTTTTTCTCTCGACGTTCCCATGGAATTTTTTATATGGAATTATAGAAAATGTACTTATAAGAACCTTTCTGTCCCATCCCCATTTTCGTTTGTCTAAAGTCTTCGCAGTCACTGCAGCCTAATTGCCAGCCCAGCTCACACAATTTGTGGGCTCCAAATGCATCAATAACTCAGTGCATCTTCATCAGCAGCCTCTCGGGCGTACTCAACAGACGGACTGGCCGAACCCCTCCCCCGCTTAGGAAGAAGCACATTAAATCTTGTTTTAATGCAAAATTGATGAAAGCGTAAGTAAAGTTGAAGTTTGGAAATATTACTGCAGCATTTTGGCCAACA
Source organism: Clusia tigrina (assembly GCA_920105625.2). Taxonomy (NCBI): domain Eukaryota; kingdom Metazoa; phylum Arthropoda; class Insecta; order Diptera; family Clusiidae; genus Clusia; species Clusia tigrina. The sequence continues at coordinate 63,839,013 of OV050033.1, read as the reverse complement.
CGGCTCGCGCGACCGCCGCTCCACGGCTTTCAGCTAAATCAGGCGGGGTGTGTGGCACGGTGCGGGTAACGTGCAAATGTGTTGGACAGTGTGCTGGAGCTGGAGCTCTCAGCGGTAGTAACTAAAAATTGTTCGCCTATTTGCAGGCGGCCGAGAGAGCAGACCTGGAGAGCTGAATTTATTGCATGTAGCAACATGATGTATGGCTCTGATAGTAATGCTGCTGCAATATTCTTCCTGCTTTGGCTGCCTTCAAGCTCGCTGCTCTGTTTTTTGCTTGTTTTTCTCGTAGTTCTTCTAGGAGTTGCTTTTATGTAGTGCGCTGCTGCTTTCAGCGTCCTTTTTGTGTGTGCTGATTGTAAGAAGTTCACAGTTTTCAACCGAAAACTTTTGTTTTGTGAAGTTAAAGTAAAAGTAAGGAGGCAGCGAAAAAAAATATGAAGTAGAAGGCAGAATGGTGGTTGGGATGAGGGGCGAGGTGGTTGGGACTATATATATGCGCTGTTATATTGTGTGCTTGCCAAAAAGTTAACGAAAAGTAAATAAAAGTTTTTTCTGCGAGTGTAGTTGGCAGCGCTGTATGTTAGTTTGTTTTGCCTTAAACGTTGGCGATACGCATACCGCCGCCACTGTTACCACAGCCTTTGACAATAAGCAAAATCGATAATAAGCTGGCGAAGTTTAAAGACAATCTTAAATCAGTTGTGAAGAAGACGTCAGGAAATTCTCCTTTAACTGTCAATTCAAGAAAAGGACCTTAAAAAGAGGTAGCGAGAAGTCGCTTGGTATCACACCGCAGAGCATACAATGATCAATTTAGGAACTAGTCGAAAGTCACTGTCCAGATGACTGGAGATATGTACATCGGTGTCAACTCAGCTTCTTACTTCGCAGGTGTTGGTCGGTACTTGCAACTTTTTATTTAAGATCTGATTAATAAATGGTCTTATCGAGAGAAGGTCAACTGAGTCATCATAAGTGAGTCATACTTATTTCCACCGCAAATTTTTACTGATCCTCTGTATCGAAGAGTTTAATTCTCATCCTCAGGGGAATTACCACAAATATTTAATATTCTACAGGGGGACTAGAAGAAATTTATGTGTAATAAATTCACCATTGAATTTAGCCATCGATGTAAACGAGTGCATTTCGTCACTGTTAAATAACTATCGACTACACTCGCTGTTAACGCATTGTAAAAGGAAAGCTTGGTCGCTGTTAAAGAGTCATTCACTACACTCGCTGTTAACGATGTTGATGTAAAAGGAACCATTGCTTTTGGTCGCTGTTCAATTGCAATTTCAGTAAACGATGTTAAGACTTGGTTATAATATAAATTACACTCGTATATAGGTATAAATGCATAGGTACATATATATACATACTCACATATAAATGTATAGGAGTATATGAACAACAGAGAAAGAGCGCTTAGTACCAGCATAAGAAAGAACTAACCGGCTCCGTAGAGCAACATAGCACAGAATATTTAAGTGGTCTCAGCAGTGGGCTAGTATAACCACGGTATCAAATGAATCCCATTGCGGTGGGTGCGGTGTTAAAGACATTATCGTACAATCAACACAAAATTAGTCATTATAATTTCTGAGGAAGCTAGTTACTCATACTCTTTGTCGGGGTTCCCATAGAGTTCGAACGCACAGAGCAAACAAGGTAAGCTGAGTAAGAAAAATCTGCATTAACACTCATATTCCTGGTACCGAAGGGAATTAGTAGAAATATTTATTACCACAGAAGATAATTGTCTCAAGGCAGGATGAGTACTTAGTCACTTACTTCACTGCTGAGAGCAATTAGCAAAGACCGGGAATCTCACTTAGTCGCTTAAACCGTGGAGATGATTACCAACGAGTTGGACAACCACAGAGGTTGCTTAATACTGAAGCTGCTAAATACCGAGGTTACTTAATACCAAGGCTGCTTAATACCAAGGCTGATTAATACCGAGGCTAATTAATACTGGAGCTGCTTAATATCGAGGCTACTTAATACTGGAGCTGCTTATTATCGAGGCTACTTAATACTGGAGCTGCTTATTATCGAGGCTACTTAATACCTAGGTTTCTTGGAACTGACCTTCTTTTTATATCGAGTTTACTTAGAGAAGAGAGGATTTAGTACATGAATCGAGTGTTTAGCACATGGTCAGAGAATGATTGTCATATGAGATTAAGCTTTACCGAAGTTGCTTGGGATTAGTTTCTTCCAAGGGTGTTTATCACACAGGTTGTTTAGCACAATGCCTACTGAACGCAGAGGGTGCATGACACAGAACTTGCTTACCGCAACGGTTGTTTGTCACATAGCTGGATTAACACAGAGGTGGCTTAGATTAGTAGTGATTTATACTAAAGCACCTACGAGGGCGGATTGATATTGAAGCTACCTAGCGCTAGATGGCAGCACAAACACAAAAGCTTTTTTTTTAGAAATTGCGATCTGTCAAACGTCAGCTGCTAAAATTTCACCCAAATTCATCTATTAGTTTATTTGTTGTAGTCGTTTGAAGTAAGCAACTTTTGTGTTTCTTGAAAAATGTAAAAAGCGAATTTCGTGCAGTGACACTATTATTTGAAAGGGAAAACGGCGAAAGAGACAAAAGAAAAGCTCGATAAACATTACGGTGAGTCTGCTCCGACAGATTACATGGTAAAATATTGGATTGCTGAATTTAAACGCGGCCGAACAAGCACTGCAACAATACCATCAACAGGAAGGCCAAAAGAGGTGGTTACTGAAGAAAATATGAAGAAAATCCCCGATATCGTTATGAATGATCGCCGAGTCAAGTTGCGTGAGATTCTTGAAATGGTAAACATATCATATGAACGTGTGTTCAACATTTTGTATGAGCATTTGCATATGAAAAAGCTGTCGGCCAGATGGGTGCCGCGTTTGCTCAGTGTCGAACAAAAACGAGTTCGACAGACCACTTCACAAGGTGTTTGGACATGATAAAGCGTAATCCAGTTGATTTTTGGCGTCGATTAATAACTGTTGCTGAAACGTGGGTCCACCACTACACACCTGAAACCAAAAATGAATCGAAACAATGGGTGGAAGCTGGTGGAAGTGCTCCGAAGAAGGCGAAGGCAGTGAAATCGGCTGGCACGGTTATAGCCACTGTATTTTGGGATGCACACGGCATATTGCTCATCGATTATCTTGAAAAAGGATCCACAATCACAGGAAAGTATTATCGTGCATTATTGGATCAATTGATTGATGCAATCAAGGAAAAGCGACCACATTTAAAGAAGAAAAAATGCTCTTTCTTCAAGACAACGCACCGGTTCACACAGCATTAGATACGATGCTAAAATTACGTGAAATACACTTCGAATTGGTTAATCATCCACCTTATAGTCCAGATTTAGCTCCTAGTGGCTTTTTCCTGTTTCCAAACTTGAAAAAATGGCTCGCAGGAAAAAGATTCATCTCAAACGAAGAAGTGATTACCGAAACTAACGCGTATTTTGAGGGGTTCTCGAAATCGTATTATTCAGATGGTATAAAAAAGTTGGAAAATCGTCTTACTAAGTGTGTCGAAGTAAAAGGAGACTATGTTGAGAAATAAATGTTTTTTTCCTACTTAGGTAGCTTCAATATCAATCCGCCCTCGTAGTTACTGAATTCGCTTAGCACAGAGTTGATGAAATACACAGTCAAACTTCTCTGGGTACAGTTAGAGTGCTCTTTGGACATTCGAAACAAATAAATTATTTATTAGGAACTTTTTTGAACATCCACACAGGTAGATTATCACTGAGATTGCCTTTAACAGAGGTTGACAAATGCCAAAACTGCTTGGCATTGACTTAGAATACAGGCGGTTTAACACTGAGTTTCTTTAAAACAAAGATAGATTAGCACAGAGGTTCCTGAGCACAGATCTCCCTACACATACAGTTGATTAATCTCACCCTGGTACGAAAACAGTTCACTTCTCTGGATAGAATTAGAGTGCTCTTCGATCACTTAAAACAAGGCCACAGTATTAAAAGGAACATGAAACTTTACTTTATCTATATCGAGAGACGAACCGAGTTGTTCCGATGGTATACCACAATGACTCGTAATAAGTTCTTCAATCTCCTTCACAAGCACTTTGATTATCATATCATTATCTCGTTCGAAATTCACTTTTATTGCACTGACGCTCATTTCACCCACACTTTTAATGTTCATTGCGATTGATATTGCTCTGCCACCACAAATTATGTCAAGTTCCGCGAACCGTACAAATGCGAATGACTGATATAAGCAACTCGACTGTCTTAACCTCCGTCCCTCTTCTCTCTTCGCTAATCTCTCTCGCCATTCTCTCTTCGCTATTCTCTTTCAGCTTGCTGCGCACTCAGTGTGTCGCTATTTCATGACTATCACACATTTTTTTATGCTGGTCAAACTCACAGTTTACTGTGTGCTTAGGCTACGTCATTAGTTTGCAAAGCAGTTATGCTGGTCCCACAAAATGTGTGCCAACTGAGCTGTTAATCTCTCCTCCACTTTTCCACTCTTCCGTTCTTTCGTCTGGCGGGAATTTACAGTGTCTCCTCATCGCTCTGGTGGCAGGCGACTTAATGCCACTGATTTATGAACTTTGAACACATTTAATTGAAATTCACAAATTCTCTCTCCGTGTTCCGTCTCCAAATCTCTACTAAACCCAACAGAAATCTTCGCAACTGCCTTTTCAATCCGCCCGCCTAATCTTTGCTTATCTACCACATTAATCAAAAAATTCTTCATTAAAATATGAAACGCGTAAATATAAAAAAAACAACAACAAAAAATCTTTTATGACTTACGCCAACAGGCGAACAAAAAACCAAATTATACCATTAAATCGGCCATAAATGCCTAAAAAATGCCATAAAATGTTTAACTTTTATTTAAACAATGGCAATAAAAAGAAAAAAGTAGCTTAGAAACGCGTTTGTGCCGAGCGAAGTGTTATGACGCATTCAAGAACGTGCCCGGACCCGACGGAATATTAACTAAGTGAGAAGACGCGCGAAGGCGATGCGGTCAGGCGAAGACGCGAAAGCACCCTACAAGATGGAACAGTCTTCAGTAAATCTGGCCTAAACTACGGAATATAAAGACACTTAATCAGGGCACTAGAGAAGTTGGAAGAAAGGAATCCTATGAAGATACTAAGGAAGACATCTTATAAGAGCAAAGAAATCTGCAGTCAAATTGAGCTAAACTATGGACACCAGATAGGATGGGACAAAGGACACCAGAGAGGATGGGACAAAGGAATACTAAGAATATACTAAGGAATACGAAGAAGATACTAAGGAATAGACTCTAAAAGAGAGAAAAATTCTTCAGACTTTCTGGACTAAACTACATAATAAAAAGAATATTCAAAAAGGTAACCAGGGAATAGCTAACAAAAGGAATACTAAGAAGATACTAAGGTAGACACCATACAAAAGACAACAAGTCAATCTGGGTTGAAACTACGGAATATAAAGAATACTCCACCAGGACAACTTATAGTAGGAAACAAAGGAATGCTAACAAGATAAGAAGGAAGACATCCTACAAGAGAGAATAAATCTTCCGTAAAACTGAGGTAAACTATGGAATATAAAGGATACTTAACTAGGACACCATATAATAGGTTCCAACAGGAATAATAAAGGTGCGAAACATTGTTCTCGGCAGCGGCAGGAAGGGGCCAGCGCCAACAAGGAACCAGTTGTCATTCAATTCTTCCCCTAGTATTGTGATAGACGTAGTGTTGTTGTTTGAGAAATAAGGTAAATAGGATATAAGGAATGTTTTAGAATGCACGCAGAGCCTATAGAATCATCAACGAAAATGGAATTAGATAAAATGAAGATTTAAACAAATATTTACAAACAATTAAATGAGAAAACTGATAAGAAAGCTTCAGAAACAAGTCAAAAAACTAGGAAGAAACGCGTATAGATCACTCAAAGACATCAACAATGAATTGGGAGACACAAAGATGCGTACTTATAATAACACAACCAGATATACCTGAGACTCTCCTAATTAACGCCAAAAAAGAAAAACGATAGAAAAGCACATGAGAAAGATAAAAACAAATACGTTGATGGTGTGGAAGTATCACGGACATATTGATAATACAGGTGAAAATCTGATCTGGAACAACAAAAACAGACCGAATATAAGAAAAAAAAGGATTGAGAGTCCAGAAGTTAAGACAATAAAACTAGGAACCGATATAGATACGGTAATATTGAATAGGATATCTTAAAAGTTGCGTTCAGAACCTGAAGTAGCAAAAACATAAACGGAAAGCAAAGTTAAAAATCAAATACTTGAAGGTCCAGAAACGAGGAGACAACAAAAATGGGAACGAAACAGTTCACAAAATTTCGATTTTCAGAGAAACAAAAAAAAGTAGATGTTTAGCGAAGATTTCCGTAATATGTTAAATAGAATATAAAAAAAGATGAACTCAATAGAGAAAACATCAGAGTGTAAAGTGAAGAGAACACGAAACTGAAAATTCGATGATGCCATAATAATAAAGAGGAAAATATTAAAAGAGACTGTTGATAGTATGATCCAGGAACTACAAGAATAACCGAGAAAAACTCAAAAGTCAGATCGCCGAAAGTGAAATCCAGAACAGAAATGCTAACCAGAGAAGGAAAGAATTAACAACAATGAATATATAAGAGGGACGCAACTGGGGATTAATAAGTTATGAATACGCAATTATGTCCAAAGGAATATCGTTCATGGAAGTTGGTAAGAGTATAACAAAAGAAACGCTGATGAAGAAAGAGAAGGGTACTCAGAGAGAACAAAATAACAATATACATAAAAGATAACAATAGTCATAAAAGAAGATAAAACACGAAAAGACAAAGCCACCAAAATGTAAAAACGAGTGAATACAAAAAGCAGTCAACGATTGAAGATAGAAGAAAGTATAATACGATTGAAAAGAGAGAATAAAGAAAACAAATGACGAAAGAGAAAAACAGACAAAGCAGTCAAGAAAGACGAAAGCATCGATGAAAGAAGAGTGATCAAAATACATTAAAAACAAAGACAATAAGGAGAATCAGTGATGAAAGAATAAAACAGACCACAGCCATCAAGAGTAAGGGGAATCAGTGATGAAAGAATAAAACAGACAAAGCAACCAAGAAAGCTGAAAAGAGTAAATGCACAAAAGAAACCAAAGAAAGAAGAAATATGAAAATACCACACGAAAAGAGAATAAGAAGAATCAGTGATAAAAGAATAAAAGAGTTACCAAAGGAATCTGTCTCGAAAGCAGCTTCAATGCAATGAATCCAAAGAATATAATTCTCAATTATTACTGACCTTCATCATAACGGTGACAGGCTGTAGGGTGTGTGTGTAAATATGCAAAGCAAATGGGTTTAGTGTCATTTTTAACTGTCAAAAATTAGTGTTGCCACTTTTCTGTTAATAACAGCAAATTTTATGGCATAATTAAATGTCCAAAAAAAGCCGCACAAATCAGTTGGCAGATAATTTTTCTCTTGACTGTTGCTGTGTCCTCCGCAGCGGGGACTGGCGGGTGATTTGCTGCGGGCGGCCGAATGGCCAATTAAAGCCATTAAAGCGCGTGCTGTCAAATTTTTGCGAATTTAGCATTTAAAAATTTGCAAAATACGCCGATAAAAAATGTACTAAATTTTAGCTTGATTTGCAAAAGTTCGTAGGGGCATCCGCGTGTGTGTGTGTGTTCGTGTGGGAGTATGTGTGTGGGATTGTGTGTGGTGGAGTGTAGAGCGGAGGTGTGTGAATCCAACCCGCACTAGGGTTACGTTAATTTATAGCTTAGTTGGAAAAATCTCCAATTGTGTTTGTCGTTTAAATATAATTAAAAAAGCAACCACTCCAGATAATTCATACTTGTCGCGCTGCACGCCAATTAAGGCGTAGCCAGGGGTGTGGGGCCGGCACAGTTTTATTGTTCCGAGCGTTTACTAAGCGTTCGCTAATGATTACCATTCAGATTTATGGCTATTTTATGTAAATCTCGTAATTTATAGTTTCATTTCGCTCATTGCTGTGTTATTATTTTTTTATTACATGTTTTTTTTGGTTAATAGTTTAGAAGTGTTTCACACTTAATGAGGGAAATTTTAATGAACCGAGGAAAAATACTTAAAAAGAATTTTAAAAAACTGTAGCAGGGTGCAGGTGGACAGACTGAACTGGAAGGGTTGGGTTGGCATTTGTGGGTCATTAGAAACAATTATTGAAATTTATTTGAATTAAACACAATTAATCTTCTGAGAGCAGGACGTGAGTTATGATACACCAAGGCCATTAAATCACAGCATTAGAAGGGATTTGTAATGGGTTGTAGGGCTTCTGAGCATCTGAAACATTTGCAGAACTGAACTGAAAGCGTAGCAAAAAAAAGTAAGGGAGTGTAAGGACAACGTTTGATAGGACAACATTTGGCAGCGCAATGTTTGATAGGACAACTCTAGTTCGACATCTTTACTTGGTTGTGTCTCGTTGGACTGATAAGATTAACAGCCCAATCAAACTAAGAGATCTCCAGAACAAAAAGTCTTATAATAATTTGGTCTGAATCGCTGAAGCTACTTAAAAGGGCACAGCTTGACACCACGTAAGCAAGAGAAGGCGAGAAGTTTAAATTACAAATCACGAATACACACAATTTAAGACAGTTGATGGAATAGAATGTTAAGAAATTTATAGAAAAATTCTGGATAATAATAATTTGGAGTTAATCGGAGAATCATCAGTGAAGCAGGAGATCTTTAGATCCACACCTTTGTTTATGGCTGACAGAAAACCCATGTGACTATTAAGAATTTAGTTGTTTAACAAGGATATGAAGTGCTGAAGTGGAAGTGACAGACATTAAAATAAGAAGATATTCGTATTAATGGGTAGTTCTGTTTGGAGGTAAACCCCTGCCAAGAAAACTCCGGAATTACACTTTTCTGCGGGTCTTCACTGGATATGTAAATACTACAACATCATTTCAGTTCTGTTTCTCAACTCTCTGTCACTCAAGATGTGTCGATAATACTCACAGTTAACCAAATCCTAATCCAGAGGGTTATACTGACTATGCATTGACAGCATTATTACTCTGAACAAATATCCACTCAAATTGACCAACTTATCAACCAAATGATGGCAGATATGCACTCAGCTGAGTTGTGGCACTTCATCCGTAAAGTAGAACATGTTAATCTCGCCGCTAATTCACCAGACTCAACCCTGCTTCTCCCCTCTTCCAGTTCATCCCTATTAAGCGCTGGCGCATAGCCAAAACATACGAACATAAGGGTACTTGTAACGAAATTGTGTATGCATGGCAATTGGGATAACAAAGTTGTGCAATACCAGGAGTATTTCGAAGCTGCGGCTCCCAAGGCGGCAAACAATAAAAACGTACGTGCACTGCAGCTAAATTGGAACATTAAAGCTTATGAATGTCTTAAAGCGTAAGCAAGCAAGAACCGAAAGCAAGGAAACGAACGGAAGCAAGGCAGCAGTAAAAGTGTTCCACAACAAATATAAGTAGAGCGGAGGAAGTAACTAATAAAATTACCATTGGAGTAAGAACAAATTGAAATAAAGAAATGTTCTCCCAGTGCGAATAGCGAGATACCCTACTACCAAGGAGTATAGAGAACTTAGAATAAAATCTGGGTGCGTCGGAGAATGAGCATGTCCATAAATTTAGGAGTACTTCAACTTGGTACTAGCAGAAAATTCAGGACGGAAGTGGTTGATAAACAATGCAAATTATGATGGAAGCTCACGTCTATGCTAGGTATATGGCTTTATCTAGTGGACTTAGAGAACAAACCGTTACAAAAAGGACCTAAGACCAGTCTGAGACGGCTCGGAATGCCCGTTTGTGTTTTATTCATATCAGTGAAGCTGGCAAACTATGAGTCTGGAACCAACTCCTTTCAAGCCTCGGACTTCACTTGCGACTTAAATGGAAGACGGATACATCAAACCATGTGAACAATGTTATTTTTATTATACCAGTGAATACTTTCAACTGAAACCTTTCTGAGTCAGTACATTATAAAACACAATTCCCGGGGCAGGATTCAAACCCACCACCCTCAGAATGTTATGAACAGAGTTATTTTACACAAATTGTACGGTTTCGAAATGGTTTGACGAGTAAATCAGAGGTGCGTTGTTACGCGGCAGTATCACAATGGACCCATGGTAGTCTGAGCGAGTTGGTCTGTAGACCGGCTGCCACGATAACCTAACCTAACCTACCTAAATTGTATTTGGAGATATCAAAAATATATCAATGATGCATATATATTTTGGAGCAATTGGAACTGGTGACAAGCAACAATTATAGTATCCCAAAGGAAGTTTAAAAGAAAACCTGCAATGTTAATTCAGATCACATTGCAGCTGTGTTGTGAAGTCAGAACTGCAGTGCACTTTGAGTCAATTTTAGTCTCAACTGGAGTCGCGGTCGGAGTTGAGGAATTTCTGACGAGTTTCTGAGTTGAGGAATTTCTGACGAGATTGATACTCTAACTCAGTATGGTTTTGACGAAAATAGATAATCTTTTTCCACACTCATACTCACTTGTGGAAGCATGACTACCGTACGGTGGGATATACTCAAGGACCTTCATCAATTTAAGTTGTAGGAGGGATGAGTATCGAAGTCCAAGTTGGATTGAGAGTCAGAGTTTTAGTATTTCAATGGCACCAATCGAAGTCTGAATTGGTTTCAGAGTCATAGTTTGGAAATTCCAATGATAATAGCCATAAATGGAGTAGGAAACACTCTTTAGTGATTCCGCACCTTGGTGATTCACTGCTTGTCTTTTAGAGTAGTCAGCAGTTTGGAATCTAGAATATCCACACGGTTTCCAGATTCCCAGGAAAATAATCTACAAGCAACTGCCCTGATTGAGCCTGAGGAAGAAGCTTAAGTTCGATGTTCCCAACTTCACTGGGATAGGTTAAACTGGCTGGCCGTGAAGGCCACACATTGACCTGCAAGGTCCTTTCCGGTGTCAGTTGGATATCCGTTTAAGAGTTGTAGTATAGATCGTTAAACAAGGAGACGGTCTTAGCAAATCTTCAGAGAGAAACTGTCCCTAAGTCTGCGACCTCTTCTAGTCCTTCAAACCAAGCGGCTGCCAGAAATATATACTACAAATATAATACCGGACTATATTCAAATGTTACCTTTACAGTGTCCAGTTCAGAACCCTTGAATTAAAGTGGCCATACACTGAGTTGAAAAGTGGTCATTACCATAAACGAAAATAATTAGACTAGCTTTCTTTCCCTCATATAACTCTGTGAACATGGAATTTAATTGAAGCCCATTCCTTTAAGGATTTTGTCAGCTTAACACTCCTGCACTCAGCCACTGCTTTCAAGCAGTCTCCTATCTTCCTTGTTACTGCCTTTTTAAAAAGACGCTCATTACGCGCTCATAACAACCACCAAAAGTGGTCGCTTTGTCAATGTTGGCCTTTATTCTCTACCAAAAATGTAGTTCAATTCCTTTTCGTTTTCTTTTCCTCTGCTATGCGTAGCGAAAAGTGAAATTCAATTAAGTCCTTTGACAAAATAAGGCAACGGCAATCAAAAAAGGACAGAAAAAAGGCAAACCAGAGAAAAGAAAAAAGTTTTCTCCACCACATACGCACAAGTCTTGCGCAACTATTCTCGCTCTAGCGCAAAGTTTCTGAGTTCAACATACCACACGCACACCCACAACACACACACATTCATAACACTAACATCCATAACACACACATACAACACACACAAACACATTCAGCACACACATTCAACACACACACTCTCCGCAAAATACTTGGATCACATCGGGAACAGCAGCTCTGGCCTGACTGCAGCTCTACACCGCACATTACCACGCAGTGAAAGCAGCGTAATCGAATCCGGCTTCTCAGACCTTTGCCGGCATTAACCTCCGCCCCTCCGGCACACGACATCGACTACACTCCAAGTCTTACAAAATAGTTTCGTCAAAAGTTGCTCGTCTTTTGCAGTGTTTGTAATTGAAGTTTGCAAGGAATTCTTTTTTTAAACAATTTGTTTTTGTATGTATTTATTTTCAGTTTTGATTTTGTTTTTGTTTTTTTAAGTTTTTGGTCGAATTTTTTAGGTTGAAATGTGTTGGAAATTAAAATAATTGTTAAAGTTTCGCTGCAAACGGTGCGAATTATGGCTTACGTTGACAGTTAGGCAGCCCAGCAGCCAGGCAGTGCCGCTGCGTGCTGGGTCCTGGAACTCCTGCAGCGCCTGTCAGAAAGTTTCCCAAGATTGACGCACTATTTTAAGTTCGCATGGAATCTCTTTGCAGAACACAAACGCGGAGGATTATAGTTCTTGTCCCCGAGCGGGGCATGTTGGCAGTGGCATTATGAGGCAGGTGCAGTCGCCGGCAGAGAAATTAAGGTAAAGTTTGATCAAGGAAATATCTGCCAACATTCCGCGGCACTTGTGAGATCGAGGATATTTGTTATGAACCTATGATCATGTGACGGCTGATTACGGGTTGGGTCACTGGAATGTCATAAGATCTTTTTCAATACTTGGCTGCACTGTTTGGAAAAACTACTGAACTGCAGTGGCAAAAACAGTTGTTCTTCTTATTCGCTTTGGAAATTTTTCAAGGGCTATTGATCGACAGATGGAGAGATGAGGAGGAGAGGTCGGGAAATCTGTGGATTTTTGGCTCTTAGCACTCACCACTGAAGTTAAGCATTGAATTACTTAAAATAGAAGGAGGAACTGAACTCCTCACTTCAGTACGAGAGAACTACCAGGACGATCCCAGTAATTTATTGGATGGCACTTCTTGGTCACTTAGAAGAGAGAGATAGAGAGAGAAAGATTTAGAGAGAGAAGAAGAGAGAAGGAGAGAGAAGGAGAGAAAAAGAGAGAGAAAGGGAGAGGATCAATCGTCTCATGTTTCTACCACATCCTTTTTATTGATATCTATATTTGCGGTATATAATTTTAAGACAAACTGAGTGGTTTGATTTCACGAACTACAGCAAGGAAGATATCTCTGTTCGTAGAGTTCTCAGAGATTATAAATATGTTCTTGATTGTCATCAAACTGTTCCAACAATCTGTGACCCAGATCTCAAATGCATATACCTTGGGCTGGAAAGCAGATTATATTCAAGAGCTTTGTAATTATTTTAAGAAAAGTTTAAGTAATTTCCTCGACCTTAAAGACACAGTTTTCGAGGTCCTAAGAAATTTTGCACATCTCTACCTTGAACAAAGAATCTTCTGTCCTTTTCACTGCTTTATACAGCATATGAAGAAGCGCCTATTCTTGCTTCACACAGTCCCTATGGATGAGCTCATTTGCACACTTCGACCGAGGAAACCGAGTATTTTGCGGCTATTCTTTCTTCATACAGTTTTTGAAGAAGAACTCAGTTGATCAGCTCTTAAAACATTTTATGTATTTATTTAAGGAAGACCTCAGTTGGTCAACTCTATAAACTGAGTATTCTCTATCTTTTTTCCTTCATACAGTCCCTGAAGAAGAACTTAGTTGGTCACCTCGATCCTGAATACTGACAATAGAGTGTTTTGTGCCTACACTTACTTCACACAGTCCCTATAGAAGAGATGATAAGCACACCTCGACGGAGCAAATAGAGTATTCTATCTTTAGACACGCTATAAAGAAGACCTCAGTGGGTCATCTACATAAACAGAGTATTCTGTGTCTTTTCCTGCTTCATACAAGCCCTGAGCAAGTATTCATTTACACCCCACATCATTTAAAACAGAGTACTATGCGTGGTGTGTGGTATGAATTCTACAATTTCTCGCAACAGCTTTTTGGTCTCTCGCACAGGAGAGAAAAGAGAGAAAACTCAGATCTCTGAGGTTCCTAGGCTTCTCTGCTCCCTGTAATTGATAAGAAGAAAAGATTCTGTCGGACATTGGTCAGGAACCGCAAATTAGGACATCTCCTGAATATTGTACTACCTGAGGATGGGTACGACAGCCCACATCCATTATGAAGGATTACCTTTTTGATAGTATTATGGCACAATCAGCCTTGAGCAGCCCTAAGTGAGTCTAAGGACAGCCATTCAGCCTAGAGCCTTAAATTACTGGAGCTACCTTGTTACGTTGCTTTATTTTGTTCTCGTTTCAATTGTTCCCATTTTATGAACTCAAGGCAATCGATGAAGTTTTCAAATCCTGAACTGTGCGAATAATCGACTCCCCATCTTTACTTCAACTATAAGAAACAGATAATTCCACCACTGATTTCTGGCTTTTCCCAACTGGCACTAAACATTCTCGGAGCCAACTAATTTTTCATCCTCCTGCCGCAGGAGAAAAAAATATAATTCTCCAGAAATTCTTCGGCAATATCAAAACAAGCAATTTATCATATACGCTGGCAAATAAGTTCGCACTCCCAGCGGCAGCTGTCGAAAAATCTGATTAACATAAATTAAGTGCTAAGACTAGGACATTGACTCCGCTGTGACGTCAGAGGCGTTCAGTACTCGTACTCGCAAAATAATCGATGGCTGGCTGAGATGTGCCATGTTTGCTGCCTGAAAAAGTTCGCTCGTGCTTTAGTTCCTGAAAAAGTGCTGCTGGAGCAATTATAAAATCATGGCATCCGTTTATATGCAAAATTATACACAAAGCTCCACCGCACCCAGCTGCTTCCCCCCATCCTTACGCGTGGCCACCTCTGTCAACAGAAAGTAATCAAAGTGGAGCAGCGTAGGAATGCGTCAGTGAGATGTGCACAGCTGTGAGTGCGTGTGTGCGTGCGTGTGTATGTTTTGAGTAGCGGCAATGAAACTGCGGAGTGGAGTGTTGCCGTTGAGTGAAGGGGTACGGAGTTGTGTTGGCTTCAAATATATCCGAGCGCAGCGAATATGCTGAGTGTCTGAAAAGTCTCGTTAAAAATCACTTAAAATTCCATCATCATAAATTTGTCAAAAAATTCAAAAAATTGTTTCTCTGCATGCGTTTCGCAATAGTTTGCAATTTTTCGGCGGTTTGCGGTGGTTTACGAGACTGCTGGCGATGGCGATGCTGGTGCTGGTGATGGTGATGGTTGGGCTGAGGCTGTTGGAGTTGTCGGAGGTGGTGGCAGCTGATTTCTGAATGGGTGCGAAGCGGTCTGCTCTGGGTTATTCGGTTGAATAGCGCAACAACTGCAACTCCTCGGTACCAGGGTGCGTGTGTGTGCCAGTGAACAGTTGAATTTTTACTCGAAAAATCGTATAAATTCATCATCAGCAAAAATGTGGCGGGCAAAAAGGACGAACCGCAAAAAATCGGGACCAAAAGCAAAAATAACACTTGGTTTAAATGTGCCTTGCAATGAAGTTCCCACTGAAGGGTACGTTCAGTGAGGTGTGTAAAATTAAGAGCAACAGCGATTTATAGCGTACACATTTGGGAGGTTGATACGAAGGTGTAGATCGAAAACCCGATTTAACGATGAAAGCTTGCGGAGGCGTTAGGGCTACATGACAAAAAGGATATGTGTGTAGAAGTAATCAGTTATCAGATAGGAGGGTATCCTAGAAGAAAACACACCTCGAGGTGTAGGGAATGAGGACAAGTCCAAATATAGATTTAAGGTATATAACTATCTATTTTAGCGTACTTTTGATGGGTCGTGAAGGTTCTAGAAGATAGTTATCATGCAAATTTGACTCAAGCAAAAAGAAAAGTATATATAAAGATGCATAAGATAGTATACTTGGGTTGTAACTAATAATCTTTGATAAAATTCCATTCAAATACATAGAAAAAACATATAAAGAGGCACAAGAGAGTTAGTCTAGTTGGGCTTCAAACGGATAATCTTTGATAAAATTTGACTCAAACACAAAGAAGAGAACATAGAAAGAGCCACAAGACATTTAGCCTACTTAAGTTTCAAGCTGATAATCTTTCGTTTAGTAAACCCACTGCTTATTTTTTCTGGTCACGTTCAAAGGTAAATCCATTCTCGGCCAAGAGCTCAGTTTTATACTTGCGTACTGACAATATTTCTCTCAGGTGTCTTTTGATATTAACTGGAGAAATTTGTATGGTAAAACTCATGCAAATCTCCCAAAATAGGAGGATCATGTAAAATCCTCAATCCAATCGGAACTTGGAAGCTTAAATTTCTGCAGTCCAGTATTTGGTATCTATTTGAAGCTACATTCGGTTGAATCGTGCGTGTCAGTGTCAATGCTCAATTCATACTTTCAGCTTAAGTTAGTTTTTGCTTGCAAGTTTTCTTGAATCAATTCTATTCTCCATCGGTAGTATACAGGTTACATTTCGTTTTAATCTATTTCCATTTCGTTTTATTCTAAGAAGTGAGCATAACTTCAATTCATTGTAATACAAGTACGAGTGTATTGGATATTCCATCTTTTTGCGTGGATATTTGTTATACTGCTTGACATACTTGGGACTCCTCCAGGGTCTAACTATGCTTTCAGTAGTTATATTTTATGTGAGCTGATATCAACATTTGGTGTCGTAACTGAAATTCCTTGTTTTGTTTTTTTTTTATGTTACTAAAGTTGTCTTACTCTAGAACACATTATCAATCCAATCAATACGTTTATCAATTCTTATTATTTACAGCTCTAAAGACAGGTTTTGAACAATACTTCTCAATGTCAGAAGTTTCCCTAACCTAGCTATAAAGTCCATTGTCATATCTGCAATTTTTGTTAGAGTTCTTTTATGTCTCTTGGGACTTTTCACTACTTATCACTTTGTTCTCTACCTTCCTTGAAATTTCTTAAACCAACTGA
The DNA here is from genome assembly GCA_920105625.2 of Clusia tigrina. Lineage (NCBI taxonomy): Eukaryota > Metazoa > Arthropoda > Insecta > Diptera > Clusiidae > Clusia > Clusia tigrina. The sequence goes on along the minus strand of OV050033.1, from coordinate 63,822,154 downwards.
ATCTGTTTACTATTTCTTACGATTTACACCTCATTAAAGATGTATTTTGCAAATCTACTCCCTATTATATGTTCCCCAAATTCAGGTGACTTTAAACTTGCCATCACAACTTAACGGAAATTTGCGCCATGTTCTTTCTCGTGCACTTCCGCTGGAGGGTGGGGGATGGTACCTACTCATATATTCGCTACTAATTCCTGCCATGTCAATTACCACAACATATTTTCTGCCAACAATTCCGGGGTACATATAAAATTATTAAGTCCCCTGACATGTACCTGACAAAATGATATCAACAAATTTCGAAATTTAATTCTCGCACCAACGCCACACATGCAAGTAAAACAACCACAAAATGTTGAAAATTTCGAGTACGCTTTAACACCGACACCAACACCAACACCAACACGAGCATAAACTTCAGCGCCAGAGTCATAGTCAGCATCAGCGGCGAGGACGTCGGGATGCCAGGATGCCAGAATGCCAGTCAGGCAGGCACTTAATTCCCCAAAAGATGTGTTTCGAGCTTAGATACCTCTATTAAAATTTAAATTGCTTACTTAAATATACACAAACACATGGAAGCGCCGAGCCAACTACGCCACTATGACAGAAATATGTATGGACTCATATGCATAAAACACGCACACACTCCCCCCAAACACACACAAACACACAGAGATACTCGCTTGCATGTTCAAACACAGTCGCACAAATTGAGTTAAGCTGAAAATTATTATGCCACACACAATGACATTACATAAACATGCCCACACTCGCTAACAGCGTCGCCTGCTTGCTCCGTTGGAGCGCTGAGTTGACACCGTCACTGGCAAAAGGGTTTCTTGGCTCTTGCCTCATACACACACACGCACACATACTCACACAAGCAGAGAGTTTGGCTGCTAAAATGTACCCAAAAAATTGCAAGCATATGCAAAATTTCGTAAAATTTACACCCCCAGCAGAGTAGCGACTGGCCATGGCTTCTAGCTTCTAGCTCCTGGCTCCTGGCTTCATGCTGCCCACCTCCAGCGCCGCGGTGCTGCACAAATTACTGCGCTGCGCTAGTAAACTCAACACACCCTCACACACATATGGTCGGCAGTCAGCTTAGTCTGGGGCTCTGTGAAAGCCAGCAATCCGCACACTCTTTTGTGGCTAAATGACAACATGAGGCTCTTTGGCTCTATTCGCTGGTCCTGCTGCTGTGGTTGTTGCCATGTATTACTGCAGTTGTTGTTGTTGTTATAGTTGTTGTTGCTGCTGCTGTTGGTAGGCAAAGGCTAATCAAAAAATCATTTTTAATCGAAATGTAAATTTTATAAGTCTGTGGTGTGGGCGGTCCGTGCCGCATTAAAAGCGAAATTAAAAGCTGCCAATGAGGTTGGTAGCCTGCAGGCTCGTAGCGTGGGCGTACACTCACACATGAACACGTGTCTGTGTGTAGCTATTTTTTGCAACTTCAAGCGGTGCACATATTTATAGACTCCAAGGGAACGCTCAATTTTTACCGCCGAAAACTAACTGCAGAACACATGAGCAGAGGTTAAGGGCAAGATATTCTATGCGAGGCTGTGGATGTGACTGTGATTGTGTGTATGTGTGAGATACCACTTCGAAACAAGGTCCTTGGAGCAAGCGATTGCTAACCTAAGGCGGCGTTTGTGGCTGGACATAAGCACATGCTTGGGAGATGGGGCAGATGCGGCAGTAAGCAGAAGTGAGGCTTCTGGTAAGGATTAAAAAAAAATGTTGTGCCAACGATTATTGCTCTGTATTTATGAGCGGCTGAGAGATTTTTTGCTATCCACTGAGGGTAAATTGGAGTTCGGTTTGACACAGATGGAAACTATGTGCAGATGGGAGTTCTAGTTTATGCAAAATATAAAAATTAAAGGCATATGTTGAAGTTAAGAACTTGCTATAAAATTATAGCAACTAAAAACTGTACGTTTGTGGTTATATATTATATGGGAAACGTATATTAGTGAGTAAAAACTAAGGAAAATTAATTCAAAGTTGCTATAAAAAATTATAGCAACTTTAAACTGTGTACTCAAGCTAAAACAAAGTTTGGATGAAGTAATTGTGTCTTTCTGCTTAGAGAAAATGCCAGATGTAGGAAAAGTACGAGTTTATAGCACCTTTAACTGCTTAATGAGTAGTTCTTTCCATATTCCTATATAAAAAACAATATATTTTTTATAGTTGTATATGACCAGCCTCTATGAACAGATTGAGTAAGTTCAATGAGCAAAATAATGTTTAGTTTCCCATAAACATTTATAGCATTAAGCAGTGTGTTGTATAGTTCCTATAACCACTTATAGCAATCAGAAATCACATTCGTATTAAAGTCATAATAATTTTGGTCAGAAAAAGATTGAAATAATTTTTTATAGCAACTTTTGTAAGATTTCGTCGTGTATTTTAAAACTCTAAAAATATATACAAAACGTACTATAATAAATTATAGCAAATTGGGGCAATTGTTTCAATAATTTTGTGGAAACCTCAATGATAGTCCAATATGGTAGAAGTGTATGCTATTTCTTTCTAAATGACCTTCCTACTGCTTGTCTCTTCAGTTGTAATGCAATTTCTTATCTTATGAATTGAAACATCAACTATAAAAACTTATGGCAACCTAATCAGTAGCCACCCTTTGATATCCGAATGCGTGTAATATTTGTAAAATGCAATTAAAAATAATTAAAGCTGCCATGCAAATATATGGGAAACTTTGGATAGCACTTAAAATTAAGACCATACAAATTTACGACATGTTTGCAGGTTAATAGGTTTACAGTTAAATATTACTATAAACATTTATGGCAATTTTATTATAGTACTTCTATAATCAATCAATTTAGTATGCAATAAGTTAATGATAACAATCATTTTAGTATGCTATGAGTGGGGCACTTAATGACAAGTTGCTATAAACATTATGGCAAACTAGAAACTGCCTAATCACCTCTATTAATTTTTCCATAAATATTAAATTATGACACTTGTTATTAAACAAATTTAAGGGTACTATCAAAATTTAAAGCAAATTCTTGTTCGCTTGCTATAATTCAGGCCCATCATGTTCTAAACTAATATTGTAATTATCAAACATATAATTTGGTTAACCAATCAGTTAATAGTGGCTATGAAAATCATGGGGTTTCCAAATTACCTCCTTAATAGTTGCCTATTAAATCTAATCACCAGGTTGGCAAGTCATTTGTTAAACAAATTATTTAAACTTGCTATAAAAACTAGTAGCGAATAGTCAAAATATTACTGGCCCTCCACTGAACTGGACAGAACACATTTTTTTGTTATGCTAGTAGGTGTGATCCCCATTTTCACTGCTTGCTCAGCTCCTCTAGGAAAACATCAGGGGCTAAATAAACTACATTATCTACCACAGAAAATTTAACTGTCGCCCACATAAAATACAAAATCTTGACAGTCTGTTCTGAATTGTTACTTTCTATGTTGCTATAAAGTTTATAGCAACTCAAGAAATGCATTTCTCAGGCCATAACCCGCATATACCGGGCACATAAATCACTTTGGACGAACACAAATCGTTCAATTAGTGTCTGGGAAAGCATTTAAAATTCATTGGCACAAGGTTTCAATTTTGCTCTTTTATAGGAAACCTGAAGAGTAAACATAAAAATGCTGTGCAATTGTCACCAGCACGCAGTCAGGCAGCCACTCAGCAACTCAGCTGGTGACTTAGACAGTCAGTCAATCAGTTAGTCAGTGAATCAGTGAGTCAGTCAGTCAGTCAGTCAGTCAGTGAGTGAGTCAGTGAGTCAGTGAGTCAGTCACCTTCCCCAATCGTTGCAGTTCGTGCACTTGTGTACCGGGATGAAATAAAACGCCCTGCATCTGATTTGTAAGTATTTAAATTTTTATGACTTTCGAGTATAAAAGACCGAACAGAATTATAGCAAAAGTTCGCGGGTGCACATGTGTGGAAAATTTTTTAACGCGGCCAATGACACATCACTCTCCCGTCACCCAGAATTGGGAAATTTAATCTTGAAGCTGCAGCGGGTCCTGCTTCCATTGGCCCCGCACTAATGTCAAAATCCTCAGCGAGCTGCTTGCTTGCTGCACATAAACTTTTTATGGCAAAATTATTGTCGTCTCATTTCGCTCGAGCGTTGCTGCTGGTGTGGAGGAAGGAGCAGCTTCCCCCCCCCCCCCCTTTGCTGCTGCTTCTATTTGCGTTTTAGTTTAGTTGCCGCTGCTGCATTGCAATGGGCAAAAGTATATTTTATAGCAGCGAATGCGATTTTATTTTCTGCGCTCATAAATTTATGACAAGATCGTAAAATGAACGACATTTTTTTCAGCCATTTGCAAGGGACGTGCACGTGCTTGTGTGCATGTGTGCATGTGTGCGTGTGTACGTGTGTGGGGAGGGAGGCACCATGCATGTGTGTGTCTGTCAGCGCTCTGTGCGTTTCGCATTGCGCTGTAATTAAAAATATGTTTGAATTTAAAACGCTTTGATGGCGGTTAATAAAATTTTTCCATTTTACATTCTGCGTTTGCGTTCCTAAAATCCTTGAGCACGTACATCTCTCCTTCCTGTTATGTGCATGTGTTTGACTATTCGAGTGTGTGCGTGTACGTTTGCATTTAGCTGAAGACATTTTTTATTTTGAATTTTTTTACGAGACCACTTTTTCAGGATTATGAATTTTTATGAGCGCCAATTTTGCAAATTTATAGCAAGTCAATTAGTTTTATTCCACGTTGCCAAAGGTTTCAATTAATATTTTATGGCTTTTATGGCATGCATGCAATTACATATAATTGTAAGTATTAAAAATTCCAGCCTTAAGGTTTTCCATAATTTTTATGGCAACTTTAAAAAGCACATTTATATAACCAATATTTTATTAGACTTTTAAAACTAAAATAATAATTGCTGTAATTTCAGCAGCTAAATTGCGTTCGTGCCAGTTTCGACGCACTTCAAAGAAAACAAAAGTACGTGGTTTGGGTTATTCACGGCTAAGCGAGAACGCCTTATATGAATTGATGGTCCTTAATCCAACTACTTGGCTAAAAGGCAAATCTCTCAAAGAGCTGTTTTTCAATTCTACCTTCATATGCAAATTCATACCTATTTTCATCTCTATCTGCCTCTTTCTCTCGATCTTCGTCTCTAGTTTCAGCTATATTTCTACCTTCATCAGTATTTTCATCACTATCTCCATCTTTTTTTACATCTATAATTTTATCTCTATGTTCTCTATTATAATATCCATCTTCATCTCTATCTTCATCTACCTATCTATCTTCATTTCCAGCTTCCTCTCTATTTCTATATCTAACTTCATCTTTATGTCCATCACTATCTTCATATTTGATTTCATATTTATCTTCCACTTTATCTTTATCCCCATCTTCATCTACATCTATATCCTAATATCAATTTGTATGTATATCGCCAGCTTCATCTTAATCTTAATTTCCATTTCTTTCTCATTTCTATGTTGACTTCTATTTTTATCTCGTTTTTTTGTATTTCTATATTTAGAAGTAACTAAATCTGTATCGTCATATCTAACTTTATATTCTACTCTATCTTCAATTCTATCTTCATCTTTGAAATAACATTCATCTTCATCGCTATCTTCATCTTCCTCTCGATCTGCATATCTAGTTGCATCTATATTTCTATATCTACCTTCATCTTTATGATATCACTATCTTCATATTTAATTTCTTATTTATTTTCATCCTTGTCTTTCTACTTTATGCTTATGCTCATCATTATTTTCTTTATTCCTTTTATATCTATCTTTATCTCTGTCTTCACCTCTACCTCCTTTTACATTTTAATATATATATTCACCTGCATCTTCACTGCAATCTTCATCTCTATTTTTATCTCCATCTCCATCGCCATCGCCGTCTTAATCTGTATCTTTATCTCGATATATATCTTTATCATAATTTCTATTCTCACCTCTATGTTATGTTTAGCTATATCCTCATCCATTTTTTTTGTATATCTACATTCGCATCTGTTCTCACTCCATCTTCATCTCCATCTCGAACGTCATCTATTTCCTTATATTGATATCAATGTACATCTATAGCTTCTATTTTATCCTCATTTCTATTCTCATCTCTAAATTCATCTCTGTCTTCATCACTGTCTTCATCTCTGTCTTCATCTCTATCTTCATCTCCTTCTTTTGTGTCTCTATATTTACATTTATGTAAATCTGTAGCTTCATCTGTATCTTCACCTCTTATACAATCATATCTTTATCTCGATATTTATTTCTTTGTTCATTTCTATGTTCATCTCTATCTTCATCTCTTTTTTGTTCCTCTATATTCATATGTATCATCATCTCTATTTTAATCCCTATCTTCATCTAAATCTTCAAATTTATATTCATTTCTATATTCAATTCTATCCACATTTTTATATAAATCTTATCTATACATTTTTATATTATCTTTATCTTTATCTTGATCTCTATCCTCATTTCCATCCGTATCTATATATTCATCTCTATTTTCATCTGTAATTCCATCTTCATCTATATATTTATCTTGATATCTATCTTCATCAATTTTATCCTCATTTCTATCGTCATCTCTATGTTCATCTCAGTTTTCAACCTATCTTCACTTCTACCTTCACTTGTGTCAGTATCTGTATCTTTATCTCTAGCTTCACTATCTTTATTTCTCTTCTCATCTCTATGTTGATCTGTATTTTCATCTCTTTCTTCTGTATCTCTAGATTTACATTTATCTTCACCTTAAGCTTCACCTCAAATTTCTTCTTATCATCTCTTTTTTCATCTCCACCTTTATCTCTAGTACGAGGGGTACTACTAAAATCTGGCAACACCATAATAAAGTTTGAAATTTTCTAGCATAAACGTACTCACAACGTGTTGGTGTACAAGTGCTATTTGTTTTGTTTACAGTGAGTTAAGAAAATCAATTTGGCCAAAAAATGGAAATTTCAAGAGAAGGTTTTCGTTGGATTATTTTTCACAACTTTCGACGTGGATTATCTCAACAAGAATGTGTCGATGAACTCAGTTCTTTGTATGGCGATAAAGCACCAACAGTATACCGCTGGTATAGTGAATTCAATCGTGGTCGTAGTTCGGACGCCGACGAACTCCGTGAAGGTCGTCCAAAATCGGTTGTTGTGCCACAAAACATCGATGCAGTGCGTGAACTGACAATGCAAGATCATCATGTGACATATCGTGAGATAGAGGACACCTTGTGCATTACTTCCTCTTCCATACATTCAAAATTGCATGAACATTTGGCTGTAAAAAAGATTTGTTCGTGTTGGACCCACATAATTTGACAATCGCTCAAAAAAATGCTCGTGTCAATTGGTGTAAGGATATGATTAAAAAGTTCGACCGTGGTGCTTCACAAGACGTGTATAAAATCGTGACAGGTTACGAATGATGGATATATGTGTATGAGCCGGAAACAAAACAACAATCGACCGTGTGGGTATTTCAAGTCGAGCTAAATCCAACAAAAGTTGTTCGTGGAAGAAGCACAGCGAAGCACTCTCTGTCTTCATTCTCTATCTGTCTCCTATTTCTTCGGCCGAATGGGTCATGTGGCCACTGTTCCGCTTGCGCAACGTAGGACGGTCAATTCTGAGTGGTACACGGCCATTTGTTTGCGGGAGTCTTCGGAGAAATTCGTAAAACCAACCGCCAAAGACGAATCAATCTCCATCATCACAATGCGAGCTCTCAAACAACTCGTCAAACAGTTGAATTTTTGAGCAGTCAAAACATCGAATTGATGACTCATCCTCCGTGCAGTCCTGATTTGGCACCCAATGACTTCTTCTTGTTCCCGAGTATCAAAGGTAAACTGCGTGGTCAACGATTTACGAGCGCCGAAGAAGCAGTTGAAGCGTTCAAAAACCATGTTTTGGAGGTGTCTCAAGAGGAATGGAAAAACTGCTATGGCAAATGGTTTGAACGAATGCAGAAATGTATTGATCATCAAGGGGAACATTTTGAAGAACAATAAAGGCATTTTCATTCAAAAGTGTTTGTTATTATTAGCTATTCGGACGTGTTTTTGTACGCTCAGTGTTTGATTGGATTTACATATTTCTCAAATATTATTTTGTTGTATTAATATTATCAATTAAATCAAAATAATCTCGAGAAATTTAACAGTTCGTTTAATAAATTAAATACATATATGTATGAAATATAATTCAAAAAGTAAACAATAAAAATATAATCATAAATACATATATACATAAAGCTATGAGTGTCGCTCACTCTCCTCATAGAGAGCGTCGGCACTCGGTGCATATACCCGTTGCACCAAGCAATAACACTACAACAATACAATACGGCATATTATCGGCAACAACAATACCACTAGCAGAGTCATCATCGGTGTCAGTAGCAGCGTCGGCAACAGCAGCGACCTCAACAGAAAAGTCGATCCCAGCAACTGTCGCTACAGGAAAGAGCGCGATGACTTTCGTCGAAACAACAACGAAGGCAGCCCAGCATAGCGCCGTCACCAAACTCAGCAGCAGTAAGGAGTCCAGCAACAATGCCTCTGCAGGCGGTAATAAACGGTGAGGTAAAGAAAATAAAAAAAGTGGCGGTAGTGCAGACTGGTATTGACCGCTACATAAACATTAATATTAAAAGAAAGATAAGTCCACAAAAGGTCATGGGCGTCGCCAAAAGGGCAAACACAACAAGCTCAGGTGCTCCTCTGGAGAATAACAGATTTGCACTTCTTAGTGTAGAGAATTCTACTACTACATCGAAAGGTGAACCTGTAGTCAGTAATGCCAGACCGCCACCAATTTACCTGCGCGAGCGTAGTTCTAATCAATTAGTATTGAACATCGCAAATATTATAGGCACAAATAATTTTCACATTGTGCCTCTTAGAAAAGGTAGTATTGAGGAGACAAAGATACAGGCATATAGTGAAAAGCACTATCGTGATATTATAAATTTTTTTAACGGGGACTATCAGCTAAAAAGCTCAAAAGGCCTTGTTATTGTTTTAAAAGGAATCGAAGCCACAGTAGATTCTGGCGATATTAAAGAGGCTCTTGAAGAGCAAGGGTTCCCCGTTAAGGTTGTGATAAATATTGTGAATAGAAATAAGGTTCCACAACCTATATTTAAAGTTGAACTGCTCCCCAACTCAACCCAGCTTAAAAAGAACGAGACGCACCCAATATATAACCTAAGATATCTTTTACACCGCAGAATTACGGTTGAAGAACCGCACAAACGTAACGGCCCAATACAATGTATGAATTGTCAAGAATTCGGCCACTCTAAATCGTACTGCACTCTGCGCAGTGTTTGTGTAGTTTGCGGTGATCTCCACCCTACAAGTGCTTGCACCTTAGCTAAAACTGACACATCCGCAAAGAAATGTAGTAACTGTGGTGGTAGCCACACGGCAAATTACAGAGGTTGCCCTGTATATAAAGATCTAAAATCAAAACTGTCGCAGAGTATACAATTAAAACGTAACTTATCCCCAAATCCTATCTATATCCAGCCTACCACCTCCAATCCTCAGATAGGTGACCCTATTATGCAAAAACCTAATTCTGGTCAAGCAACCTACGCAAGTGTTCTGCAGGGTAACGTACGGCAAGTTAACAATAACAATGCATCTAATAGTGGAGTAGAAGCCATGATCCTAAATCTTACTCAGTGTATGACTCAATTCATGTCTACAGTGCAAAATATGCTACAAGATTTAATTAAAGCTCAAAATCATATGATTCAAACTCTTGTAAATAAAAAATGAGTTTGTTAAAAATATGTTTATGGAACGCAAACGGTGTTAACCAGCATAAACTAGCCCTTAATAAGTTTCTACATGACCACGAAATTGATGTTATGCTTTTGTCTGAAACACATCTCACAAACAAATACAACTTTCATCTCCCAGGCTTCAAATTTTATAACACAAATCATCCTGATGGTAAGGCACATGGCGGTACGGCTATTCTAATCAGAAATCGGCTTAAGCATCACCTTATGCAATCGTATTCGATGCAATGGATGCAAGCTACATCAGTATCTATTAAAAATCGTGGCAAAGACCTGACGCTTTCAGCTATATACTGCCCACCCCGTTTTACTGTAACAGAAACTCAATTTAATGAACTTTTTGATTCCCTTGGTGATAGATTTCTAGCTGGCGATGATTATAATGCGAAACATAAACACTGGGGCTCTCGCCTAATTAATCCAAAAGGCTGACAATTGTACAATGCAATAACTAACAGACATAGTAAATACGATTTTGTCTCACCAGGACAGCCCACTTATTGGCCAACAGACCCAAAGAAAATTCCTGATCTTATTGATTTTGCTATTTTTAAAAATATAGATAGGTCTTTAGTATCAGCGGAAACCTGTGTCGATCTGTCCTCTGATCACTCGCCTGTAATAATCAACCTTTATGAACAACCAGAATATACAAGCCCACAGTTTCGCCTAGGGACCAACCAAACCGATTGGTTAAAATACAAAAAGTATATTAGTAGTCATATCTCTACAAGAGTTGAGGTAAAACATGCAGATGATATAGATAATAATATTGATATTTTCAACTCCATGCTAGCGACTGCAGCCGTAGTGGCAACGCCAAAAAATACTTCTAGAAAGTGCAAGTATGCCTGTACAAATAGCCAAATTGAAAAACTTGTAGCACAGAAACGACGGCTGCGCCGAGAATGGCAGAAACATCGCTCACCCATCTCTAAATACAATCTTAAAGCAGCCGAAAGGGCGCTTAAAGATGCTCTTACAAAGGAGGAAGATAAACACCTAAAAGAGTACCTGAAGAAGGTAACCCCAAATTCTACCGAAAGGTATTCCCTTTGGAAGGCATCTAAAAACTTTAAGCCTCCAATGGAAGGTGTAAAACCTATAAGAAACCCGAACGGCGCGTGGGCTCAAAGCGATCAAGAAAAAGCACTCTGCTTTGCACAACATCTATGCAACGTGTTCCAGCCGAATATGGCGACAAACTCCTTTGCACTGCCTGCCTTACCTTGCAGTACTGAGATTGCTCAGCCTATTAAAATTTCCCTTCCAGAAATAACCAAACAAATTAAACAACTGAATCCAAAAAAATCACCTGGATTCGATAATATTACCCCGAAAATGCTTAAACAGTTACCAGATTCTGCATCAGCATTTCTCTGTAAGCTTTTTAACGCAATCTTGGGCATCGGTTACTATCCGAATGCATGGAAGAAGTCTCAGATATGTATGATAGATAAACCTGGAAAAGACGCAACGCTACCGTCATCATATAGACCTATCAGCCTGTTGCCTTGCCTTTCCAAATTGTTTGAGAAACTACTATTAAATAAACTATCTGCTTTTCTTCATGAACATAGCGTAATACCGCAACACCAATTCGGTTTTCGCGAAAAGCACAGCACTATTGAGCAAGTCAATCGAATTTCAAATGAAATAAGAAAAGCATTTGAACTCGGGGAGTTTTGCTCTGCAATATTCCTTGACGTGGCTCAAGCATTTGATAAGGAATGGCATCAAGGACTGATGTTCTTCCAAAAAGCTATCATAAAATTCTTGAGTGTTATTTATCCAATAGACGTTTCAGGGTAAAAGTAAACGAATTCATTTCCGAAGATTTTCCAATTTTAGCCGGTGTGCCCCAAGGTAGCGTTCTAGGCCCTACATTATATGTAATATTCACATCTGATACTCCTATAAGTGAAAGCACGCTAATTTCAACATTTGCGTATGATACCGCCATACTCAGTTGCAATAAATGTCCGATAAAGGCGTCGAGAGCTCTACAAGAGCACTTAGTTAGGGTAGAAGAATGGTTAGGAATGTGGCGTATAAAAGTCAATGAGCAAAAAAGCAAAAACGTAACATTCTCTTTGAGGCCTGGTACGTGTCCAGCCATTCGGCTCAATAATATTGAGATTCCACAAGCTAATGAAGTCACCTATCTCGGCATTCATTTAGACAGGCGCTTAACTTGGCGTACGCACATTTCAACTAAAATTTTAAATATGAAGTTGAAGGTCGCCAAGCTGCATTGGCTAATAATCCACAAATCTACCTTAAGCCTAGAATACAAAAGCCTCCTATACAATGCAGTTATTAAGCCGATATGGTTGTACGGGATTCAACTGTGGGGTAATGCATCCGCTTCTAACATTGCCATAATTCAAAGGTTTCAGTCGAAGATACTTAGGTTAATAACAGGTGCTCCATGGTACATGCGTAACGAAAATATTCACAAAGGCCTGAAAATACCAACAGTTATCACAGAAATAAATGCTAGAAAGCAGATATACATAGCAAAACTGAAAAATCACCCGAATCCACTATCTAAATCCCTCGCAAAACCGATAAGCCGATCCCGCCTGCAGAGAAGAGACCTTCCGGCCTTTTGAAGAGCGAACCGAAATTTTAATGGCCAAATACAATTTGGGTTAAACTTATTTTTTAGTGACTAGTTTTAAGATTTGATATACTTATTGTTAGGCTTAATTTAAGCAAATTCAATAAATAATAAATTCTTGTAATAAAAAAAAAAAAAAAAATTTATTAGCTATTCCCGAAATATGAATAGTACCCCTCGTATCACCTCCATATCCTTCTCCATTTCCAACTGCAGCTCTGCTTCTATTTATATTCCCTTTTTCCTTCGCAATTGTTGAGATTTCCTGAGTGATTCCCAGTTCATTCTCCACTTTTGTTCTTTATTTTTGTTTCTCTTCAAGATTAAGTTCAGTCAGAGGTCCTTTTCCTGGTATTATCCTGGCAATAATAATGCCAAATCCAGGGCTCTTCCAAACAGTTGCCCTCACTCCACTTTTCAACGACAAAACGATTCATATTCTTTTCGTACCATAAATTGTGTTCATGGCTCTTGGTAGCGACACATTATAGCAACCCCATATCTTGAAATCTGGTAGCTATAATGGCAACATTTTGACTACTGCCACATTATGCCATAAATTAGATTCGCCATAATAATTATAGCAGCCTCTGTTCGCTAGTATTGTGGCCATGATGTTAGCCACATTTTGAGTAACGCATTATGCAATAAATTAACTTTTAACCACTTGCTATAAAAATTATAGCAACCCACAAAGCTAAAATGTCAGCCAGATTTCGAGTGGCGCAATACGCCGCTGAGCTAATGACTCAATTATTTGGAAATTATTTTGCAGTCCGGCCGCCAGTGGCGAAATTGGCCACAGTAGCTAATGGCGGAGCTGTCACAAACTTGTCAAATTCTCATCAATTACGCAAGCAGGAGTGCGACGGGTGTGCGGCTGGTATATGAAAAATTCGGTGTTCCTTTTGTGAGAGTGTGTGTGTGTGTGTGTGTAGTGTTTTGGTGTGTGGGTTTGTGAGTACCGCCTGTTCGTTGGTCATGTTTTGTGTAGCTAATCAATCACTTCTGCGGGCATGCAAACGCGTCGGATACGTGCCACGGCGGGAAAAGCGCCGAACAGTGTTTAATAAGCCTCATTATTGTGACACACGCACACACACACATAGAGAGGCAGACACATCGACTGCAAGCGGCCGAGCTTATTGGCTGTGACAACAGAAATGTCGCAAAAGTCAACTTGAACTGTGATTAAGTAAAACTTCGCTGAGCTTAACGCAAAAACATGCCAAGGAAGGCGTCCAAAATGAGCCACCGTCACCGCCACCGCCGCCACCACCGTCGCCGCCACCCCGTTGCCCTTATCGTCGTTGCTGCAATCAGCGTCATTAACGCGAGCTCGCTGGCCGGCCAAATTGACAGCTGTCACGTGCTGCAAGTAGCGGCTTTGGACGGCTGCAGTTGATTAGCACCGCTTTTGTTCAGCCGAGCGTCCAGTTAAGCACTGCAAAAAGGCGCTAAAAGCGCTTTGTCGGTTTAACGCCTGTTTCTTGGCGGTTTATAGCAGCTCAGCAGCCAACTCAAAATTGCTCAGGTTTTTTCTTCTTTTTGTTGTGTTCTCTTTTTGCTGCAATTTGCCATAATTTTGCTGCGAATGTCGTTTAGCGCACTCCTTGTTTGTAAATTTAATTAACGAAATTGTGGCGAGAAATATTTTGCAATACTTGTACTGGCAACAGGGGGTCTGGAGGACGGGGGACAGGCGTGTATGCACACAAATATTTAGCACTTAAGTGTCAATGCGGCAAAAATAAGTGCGAAAATTATAGCCACGCCACAAATAATGTATTTTTAATCGAATACTGCAGGCGAGCTGCAAAGGAAGTGCTGCTATAAAGCTGCTATAAATATATGGACGTGCAATTAACGTGAGTAAAATTAAGTGGCGTATAAAATTATCGCCGCCTGCTAATTTAAAGTCAAATGTATCTTGAACAGAGATATTTAGTGGAAACAGTGCTAATTATAAAGGTGCTATAATTTTTATAGCTGTTTCAGGAAGGATTAAATATTTATAGACAATTTGTTAGTTCATATGACGAATTCGTGAGTTGCAGTGTCACCCACAATGACAGTGATCTTAACTACATCACATTATAGTCTTCCTGTTATGGCAAATTATGATAGTGCTCAGGGGACTGGGGACAATCCAACTGAGAGAATCTATTGTAAGCGCTTGTCCTTAGGAATTGCATTGTCATACACTTTAGAGGTGGAAATAGTAGGCGAATAACAAGGTCAGCAGAAAAGTTCTTCCTCACCCTGGTCAAGATATAGGGAGGCGTTCCAAAGTTCTTCTAATTCCGTTGGGAAATGCCATAAAAGCTACGAAGTAAAATCAAGATTATTTTCGAGAAAAAGAGGCGTGGCTGAGAGGATTTACATCTGAAATCAACATTCTAGGAAAGTTACACGTGAAACATAGATCTATTATACCAAGAGCACTTTAAAGACCAAGCAACAGAGAAAACAATGGAAGTCCTGTGCCGACCTTATCGATGGTTTCATATTGACCTGCAGGACTAGTGAGAAGCGGCCTGAGTGTGCTAAACACTTCTAGGAAAGTTACACATGTGAATAAAACATCAATCAAAGAACAAGCACTTTAGATACCAAGGAACAATCGAATCGATGAAAATCCTGCGCCAAACCACTGCCGATCTTTTTGAAGGTTTCAAATTGACCTGAAGAACTTGTTGGAAGTGTGCTTGCTGGAGTGACAATGACACATGGATGAATCACAAAACGAGTGGTTTAAATCCAAGGGACAGTCAAAACTAAGGAACCCCTGTGCCAAGTCAGTACCGACCTTTTCGATGGTTTGAATTTGATCTGAATAACTTGTGAGCTTAACGACTGTTGGAATGTTACACATGTGAATGACCATGGATCAATTACAGTTCGAAGTAGTTTAGAGAACAGGGAACACTCAAAAAAATGGCAGTTCAATGCCGAAGCAGTGGCGACTTTTTCAGCGGTTTAAATTTGACCGAAAGGACTTATCTAAAGTGTGCTGAAGTGTACTAAGCTGCTTCAGCCGGAAAAAGTTGGTGATAATTTTCAGCAAAATTGTTGCTCACGCATAAACGCCTGCGGCACTGGAAATTGACAATTTTAAACGCTGTCATAAATTTGAGGCGACATTCTGACACCCCAGGCCACTGATTAATAATTCAATTACTTGGAATTTAAGCGAGAGTCGACGTTTCAATTAATACTCGCAGCTACGCAAATCCATCATCAATATGCGAAAGATAAGTTCACAAAATTCAGCGAGCGTCACAGTTTCTATTGACACCAGACCCTCCTCCCCCTAGCGCCAGCACCCATCGACGCTGGCCGGCAACCGTCCACTTGTCAAAGTTAATTGAATTCTAGGCACTTTTTGCGCTGGGGCATAGTTGGAGTTTCAATCAAACTTCCTCAAAATGGATTGGACGGAAGTTTAAAAAATTGCATGCGAAATTCAATTTGCGAAAAAAAGTTCGCTCACAAGCATGTGCAGGAATATGTACGCGAGTCTGTGTGTGTTGGTGCATATGAATATGTGGGGCGTAACTGTGTGGAGTTCTGGTGATGCATAAGACCCAGCATGGACTGACTCTGGTCTGCACCATAGAGTGGGGCGGGGGCAAATGTGGTTAAATTTCAATTAAATGCCATATTAATTTAATTTGGTGGCAAAAATTGTATGACCACCACTGTAGAAGGGATGAACGTGTTCATGGGTGTCGCTGTGTAAGTGTACGAGACCTCACTTAGACAGGATTTTCAAACAGGGTGATGGAGAAACAAGGCAACAGAATAGAAAAAGCAAGGTAAAGAGTGTTATGAACTATGGAGAAGACTATTTGTGGATCTTAGTTACATAACTAAAGTCAATTAATAAATAAATAAATACAAATTCACGGGAATCCCCTTATTAAAACACTTTTAAGAAAGCACAGATTCCGGGAAATCTCTCGATTAGATATTTAGAAGTATTCCAAAAGATTGGCTCTGTGTTTACTTCTCCATTTCCTCATCCAAAAAATAGCAAATCACAATACGCTTTCTCTAGAGTAAAGTAAGAGTAAGCGTATGTTTTAACTACCTTTTTATGGAACTCTTTTAGGGGTTTCTATAAAATCTTACGATTACCTGTAAATGTAAGCGCAACACGTTTATATCTGAAAAGGAAATATTATTAACCCTTCAACTACCATTTGTAAAGAAAAGGTGCTACCTTTTTAAAAAAATTTAAAAAACCACCAAGTGAAATGAAGTGTGACTCAGAAGGACTTCTAGCCAAATAACCATTCAAACTTACTGGAAGAGTTAACCCTTTAGCTACCTTTATATGCACTCTTTTACTATTTGAAAATGTTCTACAAAATACCCTTAAACTATCATTAACCCTATAAATACCTTTTAACTCAGTTTCGATAATTTTGAAAGGCTTTTACAGTGATCTAAAAGTGAACAAATTAGAGTTGGCAGAGTCTTAACAGTGCAGTTTTTCGTGACTATAAATACAAAACTTTGATAAAACTCATAAGGAGTGAACATAGAGAACAGGGTAGGTTCAAAAGACTTATGTCCTATCGCATAAGTGCTGGGTATTAAGTTTAACTACTGATTTAGTTGTCTTTCTCACAATTTCCCAAGAAATGTTATATCACACCTGTAATAAGTACTTGGACTGCTTGAGAAAACCTGGAAAAAATGTTTGGTTGAAAACTAGGTGAAGCTATTAACCTTTCGACCACTTTTCTTATAAAAATGTATCCTTTTTTAAATAAAGCCCACCAAAATTCGATGTTGAAAACAAAAACAGCCCGAGAAGTATTTTTCATACACCAACGTCACGAAAAATTAACCCTTTAACACCCTTTGAACCGTTTTATAAACTACCGCTAAAATATATTTTTATTCATTTGGAACGATTGATGAAGGAATGATGTGTTCATTGATATGATTGCTATGCAACTGAATGCAAGGGGTGGCTGTGTAAATCACCCTGTAAACTTAAGCTGAAAATTGCAATTAAAAGCTTAAAATTGTATTTTATTTAAAAACCACCTGCCGTACTAGAGCCGAATCTCAGTTGCAAAAACATGAAAATGATATCAACATTAATTGGAAGTGCACACGCTGATGGCTCTGTGCGTACATATTCGAGGATAGTGGGGACGGGAGTATGAGGGGGAGTGTGTGGTGCAGGGCAGGCATTTTCAATATTTATGCTTGAATAGATTGCGAAACGCCCACCCGGCGGCGAGAAGCCGAAAAATACAATAGCAGCCAGGCAGTGGTGCAGTGACAGTGGCAACAACAACACCAACAACAACAGCAACAGCAGCAGCAACCCGAAGAACAACGGGCGCATAATATTGCATGGCGCAACAAAATCGAGTATTCGAAGTGTGGTGAGCTTGGTAGCTGATTCAAAATCCAATTATTCATCCATGATTACATGAAAATGTCTTTATCGCTCACATATAGTGCGGCACAAGCAAACTCACACACTCACACACACACACAAACACACATATGCATGTAGGAAGTCCTATTCGCAGCCGCAGCTGAGGTTCCAATGAAGTCTGGCAGGCAGCAGGATATCAGCAGATGAATATATTTGGCTGGTAAGATCTAAGCCGAAACACACTCCAAACGCAGGAGGTAAAGGCGAGCAGTAGGAAGGACACCAAAGCACAGAAGAGGACATCAGAGTACATGCTCGTTGTCTCTCTGAGGGTGGAAAGTGCAACGGCGGAGGGACACCACAGCATGCGGAGGCACCCACAGGTGCGCTGCTAACACTATACGTAAATGCTACAATTTAGTGTGCTCGTGTCCCAAATGACATTATTGTGTAGCAGTGAAACCAGCCTAACCGAAGCTTAAACTGCTCTGGCACAGCAACGGCACTGGAAGGCGATGACCATGGATTTGCTTGCGTACGAATATGCACACTCATGTGCTTAAGTGTGAGTTTGAGTGGCGTATAGGAACGCATTAAAATACTTGGGCCAGTAGGAAATGTCACCGTTGAGTCAGTTGTTTGTCTGAGGAAGTCCATAGCGACACTATATGTATAAAGGCAGACGGAAGGACATTTCAATTTATTTTTGAACTGAGAGGTACTGAGAGGACTTGCGAGGTATGACATTTGGTTTAATTGAATACCGTGAAGGAGGTGCAATTTAACTGATTATGTGGAGATCAGTTGTAAGAATGTCACATTCGCTTCCAGGAAGTTAGTATTAGTTATGAAGGAGTTTAATTAGTTGCAGTGATATGAAACAAAAACATGAACACTTGGTGAATAACCCGAGAAAAATATGTAAAAATTGATTCTATATCCAGCATAACTAGGTTATAACAGGTTCAACAAGGGAGAATTAGCTCTGTTGTTCGATTTAAGACTTCTTGCAACCAAATCTTGTTGCTGGTGATCAAGTTTAGAGTCACCAATTACAGCTTTGACTGAGAGAGATCTCTTCTGAGTAAAGAATTTTTTTGAGTGTCAATAGGATCATGCTCTCTATTTAAAACTTCAGTAAAGAGTGGAAAACTCATCTGAGTATAAAACTTCTTCGAAGTTGTTTGCGATCAAATTTCGTCTTCATTCGCAGCTTGGGTAGAAATAGAAAAATTCTTCTGAGGATGGAAATTTCTTGATAGGATCCTTGGGATCAAACTTATACAAACGGATTTACATCTTTATCTGAGGAAATAACTTATTGAAAATTCTTTGTGACCAAGTTTAGAGTCATCATTGATAGCTTTGGTAGAAATAGAAAAATTGATTTGAGGAAACAACGAAGGTCTTTGGTCACAGTTCCCATCTTTGGTATAGAGAAGAAAACTCCTCTGAGGAAATAACTTATTGGAGATGTTTTGTGATCAATGTTAGTCACTCAGAGTCAGGCAACTCCTCTATTATAATAGATGGAACGGCGAGTGAATGATAAAGTTGGGATACACTGGTAGCAAAATGCACCGTTTTTGACTAAATGAATCCTCCCCCGAGAATTACATGTATAACCAACTCAACCAGCGAGGAGTCTGTATAAGAAAGACATTAGTTAACTGGTGTTCCAATGCTTCTGTTCTCATGACCACAATATGAGACCTTAAAAACACCATTTGCGTGAAAGGACCTTCACTTACTTTATCAGGTTTGCTCTGATTTCCTACTAGGCAGGATAGATACTTCCATCACTACAACCTCACCGCAATAGCAGAATTGGGAATACACTCGTACGGGTCTGATTTGGCTGTGCTGTTCATGTATTTAACTAAAAATTTGGCAAAGGAAATTCGCATACAAGATTTATGAGCTATATTTGCATTTATTTGATTCTGGAAATTGATATTTGCACTTTTATAATACAACAGCAGCGCAGAGACAGACCCTGAAAGAAAAGAGGGGAATAAAAATGAAATAAAATAAAATATGCACTCGTAGATTAAAAAGTTCTGCGCTAGAAACATGGCAAAGAAATGAAAAGAAATCCATTTTTTCGCTGACTTTGCTATGTTGCAGTTTGCATAAACTGCACGGCAAAGGAAATTGCAGAGAAATACATACACCAATACACACATATACAAACCAGCGCATTCATACATGTTTAAGCAATTGCTTACAATTGCACAGTTAGCATTTGCAGCTCCACGCCAGGCGGCACTACTCGTAACTTCGAATGACAAAGGCGCAGGAGTGTTGCCTGGCTGTAGCAATTGTCAATTGTCGCAGTCGTTTGACCAACAGCGGCCACGCCCTCACACCCCCAACGTCTTATGGCCCAGTCAGTTCGCCAGTACGCTAGTTCGCCCATCCGCCAGCTGACAGTGGCAATAGAGCGCTCACCACTCCGGCCCCAAATGGGTGCATTCGGCAGCCATTTTGCCACTTTATTAGGATGCTTCAGCGCTGCTGCTGCTGCTGGTGCTGTCGGCGCGCACGGCAACACTGTCGTAAACAATGGCCACTTGTGTCTGCCTTCTGCGGCTTCTGCTGCTCTTGTTGTTGTTGTTGTTGTTGTTGTTGTTGTTGTTGTAGTGCACATTTGCAGTCCGCATGCAAATTTTTAAAGCATTTTGTTGCATTTCGTTGGAAAAATTGCTCCCAGTCGTCGTTGCTTTCACAGCCGTTGTTGTGCAGGACCATGCAGGAGCTCAGTGCTCAGCATAAAATTGTGAATGCTGTGTCGCAATGTGTTCCTGCAGCCAAGCCACTGCCATGAAATGAAATTCATGCTTTATTTTCTTCCATTGCAGCAGAGTGGTGGCCGCTGCGCTGGTTATGTAGGCAAAATAAAAATTCAATTTCTACAAAATTTATGATTTCTATTTAAATTGCCATATTTTGATTGCGAAGTGTTGACACAACAAAAAAGCAAAATGGAAGGAGAGGGCGAGCAAAAAAGTTGTCAAGGAATTAAGAAAACTTAAACGTAAACTTTTTGGGTATCCTTTTATGTCACATTTCCTACTCTAGAAGGAGGAAATCGTCAAGGATGTGTGAGTAGTATCAAGTGAGTAGAATGAAGTGAGCAGAATGAAGTGAGTAAGTACTTAGAATGAAGTGAGTAAGTACGTAGAATGAAGTGCGTGGAAGAACCAAATACAACGGGTTGTGATCGATATTTACAGGGAAATAAATAGTAACACTCCGATCGAGATACTTGGGAGAGGAGTGAATCCACACATTGTCTGCATGCTTCCATTTCATCGCTACTGAAAACTGATGTATGTATTCTCCAGCGGCCAGATCCTAGTCACAAATTCGTACCATTTACGCAGATACTTTTGGGGGTCAATCACGGCTTGAAGAAGGTATTTCAAAGGTATTTCAATTTAATCGTATAAGTAATTTTCCTTATTCAATGACGGGCTTAGACAATTTTCCTCAGTTGAGGCTTAGCTGGGAGAAATGTGGCTTATCTTACGATCAGCTGGGAGGCATGTGACGTAGCACCACACCAACAAGGCGCCCATTTCATTTATAAAAAAGAATCAACGGCGTGATTCTTACTCTTGGAAAGCCTTAGGAGTCTTCATTTCCATCCCAGACTCAATTCACAGTTAAAGAGTCCACAGATAAAAATCCATAGTTAAATAATACGTTGTTAAAAGTCAGGGGATAAGAGTGCAGGATTAAGACTTCACAGTTAAGAGTCTAGAGTTGAAAGTGAAAAAATAAAGACGAAGGTCACATTGAAGGGGTCCACAGTTAATGTCACTACAGTTAAGAGCCCACAATTCGCAGCCCTTAATGAAGGAGCCCATAGTGTCAGAGCCCACAGTGATAGAGCCAACAGTGAAAGATCCCACGGTGAAAGAACCCACAGCGAAAATGCGCACAGTTAAAAGTCCAGAGCTACGCTTAGAATTCTGCAATAGATACCTAAAGATTTAGTCTTTTAAGGGGGTGAAAGTATGCCTTACATTAGTAAGGCATAAATCTGAAGGTACCTATATCTTGGGCTGTTACCCAAGGAACTTTATGACAACTTTATTTCACAGTTTCAGTCAGAGAAAATGTATCCATAACTCTCAAATTATCCCGATAGTCATATAAGAATAATTATTTAATGATACTATTATTGCAGTCCAGTTAAGCACGTACGACAACTCAATATCCCTACTACTATGCGGCTTACACATTAATTTTGCGTTTACCTATCCACGTATAAAGAACGCTTCTGCATTCCTCGACAGGCGATAAGTGAGTTGAACCCGTGGCCGTTAAAAGGGTGTATTGAAATTGTACCCGTATGCCTCACAGGCAGCTGGCATGAAGCAGCGGTGGTTATGGCACGGTATCACAGGATTAGTGATAGGAGTGAACCCAAAGGAAGCGGTGGGCAAACCTGTACAAAGCAGATGATGAGTGGAAAAAGGTTCTTTTGTTTACACGAAATGTGCACAACAGTTGCACCCAATTACGGCAGCACAGCCAGCACGGGCAGCGCAGGCAGCACAGCCAGCGCAGGCAGCACAGCCAGCACAGGCAGCACACAGAGGCATGAATGCCTGCGGGGCGTTCGAGTAAATGAGCAACATTTAATTAAATGCCACAATGGCAATTATAGCAAGTCCAATTAATAATTCCGCCCGGGTTTTTGTACATGTTTCGCTGTTATCGCTGAAATTTACATACGCATTGTGCTGCACGCATTTTCAATACACGCGTCACCACCTGCGGAACCCCACCCAGGCGAAACGGTCGCTGGCAACCTCATACCAGCAGCGTCAGCGTCAGCAGACCGCTCAGTTTTATCTCACCCATCGGTCAACGTCAACTCAAGTCAATTGCATATTGTATGAACACATGCGTAGCCCGGTTCTCAGGATTTTCATCACGCAGGGGCCTAGCGGTGCGGCGGTGCAGTGAGCCGCAGTATTGTGGGGTGCTGTGTTGTGTCACCGCTGGGCGGCTCCGTCGATTGAGATGCGTGCGGCACGCACTTTACAATTTTTGCAGTTCTCTATTTTCTATTTTTTGTTTGTTTGTTGGCTTCATTGTTAACTTTCTTCTTTTTTTTGTTGCTATTCTAATTGAAACACTTTGGCGCACCTGTCAAGACCGGTGCTTTGTTTTCCTTTATGTTGTTTTCTGTTTTCTGTTGTGTTGGTTTGCTCAATACGAGTCTGTCAGCAGAGGCTCTGCTGTTGTCATTGATGCCGGGCTGCCAGGCTGTCAGTGTTGCCAACCGTGCGTGTTTAATTCCCTTATTTTTTTACGCTTTGATTGATGGCACCTGCATTCGCCAAGGGAATACTTTGTTAAACTGAGTCTCTGGCTCCTGGTTGAAACACACTTTTAATTCGCCCAGTCATATTCAGTAGGGAGAGAGGTGCCTAGTGAGTTCTAGGAGTCTATCTGACCCTCTATGTCCCGCTGCGACCTTGTGCGACCCTCTGCAAGTGCCGGCGACTCTCACTGATACAAAACTTTTGCTGTTATACAAAATATGCAGGACAGAGCAAGCAGCGTTTCTCCTATTGACCACCAAAAGAATGATCAGGTGGTTGAAACAGTTACACTCTATGCTTAAATGAAGCACAGGATTCTGAGGGGGAGTCCGCTAACTACGACGTTTACGTACTTCTGTGTTTCATTTAGTTTAAGTCACATTTTGTTTCAGATAAACAACTCGAATGTAGCGAATCGTGGTCTTCAATGAGAGTGGACTAACGAGTGACTTTATGTAAAACAATGTGTTTCACATGAATTACTTTAAGCGATCAGCGGTCCCTTCAAATTAAAGTACTCGTAGAATGAATAAAGAAGTCCACGAGATTTTCTTATTAAAACGAATAATAATCCACCCTTCCACATGATGGACTGCTGATAACTAACTAGCTTAAATTATATGTTCCATTTTAACTGTGTGCCAACCCATGTCATATTCAAATCTCCGATCAATTCGTTGCTAACTTGATTTAAGGACCTGTATCTCGCCCTGTTGCTGCTCTGAACTCTCACCTCTCCTCACCCAAACCCTCTCATATTCAAATCTCCGTTCTTTTGGTTTCTAAGTTGATTTAAGAACCTGTGTTTTACCCTGTGGTTGCTCTAAACCCTTTCCTCAGCCAAACCCTCTCAAATAACTAAATCTCCGTTCATTGGGGTCTTACCTGATTTAAGGACCTGTGTTAAAAGTGGGAAAATGACATGTGGTTGCTCTAAACCCTTTCCGCAACCAAACCGTCTCATATTCAAATGTCGAATCGTTTGGTTTCTAAACTAATTTAAGGACCTGTGCTGAAAGCGTTATTGCTCCAAACGCCTTCCTCAAGCTCACCCACTCATTCACATACATTTTCTGTCAATTGAATACCATTTAATTAACCCTGCAACGCCTTAAAAATGACTTGCAAAATGGCTTACCAATTGCTGAGCTTCGTTTACATACCTGCAATGAAACAAAGAGAAGGAGAAATGTTAAATATTTGATCAAATAAGTTTTGCTTTTTATTAAGGCATCATTTCAGAACACACACTCACACACACCTAGCAGGATTTGCTCAGAGTAGTCTGGCTGACTATGGCATCAATCTGGGAACATGTGTTGCATAGCTTGGCAGCCTCAGTCTGTACTCTGAGATACCTGCCCACACAGCTGGTTGGCTCTGCATGAACTATCATTTTTGGTAGTCGGATTGTAGTGAGCCTAAAAGAGTGCTATGTAAACTAGGAATTTATATGCGTCTGCGTTTGCTTGTGAGTGGGTAAACAAAGGCAAAAATGTCCAAAAATCTACAACGCAGAGTTTCTGTTCGGAGTAGTGAACAGAAATTCTCCAGCCAATTCCAAATCGAGAACTGTTGATTGCCTTTGAATGTGCATTTTGCCAACAAAGCCTTTTGTTGCATGCATAGCCCAGGGTGTTCTTTCTCTGACTATGTGTGTGTAAGAGAGAGTGGGAGTGTGCGTGAGGGGATTTGTGCTTCTGCCATTTATGCAGCTATGCACACACCACACTTGAGTTTGGCAGGGCTGGGCCACTACAGTCTGTGCAAAAACGTTAATGCAGCTTATAGGCCAATTTTAATTTTCCCACACATACGCAGGCTTATTCACTCACACCTACACACTGCTCAGATAAATACGTGCAGGCAAGCACACAAAAGCTTAAAAGGTAACCAAAGTCCATTTTGGGGCAGGCACAACTCCTCCGCACACACACACCCGCAGACATGTGTGCATGCACGCTGCAGTCTTATTGATTGAACTGGTTAGGCTGGGCACAAAAAATTTTTTAATTAAAATGCAAATATGAGCGAGTCGAGCCTGCAACAGACGAGTGAGCAACCAGGGCCGGAAACAGTTCAGCCAATTTCACAACAAAAGCAACATGGCGTGGTTTCCGGCTTAAGCGCAATGTAGCGCTGCGGGCGATTTAATTCACAAACACAACAGCACTCTACAGAATACGAGTACAACAAAAGCATTGCATACGCCCAGGCTCAGATGCACGCACCGCTCAGCCGGCGATGAGTACAGTACTCAGTGCAGGGTAATAAACGAAATTCTTCAACACCAATGAGGGATAATTGGGGAAAATATATTTATACTCATAGTGAGCCAATTATAGGTCTAAGTGGGCCAATTATAGGCCTAAGTGGGCCAATTATGGGTCTAAGTGGGCCAATTAAGCTACGCATACAAAAGCTGTTTACACATGTGACAATTCAATATGGAAGCGTATAAGTTACTTACGATTTCTAAGTAGATATATCATAGCATAATAAGCAACTTGCCCTAAGCAATGATAAAGATTGAGATTTAGAGATAGAGACAATTAAATTCTTCGCGTGAGCACCGCCACTTGCGACAAGTCAATACTATTTTTAGTGGGAGTGGCATTGCCTCTAAAGGCGAGTAAATACCAATTTCCGCAGACTGGTGGTCTTGTGAAAACATTCGAAATTGTGTTCAAAATAGTCATTTTACCAAAAATGATCAAAAGTATTCACTAAAGAGAAAGAATACCTAAAAGTATGCAACGATTATTTTCAATATGGAAGCAAAAACGCCGACACAGAGACTGTTTCTAAAGTTTTCAGCCTCGCGATTTAGTTTTTCAAATTATTTTGTTTTCCAGTATAATGAGGAAATTTCATAGTCCCTAAGAGTATGCAACAGTTTTTTTTATATAGTAGGAAAAACATTTTTAAGCAGACTCAGAAGCTGCTCCATAAATATTTAGGCGCACGATTCAGTTTTAAAATAATTTTGTTACCCAATATCATCATAAATCTTCATATTCACTAAAAGAACGCAACATTTTTTTCCATATGGGAGCAAAGTGCGTACTTACAGACTGTTCCTTAAGTTTGCAGCCTCTAAATTCGACTTCTTAAGTCATTTTGTTCTAGGAAATTTTCTCCCTTTCTTGTATGAGTGGTTAGAGTACTGTTGCCGCTGGTTGGAATTTTGAAAAATGAATTTGCAGTGTGTGTTAATTTTTGACAATGCTGTGAAATGTCAAAAAATGACAGTCAAATTGGAATTTAAGTTTTTTTGCTGACAATTTCCGATGCGTCAAACAGAAAACGCATTGATTGCGAAATATGAAGTAAAAAGATTTTGCACTGGCTTCCTTTGATCCTGTCGAATGTGCAGCAGAGCGCAGCGTTGACAGGCAACAGCGCTCAGCTGTATGTGTGCTGACAGCAACAAATGGAAAACTGCCTGCCACTCCTCTGCCAATCTGCAGCTCGCTCACAAATGCCCCCAGGGTTGCATGCGTTTTGAGTTAATTGGTTGTAACGGAGTCTACAAGAGTTTAATTAACTACTTTTTTCGCCTTAGCTGGATGGGTTTGTGGGGCTGAGTGTGTGCGTGAGTGTGAGCGAGTGTGTGAGCGAGTGTGTGTGAGGGGATGTAAATTGGCTTTCACGCTAGTTTGCAACATTTACTTGCGTGTGTGCTGGCTGCGTCTGCTACGCCCACATGTGCCGTCACCCGCCCATAACTCTCTGCAGTCACTTATGCAGCTGTCAGAGTGACACTTTGTCGATTGCACTCCAAATAACGGTGCGAGCGAAATCGTCGCCACCCTGCAAAGCGAGGGGAAAAGGAAATCTCTGCAAATTGATTTCAAACGAGGACACCAGCAACAGCAGCTGCAGCGGAGCGGTTGATTGGCGTTTCGGTCTGCCGCCATTTTGCACAAAGCAGTGACAGCGAAATTGGCTTTGAGGCTTTTTAAGCTCATTTTTAGCATAATTTTTTCCCTTCGTCCTTTTTTTTGTTTTCTGCTTTTTTATTTTGTTGTTGTTGTTGTTGTTGTTGTAGTTGCGTCTTTGCTGGCGCAGCGTTTGTTGTAAGCGCGGTTTGCCAACTGATGCTAATTAATCGCATTTAATACTTGAAAATTCCCTTTGACTGCGTATTCGCATTGACAGTTAGAAAAGTGGTTTGTGTGCAGTGCAGTTACTAGCAAGGACGAGGGTGTCGCAGTGGCTAAGAGAGAGTGAGGCGAGTGACTGCTGTGCCCTGGTAACTGGTGCACTTCTCTGGCATGTGAATTTTAAGCTTATTACTGAGTGAAACTTTGAAAGTGAACATTGGAAGGTAATTTGCAGCCAAATGTACTCAGAAGCTTGCTTTTAAGTTGCTTGAACAGGCAACGCTGGGCAGGCTTAATTGAAAGTCGGTGGTTACTGTCCGAGGAAACTGATGAGAAAACTCAAAGGATTGTTTTGCAGAAGAGCTGACAAGGCAGTGTTGCATAGTGCACTACCTTCACAGTCCCTAGAAAGGAGGTATTTAGATGGAATTAGGAGACAAAATTCATTGTAACTGTCCTGTGAAGTGTGTACGGGAGGCTGAAGTACCAACGGGAGGGCGTAAGGACTACAAGCAAAGAGTCCGACCAAGGACTTGTAGGTGAAGAATCAATGCATCAAAGAACTGAAAAAAAGGAATAAATCAGACTTCCTAATAAACAGACTTAGGGTTGCACTAGAGCCATGCCACTCCATCGAGAGTTGATTTTATGTAGCAATCACAATTTTGTATATTTTCGAGAGAAATCGGGTTGGTCATATGTGATGGTGAGGTCTTGTAACATTCAAATTGATAGCCTTGCTATTGAAAATGAGCGACAAGAACTATTCAGAATTCCTAAGAGAACTATTCACAACTCGTAAAAGAAGTCATAAAAAAGTGATGAATAAGAATTGTCATGAGTTGTTAATTTTTAATCTTTATTAATAAATATCGATTTTTAAATATATCAAAATAAGTCACTAGCGACAGCCTCCACTTATACTAAAAGTACTAGAGAAATTCAGACTTCAATTAAAAGAGGTCCATGAAAAGAGACAAACTCGACTGATATATAAAATGTGTCCATTAATAAAAATTAATTTCCATATTCTTTACTATAAAACTTCAAAAAATATAAAATATATCTATTTACATCCTTGCCAACTTTTGGAGACATTATCCTTTTTAAAAAAATACTGAAATTACTCAAGGATGGCAACACTGGCACCTCAGTTGATCACCAGAAGAGCTCAACTAAGGTTTCGGTCTTGGCTAAAATAGGCTTAGATGCTATGGAGAAACATTACTACAGTCTGTGAGGACTAAAATCTTCTGTGGGAAATTTTGGCTTACACTACAGGTGACAGAGTCGCTACGCAACTATATCCCCACACACTTCACGAATAATAGACCCGATCCTGATAGCATCAAATTAATAGGAAAATGAAAATAATGAAACGGCCAAATTCATCATTTAAATGGCTTCCAAGGTTACAAAATCAATGGAACTATCTTCGGCTTTTGTAGCAAAAATGTGTGGTATTCATCCATGCCACTTATATCAATCCTTTTGATATTCTCACTGCCACATCTCTTCCTTGAAATTGAACACCTCATTCTGCCCCATTCCCCCAGTTCCATGTCACTTATATGTCTGATTGATATTAATCTCAATTGAATTATTAATTACGCATACGCCACGTCATACAAAACCGATATAGTTAAATTTGCATATTTAGGAGCCAGCACGAAACAAAGCAAATGCATGTAACTCTGAACGTGCGCGTGTTTGTTCGTTCGTCTGTTTGTTTGTATTTGTGTCTGTTTGTGTAGAGCACAAATTTGCATAAATCACTCACTCACTCAGTCATACGGCATGCAGTGCTTATATCTAGGGAGGGGTTGGGGAAGTGCTGCAAAAGCGTCGAGTGGACATTTCTACTGGCGAGGACGAGCCAGTGTATCAACACAACAATAGGCAGAGCGTATGCAAGTGAATGCAGAACATTAAGGATCGATTGTGTACAGAAGATGACGACGGTGTTGCATGGTCGTATGAAGTGAATGCGGTGCTGGGAAGGGACACAACGAACGAGACAAACACAATTTACACTTGAACGCATCCCTGGACCAATCTCGACCAAATAAATAAGCCACAAAATCATATCAAAATCAGGAAACGAACAAGGAAACTGCAGCCATTTGCAAAATTTTAAAGCGTCTGCTCATACACTAACAACATAGTCGCATACTCGTACCGATGCCAGTGCGGAAATGTGTGGAAGACATAGGGCATGACAAAAACATATATAGAGGACGTGGCTCCTCTGGAGTGGATTTTTTAAATCAGAGTGTGGAATCAAATTTGAGGGATCCAATCATATATGCAAATCTAAATGACAGAACCAACTCCTTGCTTGTGGTGCGTTTAGAGAGAAGTACTGATATTCTAAGATACAATTATATAGTATGTGCAAATATATGATTATCAACAAAATCCTGTATAACAGCGGTCTTGCAGAGTGTCCTTGCAGTATGAACAAAGAAAACAATGTTTTCCTCATAGCATACTATGCTTTTTCACATTCTTACTCTCCCATTTTTCATATCACATTCTTATAAATAACTTCAAGGACGACATCATAGAGTACAAGTCTTCAATGATGTCTTCAACGACAATTTTAATGGCATATCATTTGATTAGCCACATTCCACTGGGTGCAAAAATAGTCAAGTGATATAGTAACAGTATTAGGTGCAAACATTCGCCCCACTCACACATCTACACACACCAACATCCATACACTCGCCTCACTCACACATCTACACACACAAACTCACACTTGCATACTTATATGGCCGGGCACAGACGCAAATAGGTAAATATTTGCGCTATTTACAGGCGACAGAAAACGTACCAAAAAACGAAACAAACAAATGAACGAATGAAAAGCACACTTTTGGGCGATGCGTCTGAGTGCTACAGCGTGCTTCTGCATGTGAGTTTGTGTGAGTGCATTGTGTATTTGTGTACAATGTATGTAAAACGTGCTAAATACGAAATATTGTGTTTGCTAAAAAACAACAAAAAATGTGCTACTGCCACACGGAACATGGTTGGGTGGGCAATCGAGGGAGGTGGGGGTGGGTGAAATGGCACATAACATCATCAACGTCATACTTGAAAACTGCAAATCCTTTTACTGCGTTTGCCAAACGTACGCCTCAAAGTTGAGAGTCTATAGTCTGGGCAATATTGAGCGTGCATAATTCCACTTTCGTGCCGATAAAGGACACCACGTTGTCGTCGTGCTGTGGAAGCCCTAAGCCAGCCGCTCGCCCTCCACCACCGCTTGAACAAGAGCGCGTCGTAGTCAGTGCCTGCCAGAGTCAGTTGCATTGTGCATGAGGATGAAAATGTTGACAGGTCGATGTTATTCCATGCAGATTTAATAAAGGAAGACAGTTGGTGCGAGCAACGCTAGGTGGCAGGAGGCAGACACCCGGTGGCGGAGAGTGTGGGTACGGAGCGAGTTAGACGACAGTTTAAGTAGCATTAAAGAGTGATGAACAACTTTTTCAATTTACTCGTTGCGTTGGCATGAAAATCTCGTCGCTAGGTACTCAAATCGTATGCAGCCAAGCAGCCAGCCACGAATCCCGACAGCCAGTCAGGCAGGCGCGCAGATTATGGAATATCGTTTAGTTTTTTATTAGCTGCCAGTTAGAGGAGTAAAGCAGAGTGGCAAGGATGCAGTGCCATTCCAAGGACAGGGTGCTTTCCTGCGTGGATGGATTTATTGATATTAGCCAAATTTAATTGTAAAAAAGCGACGGCCTGTTTAAAGCAATTCAAATTCAGGTATATTCAGGGGGAGGCAGGGGCGGGGATTTGGTTTTGTTGTGAATTATAAAAATATATGCCAGAGAAATCTTGCAAAATTACATGACAGCAAAACTGGCGTAGCGGGGCTGCTGGCAAGATTTCATTTTTGAAAATTCTTTTGAGCACCATCAAACTCAGATGTTTGCATAATTCAGTTCGTACTCTTGAGTAGGTGAAATGTTTAAACTTTACTCGAGTCGCACAGCAGTGAGGCAGCAGCAGTGAAGCGGGAGCAGCAGCAGGAGCAATGGCAGCGGCGTACATCACGAGCAGGAGCAGCAGCTGAGCATGCTGTGCTCTGACGCTCCTTTGCTGTGTTTGCCGAAAGTGCTGCACTTGTGCTCGCTGCAAAACCATACAACCACACCCACACACACCAACATACCCACACATGCTCATACATACCTACACCCACGTATGGTGCCACACTCGCTTACAATATGTGTGTGTGTGTGTATATGTTTACAGACACATGCAAAGGTTGCAGCAGTAGCCACAAAAAGGATACGAGTATGTGCCCTGATGCTGCGATATTAAAATTTTGTTGACAGTTTTCAGCAGGGGAGTGTCTTCATGTCAATTTCTATGCTGCTTCTTTGCCGCTTATTTTTTTCTCTGTTTTTCTCTCCTTTTGGCATTTTTTATGTTTTTAATTTTGAGCCTGAATATGTGTGCATGTGTAAAATGGAAGGAGAAAATATAAATTTTTTTTTATATATAATTTTTTTGCCTCAACTTCCTTTCGCTGTGTCACGGATATCTTAAATGTCAGCGACGTTGTTAAAGGCCCTCAAAATGAATAAGTTCAAATTTCATTTTAATAATTTCATAAAAATTTCAAGTATGTATTTCAAATAAAGCGCTCATCGTTCAGTTCCGAAGACTCGGTGAGTTTCACAGTTCCGCAAGGAAAACAGTTTCAAGCTAAGACACTGAAAGAAAAAGAACGGCACGCAATTGTGGCACCCTTTAAATAACCGAACATGTCAAATTAAAGCTTCATAAATTTCACATTTCTCTAGGAAATCAGCTTGCACGATGAAGGTACTCGGAAGCCATAAGGAAAACTATACCAAGAAGGTCCTTGGTGGGCGCGTAAATAAGCCGCTTGAAGCGCTGCTGGCGGTACAAGTGACAGGTAGAGGTAAGGAAAACTATACCAAGATACAAGTTGCAGGTAGAGATCATACGCAAAACTATAGTTAGAGGGTCCTCTGTGGACGCGAAAAGAAGCCGCCGGAATAAGTTTGAGCGTTGCTGGAGGTACAGGCAGCGGTCATACGCAAAATTATACCTAGAAGGTTCTTCGTGGACGCGTAAAGGAGCTATGGCAATTAACTCGAAGCACTACTGCAGGTACAGGTTGCAAGTAGAGGCAACGAAAACTATACCAATGGGGTCCTTGGTGGATGAGTCAAGAAGCCACGGAAATGACCTCGACGCACTAGCGCAGGTACAAGTTGCAGGCAGAGTTAGCATATCCTGAAAACAGAGCCCGGAACTCATTTTCATATTGTCCCCTGTTGGCAGCGAAGGACCCCTAAAGGCAATTCTTCACAGGGATTTACAAAATTTTACTTAACTTGAATGTTGTCATGGTGCGCTTTAGTCATTAATAATTAATATCACGAAGCAATGGGTGGGGTGTGATGTCAACTACACCCTTACACCACACCCTACATGCCAAACTTATCTACACTACTGCATAATTAAAAAGGAAGGGCATCTTATCAGAATGAATTTAAAAAGGAGCTTTAAATCGTAAGCAGAAAAAGTTGCATAGGGAATAAAAAGAAATTCTGACGGAATACTATTTCCTTATTCATATAGAGTTAGGGTTATACTGGCTAGTCGGAAGCCCTTATTCATATATAAACATGAATATTTCTTAAAATGCTATTAAAAGATCATTATTAAGCCATCAACTAGGTTATTAGTGATACGTCATAACGGGTTGTTTAAGATATTGTGTAATTCTTTTATGAATAAATTATAAATTGCTATTAATATTTCAATAGTGAAAAGTTATTCATGATAGGTGGTTATTGGTGATAATGATGCCTTATCATATATAACGGAATACTAGCATTGTCTTTTTTCAAAGCTAAGCATGAACAAATGTCAATATGTTTTTAAAATGCTATTAAAATTAATCATAACTCCTTAAGATATTTTAATGGCAAACATATTCTGCCAAACTAGCATCTAGACATTCATAGATAGGTAGGTAGGTTGAGCGGTAGCCAAAAAGGCCCACTTAGGCCATGATTGACCCTTTCTGATACCGCATGAGACAC
The DNA here is from genome assembly GCA_920105625.2 of Clusia tigrina. Lineage (NCBI taxonomy): Eukaryota > Metazoa > Arthropoda > Insecta > Diptera > Clusiidae > Clusia > Clusia tigrina. The sequence continues at coordinate 63,788,709 of OV050033.1, read as the reverse complement.
AGGTCGCTTTCCTTCTCACAAGTCCACCCATTTGGAGCTTTTGATGAAGCAGTTCTTGGAGCTTATTTTCTTATTTACAATGTCCCACAGAGAGTCCAGAAGGAAGTCGCCCAGGAAAGTGTATCTCCTTTTGAACAACACGGGACACGTATATATCAGTTGTTTGATGGACTCTTGCTCCTTCTTATCCAAGCAACTCCTGCAGAAGTCATTTGAGGCCATCCTACTATAACCAGGATCCAGAGTCCCGTTAGGACATGTATGACGGTACCTACACTTTGTCTATTTACAGATATTCGATCTCAGCGCTGGTCTTTTATATCAGGCCAGGTTAGTCGAACTATAGACATTCATAAAAGCACATGAATAAACGTTCAAATGCTATTAAAACATCATTACAGACATTATATTAATAAATACTCGTATAAGCCATTCATAATTACTCGAGTCACAAACATCGAGTCATAAACAAGTCATAAATGACTCTGTGTCAGTTTGAACTAGTGGGCTTCGGCCTGGAATGTGTTAACCTGGAGTAACCTCGCAGGCAGCTGAAATAAACAAAATAGCTGCGTCATGACGAGTGGGAGCACTTGAGATTTGAATGGACACCGGATAAGATCGGAGTGTTGTAGCAGCAAACTGACAGTTCGTTAAAGATTATCTTTGATCCCCTTTCGATTTGACTCAATCGGAGCCTGTGATACCCTTGACCTGCTGCAGTTTTTTGGCCACATCGAGTACTGAACGAGGCTCCAAGTGGCAGACTTGTTAGTGTCACTGCCCAGCTTAACTCCGGCTAATTGGAGTGGACTTCGACATGTTCTGCTCTAGCTGCACATTTGCCAGTTGTACAACTTTGCGGACATGCTTCCGGTCCAAACATGCTTGAACACAAACAACAATAACAATGAAAACAAAATTTAATTTTCAATTTTTGATGGTGATGTTTTTTTGGTTCTGCTTTTCTCGTCTCTTTTTGCTCCTTTTCTGGTCACGAGCTGTGCAGTTTTTGACCAGCAACTCGAAACTGTTGTGGTTGTTGTTGCTGTTGCTGTGGAAGTTGTTGCTGCAACACAATGTCAAATGAAAAGTGACACACATGCATGGCATACCAAATTAAACCCTTTGTTTCGCAATTTTTTCTCTGGATTTTCTGCCATTTTTTTCTTTTTTTGTTTGTGGGCACTTTTTTGGAATCCTGTTTTTTTTAGCGTTTTTCTGTGCTCCATTTTTGCATCCGGACGCGCTCATCCCTCGACTCCACCCCGGCAGAAAGTTGGATTCTATTAACATTCGTAAATGCGAAAAAAATGCAGTAGTCACAATAAAGTTTATGAAATGAAATGAAATGCAAAATGGCGTACAGCACAGCACACGCACACTCAGCCACATCAAACACACACACATTCGTACATAGAACATGGCGCAAACAAAATGGCGACCAGCAAAAATAAAATGAAGCAAAGCAAATGAAAAGCATTCCTGTTGGAGCTGCATTCAGCCAGCAACTTGGCTAATGAATATAAATTAGATTTTTACGAGTTTTTAAATGCAATACGCTTCACACACACACACACAAATACACAGATACTCTCCCATACACACTTGGACTAAAACTATGCAGTACAGCTACGTAGCAGACTGTGCCCGGAGCTATTAATTGCTGCTGGCTGACTGGCTGGCGGGATTCTGCCTGACTGACTGAGTGACTGCTTCGCTGGCAGCGTAAAAAATGCAAATGAAAGCGTCCGGAACTGATGGTGTTCTTGTTGTTTGCTGCTACTGGTGTTGTTGTTACTGCTGGTGCCTTCCCTGCTATTGTGTAAGCAAAATTGACAGAATTTGCGAAAATGAAAATAAATGTTGCAATTTTTGATTGGCGTTTATGCGCAGCAACTGGATTCCTGCAATGATTCAGTTGAGTAGCGTGGATTTAAATTGTGTGCGGCAGCCTGGCGCAGTGAAATTTTCCAGTTTAGCATAACAATCAGTCACCCAAAAATATTTCGAAACGAACTCCAATTCAGTTCATTAGGAGTTGGTTTGGCATAGGTGGGCCAAACCGAGTCACAGGCAGGGCGGGGGTTGGTGGCTTGGTTTCCCGCTGATAAAGCGTTGTCTTATCAAAGACAATGCTTTATCAGCGGGAAACCAAGAACATAATTAATTAGTTTATTAGAAAACTCCAGCATTCAGTTAGGAATATGTGTGTATACGCGAAAATATTCAATATCCTAGGCGATTTGCAATCGGTTTGTCTTACCAGAAGGTTCCTTGAAGATACCGAAAGGATATCTGAGAATGGATAGTAAAACCTATTCAATTTTATAAAAAAGGTTCAACATTTGAAAAGGTGAAACGCAGTATATCTTGGGTTTAGAGGAATTTCAGTTCTAGTTCAACACTTTTGTCGTCATCATAGACAAAATGTCTATGAACCTTGGAGAGTGTTGTTCAATCCAAGGCCTTACATGACCTTCACCCGCGTGACCACGTTTGAACTGACACAATCCCAGCAAAACCGATCATCACTGAAGTCGGACATTAACATCAAACACGCTAGCTACTTTCCAGACAATTTAAACAATTATATTCTGTATTAGAGTGTTACACTCAAAAGAAAAAGTTAGGTTGAATTTTATAACTCTCTAGATGCTTGTGTATTTTTACAAGTGGAAAAGGAAACATTTGAAATAACTGGAGTAAGCAATCCTATAAGAATATCAATTAAGAAATGACATAGATATTCAATGCCAGCAAGCTAAACAGAAAAACAGTAGAGCAATATGTCCTGGGCTCAGAGTTGAGCATAATATCATGTTGAGTAGTAAAGAAACCATTCCTAAATTTATTGAATAATTTTCATTGTCTATGCACCGCGATTTTTGCCCAGTGTATGCTTAATTCTGGCCAAACGAAGCTTTTAAAAGGTAGCTAATTAATGGAGCTAAGCCAATGAGGCATGCAGTCATATAAACAACGGGAGTACATCAGTTGCCTCTGAATTCCGCACATAAAATGTGGCTTATAATTTTTACGCTAGCGTTGTGTGGGTTTGTGGCACATTTTCCCACTGCAACATGGGCTGTGAAATGGGTAAGGCGCCTTATAAATGAATACTAGACTCTCAGTCATAAGGTGAACTTATCTCATCAATGTGCCAACAGTGGGCCAACAGAAGACTACTCCCACACTTCTTGGCCGTAAACTCGGAGTTGAATAGGATGCAAAGCATTACGATTACTTCTCAGTTGTTTCCTAATTCATATTCATATTACTGGTAAATGAAATTTCCTTTCCCCTCTGCAGCCCAAAATCTACGTTACCTACACCAAAGTGGACTGCCCTGCGCCCAACTGGGAACTGATGAAGGACTATGGCTGCTCCCTCGTACCAGCCAGCGACAACACTCTCATGATGAATCTTCATCTAATATCCGAACGCGACATAAACAACATAACGCTTTACTTTCAGCTGGCGGTCAAGGAACGCGGCAAATATGTGGTGCATTCCAGGAGCGAAGTCGACATCTGCCTGGAATTCGGACAAATCCATCAGAACTTTATGTTGCGCCTGTTTGCCGATGAGGTGCGACGTGTGAGCAATTTACCGCGCAACTGTCCGTTGAAGAAGGTTGGTACTCATTAGCAACGGGGAAGCCGATGTGTGCGTGTCAATAATTACAATATTTTCCTCTGTTTACTACAGAACTTCGAGTATTTTGTGCATAATATGACCATCAAATCGGTGGTTATTCCCTCGTTCCTGCCGGAAGTGGAGTGGGCCGTGTACTCGGAATATCGCACGCTCAGCCGTAGAATGTTCAGCTTGAATACGTATGGAAAGCTGGCAAAGAGTCCAATGAAACGCAATTAGAATACGTAAGCTGATATTAAAAGAAAGAATGCAGGGTACTAGAGAGAAGTGGTATCAGGATGGCAGGACGAGAGGGCAATAATTGAAATAAAATTTTGTCTTTTTTCTTGAATAAACATAAAATATCAGTATATTAACTTAGGAGTATTTGGAGTGGGGTTTTGAAGCCCATAAAAGTGACTTTTTTTAATACAGGATTTTTCCAGTGAAGCCGAGGTTAATTCTTCCACCTGTGTATAAAACATAACCACAAAAATTGTTGCTGAGGAAGAAACATGAAACCACTTTTGTTACTAACTTGTAACTATCTACACAGATTCTCATATCCCTGTTCACTGTTTAATATATCCTTCACACTAACTCCTCACAAAATTCTCGCTTTGTTTCTAAATATAAATACTCGTATCATAGAAGCCTTAATAGATAACATTAAAGAACTCCCTCATGTCTCTGAAATAGGTTACTAAAAGTACCACAAGAAGAACTCTGACCTATTCACATCTTACTAACAAATGCTGCCACATCCCATTCAGATACTTCATTAAAGCCATTGCTGAGCATTTTTGCCATTCATTGTCAGAGACTGACGCCCATTAGAGCAACAGTGGCAAAACAATTTCATTGCGTTAATGACTCTCCCTATTCCGCTTCATGAGCGCCCTTTGCATATGCATCCCTGAAATTCTTTGCCAAGAACATATCACTTTACAGTTTATAAACCTAATGAGTTTAACTCTGGGGGGGTAGAAATTTGTCTACGGGTACGAGTACTTTTTGTAAATTGCACGCATGTTGACACTCATGTGCGTAAACGCACACCCACTTGAGGCATAACAAGAGTCATTTTGAAAAGCCAGCAGGCAGGCAAGCAAGCAGAGATGTTGTACGCAGATCCTTTTTGCATTAAATTGCGTAGTCCTTATACCTGCTTAGGCTGCTCAATTGGAATGCCTGCCTGTCTGGCAGCCAGCCTGCCTGCCTGGGCAGCCTTTAAAGTGTCAGTTTTATGTTAGTCGTCTCATTATGTACGGCAAAGCAGTTTCATTTCATTTATTATGAACTCATCAACTTTGTCAGCGATAAAATAATAAAAATCTTCTCCTTCATGCCATTTTTCTTTACAATTTTCTTTTCCTTTTCCTTTTTCTATTTTTTTTTTCATTCCTTTTTGTTTGTTATCCATTTTGCTGTTCTTCTGATGGTGCTTATGCTGCATTCGCTCATTTCACAAGCAAAAATAATGAGCAATAAAAAAGACATCATCATCATCAGTAACAGCAGCAAAGTCATCATCATCGCCATCGTCATTGTCACTCATCCTCCACCCAAACGAACCGTACCGAACTGAAGAGCAACCCAACCAAGCAGCGCTAATAATAAAAAAGAATGAAACTTTGTCTTCCATCTTTCAGCTACGACATCAACAGTTGACAGTCTCGCGATAGAGAAGTGTGTACGAGCTGGATGGGCGGAGGCGGAGGAGGCGGGGGCGAGGTTACCGCATGTGTGCGTATGTTTGTTTGTTAAGTAGCTACTTATGAAGGATTCCGTCGTTTGATTTTTCCATCAAGCAAAAGAAAATCAATCTCATTTGCATAATTGAAAAGAAATTAACTGATTTTTTACTTTTCGCTGATATCACTTCCATTTATCATATTTATGAGCTACATAAACTGGGCTGGGCTGCATGCATTCTTCACAGCAATTGGTGAAAAACTTCAAAAACAAACAGCAAAGTAATGGGATTGTCTCCGTGGGTCTGATAAGGAAACATAAACAAATTGCTCAAAGGACACTGGCGTAAATGACAAGGAAAATTAGGGTAGGCCCACTTTTCTTGATAGTTTTTTTGAACTTATGGGGGAAGTAGTGGACTTCTCATCAGTGTTAGAATGTAGTTATCAGAACAACAAATTTCTTACTCATTCCTAACGAAGACCTTCCTTTAGCTATGCACGATAAGTCAAAATGGAAGAGGTTGGGGTTCGTAAGCGTTCAGAGACACAAAGTGTATGTTAGTAGGAGTGGTTCATAAGTCCCTTCAGTGTTGACTCACACCAGTTTTCGGCTGCTTTATTGCCACTTTTAGCAAAGACACAAACCTTCTGTTAACTGCTGAGTCTCAACAGCTTTTTTTCTATTGGATATTTATATTTTAAGTTATGTAGGTAGCTCGGTTTAAGTGGCTCAAGGGCACGGATACTCGTGCAGAAGACACACTTAAGCCAAACGCAGGACCATTTTAATACCACAATTTAGGTGGATAAATATGAACTTCCTGAGAATCAGCACAGAGATAACTAAGGTTCTGGAATTTAGGCGACGGGTTCGCCCACCACCACTATCAGCCGTTTCATATATACATCTCGAACCATCTCTCTCGGTTCCTTGTATCACATCGATTCACATTTTATAATCAGTTCTCATAAGAATAGGAAATTTGAAAACAATTTGTGATACCATTTATTCTCCCTTCGTTTCCACTTCAGTCGCGGGCGGTCTTTGGTTTCCATTACAATCAACTGTCAACTTAAATGGAATGCTCAAAATTAAATTATGCTCGCTACACTCAGCGCATTTGTAGCGCACTTGCCCCGCCAACAACGCCGACACCGATAGCGCTAGCGACACCATCACAATTTAACAGCTTTGCGCTGGGAAGTTCTATGAGCAAAAGTACAATTGCGGAAAATATAAAACTCAATTGCTTATGGTTGGTTGTGTTGAAAGCGGATACGGAAGTAGCTTGTACAAAGCCGTACAATCCAAATAAAATGGATAGAAAAAAGTAGAGAAAATAAAGCAGAAGAAAGAAGGAAATTCTTCTGGGTTTTGCAGCAACAGCAGCAGCAGCAGTGGCAGCAGAAAATGAAGAAAATCTGGTGGAAAGTTAAATTTTGTGACAAAAGTTTTACAGTAATTTCAGCAATAATTTTCCTTATTTCCAGAAAACGGCTGCACAAGTCCCCAGCGTTGGCAGGCAGCCGTAGCAGCATTAGAGCAACGCCAACCAGCTGTCGGCAGGGGACGGGATGGAAAAGGCGCACACAGTGCACAGAAGTTGATAGATAAGATGATGAAGATAAAAATTTTTCGCATATTTCGCAAAAGTTTCTGTAATTTATTTTACTTGCCGATTTTCAAAGGGAACCACACTCTCGTCCCAACCGAGGAAACGATTATGATGTATAAGGTGGAACAGATTTAGCAGGCGACAGAAGCATAAATTCTCGGCAATTTAAGTCAAGCACTAAATAAAGTCACTCATACACACAAATCATGGCAGAGGTGGTTAATTGGCATTACTTGCATGGAAGTGAGTTTAAGTGTAGGAAGCAGATTAAACGTGTCATAAACTACGCTGAGGTTTTGAGAATGTGTGATAATTTGCGCTAATGTGATTGAAGAGGAGCTTTGAAAGACATAATGGGAGGTAAGCAATATAAAAGAAGGTGCACCACCTACGGAAAAGATGGAAAAATAGAATTGAAAATTGAAAATCAAAGAATATGGAACAAAAATATGGAATAAAATAAAAGAAATATAATATAATATATGGAATAACAACAATAATATACTCGTATATATATATATATACAATACATCTATTTTAACTATATAGAAAAGGACGGCCAACCAGAACAGCCGATGAGGAAAGCTCCGAAAAACAGAGAGGGAATCTAAAATTCATTCACAATCTGACATGTACTGAAAAGCAAACGAAAGAAGGCCTCTAGAACGGGACCAACGATCCAAGATACAGGCAGGCAGCCCCTAGAATATTTCCAGTGAACTCCTGTTTAATTCCAGCTCTGGTCTACACAACTCTACTGCCCACTGTTTCGATAACATTGACGACATTAGAAATTAAGGAGGAATTAGGAGAACATTTTCAGTGAACTCCTGCTAGCTCTTAACTCTGGTCTACATGACTCAACTACCCACTATGACGAAAATGTTGAGGAGAGAGTCTCAATTACATAGACACACAAATAAGAGATACCTTCAACTTAATATAAAATCTAAAGGCTGGTCGTGAAGATCCCCCACCGACGAAAATAGAGAAAAAGTAAACATCAATCCAGAAATTCAACCAAAATTTAAGCGAAAAAGTTAACAGAAAAAGGGAAATTCAACCAAAATTTAAGTATTCAATCAGTGAAATATTAGAATTTTAAAATAAGAGTCAAACAAAGAAACTTGTCAGGAATCTAGGAGTCCTTGAACCCCCCTGATGACAGAAAATATATAAATAATCCACAAGAGAAAAGACACGCGCATTCAATTGCAGTAAAATCTAGAAAAAACAATTCTTCCTAGTGATATAGAAGAAAAAAACAAAAGAAAAAGAGCGACCGCCGAAATAAGAGCAAAACTAAAAATTAAAATCAACTCTGACATTCAGCGAAAGTTTGTTGCTCAACACCTGACAAACTGACGTCTGGAATACAGCGGCTGGGGGCAGATGCCCCTGCATACTTACAGAAAAAATGTCCATGAACTGTAAGAAAAAATGTCAGTGTTCATTACAATTGTTCTTCGAGTGAAAAATACGGCTAATTCCCTAAGTCTTGCACACGCCTGCCAACATGTTTCGAAAGTTTCACTCTCATCCATTAAACTCTCTGCCTGCAAACGGCAACTTGATATTCCCCCTTCAGCTTTCAAATTACGTACTGTCACGGCGACTGCGGTTGTTCCGATTCATTTTTCAGCTTTAATTAGAGAACTTCATTGTGGCTTTTCAATTGCGAGTCAAATTATAAACTGTCAATTGACGCTGAGCGGAACGACGTGGTTTATTGATAGAAAAGCTAATTACTGCTCTGCCGACTCTGAAGGTGCGAATGTACATTTAGCGACAGAGAGGAAGAAGGGGAGGAGAGGTAAATTCTAATTCTAAAATCTAAGGTAAATTTTACGTTAAATTATATGCAATTATATTCAATTAAATTGTTACGAAATGACGGAAAGAACAAATGAAATAAAGGAAAACTTCAAAATAAATGCGAACTTGAAACACTTCACTGCAGTTGGAGTGGGTGGCGACTAAATAAGGGGGACTGGCGAATGGAATGTTTTTCAAGGAGCTTCCTTAATTGCCATTTTATGTAATTACGAGTATAACCAGGGAGTAGATCTAGATTCAAGTAAAGTCTGAGTGCACTAATTTTGTTTATTAACTAGATCGGTAATGTAAGTACCAGTTTTAACCTAAAGATAGATAGAGGTATTTATAAAAGGGCTTCATTTATGACTCCTTTAAGAAAGCCCTTGCCTACCTAGACTACGTCTGCCATGTAGACACCCAGCTTATCGTAGAGATGAATCATATCAAGATTTACCAATGGACACATTCAGCTTGATTTATAACTCTTGTATGCAAACGCTTTCCTTCCTAGACTACCCCTCTAATGTAGGCACCAGTCTTACCGCAAAGATGACTCTCGTCAAGATATACCGAATGTGTCTATTCAGAGCTTAATATATGAATCCTTTAAGAAAGCTCTTTCCTACCTAGACTACGGTTTGTCATGTAGGCACCAGGTAGGCTTATCTTACAGATGACTCATATGCCGGTAGATACTTTTAAAGAGCTGGATTTATGACCCCTTGCAGAAAGCTTCTTATCATCTTGAATACGACTCTATCCTGCTTTCTTAGATATTAGAATATCTCATTCTCACATATATCGGAAGAAATTTTTAAAGAGCTTGAATTGTGACTTTTGGAGAAAGCCCTTTTCAACTCAATTGTAGTCCAATGAACCTTTTTCATCAGGTCTATCATGGATTTATAAGCTATTTGTGATGATACAATGAAGTAGCTTTCCCATGATATGAATTTCATATTCGCACTTATATCAATTCCCGGTAGACACAGCTACAATTAAATACGATTAGCATTACGCATTTGTGTGGATCCTTGGAAATAATGTATTATTGTATGTACTCAATGACGTTTTTATGGTTATGCAATTCCCAATAGAACGTGAAAGATGTTAGTCTAACTTGACCGGTGCCTTCTCTTTCACTCTCATTATTTTTCGATTTCCTTTCTTTTTTCCTTTTCCTCTTTGCCGTTTTCCCTTGTTTCTCTATTTTCTCCTGCCCTTTTCTTCACCCTTTTCTCTCTTTGATTCTTTTTTCTCTGTCCTTCTTTGTTGGTCTTTTTTATTTTTCTCCTTATCTTCGTTTTCTGTTTTCTACCTTTTCGATTTCTTCTTTTATCTTTGTCTTTCCTTTTCCTTTTGTTTCAAATTTCCTTTCCATTCATTTTGTTTCTACTTCTCTTTCCTTCTCTTTCTACTTCCCTCTCCTTTCTTTTTCTCCCTAATTCTCTTTCCGTTTAAAAATGATTTTTTCACACTTTTCTCCTTAAACTTACTTTTAAATTTCCACTCCTTTTGTTGCTTTGTGGCCATCGTTGTCCTTTCCGTGAACTGACACTTTTTAGCTGCCCAAGGACACCCGAAGCCAAGCATTGCAGCCTTACAATATATAAAATTGAATTGAAATTCTCTTTGGAATTGAAGTCCTTTAATGGCTTTCTCCATTTGCAATAATTGCCACCTTCCTGCTCAAGCCATCATTCGAAGTAGCCACATTTTTTGCTGACGTCATCATTACGCGTAGCTGTGTTAAATGCATTTCTTTCAACACACCAATCGAACAAAGCACAATTTCCACACGTATTGCAACAACGGAGCAGTGGTGCAGCCATGCCAACTCAAACAAAAGCACCTCAGAATTGTGGTTCCCCTAATTCAAAGCAATTTGCTGACGGTCCTCGCTGGAATTGGAGAGCGGTCAACAGAGAAAGAGTGAAAGAATGCCATCATCGAGTCGAGTTGAGTAATTGGCAGACAGGGATAGGGTTGCAGGAGACTTAATTAATAAATTTTAACAAAAAGAATACTGAGGAGATGATTTTAAAGAGGGAGGAATTTAGTATAAATTGCTGAAGAGTTAGGTTGAGGTGAACTAAGGGAGTCTGTGACGTCATTGTGGCGATTTAATTAAATGTGTCAATCAGTTAATTAAATTTATCAGCCATTGGCGGAAAAAACAAGAATCCTATCAGACCATGTTAATAAATGTCAAATTGACAGTGCATAAATCAATGCCACCGCATCGGCTATGGCAAATATCATTATTTGCATATAAATGTGGCAATTATTTAAAAATAAATTGGAAAAATGTGCATTACGCACTTCCACTTCAGCGCATCTAGTAATGCAGCTCAATGCATCAACCAATTTTCAGTTTGCAATTTTACACTCCACGAATTTACACATTTTTATTGCGAAGAGTTGCTATTCAAGCGGTTGACGCACGCGGTTAAAGAGTCCTGCTAAATAGACCAAGCAGATTTAAGTGAAAATGGGCAGACTACCACGATGAGACCACCTTCAAGTCCACAAAATTACAGTAAGAACACAGCACATCGTGAATTCAATGCAATATCACTAAGCAGACTGAACAGTTTTTTGGGTTTAGTGCTAAAATGAAACAGGCAGAGTTAAGTGGAAGTGCGCTCACTGCTCCATGTGCGCACGTCTACTGAGAATCCTGTATTCTACTGAAGACGAGTTATTTGTAAACATCAGAGGTTAATGACATGACGGGAACTGGACTGATCAGAGCAATGAGTGGGTTCAACTTAATAGTTAAACAGTTGCGTGTAAAATTCAGCAGGAGTCCACTGAAAGCCACGTGCGCCATGCTTCGATAGTTTTTGAAACAAACTGAAAATAAGCAGAAGCTTTTTTCCGTGGATTGATTGCAAGTTGACCTATTAAGGAGGTTGTTTGTAATATTAAAAAGAAACATAAGTGGAAGTTCGTTTACTTCGCTGTGTGTACACTCCTACTTGAAGCTATGAGTCCTATTTTTACAGTTAGTTAAACCCACTTTCCAACCATCAGTTCTTTAAGGTTGTTGAGATATTATATTCTTCCTTAGGTGGCTAACATTTTATATTGTTTTCAAGAGTTGGTTTCAGAAGTCTATTTGGAGTGTAAAATAAAGAGTAGGATAAATACTAGAATCAGATAAAGAGTGCTCCTTCTGAAACTGAGCCGCTTCATGTGTTATCTGGGCATTCCGCTTCAAGTGTTCCCAACTTGCATGGCCAACACAGCCATGGTAAACAGGTATCGCACAGAAATATATAAATTAAGAAACCAAGCATAGTTTAGCACTAAAAACCCTGCAGTGTTGGGAAGACATGACTTAACTTTCCACGTCATTGCTGCCATTTATTCGGACAGTCATGACATGAAAAATTAACTAAATGAAAAAAAAAAAACCCACTTAAAGCCCAAGTGAGGGCATAATGCAAAGTGCACGAAATTTCAATTTATGCCACTTAAGATAATTAACTGAAATAGACTGCCAGGGCAGGCCTGTGGTGTCCTAACAGAGTCGACGGGGAAGGGCAAGAGCAGGGTTTTTATTGCCCTGAAGCATTTCTCATAAAAAGTAAGCCAACTTCTGACTAACTGTAATGCTTAATTCAATTATGCTGCATGAAATTAATGAATTAAAAAATGTGACAGATGGACTGACATTTGGACATGGCGACCTTAAGCGTTGCCCCAGCGCAGAGCAACCCAGCCCACTACCCACTCCGAGTGTGAGAATGGGCTTAAGAGCCTAATGATGAGTAATTATGTGTGTGTTTATAAATGTCAAAATGCAGAGCTCACCTCGAGGAAGAGGAATGAGCGGAGTGGAGTTAGACCCAGCGCCGACAGGGTAGACGTTGTGGTTTATGGCATTGGGAGGGTTTTTAACAACAACAAAAAAAACCTCACTTTGCTCTAAATTAAATGGCAGACTACAAAACATGACATTAATTTAATTTGCCACACAGAGAATTCATAAAGAAAAACGCCGAGTCAGCATTACGAATGTCAAACGGGAAATGGCACAAATAGCATTTAAAGTGTCAAAAGTGACATTTTTGGGCAGCATAAATTCAGGACACTTACTATTTTAAATAGCCAGAAATGCACACACAAAGGACCAAATAAATTTGCGGATGATGGTGTAAAATTACAACCCCGCAATAGCAAAACAAGAGATGAGAAGAAGAGGAGAGTATAATATGCCGAATATACATCGTTAGAGGGAGGGACACTCACACGCCAGACAAAGCTAAATGTTGCCTCCTACCACACACATACACCCCCACACACCACAGACACCCACTCACACAATGAGAGTGATAAACAAATATGGCGGAAATAAGTGCACAGCTGGAGTTGGTTTAAAAAGCAATGCAAACAGAAGGAAAAACATTTCGAAAACAAAAGAAAACAAAGTAAAAATGAACACAAAAAAGACAAAAAGGAAAAGGAAAAGTAAAAGTAAAGCAAAGAAAAGCTCAAACACACCCGTAACTCCGTTTCCGTTTCAGGGCAGGAAATGCAAAAATCAAAAGAGATTTCAAAAAATTTTACGCTTGACAACAGCGGCAACGGCAACGCCAACGGCAACAACAACAACAAATTGCAGGGTCATTTATATGCATTAGCGTGCAAGTGTATGAGTATATGGGAGCGACCCTGCGCGGGTGTGTGCGTTCGAGTGCGGGTGTTGCTGCACCATGCTGCAGCATGTTGTTGAAATTATTATTTTTGCTTCCGCAGCAGCCACCAATTATATAATACGTGCATATATGCTAACATTTGCCGCACACCCTTGCCACAAGCTCCCTTCCCAACGCTCTCCTGGCACCATTACTCCACCTCCCAGCCCCCTCAGCCAAGTACTTGGCTTAAACTGTTTTCCACTTTGCAAAATTGCGGTTTTACTACATGTGGGCAAACAACAAATTACAACAATTTACAAGAAATTTGCAACGCAGGACAGCAACGGCAGTGTACGCCGGGGCAGGACTGGAGCGAAAAAATCTAAGGAAAAAAATTGCACTGCATAGTTTTAGGCAAGCTCATGAACGTACAAAATTTGACACCTTAAGCAGAACACAAACACATACGCACACAGCCACGTAACCACACATAGCAACACCAGAGGGAAGCAGCTGCAGCAGCTCAGCCAGCACCCCAGCAGGGAAGGGAAGCAACTGAGACAAAGCAGAGTAAGCCAGAAGCGCCGTCAATGGTGACCTTGTGTAATCTCAGTAATTTTCCCGATAAAAACAGAAGGAAATCATAAATAAGGGCGATTGATATGGCTGCTTTCATGGCTAAAGTCCTGACTTTATAGATGACATGTCAGCAGAAGTCGTAGCACATGCCTATTAATACAGTTCAGATACGATTCATTGGCTGTTCATATACTTAGAAGCCAGTATGCAACTTGGAAAGTGATATTGAATGCTTCAGATACAGTCACTATGCAGGACATATCATCGGCATATTTCATATTAAATGTTTACTCCAGTAGTAAAGTGCAAAAAACTTAACACCACATGCTTCAGCCAATGACATAATGCATGACATGTCATCGGAAGTCATATTAACCTAACATTCCTAGTGGTGTTTACTCGCATGCTGTATAGCATGTCATCTGGATTGCCTTAATTGACGCTGGTTTTGTAACTGAGGGTATAACTCATGACATGTCAGCACAAAGTCATACGCAGTAAGAGTTCTAGAGTGACCCTCCACATATCATGTCAGTTCTTGCATCCCCCACTCAACAGTAATCTAGATAAAGTGTGTTTTTGCCCCAATACTCCTCCAATACTCATATTAAAACAATGAATGTAAAAAATGAAGAGTCCATGATATTTCACTAGCTGACACCACCCATGACATGTCAGTTATAAGCATATGCTCCCATTTTCCTTACTTGTTGTTAGCTTTAGCATCACATGTGTTTATGGTCGCTGACTGTCCCCCTGACTGGCACCGCTGCACACGATTTACTGCTGGGATGCACTGAGGCCCTGACTCCGCACTGCCGCATGCACATTTTTGGGAAAATTACATTGTCGCCAGCAGCGTTATTTGTTTGCTGTGAGCATAATTTCTTTTTCAGCTCCGGCATCCCGCCCCTTCAGGAGGCGACTTGTTTTTTACGCTATAATTGCTACCACGAGTGCTGTTCTTGGTAGCACAAAGGACTGGCTGTGTGGGTGTTTGTTGGAGGAGGGTTGGCAACGGCAGCGACAGTTGTAGCTACGTGGTGTGGTGCACGAGTATTGTGCTGTGTTTAAATGACAGTAATCAGTGTTGCACAATGCAAACACAATCTTCAAAGTTCTCACGGTGTAATTATCGTTAAGTTGCGGTTTTTCATAGAATACAGCACGCGCAGTAACATGTGCGGAGGGAGGCAGGGGGAAGCCTAGGTGTGTCTCACACACATGCTTGTCTACTGGCAGTGGCAGTGGCGCGGGCACTGGGGTTGGCACTGAAGCTGGGCATTAAAGGTTTTCCATATTTATGTGTAATTACGTTAAATATTTATGGAGAGCGAGAGAACACGGCTGGTTGCCGAGGACATTTGTTGCTAGGCAGACATGCTTCTTGAGAAATGAGGACCATTTCAAAAGTTTACCCTCTGCATCAGGTGCATACTGAAGCATCGAACGCGTGCTAATCATCGCAGAGCGTGTGCGACAATGAAGCTGGAACAGAGTACTCTTCGAAGGGACACATATGTGATAAATCAGTAAGCAGGGCTGTTCAGTTGAACTGGGGACTGGGTTAAAAGACTGAAATCCTCCCTGGATCACAAGGCAAATCAGTAAGAATCGGGAAGCTATTTTATAGCTGTAAGAAGGTACTCTTATGTTCAGTAAACAAGTTAATACTCGTGCATTGGGATCAGTTACCAAGTGAAGTTCCCAGGTTACCAAGATAGAAAAAATATACAGATACATCCGCCCATCTGTGGCGATATATTCACCTAGTTTTCCAATATTGAGAGCCGTAGTGGCATACTCTGCTAATATTAAAATGGATTCAGTGAAAGAGAATCATCTGCAAAGCAAAACTTCGGCAATGCTCGGTTCAAAATTCTTCCTTTCTAATTCAATAAATCGCTGAGAATCTTCAAGGACTCACTTCGTATTCTCACCATATAAATTTGATACACTCCTCCAACAAACAGATCTACGGGAATTATTCTTGTAGAACAGACCGATCGATTTTTCATTGCCTTAGCCCGCGTTCAAGTGAGTGTCGCTCTTTCAAATGCATTTTCAAACGTGGTTAAAAAGCTTTGCATTTAATTGAGCAGCTGCCTCAGTGCCTGACAGCGCTAAACCGTGGCTGGGGATGTGGTTGTAAGGTACGAGTAAGTGACAGCAACGCGAGGCGTTAAGGTTAAAGATTTCAATTGTAGGCTGCTGTTCTCCCAAAAGGGGCTAATCTAGGGCTCACAAAGTGTCAAGCTGTCAGGGAGAACACGCGTGCTTGTAGCTGGCTGGCTGGGTGGGTGTGTGCATCTATGGTGGCGCGCACCCTTGTTGAACTCAACATCAAAATAGACTTTGTTGCCGAGCACGCAAAATTTTCGGTTTAGTCATATGTAAACTACGAGCACTGCTTGGAGTTTTGTTTTTTATCATGCATACTGTCACACACACATACGAGTATACATACCCACGCAGTCACCACACACTCTGGCATTTGCATTCGCACACAGCATAAACTCTCTACTAATACTCATTTGTATAAACATGTTAAGCTTCTTTGGCGTAGCTTGTGTCTACATAATTAGAAAATCAATTAACAAACAAATGCGAACTCGTGCAATTTTAATGAAATTCAATTTAGCACAACACCCCAGCAGCAAAGAGAACAAAAGTGATCCGGTAGGAAATGGAAGCGATAAGAAATTCAATCCGAGGCATCTATGGGAGAGTGGAGTTCTCACAAAGAAGCATAATATTTGAGATTGTTAGAAATTCAGTTCAGCGCTAGTGAGAAGAAAACCTTACCCCACAGGCATTACTCCGTAACTTCTTTGGGAAGCAGTCAGAGAAGGGATGGCTCCAAGCTTCCCTAGGAAGTACTGAATGAAGTGCTGGTCAAAGTTAGAATTTTCAAACACGAAATTTGAAGTTGTTACAAATCAACTCAGAATTAGCGAAATGACGAACCATGCAGTGAAACCTCTACTTCACACGGATTCTTCCACAACTTCTCTAGGAAGCTCTCAAAGAACAAATACATAATATTGCAAAGAACAAATACATAATATTGCATCCCTTCACAGGTATTCCTCTACATCTTCCCTGGCAAGCCTTCAAAGAAGTGATTCGTAGAAGTGCGAATTTTAATAATATAATAACATAATATTTCACTTTCCTAAGAAATTAGTTTAGTCATTGAAATAAAGGAACAGTGAAATGAAGATCATGTTTCTGTCCTAACTTCCCTGGAAGCTCTGCGGGAAGTGGTTGCTCAAGGTTGGTGTTACTAAACAAATATAATATTTCACGTACTTAAATCATCACATCAGAATTAGTGAGGTGAAGGAAGAATTGAAATGAAGCCTCTACTCTGCACGCATTGCTGCCTAACTACCTAGGGAAGCACTCAGGGAAGTGGTTGCTCCAATCAGGAATATATTAACTGCAATATAATTTCTCACTCATGCATATTGCCTTTTGATGCTCTGCTTCCTGCATGAATTGTGGCACTTTATCTCATTCCCTTCCAATTGTGGATCGTCATAAATTCTTATCACGCCCTCTTAATGTTCCTACTGGCATAGCAGGCAAAATCGCACCGCTGCATGCAACAGTGAAATGATTTCAAAGTTGCTGTTGGCGTTGCGGCTCCGAATGTTTGTGAAACGCAAATCAAGTACAAGATTTGCCAACAAATCTTAGCTACCACCTTCCGACTTCTAACGCGAAGAGAGACTTGGGGAGGGGCAAAGTACTGCGACGCTTCTTGCGAAATCACAATGTAAGCGCAGCCTGGCTCACTTAACGAGACTGACGTGGATGCGTACGTGAGCGAGTCGTGCGTGTGTGGGTGAAAGCAAACAGCAAATGTGCTGTATTTGCCGCTACTGCTGCCACCATTGCTAATGGAGCTGGCTCTGGCGCTGGTGCTGGTGGAGGAGCTCCTATCAGGCATCTACCATGCTAAATCATGAGTTTATTAATTGAAGCGCTTTACAGCTTGTAAGTCGGCATTGTTTCTCTGGCGTTACATTGTGTACGAAAATATTTGTAATTAATTTTTGAATATTTTACCAGAGAGCAGCAGGCTGGCGAAAAGAACCTCAAGCCGGAGAGTGGCAAGAGGAGACGAGATGAGATGAGGAGAGGCAATAAACACATTAAAAAATAAACAACAAATAAAGTAAATTAAAAATGGTTTTAAAAATTTACAATGCAAGCGCAATTTCTCAACGACTCGCGGTGTTGTTGTTGTTGTTGGCTGATGTGTGCCGTGGCCGCGCGCTGCTCTTTCGCATTTGCGGTCTATTGGTACGCAACACAAAAAAAGATTGGTACGAGAACGAAAATTTTATTGTTATTGTAGCAATTAATTGCTGCAATTATTACAGCTGCAGAGCAAACGGCACAGCAACAACAACACCACCAGCAGCGCCAAAAACCACAACAACAAGCACAATACGGCAATTGCAACAATAGCGTCTGCTTTCGCCGCAACTGCAATTAAAGCACTCCAAAAAAAAAAAATTGAAAGCCCAACGAAAAATAAAAAAATATACACAAATAATTAATAAAATTCATGAAAATTGCTCAGAATTTTACCTTTTGTTGTATGCAAACGAAGAACAATATCCTTTTTCAGTCCGTTTTTCAGCGGCTGCTGCCCTAAGCTTGTTTTAAGGTGGTTTACTGCACTTCAGCCACAGAGCCCTGCATGCGGCATTTGCAGTGCCATAAATTCGAAAGCGACAATACAGCAAAGCAATAATGCAAATGAGAGCAAGAGGGGTAAGGTCGCGCAAGGAGATTTAAACCTCCTTAAAGTCTTTAAGGATATTATATATCAGACTTGCGTATGGTCACTTCAAGATTGCAACTCTCCAAGGAGAAGTAGAGCTAGAAAGGATTGACAGTGAACAATTTAAACAAGTTTAGTCATTTAAGCAGATTATATCATTTATTAAGTGGATTCATGTACGGAGGATCTGACAAATTGAAACGGTGCTTGATGAAGAGGTTTGGAAACGATCTCCTTCTCTATACTTATTTTACATTAACAGCTTTAATCAAGTTCAGATTATCTTAAGCAGATTTCGTAAGCAGACTTTTTTAGCAGATATATTTAAACAGTACATGAAAAAGAGAGAAATAGAGCTCTGTTTATGCTGCTTTAATATTAAAAGCTTTGAGCTAGTTTAAGTTACTCCTTTAACCAGATTAACTAACTTATTATTCAGATGCTTGCAAGATTAACCAACCATTTTTTAGCGGTACTTTATGAAAAGACAACAAGTACTACAATGTTCATATGAAGAGATTTAAACATGTTTAAGTCCTTTAACCAGATCACTGCATTTCCCATGCAGCATTCTGCAAGGGTATTCAGACAAATTGAAATAGTGTTTTATGAAGAGGGAAGAAAGGCGTCCTCTTTTTTACACTAGAAAATTTAAACATGTTTAAGGTGTTGCACCATATTAACACATACACAGAGTTCTGTAGAGCTGACCAGGCATATTTAAACGATACTTGACATGAAATACGACAATGTTCACATGAACAGATTTAAACCTGTCTTCTAAGCAGACTAATTCATTTCCTTAGCACAATCCTATAAGGTTGTCCAGACATATTGAAGTAGTATTTGATGATTAGAGAACAAACACTTTCTCTACGATGTTTCTACACTAAAATATTTAAACAAGTTTAAGGTGTTAAACCAGATAATACATACACTATACTATATCTATACAATATTATTCTATAATCATATCCAGACTCCTGTAAGGCTGATAAGGCATATTTAAACGATATTTGATCCCTGAAGAGGGATGAAATAATGTCAATGTTGTTCACAAGAAGGGATTTAAACAAGTTTGAGTTATTTCACCAGATTAGTAATTCATCTTGAAGATTTCTGTAAATCACGTTTAAGCGCTACGTGATCTGAGCCATGACTAGATAAAGACTCGTCATTAACGCTGCCCGATTTCTGTCTGGTTCCAGTTATTTTTTCTATTAAATGTCTCAGTCATCGTTTCATGTTGACACTTCAACTCGTCTTATTCTGATAAATGTGAAATGAAGACCAGTGGTATTTAAGAGTTTTCCAGTTAAGTGATCACAACAACTGCTTAGAAACGTTTTTCCAAAATGTTCCGTTAGAAAATGCAGCGCTCTAAAAGTTCGTCAACAACCAACACCAGTTCATTTTGAAGATTTGCTTTATACTGGGAATTCAGCCAAACACGTTTGGAAAAAAAGCGTACCAACAAAAAAACTAAAAAAACACGACAACGAAATTACATGCATTTACAAATTAATCAAATTGCTGTTGTGTGAAAAATTGCTGCATAATTTTAGGCGCTCTAATTACGGCCCTTCCCATACACACACTAACAACTATTGCTGCTAACGCTGCAAATTGTTGCGCAATTAGTTATATTAAAAAGCATTACATGTACATAGTTGGCTAAAATTGATGCATGTAAATTTATTACAAGTTACTGCGCCTAAAATATGCAGCATACTTTCAGACGTTTACGAAATAACCGAAACCAGTTTAATTTTGTGCCAGTTTTCATGGCAAATAAGCTGCCATCAACGCGTAAGTGCCTCAAAGCTGCTTAGTATATAATTTTGAAAAGTGTTGCATGCTTATAGGAGCACAAAAATGCTGTAATTTGTATACGCTAGTTTAGTAAATTGGGCTGCCAAACATAGGCTGACTAAACGAAAGCCATGCATCAGCACTACCGTAATCCATGCATATGCTAAAAGCAGCACATACTTTTAGGCGATTTAAGCCGCCGCACTCTTCTCTTTAATGATTAATCAACATATGACTTACCAAGCGTAAAGTGTAATGTCATCATTTTTTTGGCGAGATTTTTCTGTTGTTGTTATTGTTGTGTTCAAACCGCACAATAAACACAATTTCATATGCAAACATAATTACGTATGTATTTGCGCACACATAAGCCATCAATTGCACTCATACACAAACGCGCGCGCACACACACACACACACACACATACATCCGAGAGACATGCACTTATAAACACATAACACAGAAGACGCAACTGTATTGACAATTATAACGACATCATCAGCAACAGCAACAGCGATGAGCATGCACGCGCATTAATTATGGCGCAAATATTTTGCTTGTAGTGGTAACGCACACTCGCACGCACCAATACACGCACACACATACAAACAAGTACTCTGGTATGAAATAAATGTCATGGCTGGTGTTGTGT
Organism: Clusia tigrina; assembly: GCA_920105625.2. NCBI lineage: Eukaryota > Metazoa > Arthropoda > Insecta > Diptera > Clusiidae > Clusia > Clusia tigrina. The sequence continues at coordinate 63,767,451 of OV050033.1, read as the reverse complement.
CGCTGTAATTTTTCAAACATTATCATTCATGCCAATCGCTGGCGAACGATTTAAGTAGCGTTGTTGTACGCAGTTTGCGGTGCTCACAGTATGTGTGAGCGTGCATGAGTGTGTGTGTAATTGCGAAATTTGAATTGAATAATTGTTCGCTTGCATTTGTAATATGTGCGCACATGCATTTGTCTTATTTTTATTAATTTATTTAAATGCGACCATCGCTCCACGCCGCCGTGGGCCGCTAACAACATTTTTCGGTCGCTCTAAATTCAAACTGACGCTTTTAATGGTCGCCATGCAATTATTTTAATCGTCGCTACGTGCGTTAGCAAAACGTTAGAGTGCTGTCTGAATTAAAATGAATTTGTAGGCCGGATTTATGTGGCATGCTGGCGAAGGCCTTAAATTTAAAATCACATAAAATTGTAGCATATTTTCAGGAGCATAATAATAATTTGTGCCATAAAAACCTATTTTCAATTAAAAAATATGTTATTGAAAAACAGCACTAAAACAGAAATTTACTATATACTCAAAACTTTATAGTAAGATAATTCCCATGATAAGTGTAGTCTAAAAAGACTGTCTTGAAACAATATTGCATACCTTAAAAAGCTCTCTAAAATGAGCAAACATGACATACTACTCAGTTAATATGAAATGTTATAAAGGGAAAAAATATAATGAAATGAGTAGGCCGAAGACCTTAGTTGTTAGTTGCTTAGTTAATATCATTGTTTTTTTATCATTAAATTTATTTGTGTATAAACTTTTTTAAATAAATATGTAAATACTTAATGAACAAATTGAAAAGGCAATACAAACAGGTAAGAGTGAAGATTTGAAAACTGAAATATATTGCATATTTGCAGGGGCCAAACTAAATTTGCTTTCTTCGAGTATCTACATCACAGCTGCCCCATATTTTGCTACAGAAACAGTTGCGTTGTCAGTAAAACCAGTTGCAATCTGAACAACAAAAAATGCAGCATACTTTAAGGTGTTTAATCTAACTTGCTATCTAAGTATACTCATATGCTATACACCAAAGATCCGTGCAAAGTTATGCTGTCAGTATATGACACCCTAAGGTGCTTAATAAAATCTGTTAGCATATCCTGAAAGCAAAAATAGTGGCACACATAAAAACGTAGCATACTTTTCAGCACCCACAAAGTACTAACTCAAATTTACACCTGATACATATAAAAATACATACAAGAATTTGGATTTTATGGTACAGAAAAAAATTATTGCATACTTTAAAGGAAAATATTTTTATTATATTCCTGACATACGCATATAAATGAATGTACTGTATAATCTTAGCTGATATATTTGAACACTCTACAAAAATGGATTCGTTAGCTAAGACGAAAAATATTGCATACTTTAAGGAACAACATTTATTCTTTCAGCACATATCCTTGATAGGTGCATATATGAATGTACTGTATATACTCAGCTACTACGAGAATTGCTACAAATCAAAGGAAGTGTGCATAATTTCAGGCGTGAAATACAACTTTCCTCTTTAGCACACATACTGGACATAGAGAAACCCTTGCGAAATCAGATTTAAAAAAATGCAGCATACTTTCAAGAGTGCACAATTGAATCTCCAAGCATATTTATGTCATTTGAAAGTGCACAAGACTGTATTGTTAACAAAAGTGGCTCTTAAAAAAACGAAAATATCACCGAGTCCACTTAAAATAAGTAAAATTTAATTGATTAAATAATCGGGCATAGTTTTAGGCTTCATAAAGTGTACTTAAGTCATAAAAATCGACTTATAAATAAGACTCGAGTAACTTTAACAATGAGGAAACTTAAAATCAAAGATTTTGCTTCTGAAGACAAGCCAATCAGTGCAACATACCTTTCAGAGCATAAGCTTCGTAAAATTACATTATTTTAGGTGCATAAGCTGTATAAAAGTGGAAATGTATAAGCATTGTTTTAGGTGCATAAGCTCAAAACAAGAGGTATTGTGTTAGGATAGTAAGCTTAAGACCAGAGGGAATGTTTTATCATTCAAACAGAAGGAGCATGAAAAGAATCATAGTCTTACAAGTATATTGATAACACTGAATTCTCTGAAGAGGAGACGTGTTTACAACACTCTGAAATGTACAAGTCTTTAGCCTTGAAACTGTGCTTCATATATTTTCTTACATTTTTTATGTCCACCATTTTAAAGCCTTTATTTTAAATCTTACTTTACATATTCACCATTAAAGTAGTCTACTTCCATGCCTTGCATACATTCAGGCGTTCAAATTGCCACAATTTGTAGGAAATTTTATTGAAACCGCAAATTTTATCGTTTATGTTGCACGATCTGCTTGGCAACTTCCTCATTTTCCGAAAATATATTTTAAGCATTGAAATATTCTATTATAATTTGTTGTTGTTGTTGCTGGTGGTGTTATTGCAATGCACAAAGTATGCAGTAGAGGAAGGAAAAAAACGACGATTAGATTTTACAACTATTGTGTTCATGGGGCAGCTTCAATTTTCGAACAATCCGAATTGCTAAAGCAGCATAAATAAAAAGCCACAAAATTTATTACGCACTCCACACAGAATTCGTAGCGATATTTTGCAAATTCCTCGATGCTGCTTGCATGACCACGAAAGCAATTTATATCTGCTTTTGTAAAATTTAATTACCTAAATGTATGCAATGAAATTCTTGCTTTGTTACAACAAACAGCAGCAAAAGGAACTGCTGGCCCAAGTTGAAAATCGAAATCGACTCGACTCGACTGCTGAGTTGAGCTGAGTTGAGTCAACTAGAAAAAGGACACACTCGGAGCGGCGTTTAAACAGCAATAAATGGCAAAGGAAATTTTCAATGTAAGACACTTCAAAACGTAGCATACGAACAGGAGCAACACATACGTACTCATAATAGCATGGAACACATGTACTAGCATTGCACAATTCCCGCCCACCCATTGCAAAGATTGCTGCTGTCTTAACTTTTTAATCAAAAAACTTTTCTTATAATAAAGCGCAGAGAAAATTGTGCAAAATACTCTGAAAAGAGGGTCGCTGAACCTATAATTTTGATATGGCCCCGCATGTGTCCAGCACCGCTCGCCGCACACCGCACAACGTGACCGGAAGAGTGTACATATGAAAGGCATGAACATAGTAACGCTGTAGTAATTTCCATCAAGGCGACATGTAAAGTGGTCAAAGCCCTACCGGGCTGGGTTGCCTGGCTGGCTTTTGTTGTTAATAATTTAATTTAGCATACATACAGGCGTACAAAAGAACTGACTTGACTGCCATTTGTAAAGTTGCCAACGTAAATTCTAAAGTGCCCTGCCACAAAACATAATTGTGGTTTAACCGCATACGAGTTGTGCCACTGTTGCTGCTGCTGCTGTATTAGTGTGGGGATGGCTGCTATGCCAGGCAAGGCTAAAAGTATGCAACGCATATATCCGTTCTTTGTCTGTTTGCTATGCTGCTAAGCCACAATGTATGCAATTATTTTGTTGCTTGACTTTTTGCTTGAATTACTTTGCTGTATTGTGTTGCTAATTTGATTTGATGTTTTTGCACTGGAAATTTGATTTGACAAAGCAAATCCGTAAATGAATGAAGGCATTTTATCAAGTCGAAAGTGGTGTGCTGACTGTATGCCAAAAAGTATGCTTACATTAATGCTAATTGTCTGTGAAGCCAAGTAATGAAATGAGAGAGTGTTATAATTGCATATTACATATGAAGAACAGCTAAGTAAAACCCCTAGGTAGTTTGGATGGTGTGCTGAAACTTGGTCCAGATATAAGACGCAGTTAAGAGATAACAATATAGAATAATAAGTAAATAAATGCGCCCAAAAGCAGACTTAAAACTTAAAGGAAGTTTCGATGGTGCATAAAACTTTGTCCAGATATAATATGCAGTTAAGAGATAGCAATATAAAGTAAAATAAATATAAAATAATAAAAACGCCCAAAAGCAGACTAAAATTTACTACCAGTATTATATATTCACAGCAGAAACTTACAAAATTCATTAATAAAATGAAATGCTGAAATAAATAATAAATATAATAATTTGTGAAATGGCAACTGCTTTGAAATTTCGTAAGCACCTAAGAAAATGCAAAGAAAATAAATGTTTCTGTTCAAGAAAAATTGTAGCAAGTATAAGAAGCCAAAAATAGCCTACTGTCGTAGAAAACTTGTAAAAATGGTTAAACGCTTAAAAGTAGACTATGACACCCCACATGAAATTCTTTCACTAAATAAAATATAAATTACTCTAAGACTCGCATTTTTCATAAAAGTAATAACAAATCATTTACTTGTGTATGTCAAAACAAAAGCAGAATCGCCTAAAAGCAGACTATGTAAATATATAGTATCTGAAAGTCGAAGAACAAAACTAATTCAATATCAAATCAGAATGCCGTCGAAAAAAACCAAATTATTATCGAATACGAGAATTACGGACAAGCAATGATAACAAACAAATATATTTATACACCGAGAAGTACGAGTATATTTATACAACGGCTAAAATCCTCCTTCACAAATCCACCAAAAATGAAATAACATGTAGTACTCACTCCATATACCACCTTATAGGATGACTGCACCTTGGCATTAAAGACAATTAAACAAAGCACAAAATAACACCTTTGCGTAAGGCCTAAAAGCAGACTACACAAATTGCTGCAATTTTTTGTTTACTCTCAGCAAAAGACTGAATAATTAATAGCAGCGTTAAGCAGGACACACAATCACCACCAACGAAAAACAATATTGTATTTTACTCTGGAAGTAGAGCCTAAAAGTAGACAACATTACTCGCAGCAGAATTGAAATTCACACAGAAATCCCACTGACATTAGCACTTGTACGGGTGGACTCGTCTACTGTTCCACCATTTGCAAAATATTTAGCGTTATCAGCTCGCATGTCTGTTTATTCGTTGCAACAGCCGCAAAGTATGCAAAGAAGTTTAAAAGTTTTCGTAGTCATTAGACTAGAGCAGTATACAGCGTCACATCATCCTACCCTACTTAGTTGGCACTGCTTTTGCTAGTCCTAAAAGTATGCTGCTAAGTTACACTCATGTTTAATGAAAACTGTGCACTTATTAATACATAATTTTGTGCTGGAGCTCTAGAGACAACAACAGCAGAATACCTAAAAGTGTGCAGTGCTCCGAAAATTAATTAACAACTTTCGCATGTATGCAGGAGATATGTTTGAGTGCGAGTTGCTCTGATACACTCCGGGTACAATAAAAATTAAATTTAATTTATGCAGCAGCAAAAAGTATGCAATAAATTTTGAATACAGCTTGCATAATAACCACAGAAATATCATAAATAAACGTAGATATTATTCCAGCAAATTTCGACTCACCTTGCTTGCACTTTATTTACACACGCTTTGTATATTAATACAGGGGCAGCAAACTTCACGAAGTGTCCTCGCTGGCTGGCTGCTTGGCTGACTGTCCGGGCGGGTGGATGTGTGCTAGTTAGCGCTGTGCTGCCGCACTTCCTGCTGCTGCTACTGTTGCTGCTAGTGCTGTTATTATGCTTGTGCTGCGGTTGATGAGCTGCTTGGACGTTGCTATGCTGTGCCGCTTTGCCGTTGATTCGCTTGTGATAATTGCTACGACTGGTCTGCGCATCAAGTTGATGAAAAATTCCATTTCTGCTGTATTGCTACAGCAACAGCAACTGTAGTCAATTTCTGCATGCAATGCGCCTTGTTGTATGCATCATAAATAAACGCTTCACTGGTCGCTTGTTGCGCACTACAAAAAGAGAGAAGCAGAAAAAAGAATAGAGCTTAGTTTTCTTTGCGTTTGATAGTGAATTAAAATGTTGGCATTCCATGGGAAATTATGAGCAGCCTAAGTACCTGGCCGCAAGGCAGCCACACAGAGAGATAGAAGCAGCCAACGCACAAAGGGCATGTTCGTGAGCAGCGGAAAAGTATGCAAAGAGGGACGGTTTAAAAATGAAGCCGCAAAAAATTTCTCTACGCAAATGCGTAATTTATAATTTCAATGCCTTTCCCAAAGCAACTGAAATACCAATGTATCAACCGAGAGCTGTAGTAAGCCTTACGCCAGCGGTACTTTGTGCAAATTACAGTGGCATTTCAGGCGTATTAACAGAATTTAAATTGTATATTAAATAAAAGATGATTTTCTATTAACTTTTCAAGGATTCTATTAGTAATGCACATAAATGAATATTTAAGATGACTGAGTTACACTGCTAGGATTTTTGTTGGCTTTACAGTAGTAAAGGCAAAAAAAATCGTGGTGAATTGTGAATATTTTCCTGGGGTTCTTCGGTGTTATCTGAGAGACAGTTGCCCCTCTATAAATACGGTATGGAGATTTAGTTCTGCATACTTTCAGGGGCATTGTAAAAGGCTTACGAATATATTCCAAGATCAACTCTGAGGGATATGCAATGCAATCTGTTGAATTTTCAGCACTTGCATTAAAAACAGATTAAGGATATTTCTTTATTAAATAGTTAAAGAGAACACAAAAGGATAATGAAAAGTTTTGATATAAGTTTGAGAATGAGTTTTGCTTTCTCACTTGATTTATTCATAGTGGGAGTGGTTTCTTAAAGCAAGATTTGAAAGTGATTGATTCTTCAAACTTCTTTCTCATATTAGGATTGCTTCTTTAAATGACCCAAGTATGGAAACTGTGTGCTGCTTGCGCATTTCAAATGATTTCCAATACTTCAGTCCAATATCTCGGTTGGAATGAACAAACCAAATTGTATTAAGCGGAAGGATAACGGCCTTCATAATATAAGGAAAGGCAACATACCAAATAAGATTCAACGGAAAGATCACGGTCTTCATCATAAAAGGAGAGAGAACAAACCAAATTGTATTCAGTGGAAGGATCAGGGACTTCATTATAAAAAGAACATATTGTTGGTTGCATATTCTCATTTCGGCATGGGAATTCTTGGTGGTATTGAAAAGACGATAAGTGGGAAGTATTCAGAGTCCTGGGGTATATAAATATAAAGTTCCTTGAGGTATCCCAGTCTTTCTTTCATAATATTATAGAAAAACATCCACTTTATTATGATTGACTCTGAGATTGTGCCTGAAATGAGTCCTACTTTTGCAGTCCTTCAGGATTAAATTAAAGTTTCTTACAAAAATGTGTTTCATTCGAATTTCCAGAGATATGACCGCAAGTATTCAGCGAATGAAAGGATTCTAACAGTGTTTTGGCTGAAACCCCAGCCAGTGTGTGAGATGAATATACACATTAAGTTTTGAATTGGTTTTATATCTCAATATCCTTTAAGGGTCTAAAGGACACATACAATAAGGAGTAAAATTCACACTAGTTAAGAATTGTAGTTCATTTGAAAATAGCTTAAAGGGAAGTGTTTTAAATTCTATCAGGTATATCTCCAAATCCCTTAAGGATCTGCAGAATACATCAAAAAGGTATATAATTCACATCACTTTATAATTGAAGTTCAATTCAAAATACCTTAAAGGAAAATGTTTTAAATGAGGGTTCCCTTCTGGAGGCTTTCAAGGCATAACAAACATAAAAACCAGGATATACAGAAGGAGTTTGTCGTAGGAAGAGGATACACGTGAAAAAGCTACCTGTGAGCTGGCTCAGAGGAAATGGATACGAATTTCCACTTGCAATTTGTACCTTTTCAATCGCCTCCTCCCTCCCTCAGACACTTTAAGGAGCCGCTCACTTATAAAAGCATTTACGATTTCCTTGGCAGGTGGCAGAAGAAAAATAATGCCTTCAATTGCGCCTTAAAGAATGCCTTTAGAATTAAATATGCATTAAAGCAATTTCAACGTTAATTAAATGAAAACTTCGCTGCACGGTTTATCAGCACACATACACACAGTGAGAGAGGGGGGCAGAGACGCACTGAGGCAGGGATAAAAACTGTCGACAGAGAGGCACTTAAAAAAAGTATCACCATCATTTTAAGCGGCTTTGTAGCAATTTTTATCGCACACTCCCCACTCACAGACATGGAGCACAACAAAGTGATGGGAGAGGCTGAGAGGGAGAGTGGAGGTGTATGAGGGCAGTGTGAGTCTGAGGGTGAGAGTGAGTGAGAGTGTGCGGGGTGAGTGGGGTTATGGTGAGTGTGGGTGGAGGGGTTAGCACTGCATTTGCATATCTCGTAGAGAGACTGCAGCAAGTAGTAGCGACAGTAGCTGATATGATAATAGCAATGCTGATGATGAGGTTGACGTTCCCACTGATAATTCTCATTTTGAGAGCGATAATAATGTTGATGTTGTTGCTGGTGCTGCTGGGACTACTGATGTGAATGATGTCGATGCTGATGACGTGCTTCTGAAGCTCGCGAATACTGCTGATGATGCCCGCATTTGGCATGGCATGCAATTGCAATTTAATTAAGCTTATTAAAAAAATAAAATCCAAATGAAATGAAGTGCAACATGCAGCTCGATAGGCAAATTTCTGCACACTCCGTTGCGGTTTTATTAATATTCATTTAAAAAAACAGCACAGAACGATGGGAACGTGATACGAAATGCAGAGTGGTGATACGAAATGATGCACATCTCGCAGCAGCCACAACCACACAAGCCCACAGACCCAAAACCAGCAGCCCAGAGCCGCAGAGCCGCAGAGCTGCCGAGCTGCCGAGTTGCCGAGCTGCCGAGCTACCGAGTTGCCGAGCTGCCGAGCTGCCAGGCTACCGAGTTGCTGGGCTGCTGGTACTCAGTGATGGCGCAAGGGAATATATGCAGTGTAATAACATTTAATCAGGCGCATGCATATCGGCAGATACAACAACAACAAACAGTTGAAGAAAAAATATGAAATTAATTCATATGCAATTAATTAACCGCAGACAGCAGCCGCACAGAACGCTGCCAATGAAGCTCACTGGCTCGCCTCCAGGGAAGTGTACCCATCATTTGCAACTTGTAAATGCGCGAATTCATTGATTAATAACTGCATAAAAGCCAAAGTGGGAGTGTGTGGGAGCAACTGCGGCAACTGCGGCAAGTGTAGCCGAATGAGCATGCTCGAGCGGCAGGGGCTGAAAATATTAATTAATGCGCTTGTTCCAGAAGACGGTGCATGTTGCTGACGCTGATGCCGCTCAGGCGGCGGTTGAATGTTGCCTTCGCCTTTCCTGCTGTTGGTGCAGAATTTGACTCCCTCTGTCTCAGCCTCTGATATAATTCATATTTTTCAATACTATTTTTATTAACATTTTATTTTATTATATTTTTTTAGTATTTTTATTAATTTTTTTTTATTATATTTTTATATTATTATTTTTTTATTAGAATTGTTTAGTTATTATTTTTTATTAAAATTTTTTATTACAATTTTTTGTTACTATTTTTTTATCATTACTTTTTTACTATTACTTTTTTTATAAAATTTTCTTTTGTATTTTTGTTTATTATTTTTTTATTACAATTTGTTTGTTGTTTTTTTTTATTATTTTCTTGTTATTATTTTTTACCTATTATTTTTTTTTATTTTCTTTTATTATTTTTTTTACATATTTTATAATATTCTTAATATTTTTTATATTATTATTTCTTAATTGTTTTTCGAAATATTTGTGTTAAAAATTTTTTTTTATTATTAATTTATTATTATTTTTTTATAACAACTTTTGTATTTATTCATTTTTTTAAAGGAATTTTTTTTTTGCCACTTCTGAAGGTATTTTTTTCTTTATTTTTCTGTGTGGAACCAATGCGTGCGGCTGCATTTAATTATGTTGCATAAGTTCCCAAAGAAGTGGTTGCTGTTGGGTTAAAGTTACTCAACGTGCAGGCCTTGCTTGGGTTAATTTGTTAAAAGCTCGTTAAAAATCCATGAAAAGCGAAGGCGCGTTGTAGCCGTCACTCTGCCACAGCAGTTTGGCGTTCATTTGCAGTGCAGTATGACGAAATTGAGTTCAAGTGTTGCAGCAATAATTTGCATAATTAATTGTATACTTGCGAGTGATATACAGGGTCACTTTTTAAGAGTACTAGGGAAGTCTTACTGCAATAGGATGCAGGGCCGAAAGAGGCTGCAGTTGGGCGGTATGAAATCAGGCAACAATATGGGTTTATTTCCGGATTCAGCTGAAATTGGAAAACCGGAGCCATGGAGGTGTCTCAGTGAGGCTTTCTCTTTCTATGGAGTCTGAAATACATACAATCTCATTCTAGGAGTCCCGTTTGCACAGATGCCAATCATCCTGGGATTCAACACAGTTGCTGCTAAATTAGCTTAATTGGAGTTTACTTAAAAAAATATGCTTCTTAATAGAAGATATCTTTATAACAGAATGCTATGCAACTTGGGTATGGATTGGAATATAAGACAGCAACAACACAGCCAATGCACTGCTCTAGTATCGATTGATGATTGCATATTCCGCTCTCTTACACTAACTCCTTGAAGCTGCCTCGAAAATTCCCTTAACACCATCCGTTGCATTATGGAAAACTATGTGGCAAAAATTCAGAACTCAATGCCAGCTTCAATTTAAATGGCGCATAAAATCGTTCGCTCTGCAATATGCGCCAGCAAGAGGTGCCCCCGCTGAGCAGTACACAAACCACAACAAGCAGAAAAAACGAAAATAAATAAAGGACATAAGCAAATATGCCAACCAAATAACATAATAAACTCATTGAAGCAAATCAAAGAAGCATTTGGCAGAAAACCGCAGCAGCAGCGCTACACAAACACGCACACAGAATTTCTCACACACAGAATAAAAAGCATAACAAAATCAACAAATACAATAAAATTTATACTCACTCGTACAAGCACACAGAGAAATATGCCAAATATGCCAAATGGATAAGGATATTTTACGAAGCTTGGTGTAAGAGTGTGTGTATGTTTAGTGATTATATATACTCGTATATGTGTATATGTGTGCGTACGGTTGACACAAAAAAGCAACTAACTAAAAACTTATTGACATTACGCATAATGGGCGCACTCAGATATGATCTCCACTCCCTTCTTACTCCCTCCAGACTCCCTGAAAGACCATCCACACTGCATAACATCAGTATCCACACTCCCACCCACAGTCGCTCAACTAGAATCGAATATGATTGCAATCACACAATTTTCCGTATGTGGAAGCTATGTGAGTGTGTGTGTGCTTCCATTTACTTTCGGTAGAAAGGATCGCAAACCAAAGTAAGAATATTTAACTCAATAAAAGTCGCCTTTGCTCAATAACTCAATAAAAGCCAGAGTTATTCGCTTGATAAAATAACAACGAAATCTCAAAGGCCATGCTTTGTGGAAATTTGGCAGCACTGGCAGCAAATGTTCTGTATATAGTGACATTTTATACGAAGAAAGTGTTAGGCTATGAACAAACCATAAGCAAATCTGACTTGGCAGTACAGTTCCAAGTCACTAAGATCGTGTTTTCTATGAAGTTGACAGCACTGGCAGCAAATGTTCTGTGTATAGTATTTGTATATGAAGAAAGTGCTATTCTATGCACAAAACATAAAATCTGAGTTGGCAGCACAGTTCCAAGTCGCTGAAATTACGCTTTCTAGGAAGTTGGCAGCACTGGCAAAACATGGGGCTCGTTTTTAGTATTAAGGAACTGTCATCGCTGTTGTCATTACATCGATAACACCACTCATTAGACTGAATGGACTTTATTAGTATTTGCATCAACTGGATATGTAGAAAGCCTGCCCTGGGACTGCCATAAATACTTATTCCCTAAGTACAAAGTCAAGCGTTATGTCAACTGTTAAAAGGATTTGCAGGCTAACATATCTGACCACTTCTAGTTTGCGTTTAAACACGAAGTTTGCTGATGAATCGACACAGAACATGCTGAAACACTCCTTACTTGACAGGCAAGTGTTACTTCCTTTCTAGTGGCACAACTATCCTGCATTCCCCTGCTGCAGGACATGGAGACATTATGAAAGGAATCGATTTCCAAGGAAAAACCTCTCTCCCACAACCAATGTGGGCCCAATGCGAGCATTCTCACCTCACCCCTTTCATTTCAGAACTGGCAGAGGCAGTCGTAGCCTTCTGTGCTGGCATCATGCAAAATTGATTTTCCGTATTTGATTAATTCATACAGCAGCGCCACTTTGACAATTATGCCATATCACTGTACGAGCACACTTTTGCTTCAGGAAAATCTGCACGTACGCTTCCCTCAATAAGAATGAGTACTAAATTAGAGCAGCAATACTCACACAGCATTACTCACACATCAGCTCTCACACAGCAGCTTTATTAACTGGAACGCTTTGGAGAATTTTATGATTGGCAACATGATTTTTACACTTGCCAACAGTCAGCGTACACCCCAAGCCCTCCCAGCACATTACAAAACATACCATTCCATCCCATGCCATTGGTATATGCCCGCATATCCCCACGATTATGTTGATTAAGCATTTTTGCCTGCTAACCAGCAAACACAATAAGCCAAAATCCATTAGAGAGCATTTGCAATGAAACATGAAAATCATTTTAATACCGCCACGTAGAGAACGCAGCTCCATAAATTCAGGCAGAAGGCACCACATGTGTCGGCAGCAACATGCATACGCACTGCGCTGGTGTTGTACGCATGTATTAGTGTCTTTTACGAGTATGTGTGCGTGTGTATGGACCATTGTGCGCCCGCAAATATGCAAATGGCTCTGGATGTGAGTGTCGGTTTGCAAGGCTGATTCACTGTGCGATTTCCATGTAAATGGCAATTTTGCGATAACGAATACTTCACATACACACACACACATGCAGGCACAGGAATATTGGGACTCACAATCGCTTACGTAAAGATGTGTTTAATAAGTCCCAGCAGTGAATTGACGGAGTCGGTGAGGCTGTTAGCACTGATTTCATCGAAGACTCTTAGAGAAAGCTTTCAAATCAATAAAAATAAAGTAAGGCAACAGAAAGATAACATATCACGTATATACTGACTTGTCATTTATACCTTACACATCATTCATATCTAACGCATCATTCATACTAGAGGTGTTATTCATACCTGACATGTCATTCATAGCCTGCTGTTATGTACAGCATCTCTTTTGAAAGACCAATGTAGACTTTCGATATAACAAGCTCATTGCTGAGTTGTGACACAGCTTTCACGTGAGGCTTTGACCGCTGACAACACTAGTGACAAGCCATTTGTGCAATTTTCGCTACGTGACCATCCAGATTCGTTATTTATTAGTACATAGTAGTACATAGTTACAATATGTTTCATCATAGTAACAAAAAATTTAATATCCCCGCCATATTTCAAACATAATATGTCATTGGAAGTATCAAAACTGCCTTACATGCTAAATGACGTGTCATTTGCAGATACACAAGTGCCTAACACTTCAGATAAGAAGCAATACCACATCTATAAGAGGCGGATAATGCAGAAGATTTGCTTTTGTAGATTCACAGACACCTCACAATACACCTGACATGTAATTTCTAGCCTCACAGCCAACTCATCACTTCTGGTCTCACAGCATACTTACAATGGACATTACACGTCATTTATAGCCTCATATTCAACTGAGATGTCATTTCTATCGTCACAGAAAACTAAAAATGTATCTTGCAGGCCATTTCTAGCCCCATAGTCAACTGACATGTAACTTCTGGCCTCACAGCGTACTGACAATGGACTTGTCATATCATGTCATATCATACAATGCACATGACATGTCATTTCTAGCTTCACAGGGAACTCACATGGCATTTTTCACCTCTTAGCATACTGACAATCCTTTGATAAGTTGTTTCAACAAATTGTTGACATTCCAGTAAACTTTATAATTTCCCTCTGTTTATTCCTTCCTCTTCACTATACTAGTTATCAGTTTAATAATAGTCAATATCATCATATGCTGATCCCATTAGACAATTAGCTGCTTACAAGTTGCATGACATGTCATCGGGTACCTTCAGACTAGCCAAATTGTATAGATTTGTATGAAAGAGTCAGCTTAACGCAAGACACCCAAGGACGTGTGGATTTCCAGTATAACGAGCACATATTTTGAATGCTTTCGGTACACCTGACATGTCATCAGACACTTCCCAATCTGCCAAATCGTACAAATTCGTATTACATAGTCAGCTGAATAAAAGATGCCTACGGCGACATGCGTCTATAGCGAAACGAACACATATTTTTAATGCTTACGCAACACCTGACATGCCATCAGCTACTGTCAGACCTGCCAAATCGTACAGATTCGTATGAAATAGTCAGCTGAACAAAGATATCTACTGAAACATGTATGTATACCATCACGAGTATATATTTTTGCTACTTATACAAAACCTGACATGTCATCAAATACTGTCAAACCTACGGAGACAACCGTCTACAGCACTATTACCACACATTTTTGCTGCTTACATTACCCCTGACATGTCATCGGGTACTTTAAGACCAACCAAGCTTAATACATTGGCATTGAACAGTCAGCTCTTAGTTAAGAAACACAACTGATACAGAAAAATCCAGCCTCATGGCATCATCTGCAGGTGTTACCACATATTTTTGCTGATCACACTACAACTGACATGTCATCGACCATCTTCAGGCGTGGCATGCCATACGCATTAGCATAAAAATGTCAACACTAAGTTGTAATAGACTATCGAGTATTTCCGGTGGCATTTTCCGCCTGGGTGGCATGACGTATGTATGTGCTCCCTTATACAGGTACATTACATACTCAGATACTCTGCAAAATTGTTAACAAAAGCAATAAATATTTAAAGTAAAACTTAGCACAATGAGAATTTTGCTGAAGGCGTGCGTAACTCGTTAAAGTAGAAAACTCTAAATTGGGAATTGAAATGCTTCTAAGTGCCGGAATGTGTGGCAGTGCGTACGCTGCATTTGTGTGTGAGTTTATGTGTATAGCTGTGTGTGTGTGTGTGTGTGTGTGTGTGTGCGCGCGAGCATGAGTGTGGTTAAGTGTGTGCCTGCTGCGTGCTTGTATTGTATGTTAATTTGTTTGTTAAATGTTTTGGAAAACTTATTTGGACAGGTTTAATTACAGAAATTTCACAAAAGCAAATACACACAGCAGAGGAAAGTGCCCGCCCCGTTCACCGCTCCTTTGAAGCATGCAGCAACTTGCCGTGGAGTGGGCGCTGGAAAACTATGCACTGCAGAAATTACAAAACTCCACTCAAGTGGACACAACAAAACGAAACATGGCACATGTCAGCAGCGTGTAGCTTTAAGAATGCACCAGACTCGGCTTTAAATGCTGACACGAGTTTTGAACAAACAGGAAAGAAACTCCAAAAATAGCAGGGCAAACTGGTTGCGCGTCTAAAAGCATGCAATAAAATGTTGCTCCTTCTGTACAACTGCTGTGCGTGTCACATGCAGCCAGGCCGGCAGGCAGGCAGACATGTCTGCTGTGATAAGTGCAAACGCAAAAGAAATAAATTACAAAGCGTACGCAGCGAAATGTTGCATAAAAATGTCAAATGCGTGATAAAGCGCGTAATTTACATGGCTGAAAGTTACACGGAGCCGCACGGGCACAAAGGAAATTAACAGAAAATGGTAACAATTATCAAGCCGAGCAACGGCAAGGAGAGAAAATTACACAGAAAAAATAAAAGAAAATATTTTCAAGCAGAGAAATAATAATTTTTGCAACAAAATGGCGTGCAAAAATCTCAAGTCACACAACAAATGCAACGAAGCGAGAAGAAGGACATGAGCCACAGCACCAGCACAGCTCAGGATATGCAAGCTTAGGCTTGAGACTAAATTTAGCGCTTGTTCCTCTGTGAAGGCAAAAATTAAAATGCACGTTCATACGAGTGAAATATCCTTGCATGCCTGCATAATTAAGTGGAGCGCCTTTCACGAGGGGTTTCGCGGGACACTGAGGCTGTCTCTAGATTAATCACACATATACACACACACACACTCACTTACAGTACCGATGCAAGTCGTGCCTGGCTTCCATGCACGCTGACATTTACTCAATTTGCACTGCCGTAATGGGCTTGCGGCTAAGGATATGCGCCCAAAGCACGCAATATACAGGCGAGCGGGGTGTGGCGGGTTGGGAGGTTGGCTGCTGTAAGCAAACTATTAATTATGGTTTCAAATATGGTATTGCAAAATGGCTAAGCATGAAAAATTGCGTGAAATATTTCATTAAAGCATGAAATGGCATTTTTCCAAAAGCCTCACCGCTGCAGGACTCTCCTCCACAGCCACCAGAAGCCTCCATTTCGCGGGATTGTCAGAAATTTATGTGCAATTTTTAATCGGGTGACATTTTAATTACTAACTGAGTGAGCCTCTGTGTGTATGTGTGCTTGTACATGTGTGTGTGTGTTTGTGGGCTGGTGTGAGGAACATGTGCATGTGTGAAAAAGGTTGCCAGTAATTCAACCCGAAGATTACAAACTGAATGTTGCGGTGTTATTTACAGTTAATTATAAGGCTCAGGCAGCAGGAAACGCCGCCATGGATCACAAATGTCAGCTCCAAGTGAATTAAGATGAGAACAAAGTGCTACTAGCAGGAGCTCAAAAAGGCTATGAGCAGGACAAAGAGATCAAGGAATAACTTAACATACTTATTCAGATCAGGACACGTCTAAGCAGGACAATAAGGGATGAAATGGTGGACAAAGGAGTAAAGAAACTTCAACGCCTTGAAGACTTTGGTATAATAAAACCTGGATGAAGAACTAGTAGACTAACTGAGGAGGTAGTCGAAAATTCATGCCGGGGCCATAGTTATTTGCTTCATGGTGAAATGGTGGAAAAAAGTTCTCATGAATGCACAGGACAAAGAGGTAAACAAAATATTTTAAATTTTTCTAAGGGAGTAGTCGTTGATATGTGAAAATTAACAAAAAAAGGTCATGATTTTTACTTCCTAGTCATTTGCCTCAACTGTTCGTTCTATAAATACTACTTGGGAGGAGGAGGATTCGCTCTGTCCAATTTTCATATGAAAGAAATTCATTAAAGAAATTCAGTGCCCAGCTGCACTGCATTATTTAAATGCCCACTGAAGTGTATTGAAGTACACTCTGCCGTTCTTTTCAGCATTTAATAGCATCCTGTTTTCTGCAGTGCCTCAAAGCGAAGTGGTACCTTTTATGATGCCATCTAAAATGGAAACTAATTTCCTATACAAAAAGTAAATATAATTTCAAATATCAGTGAATTGGGACTGTGTATGTGTGCGAGAATTGTATGTGTGTGTGGGTGTATGCTTGGATAAGTGGGGGGTGTGTGCTTGTATATGTGTGGGGGCCACTTCCGCTTTTTATTAAGACCCAATAAGGTTTAAACATCCTGTTTCCTTTGGCGTTATTTTCATAGAAATTACGTTTTGTAAGGTGCGCGATACACTGTAGGGAAGCGGTATATCAAGTTCCAAGGTACGTTTGTACACATAAATCTGAAGCGAGGTTATAGTGAAAGTAAACATATATACCAAGTGAACTACTGTTTAAAGCTAATGCAGATAAAGCCAACAGTTTTATAAGTTTTCAAGGACAGGTGTTATGCAAACTTGGAATGAGCCTTGAGAGGACCACTTGATAGTCCAGGTTTGACTGGGAAACTAAATTGCAAGACGTCTTTGGCCAGTACGCACAGTATACTATATGTTGCCAAGCAAAACTTTCCACAATTTGGTGTAATATCCAAGGCCACTTGCTTAGGTGAATATCCTGATTGCAGAGGCATTAATAAGTAATTTGAAAGAATACTCTCGATTGTATGAGAGAATAGGCAAAGGAAAAGACGCAATAAGAAGCCGTGCTCCTTGTAACCGTATAGTTGACAGTCTGAATATCACATTTTGCAGACCTCTGAAAAGTTTCGCCTTACACAATTACCTCAAAAATACTTATCAGCATTTAAATTACAAACCCTTCCCACTCTGACCCTGCAGATTCCCTACTCTACTGAAATGTAGGGTGACTCGTAGTCGCTCTTCCAACTATCTTACTTGTTACTTTATTTTTTTGGTCTTACTTGACTATGAAAATTGCCATGCAAATGTGGCTGGTGATGAGCACAAGTTCAAATTTGTGGTCATGTCCTTCTGTGTCTTTCACTTCCTGTACATTTTTTCTTCTTATTTTTTTCGTTTGTATTCTTTTTTATTAAACTCGCCTGTGTCGCTAGCTTCGCCCAGTAGCTGTCACTCAGGATAAAAACAATTTCCTCAATTTCTTCAATTTCATTAAATTTCAATTCTCCACATCCTTATACAACAATAACAACAACTAACTTCACAGAGCCCGACGACGACGACGACGACACCGAACAAGAACAGACCTGGGCCAAATAGAGAGCAGAGCCAGGTACGTAATTGAATTTAATTTTCTTTTATATTCCTTACATACTTTGCATACCCCTCAGTCAAGAACGATCCTACCTATCTACCAATCTACTTACTGTGCTGATGGTGCTTCTTCTACAGCTCAAGGCGGTTTGTTCTTTCTTTTTGTCTGTCTTGCAGGTCGTTGCTGTTCTTTTACCTGTTAATTTGCATATTTTGGTCCTTTCGGAGAGCAGTTTTAAACTGTTGCCGGCAGTTATCCTTATTATTAGTTGATTTGCTTTAATCTTCTTTTGGCAACATTTTTCCCTGTTATTCTCTCTGTTGGCCTCTGACACACGGACGCACGCACCACACACACAGATACAATAGCATACAAAAACGCCACAAACACAAAAACACAGACTCACAAAGGAGGTCAGCTGCTGGAAGAAGATACAACAAAAACAACGGTCAGTGCATGGGGGGGCAGATGAGCATGGAGGGCGGCTGAGCAAGTTTATGTGTCGCACACTTTATGCCAAATATTTCTGATACTCGCCTTCCACCCCGCACCCAGCCCCACAGCATTCACTTGCACAGTTTCACATTATAAATAATCACCTTTAAAGTAAAAGCATTTAAATGCAAATTCTGAT
This sequence comes from Clusia tigrina, assembly GCA_920105625.2. Classification (NCBI taxonomy): domain Eukaryota; kingdom Metazoa; phylum Arthropoda; class Insecta; order Diptera; family Clusiidae; genus Clusia; species Clusia tigrina. Next base: position 63,748,434 of record OV050033.1, on the reverse strand, counting down.
ATCTTATCACGCTTAAGCGATATCTGGAGCTATGCAGCAGCGCCGATGCTTAAACAAATACCCAAAACACTCACACATACACACAAACGCACGCACACCCTGATACGCATACTGCCATAAAGCATATCACTCCCTTGTAGCCAGCGCTTTCTGCAGCTGATATACTTGGCAATTTGTATGTGTCCTTATTATAGAGGGGAAAGTATATCCTTGTAATCTTCTTATCCAACTTGTACTAAAATGTTGTAAATTTATTTGTATTAACGCAAAATTCTTGGGCTTGGGTGTTTGCTACACAATCGCAACAACAACAACAACAATAACAATAACAAGGACAACATGATTTTATATTTAAATACGCAAATCAAAAGGAATTACAAACATTTCTATTCATTCAAATTAAAATTTTCAGTTGGAAATTTGAATTTTATGCTATTTTCCTGATGGTCCTTTTGTTCTTCTTCTTGTTGTTGCTTTTGTTGTTCTTGGACGGGTGTTGTTGTTGGTGTTGTTGTTGGTATATATTTAGCAGCACTTCCTCTCAACTTGCTTTTTGTTGTTCTGCGTATTTCAAATGCTCACTATGTCATCTTCCCTTTTAGTCATTGTCCCCTTGCTGTACCGGTTGGAATATTTTTCAACGGTGTCTCGAAACTTGAGAATTTGTCTCTTGAGAGGAGTCTCACTTAAAAAATCAGGTAAGGGTGCTCCAAGAGATTAGCTTAACATAAGAAGAGTCGATAGCGGAGCACCGATAGAGAGGTTCATGACATGTCAGTTAAAAAATAATGTTTCATTTGTGTCTTGAGATGAGTCTAAGTTAAAGAATGAGCTAAGGGTGCTGAAAGAGATTAGCTTAACATAAACGGAGCTCCCAACTCGATAGAAGTAAGTTCAGCAAATATATAATTTAAAAAAAAATCTACTCATGACATGTCAGTTATAGAGTAATGTAGGCGGAAGCAAGTGTAAACCCATAAACTCTGAGTCTTGTATTATTACAGCTCCTTGAATTTCTTCTCATCCTAAAGATCCTTAAGGAGTGCATAACAAGTAGATGACAACTTCATGACGAGTCATTAACAATGTCGATAAAATTTTTGTAAATTGTTTACAAGGGATTAAGTAATAATAATAATGAAATATTAGCGATTAAATACCATTTGAGAAATTGCAGGGACTCTGACTAAAGCATGACAAATCACTGGAAAAGTAATGAAGTGGTAAATTGAACATTTCAATTGAGAAATAAACAAAAGCTGAGGGTACTACAGCGATCAATCTGAAGGATGTAACTATGTGTTTCTTTCTACCACCCTCGGCACATACTTCTCACCATTTCCAACAGAGTTCTTCAAAAGAGCGGGCTTCCCATCGTTTGGCTCTTGGGTTCCTGCTCTTGTGTGGTTGTCTGGCTTTCAAATTCCTGCAGGGATTTTCTTAATTAAACTTTTCCAAGTCGAGTTATGACAATTCAAAAGAATTTTGTAGCAATTTGCTGTGTACAATTCTGTATTGGCTCCTGGAAATCCTGCTGAATGTTAATTTCACCGAGTACGGTATGATAAGCAATGAATGCTCATAAAAAAAAGGTTACTCCCAAGCAAAAAGTAAACATAAACCATAAAACATAAAAATGCCAATTATGGAAAATTAAAAAACACACGAAAATAATTATAAAGTCCATCTACCACGGGCAAAAGTGAGCGGAAGAAATATGCGAAAGGACCTTTTGCTGTTGACAAATCAGAAGGGAAAGGAAATGAAATTAGTGCACGTATTCTGTGAATAATTGAGACACAGATAAATATAAATTGGTTAGATATAAATTTCTGTTTAATGCGGGTTGGGTAAATCGATTGAGTGATGGGATGGAATAACCCTCGAAGGATACGGTAGGAGGAAATCATTTGTGGCAGGCAAAGTCCGAAAAACTTGAGCTCAACACTGGAGAGGGAATAAGATATTTCCTTCATCATAGGATGCACTTATGAATATTTTGTAAGGAAAAACAAAAAACACCTAATAGAAGAGAAAGTTATACATATGTGAGAATGATGCGGGAGGTGATGGAGTTATCCTGATTCCTTTTTGGCAGGATTTATTGTGGAGGCACCATCAATTTGTTATCCTAATTTTATTGTTATTTTATTAACAAAAACATGTCTGGGGCATTTTTCCTCATTAATAGATGTAGAGATATTTTAATATGGAGAGGTGAGTGTTGTCCTACCCAAGAATCTCTCAAAGCCTTCGTTGTTCATTTTCTTACAATATCTTTGATTGATCTTCCTCAAACCCTCAACTCCTTTCTTCCTCCCTTGAAATTTCCTCGTAGCAATTTCGCAAATTCAAAGCAATGCACTTTGCCACATCTCATTCAACGGCAAAGACATACTTGCTCCTCCAGGGGAAGCAGCCGTGTGTACCACGGAAGTTGAGGTAAACACGCAGCCGGATGGGTGCTACATTTAGGTGAGAGTGCCGCCGCATATGCATTAAAATATGAAAGTCAAATAAAGCGTCAAAGCATTTGTATACATACAATAATAACATTTGCCACATTTTAGTGCTCTGCGGCACTTAGCGTGGTACACGACGACTCCCATCCAGCGTTCAGCCAGCATACATATGAGCGCCCACACAACAAACAGGACGTAAGACGCAAAAAGCAGGGCGACTTTTTTACTTAGCCAAAAGTGCTGACACAAAGCATGCAACACATCACTCAAAAAATTGCTAAAAGCAGTTGAAATTTGAATGTTGCTAACAATGACGTTGTACCAACAGCAACAGCAGAAGCAACAGCAGCAGCAACACAGACAAACAGCAACAGCAGCCAAGAGAGCGAGAGAGTATGAGGGAGGGAGGGAGGGAGGTAGCGAGAGAGAGAGATAGAGAGAGAGTGGGGCAAAAAAGAGTTTTACTGCGCACAGAACTCGAAAAAGCGTAAAAATAAAATTTATATGCGCTTAAATTCAAGTTAATGGCACATAAAATATTACACAATAATACACATGTTACCCTCCTCCCCACACACACACACACAAACACAAACACACTCTGATACGCACACTCCCATCCATGTGTGTGCACGCTCCATGCATGAAAGATGCCGAAAAGTATGTTGCAGCAGTAAAACTGCCGTAAAAAAACCAACGAGCTGAGTTGAGATGAGTAGCGCTAGGCGGACGGAGAGCGGCGTGTGGCCAGGGGCGCATCAGTATCAGCAGGAGCAAAGCGGAGCACATAATTTTCTCCACAGCAGCGTGGCAGCATTCTTGCTTCCGCCGGTAAGAAGCATCACAGCACTAGCACAAAGTGTTTTGCTGAGTGTGTAAGCCATTAAAAATGTAGCCCACACAAGCAAACGCACGCACACAGGCAAACATCTACAAAAACACTCACACAAACACACACAGGCAGATGCATACATCATGTGCAGTATTTAAATAACTATAAGGCAAAATAATGATGCCAGAGCCCGAGCCAGGGAGAGCCTTTTAGCATATGTGTACGCAGAGCGCCAAAAAAAGCAACAAAAAAGAAAACAAAAAAAGGAAAACAAACGCCAAAGGGGCGCAAACATTTCCATACACAGCTTCGCCCCAGCCCTCGCCCCTTCCACCACTTAACCATTTCGTTTATTTCAATACAAAATGCAAAAATGTTTGAAGTGATATTTGCTGAAAAAGCAACACCAACAACAACACCAACAACCATCACCGAGAACAACACCGAGCACCAAAATGAAACAAGAATTTTTTATTGCAACTGCTTTTATGCTCGCTGCAACGGGCGTTCACGGTTTGACAAAGTCAAAAAGGTTGGCCAAGTAAAGCGTGTGCCGCAAAACGTACCCACCCCCCATCCATCACCACCGCCACAGCACACGCCTACCTACGACCGTGGCTTGCTGCGAGTTTCCCTTTGTGTACGAAAAATTTCAGCAAATAGTCATAATTTGGTTTTTATGTCAACTTATTTTTGACTTTGTGCCGCCTACGTACGTGTGCCAGTGTGTGTGTCGGTAAGGAAGGGGGAGTGGCATTTATTTAGAGCTATTACACAGTGCTAACACAACTACCGTGCCACTATAGCAGAGAGCCATTAAACACTTGAACGGTTATAAATTTGAGTACTTTTGTTTGCATGGTTTTAATGGAGGTGTACGAGTGTGTTTGCATGTATATGTGTGTGTGCGTAATGAGAGTTTAGTATGTGTATGTGTGTGTGTGTTTTGCTTAATTGCTTCTGCCCAACTATATTTTAACTTGCGCGTATTTGTCATTAAGCTACTTTGTTACTACATTTTGCCAGTTGCTCTCGCATTGTTCTGCACTCCGCGCACCCCCTCCGCATACTCCTGACAATTCGCATTGCTGCTGCTCCTGCCACTGTAAGCTCTCCCTACAATTCCCGTAATATTTGCCACAGCCCGTGGCAATTTTGCCAGCGAAGCGGGGATCACAGCTGTTGGGTAATAAATAAACAAATTGCATAGTTTTTAAGTGTGCGTGCGTGAGGTTAAAGTTCGGAATGTTCAACGCCATTTTAATTGTTGAAAGTTCTTTAATAAAATAAATTAACAACAATAAAAGTGGCATGGTGCACAAAGAAGCGGAAGGCATCCAACAAGAAGAGCAGAGGATAAGCTAAGAGAAAGAGAGAAGTATCCAGAGAAGAGGATTCACTACAGAAGATATAAGATAAATTTATCAAAATCAAATCAAAGAGTATTTACTTTGTATATTGTCTTTGATCGAAAGATATACTAATAGAGGAGAGAGAGAAAGAGAAACAGGAGTGAGAGAGAAGAGAGAGGATACGCAAGAATGATAAAATATTTTATCATTCTTGGAGGATACGCATCAAAAGAATGAGAGGCTACTCCGACAGAGAACGAGAGGATAACTTGGAGAGACAGATGAAGAGAAAAATATTTAGGGATCAGAAGATATACTAAGAGAGACAGAGTGGATACACGAAGAGTGAGAGAGAATAGTGAAAATATACAGAGAAAGCAGAGAATATACTAAGAGGGACAGAGAAAGATTCGAAGAGAGAAATATATATATATATATATATATATATATATATATATATATATATATATATATATATATATATATATATATATATATATATATATATATATATATATATATATATATATATATATATATATATATATATATATATATATATATATATATATATATATATATATATATATATATATATATATATATATATATATACATATAATTCATATACAAAATATCAAGAAAATCCTCGATATCGTTATGAATGATCGCCGAGTCAAGTTGCGTGAGATTCTTGAAATGGTAAACATATCATATGAACGTGTGTTCAACATTTTGTATGAGCATTTGCATATGAAAAAGCTGTCGGCCAGATGGGTGCCGCGTTTGCTCAGTGTCGAACAAAAACGAGTTCGACAGACCACTTCACAAGGTGTTTGGACATGATAAAGCGTAATCCAGTTGATTTTTGGCGTCGATTAATAACTGTTGATGAAACGTGGGTCCACCACTACACACCTGAAACCAAAAATCAATCGAAACAATGGGTGGAAACTGGTGGAAGTGCTCCGAAGAAGGCGAAGGCAGTGAAATCGGCTGGCAAGGCTATGGCCACTGTATTTTGGGATGCACACGGAATATTGCTCATCGATTATCTTGAAAAAGGATCCACAATCACAGGAAAGTATTATCGTGCATTATTGGATCAATTGATTGATGCAATCAAGGAAAAGCGACCACATTTAAAGAAGAAAAAATGCTCTTTCTTCAAGACAACGCACCGGTTCACACAGCATTAGATACGATGCTAAAATTACGTGAAATACACTTCGAATTGGTTAATCATCCACCTTATAGTCCAGATTTAGCTCCTAGTGGCTTTTTCCTGTCTCCAAACTTGAAAAAATGGCTCGCAAGAAAAAGATTCATCTCAAACGAAGAAGTGATTACCGAAACTAACGCGTATTTTGAGGGGTTCCCGAAATCGTATTATTCAGATAGTATAAAAAAGTTGGAATATCGTCTTACTAAGTGTGTCGAAGTAAAAGGAGACTATGTTGAGAAATAAATGGTTTTTGAAAAAAAAAATTGTGTTTTCCTACTTAGGTAGCTTCAATATCAATCCGCCCTCGTATATATATATATATATATATATATATATATATATATATATATATATATATCAGAAGGAATATTCTTAGAGAGAGAGAGAGAGAAATATATAGACATCAGAGGATATACTACGGGAGGGAAATCTATGTGGCGCAAGGATACACTAAGAGAGGGAGATGTATGTAGAGCAAGGATACACTAAGAGAGGGGAAAAAGGGACAGAAAGAGAGAGATAGTGAGAGATAGAGAGACGATAAACGTCGAGAAAGGGAGGATACATTAAGAGTAGACAGAAAAATAGAGAATTAAAAGTATATAATGAAACCGAAAGAGAGAAAGAGAGCAGAGGTCACTTTAAGAGAAATAGAATCACAGAAAAAACAGAAAAATAGAGAAAAATAGAGTCGACAAAAATAGAGAGGAAAGAATAGAAAATAGAGAGTGGACAGAGAGAAATACATAGAGAAAACAAAATAGAGTAAACAGAAAAATAGAGAGCGCAGATGAGACAGAGAAAGAGAAGAGTAATCACTACGTCGGGGCCCACGATCCATCATAGAGCCTAGTTTCGAACTAAGACTTACAGAGTTTGCCATACTCCGATAATTTTTTGGATTTGAGCTAACGAAAGGGAATCTCGAGCTTAGAGTTTTTTAGCCTCAGGATTCGAGTGAGAGAAAACACAGTCTTAGTCTGTCAAAGCATTTCAAAGTGCATGATTTACGACTCTCAGCGTATCCTAAAACATAAATGGAGCGAACTTTTAAGGGTGGATCTTTGTTGGCAGCAAATTAGTTTAGAGACCAGGACTACAAAGTTCCTAAGTCGTCCTTGTTCACCACTATTAAAGAGAGAATCGAAAATTCTCACTGGCTTCGTATCATGTTGCTTGGTACTATAGAAGAAACTCGAAGAGTATTTTAGCTTCCAAGTCACCTAGTGCCCAGCTTCTGGAAATGCCAGAGACCGAAAACGTTTACGCTATCTCTGGTTTTATTGCAGAGTTGAGCTTTTAATTAAACCCAACTTCCGTACCTTTAAAAAAAACTGCGTCTCATCAAAGAGTGAATCCAGGGCCGCCCGCAGGATTTTCCCATCAGGAGAATTTTTGATATGTATTACAAAATGATTGAATTTCCAGTCTCAATGGGAGAAAGTGGTTTCACACCCAAAAGAATCACCTTGTAGGCGGCCCTGAATCACTCGAAGATTGAAATACAGAATCCTTCGGGTTTAGCAAAGGTGAACGCAGCTGCCCATTTTCCAAATGACCCCAGTATAACCTTCCGTTTTCGATTTCGCAACAACAACTCCCAACAACCAGCAACATCAGCAACACCGGCAATAATTGCACCTTGCTGAAATTTGGTACGCATCAACGCTGATAATGACAGCCATAATTAATGCCAAACTAACCTACTCAAAGGTTACCTGAGTGTGTGTGTGCCAATAGTTTCGTTACTAGAGCGAATGAATGGCGGATGGACCGAGCTCAACGGAGCTCCCATATAGTCGGAGTGGAGGGAATTGTTGGGCGGAGGGTCGTCAGTCATCAGCGCTGCTCTGTTTGCTCGACGGGTATTTGATATTTGCTGTGTTAATTAGGGCCACAGACCACACCTACATCCAAGCACACACGAACACTGTCAAATATTTGCACACTCTCATACGCACACATTCACAAGTACCGAGTATAATCAATACCTACACTCACACACATGCACACAAACACATGCATCAACATTTCCGCAAATGGATGAGTATTTAATTATGATGGAAAACACACAACAAAAAGTTTCGTCCAGTTTAATATATCCGCCATTTTGTGGACTACTCCAGCGCTCCATTTTGTGCACAGTACTGGAAAAGTGTTAATGACAGCTACAAAAGTGTTCGGCTGCTGCACTTGTTGAGGTTGCGCTGTCATACTGGCAGCTGAAGTGGCGAAGTTTACTGCTTGTTACTTGTACTTTGTTATTGTTACTGGGCAATTAGTAAGTTAACGAAAATTTAACGAAAGTTTCATTACTGACCAGCGTCAATGCCAGCGTATCGAATTGCCACAGGAGTTTTGGCTTGCCTCCTTGATAGAAAGAACGGAGCTAAGGTGACGGAAATACTTGGCATAAGTTTTTAAGTTCCGAAACTGAACGAAAGTCAGACAAGTTTGGAAGTTCTTTATTGAATTTGGTAAGTGATGGTATTTGTAAAAAAGTTTGGTGTAGAAATCCGAGACAGATCTGGACAAAGGAAAACTTGGCAGAACAATGAAGGAGAACACTTCTGGTTCAAACGAAACGAAACGAAACGAAACAGAAACTTAACGAAAGCAGGAGTCGATTATGTGCCAATGCAAAGAAAGACAACTTTATACACTGCGAAATAGTTTACTGTAGAAGGCAAATATACCTGAGGCCTGATTGGCCAGAAAAAGGTGGCTTTAAGACCACCATTGCCTGAAAGACATGCCTATATAAGCATCTACTCTATTATATTAAGATGTCCAAAAGATTTGGTTGGTAACCACAAATTTGACTATTGCTCTGAAGTCATCCTTTTGTAAAGGAGGAAGTGAACAAGCTTGCAAGTATTGGGTTTACCACTCATAGTCCCCGGGCCAAAGACGAATAGGTGAAAATCTAGAAGCTGACATAACAGTTAGTGGAGTTACTGGCTTTACCACTTGTCAGCCCCTAATGAGAGAAGAATTGGTCACAATGAGGAAGGGAAAAAAGTGGCATGATAGTCAGGTGAAATTCATAGTCGCCCGACCGCAGATGCATTGGTAAAAAAGAGGAAAAATTATAGTCAGGGAAGCTAGAATTATGAGAAAACTCTAAAACTAAGTTGAAGAGAACTAGATAATGAAATTATTTTTCCACATTATTTCCTCGCATCTATTTGCGGAATATTTTGCTTATATCGGGGGAACACTTTGAAGGGCTTCTAACTGGTAATAATATATCAATGATGCTACTCATAACCACAGCCTACAAGAGGCTGCCTACAGGCTTCGGAAATACCCACTGAAGCAGATCGTATAATTGAATATGAAACTAACTAAAATCGAATTATGTGAACCCAAAAAAGGACCGAAAAAAACTGAACGAAAAACACTAATTAAATATAAAGTTTCTGGGGCGTACTGCCACATGCTCGTGTATTCCTGTGGCAGCCATAAATATATATGTGGGCATAAAAAAATTGTCTGCCCATAAAATTTTTACGGCTCTGCGGAACTGTTGGAAACTAAAACCGAAACGAAACGGACCGAAAAACAAAACGAAAAAAGGATTTGCGCCTTCGTTAAGTTTATGATGACGGCGATACGAAAATTTAATAACCTCTGCAAGGAAAGAAGCGGACCAGAGCAGAAGACAGCAAAAACCGCAAAAAGGACCATGAGAGATAATACAAAAGCAGCGTTCTTGGTGTTGTTGTTCTTAACCCCTTTAATTAAATGGGCAAAAGTGTAAAATTGGCAAATAATGGGCAAAAGCAGAATGCAGTAAAAGTCAATTTGCGGGGGAAAAAAGGCAGCAAAACCAGAAAAAACAACCGGAGCACTAAAACTTAAATGACTTATGCAAACTGGCGGCCCAAAGGGACCACGGGCACCGCAATCCAACCGACGGAACCTAATAAATTTAGCATAAAAAATGCTAAGTTCATTTAACAATTTAATAAGCGCCTTATCGCCAACACCCAACAGCACGCAACACCACCACTCCAGCTCAGTTCAACTCAGCGAGGGAGAGGGAGTGGGACCCGTTGCGACCCGCTGACCAGAAATTTTAAATTGCCCGTCGCAGTGACACACTCACAAAAAGCACACGAGTGGCTCTGGCTATCCACTGAAGCACTGCCGGACGTGTAGTTGGAGAAGAGCAGGAAAAAACGAAGCGGCATTTCTAGCGCACGTTAAATGAGTTGGAAAACAAGCGCTGAAGAATGACTTAGAAACGACATCGCAGATATAAATTGCCGGGGACGTTGTGCATCATAAAATCAACTACCAGCACAATACTAGCAGCAGAACGATGACCGGCCATGAACGCCCCCGGCGCATTGCAACAGGCAGGGCGAAGTTAGCATAAAGCATAAAAAAGTTTCCAACTTACAAGAGTAAATCCTGGCCAGGAAGTCGTAAAACTAATTTCGAGAGCTGAAGGGGCGTGGCTGCATAAAAAATGCAGCCACCGTTTAATTAGAACGCATATGGCGAGAGAGCGGCAAAATGTACTCGCATTAAAAGTTATTATCAGGAGGGGGCTACTACAATGGGTCATTCGAATCATGACCATGAATAATGAGCGATGATGGCGTTGAAAAACTGAACTGGAATTAGGTTTAATCTATATTTCAAAAATGTATTCATGTACGTCAATATGATAGAAAACATTATGTTCCTCATCACCTTCTACGAAAATAAAAACGCTGTTAACACTGAAAATCGCTTCTCTACGGAATTCTCCAATTATGAACTACGCATTATTTCCATACCAACAGACATATTCTATAATTATATTATCTTCTCCTTTAATGTAACTCACTATGATGAACATGTTGACCACCCTAAGAAATTCCCGCAACAAAGTGTTGAGCAACATAAATCTTCTGGATTAACACCAGCTCCTGCATAAAATGCGTCATTGACACGATCTTTCTCTCAGCATTATCTTCTCCATTAACATAATTTCGTTAGTGAACATTATACGTATTGATGAAGAACATATTTATGAACATAAACTTCTTATCTAGACAGTCTTCAACATTATCCTCACTAACTTTTTCATCAAAATCATATTCTCTAACACATTCTATCTGGAAACTATAAACTGTGTAATCAAAATATTCTCTACTAATATAATGATGGTCATCCGCGAGATATGCTTCACAAACATAAACTTCTGCATCACAGACCTGTTCCGCATTGACATAATAAAGGGTTTTTCAAAAGAAACGCTACAAAAGTAAATCGATAGTGACAGCAAACGACGCCATATTTTTTCCCGTTCTTTTGACATTTCTCTTCAGTAAGGTTTGCCATTTCATCATGCAAAGATATACGAGCCAACAACGAGTCGAAATTATTAAAATTTACTACCGAAATTCGGAGTCAGTCACCTCAACTTTAAGAGCGCTACGTCCAATTTATGGTCGTCATAATTGTCCTAGCAGACAGCACAGCAAAAAATGTTCCCGTGCCAGTGAGACAAAGAAGTGCCCGTAGTGTCGAGAATATTGCTGCCGCTGAGGCTTCAGTTCAAGAAAGCCCAAATGTGTCTCTCACACGTCGTTCTCAAGCGTTGGGCATCTCTGTGACGTCGTTGTGGCGAATTTTGCGAAAAGATCTAGGCCTACATCCTTACAAGATCAAATTGACGCAAGAACTGAAGCCGCTTGACCACCATAAGCGTCGTATGTTCGTGAATTCGGCTGAGCAACAACTTGAAAATGATTCGGATTTTCATCGGAAAATCATCTTCAGCGATGAGGCTCATTTCTGGCTGAATGGCTTCGTCAATAAGCAAAATATGCGTTATTGGTTAGACAGCAATCCACACGTACTCCATGAGTCATCATTGTATCCCGAAAAAATTACGGTTTGGTGCGGTTTATGAGCCGGCGGCGTCATTGGGCCGTACTTCTTCCGTGATGATCAAGACCGGCACATTACTGTGAATGCGAATCGCTACCGTTCAATGTTAACCGAATATTTTTGGCCCCAATTGGATAATATGGACTTGGAGGACATGTGGTTCTAACAGGACGGCGCCACAAGCCACACAGCGAATGCCACAATCAAATTACTGCAAACCAAGTTTGGTGAGCGTATTATCTCACGAAATGGCCCAGCCGATTGGCCGCCTCGGTCGTGCGATTTGACGCCGTTAGATTATTTCCTGTGGGGCTACGTCAAGTCTATGGTCTATGCCAACAAGCCAGCGACGATTGATGAACTTCGTACGAACATGAAATTGCAGCAGTATCGGCCGATTTATGCTTGAAAACCGCTGAAAATTTGGTTCAGCGTCTGGACTTCTGCAAGCGTGCCCGTGGTGGCCATGCAAAAGAAATCGAGTTCCATACATAATGGCATCGAAACGTACTTTCACAGGAATAAAGAATTTCATTGATATCTAAAACCGGTTTTGTAGCGCTCTTATTGAAAAACCCGATATTATGCACCCATATATAGTGTGTTACTAATGGAATCATATATTCCAATGATCTTTAAGGCAATGATCGGTATCCACATTATCTACTCGTCAATCTGATATATTTTATTTCAGGAGAAGCACTTTGGTCAACATACAATTTTTTACTTTAGGATTCCACTTTAGAAACATCATTTTTTTCAAACTCTTAATGGAGATAACTTAAAGAGTTGGGTTGACCATGAGAGGGTTTAGTATTGAAGCAACTGTCTTAAGTGAAGGCGAGTATGCTTGAGGACCTAAAAATTATTTATCTTCTATTCTAATGAAGAGTGTCCTCCCATTAGTTCATCTCTGAAAACTTTTATTATTCTTAAAAATAATGCTTTCAATTTCCGGGTATGTTTCCACATCCATAAACTTTCTTTAGAACTGCAAAGATCAATTATTCCGAGGAGATCATATTTGGAGACCCTCCTTCACATATTGGTGTACTGCCTCAAAACTCTGGATACCTCACTTTAAAGTGATATTACGATGAAGTTTTGCTTTAAAATTTTTGTTTATTCTAATTTCGGACGAGGCGAAATTTTTATGTTTCGCAAATTTTTTGTGTCCTCTGAAACCACCGCCAGCACTCAGCAGCACACTCCATTGTTCTAGTGTAGGAGTACGCTTACTTTTAAAACCCCAAGTAAAATAACAGTTTTTCCTCATACGAGTATGGTTGGTGTTGGCGGTGTTGGGGATGGTGGGGAGGGCGCTGGAGTGCACTCTAAAGAAGTAAAGAAACATGTTGTTTGCGGAAAATGTTAAATGTCTGTCTGTGCAACGCTTGTAATGGGCGCAAACAAAAGCACCATAATCCACAGTCCCAGCCGCAGTCCCAGCGCTAGTCATAGTCGCAGTCGCAGTCGCAATCGCACAGTACACGTGTAACCCGCGCGCTCGCAGAAGTGCAGCTCCGCTCGGCCCGGCTCAGTTGAGTTGCTTGTTTTGGGCTTTTAGACATCATGTTAGCAACGGAGCCATGTTTATGAGGGAATTTTTTCCACTTGTTGTTGTTGTTGTTGGCGGTGCGCTTCTTTTTGCCAACAACAATTTTACATTCATCCTCGTAGTCGTCGTCGTCGTCGTCGTCGTCGCTGTTGTTGTATTGTGTTGTTTTTGGGAGTAGGTGGTGCGGTTTTTGCTACTCTTACTTTTTTTCTACGTTTTTGGGGTACTTTTTCGCAGTTTTTATCCCTTTTGTCATGTAAAACAATAGGCGTCTGCATACGCTCATTTCCCTTGAGGTATTTTAAGTCCACCCCTGCCAGTCGCTCACACTTCCGCCTCAGAGTTCAGCGCGTAAAAAGAAAGTTCCCACCAGATTTTTCGCCACTGCACTTTTGCAGTTTTTTTTTTGTTTTTTTTTTTTAATTGTTGGGGGTTAGGAGTATTGGCGAGCAGTCGGCGGAGATTGCAGTCGGAAGGCAGGAATTTTTTGCCTGCCCTGCTGACAGCGTGATTAAAAACAAGCGGCACCGGAACTGAAACTTCTCTGATTAGGCTCGGCGACATTAGTTGCTCGTTTGCTGAGCGTATGGCAGTATTTTTTCTCCTTTCTCGCTTGGTGAACAGTTCCTGAAAAGAGTAGTAGTAGGGTGGCTCGAATTGGCTGCCGTCATTGTTGGTGTTGTTGCTTTAATTCCAACATGACAACGGGAGCGGCAGTAAAACTAAACCGTCAGTTTGGAGCGTGTAATGAAAACTGACAACATTGAGACGCGTGGGCACTGAACAAATTCTGGCCATTGGGATTTGCAGCACAATGGCGCATATTATCGTTTAGTTGGTGGTTGGCTCCTGTTGCTGTTGTTGTTATGGCTGGGGAGAACGCTTTCATAGTTTCACAGTTCTTATGTGGTGGCGGGGGAAGTATTTACAAAGTTTAAGCGGCCATTTAAAACTGGCACAAATTCCATTCTCGCATACCTTTGATGCGATGCAACACTCGTTTAGAAGCCGACCTGTCCTTGTGGTGGAAGTGAAACAGCCTACGAGCTGAAGAACCCTTACGAGGAAGTGAAAACGTGCGAGTGGAATTTTTTTTGCTGGTTCTGATTGGGAAGATCCCACATATACAGTTAGTTGAGGTAAAATAGTAACAGGACGGGGATAATAGAAAATTATATTAACGAGGACGTTTCTGCTTCCTCAAACCAAGAAAACTTAGTATAGAAATGGGAAAACATGTGGACAAAAGGGCCGATTAAGAAATGCTGGAAGATGTAACAAAATATTTCCTAATAATTGCTTAATAAGAAGAGGGAAGCGTCTTTCGATGCCGCATTAGGGAGAGATCGAAAGATTATGATGCCGGGTCTATTGCCCATTACTGAAAAAGGAAGAAAGGAAGAGTGTTCCAGAGACAACATATGCAGGATACAAATTATCTTGTTGGAGATCCCTTGCCAATTACTGGATAAGAATAGCATAGAAGTGTATTCCCGAGAAGATATAGGCACGGGAATCATCGTTTTGGAGACCTTCTATCATATACTGGATAATAAAGAGAGGAAGTCTCCACCGGAGCGACATATGCACCGCTTGAATCACCATGTTGGAGATCTCTTGCCACATCCTGGATAAGAAGAAAAGGAAACTGGAATCATCATCAGTGAATGTTGTCATACCCTGCATAAGAAGAAAAGGGAACTGTACTTTTATCAGTTAATCATCATATTGGAGATCTCCTGCCAATTATTAGATAAGGGAACTGGATTCATCATCAGTGAATCACCATGTTGTAGATCTCCTACCACATACTGGATAATAACGAGAGGAAGTCTCAATTGAGGAGACATATGCACCACTCGAATCATCATGTAGAAGATCTCTTTCCAAATCCTGGAAAAAAAGAAAAGGGAACTGTACTAATCATCAGTGAATCATTTTAGAGATTTTCTGTGAAATCCTGGTTTAGAAGAAAAGAGAACTGGAAACATCAAACTGGAGAGCTTCTGCCCAATACTGATTAAAAAGAAAGGAATTGTTCTCCGCAGACGACATACGCATCGTTCAAATCAACATGTTAGAAATGTCGGAACAAGTCCCTGATAAGAAGAAAGGGGAACTGTAGTCCAGAGCTGACATATGAATAGATCGAATAATCATGATAGGGATCTCTTGACCATTACTGGACAAGAAGAAAACAAAGTGTCCAAAGATGCCATAAATATGCATAGACACCAAAGGAAGATGCTAGGAAAAAAAGAACCTAGTCGAGGGAAGGCATCCTGGTACGAAGGACTGATGACTATTGCTAAATCTACCATAAGCCATAATTTTGCTTTATAAACTTCGATCTGAAAGTATAAATTTCGATCTGGAATGAGACTATATGTAGGACTCAGCGTCTTCACGTGATGAGTGGCACCTCGCTCTTCTTAATCATTACAAGAATGCTCTTTAGCGCAAGAGTTGGAAGGTTTGGAACAGTTTGGAAATATGAGTACTACCAACTACGTGGGCCTCCGCATGCCCTAAGTGTGTCTTCTGCCCGATTCTCTGTGCCCCTGACAGCCACTGAATTCTAACTATGAGTAAAACCTTCAACTGAATGTGTGAAAGATTTAAACAAAACCTGTCGAGACCTTCCTTGTCAAGATCGATACTCTTTCGAAATCTGCTTCTTGTGTAGAGAAACTGAAAAAAATGATTAAATGATAATTTGACTGCCAGTGGACTGTTTAGGACTTAACCACACTCCGGCAATATCTTTACCAGTCTAGCTTCTAATACTGGTAATGTTACGGTTCACATGGTATCAAACTTGAGAAGATGAAATTCGTCCACTGACAAATTTCACTCACACAAAATTTTGCTTATTCAAAAAATAATGAATCAAAGTAGCGAATCAGATTTTGCTTCGTTTGTTTCTTCTTTTGTATGAAACCAATTCTCAATTACGTTAAACTTTCAGTGGGTTAAATAGTGATTGAGAATCTTTCATAAAGCAGAGTAAAGCAGAGTAAGAAGCAAAGCAGAGTAACAAACAAAGCAGAGTAACAAGCAAAGCAGAGTAACAAACGTCTAAAGGATCTAAGCAAGTTGGACTTAACCAGAGGACTACTGTGAACCAGGAAGTTTTTCTTCTGTTGACGAACCCTGGAATGGCTGAGCTTTACCCCGGCCCCGAAAAAGTTCGTGATAAACTCACCCTACGTAAGTGGTGAACTTAGAAGCATATCGAAGAGTGTGCTCCCCGATCAACACAGCAACAACAACAATCCAAGAGTCAGTCCCTTGGTTCGATATATGATACACTCACATATCTAAAACTTGTGCATACTCGTATATATGTCACAATCCTCCCCCTCTCCAAACAGAAAGTGGTCGGTGATACCCGCAGTGTCGCTCGTGGCTGACTGCCACTTTTTGCTGGCATTTGGAGCTGCCATTATGACATTTCTTATGTGACGCTGACTGTCCCTAAGTGTCAGAACTATCGGTATCGAATGTCAATTGACAGAAAGATGCACTCCAGGCAGGAGCGAAAAAACGCATCTGACTGCAAGGCAACAAACGGGAAAGCACTAAAAACCAGCAATGAAGGAGAAAAGTGCACATTTTCGGTGGTTGTTGGATTCTTTTTTTTGTGCTCTATTTTGTGTGTTTTCGCTGTTGACACTTCACTTTAGCGCTGGCGCTTTTATTTCTATTGACAACGCCGAAATGGCTCGAGTAATGCCATCATTGATGTTTTGCTAGCATTTGCGGCACTCGCAGTCAAACACACACACACAGGGAGACACCGACACACGTACACGCGCAGAGCAGAGCACCTAAGCAGATAAAAATTGTTTATTTTATTTCCGCAAAAAGTGTTCGGTGGCAAAACTAGACGCACTCGTCTGTGGAACTGGTGCAAACTTAGCTGCCACTGACTCCACCACGGAGGGGCATGACTAGGTGTGAGGGGGAGGCTGTGCATTTCTGTGGTGAGCTGTCAAAATGGAATTTTCAATAATTTTTCTGCGCTATCTGCTTCGCCTGTGCCAGCGCCAGTGGGACAGGCGTGGTGTACCCGTACCTCTCACTTGATACCCCCGGTGCCTCCACTGCTCTAGGTTTATTTAGCAATTATCATTTGCGCCAGTGTTGCCATTGACCCGAGGTGAGCAAATTCTGCGTACTGGTGGTGGTGCTCTGTGGTGTTAATGACAATTCGCGTGGGCGGTTCTATGCGAGTCGGGGTCTCTGCGCGCGGAGGAAATTGGCAAATATTAGTGACAGGTGCGAATTGACAACTGCGGAGAACTTTGGGAAAGAGGATTGGAATTTTTTGTTTAAGTTTTTTCTTGCTTTCCATTACGTTTAAATTGAATTTCCAATTCCGCAAGGTTGTTTTTGTGTCCGTCCATTATTGCCGTGGTTGTTGCTGCTGTGGCACTGTACGTAGTTGATTTGACGGCGGGCGAAGCTGCCTGATTCTGCTGCGTACAGCGTTGAGTGTCGATTATTCTCGG
Source organism: Clusia tigrina (assembly GCA_920105625.2). Taxonomy (NCBI): domain Eukaryota; kingdom Metazoa; phylum Arthropoda; class Insecta; order Diptera; family Clusiidae; genus Clusia; species Clusia tigrina. The sequence continues at coordinate 63,730,602 of OV050033.1, read as the reverse complement.
CACCAGCTCACGCAATTGGGCATGTGTCAGTGTGGGCGTGTGCCAAAGGGTGTTTGTGTGTTTCAGCGTTTCTCTTTGTGTGTGTATGAGGTCGAAATTGCCGTTGACAGTTTAATTAATTACTGGCTGTATATCCACCTGTCCATAAATGTAAACGTAAGCGTGTGAAGAAGCGAGTGCCAAGAATGCCAAGAGTGCCAGCGGCAAAAGCACTCGGGAAGGGAACAAAGTATTTTCTCTTTATTTTTCTTTAATTAAAACTTTGTCATTAACTTTTCAGTAAAGAATTGAACAAAAAAAATTGTCGAATAGAAACTTTCTTAGATACATTTTTCCTCACACTTTTTGACTTGCTGCGGAACTTGTACGTGGCACACTGATGACTGACATTGGAATATTTACCGAAGACAATAATGATAGCAAGAAAGTTGAATGCGAAAGGAATCACATTAAGTTTCTAATAAAAAATGCATTCATAATAGATTTGCCGCCACCAATAAAGAAACAGAACAACTCCAGAGGGAATTGAGAAAAAGGAAGCACCTTAGACCACAATTTATAACGATTTACAAGCAGGGGGGAAAATGCGAGTGCACCCCGCAGACAGTGTCTAGAGAACATAGAGACACCTCCTCCTAATAGACTATAAGTGCAGATCTACAACCCTTTCCCATATGAAAACCCCATTGCGACCAAATTGGAGCTCTTCACCCGTCTACTCATCAATCTGCACCAATATCAGGCAGAACAGAATACTGTGTACAAAGTCTTTGGTAAACATCACTGTAATCCATGAGAGGTAGCTGGCAATTCCTACTGGGATGCTGCCTAATCACGCTTAGTATTGAGTTTCAATTATATCAACGCACTTACAACGATTTTCTAAAGTTCCAGCTGCGAGTATCTTCCACTTTGGTGCACAAATACTGCCGCCACACTCGCACTAGAACCACACTCACACTGCCACCACATTAAAACTGGCATCACACCCACATAGCCACCCACTCACACATGCACATATACACATAAGCTTCTTTAAATATGTGCAATTTCCAATCAGTTCACACAGAAATCTCCTTGACAACCTTAAACTTAATTTTAAATCCTTCTTCAGAGTATGCAATTTCCAACACAATGAATGCGCTCCCATAGTCTCCCTCAACTCTCCCCACCGCTCCACGCTTTTAGCTATAATTCAAACTTTTTCATCTTCTTGCCATTCCCCACGTTTCCTACGCCCCCTGTTGCTCGGGATTGGTGTTTGTTTTAACAATTTTGGTACCAAAATGCGTTTGACTTGTTTTACTATTTGTGCAGCACTCAAAACTGATGTTGTTTTACTACCGCTGCCACTGCCACTACTGGCGCGAAACTACCATCACACAAACGTAACGTTGCACGCATATCCAGACACACACCCATACAGAGAAATACAAACAATCGTACACACACTCACAGAGAGGCAGACAGACAGACCCAGCGAGAGGACGATCTAAAGTGTATGTAAACAGCAGCGCACAATTCTGTTTGTGTTAAGCGCACAAAACTAAGCTTTTTATTAAAATTGCATTTTTAGTAAATTCCAGTAAAAATGAGAGACGCGGGAGGGAGTGTGCTGGCGGTTATGCTTTGGTGTACCTGATGAAAAGGTTCTATAGTACAAGAAAAGATCTTGAAGTATAAAAAAATGATGTTACAAGATACAAAAATTATGTTACAGGATGAAAAAATGATCTTAGAGTAGCAGAAATGAACCCAAGTGACACCGTCAGCACTGCTGTCATCCATGATATTGTCAGTAGTCCCAGAAAATAAATACTATTATAAAAAATGTCTCATTGAAAGGCCACAGAAAGCCTCCACAAAGCATTTAATAACAGCATTTATCTCATGTATAGCCTCACATAGCACTGAGCATAGATGACATGTCATTAATGACACCAGTAAGTAAAGCAACTGATGCATATTACTTAGAACTTTCAACATTGAGTACCTTATCGTTCTTATATATTTGGTATCATCAACAACCTAGTATTGAAATGCTCTAAATGCAATATAAGGAGCAAAGGCGTTTGGGACAATTCAATATTAGCGAACCAAGATACATTCCAGAAAACCAACCATTCAAGGAAGCTTCAGAGCTGACAACATGGACAACTGCTGCTGAGTGATACAGTTGGTACATCCTCCACACACACACACACACACACACACACACACACACACACACACACACACACACACGTACGCACACACATTCAAACAGAAAACGTACTCATATGTTCATCAAATAGACGCACTCGTATTTACACTTAAATTGATGAACATAAAATTTATAAAATTGCACAAACAATACAAAAAATGCAGAAAATAAAAGCAAGCGACGACAGCAGAGCTCACATACGCACGAGAGTAGCTCCAAGAAAGTTGCAGCCCGCTCTAATTTTGTATTATTTTGTCTGGAATACTTTTTCGTTGTTTTCCCAGCTGCTTTGCCCCCAAAAACTGTAAAAAGTCAAAATCATTATTGATAAGATAGCAGTAGTTTAGTGCGTCTCCAGCTGTAGTTGCAGCATGTTTATTCTCGAAGTTGTGAGTTTTTGCTGCTTGCTGTGTATTGCGACGGGATTTACCTTCCAGCCAACGAAGTTTTCCCCAGCAAGCAGTCAAGCAATTGGCACAAGTTGCCAGTGCGAGCAGCGCAGAGGAGCATTAAAACGTTTAAAATGTGTACACTCTGTAAATGGGTAGTTAGTTTCTGTGAAGCGTGCTCACTCTGCCACGGTATGTGGGTGGGTTTTATTGTTAAGGTTGGGAAGGAAGATTGTCAAGTGCCACAATAAGATGCAGGGTATAAGAGGTGTGATACAATTTTTGCTCAGACCTGATATGATAAAATTATATATCTTCTAATTCCGAATTAGTCTGGTGCTGAACGAAAACTACCGAGGAGGTTTACCGCAGATACATATATTTTATATATGATATCACCAGCAACTTCAATTCTGAGAGAAAATCTCGTAAAGCACACTTTTACAATCAAACCTCTCTCATTGCGTCGATTGATGTAGTCTCCATTGAACACTTAATAAAAATATGGGGAAAGAAATCATCGGAACTTCCTTATAGAGATATATTTAAACTAGAAAACTATGTTCGAAGAAGGGTTTAGCAGAACATTACAGTCAAACCTTAATAAACCCAACAGTAGTTGAGTAACGAACTTTACTATGTACATTTAAAGAGAAAGATATAGAGGAAGATATAACTAGAATCTGTCATTCAGAGAAAATATTTTGGATTTCCTCATAGATGCATATTTCAACCAATACACCAAATTCTTATAACACTGTTACCTGTCAAACCTGAATACGATCAACTGGCGTTTCATTGCATCGCGAATAGCCACATAAATAGATGATGTGGTAGTCAACGCAAAGCGAGACAGGCTTATTTCGGTTTGACTGGAAAACTTAGCTATAGTTTTCGCTTTAGTTCGGACCGGTCTTTTTGTATATTCTTCACTGACACTTATGACAAGTTCACACTAAGTTAACTGGGAAGCTTGCGAGCTAAGCAAGTTACACTCGGAGGCCTATTAGCCCATTGTGATAGTTCACACTATGTGACAATCAAATCATTTCTTCCAGTTCCTCTAATCCTTATTCCATTCAGCTCTTTAGTTATTTAATGGTAGAGATAATGGACCTTTAAATACAACGATTGTCGATTTCTATCATCTTTGCAAATACTCTAGTATAGAGTAAATAAATAAAGAGATAGAGTGGAAACGAAAAGAAGGTCACGAATGGAAGCTGGTATGGTAAGAAGACTTTGTGTAGAAAACTTCCGGGTCTATCGAGACTATCGAGAAAAGAGCAAAGGCATCTGGCAGTTTTTAATTAGAGTACCATTAAATGTGGTCGCCAATTTCCAGATCTTTTTCTGAAGAGGTCGTTTCGAGGTGTTTCTTGGTCTTTCTAAGTTTCTCTTGGTCTTCCTTAGTCTTTCTTGGTATTTATTGGTCTTTCTTGGTCTATCTCAGTCTGTCTTGAACTTTGTTGGTCTTTCTCGGTCTTTGTTGGTCGTTATTGTCTTTCTTGGTCTTTCTTATTTTCTCTTGGTGTTACTTAGTTTTTCTTAGTCTCTCTTGATCTGTGTTGGTCTTTCTTGGTATTTGTTGGTCTTGCTTGGTCTTCATTGTCCTTCTTGCTCTTTTTCGGCCTTTCTTGCTCTTTTTCGGTCTTTCTTGATATTTCTTGGTTAGGTTTTCTTGGTATTTCTTGGTATTTCTTAGTTTCTCTTTGTCTTTCTTGGTCTTTCTTGATATTTCTTGGTCTCTCTTGGGTTTTCTTGGTCAACATTTCAAATGTCCTTGCGCATTTAATTTCATTTTTTACACAAAACTGAATACAGTTTTTTTGATCCATTTTTTTCGAATAGTACAAAATCGAAGAGCACACCAAAACACGACTAACCTTTTTATCTGTCAAAAAGAAACTGACAATCCAAAATGGTTGGTATTGCCAACATATATAACAGACATGTGTACCAACATAACAGAAAAAAAATGCGAACATCGAACATACGTAACTCACGAAAAGATGAAAATAATGGTTATTTTTTGATCACACCTCGTATATATATATATATATATATATATATATATATATATATATATATATATATATATATATATATATATATATATATATATATATATAAATTAGCATAATGCAAGAGATAATAATGAAGAAGAGTTTAGATGAAACTAAACTTCATAAATATAATGGGATGATGCGGAGATGAGGTGATGAAGCAATTATCGGATGCGGTGATAAGGTGCTTGTTTAGGTGATGAGGTACTGAGTTGATGGAGGGTATGTTGGTTATGGGGGTGACTATGAGGATGCTTGGTAATGAACGTGAATAGTTGTGGTGCTTTGGGTTATGTGGGAATATGGGGGTTCTCGTGGTGTTGGAAAAATAGGGCTGATGTTGGTGGTGGAGTTAACCATATATTGGTAGCGGTGATGAAGCTACGCAGATTATGGTGTTGGTAATGGAATATTGACAATGATGAGACTATGAAATTGAGCAGAAGACAAAATTTTACTAAAATTCATCCTCGATTTCAGTACCTCAGTCTGAACAATTTATAGATTCCCCACCATATTCTTATTCCCTAGTATTGGCAGCTTCTCTATTTCGCTTTATTCATTGCATTCATTATTGCAAAACAATAAACTATGAATACAAACAATGAATGTGAAAAATAAGAGACTGCAAACGTCCGCCCATTCGGCAAGTTCAGTTCAGTGCCGCCCATTGAAATGTAAGCCAAACAAGTAACCGCTTTAAGAGTTATTGAACTCCAGCAACTGGGCGCACACTTGGGCACAATAAAATTAATTATTTATTCTACTGCAAAGCTTGATCTTGATAACGGAAAAGTCAAGAAACTCAATCTGGCGAAACAAAAAACAAAAACTGGCAATTATGCCTTTTAAGCGAGCGACAGACACTGAGGCTAGAAAGCATGCGAAACCAAACCAAAGCAAAGCCAACCGATGCCTGCACAGCGGGGCTGGGCGCTGCCCGGCAGGCGTATAATTAAATAAAATCGCTCCGACAAGCAAACGCAGCTGCTTAAATCGTAAAAGCTCAATTTGCAAATAAAACAAAGAAAAATCACAAATAGCGCAGAGGCAAAACGAAGTAAACCGCAAGAGCCGCAAAAGCGCCTTAAAAGCCTAATGGCAGCCGCTTAAAAATAGTGCCAAGAGCGATTTTAACTGCCAATTGCAGGCGAAGCAGGAAAAATCGAGCGCAAGTGTTAAAATGCGATACGATTTACGAGAGTAGTTTGCATACTTTAGAACCGGCTGCAGTGGCACTGGTGCTGACCAAATGACGCACAGCCGTAGCCGCAGCCGCAGCCAGAGCCGCAGTCAGAGCCGGAGACGGAGCCAGCCAACCCCTGCTAAAGCTGCTACGGCTCTGACATCGTCAACAACAAAAACAGCAAACAGCGGCGGCAGCAATAAGAATGCAGGAGAATTACAATTGGAGGCAGACAACAGGCATAAGCTGAGCTCTCAAACGCTTAAAACCACTCAAGCAAAATGAAATTTTAAAAAAATGCAAACTGGGTGGCAACGCCGCAGACGAAACGTTTATGCTTAGCACAGCCATCAGCGCTCCACACACAGGCTGTGATGGATAGATTGGCACACGCAAATAGACGCACGGCAATTGGAATTGAATTGGCGGCTTGGCTGCCTTTGGCGCGAAAATTGAATTCGTTTTGCATTTGTAGCCGGCGCAGGAATTTTCCGGGTGTTCGAGCACGAATGCAGCTAATCAAAAATCAAATTCCTCAAATTTTACAGCTGAACAGCATGAAGAGATATTGAAATTTGTGCCATTTGGCATGAGTGGGCGACACATGCGCCTCGACACTGTGTGACGCCGCACAAATCGAATCAGGCCAAGCAGCAGACGGAAAATGCGGATGGACCAACGTGATCTGGCGGTGGAAATTAACCCAGACATGAGTAGAAATGGGAAAGCGAAGGAAAAGTAAGTACTGTATAAAAAGATACCGAGAATGTGAGAACAGATTGCTGGAAATGAAGCTGCTACTCAGAGTACGGTAGTGCATCCTCCAATATATCCTTCTGAAGAAACCGTTTTGTTGGGATGCTTTGTGGTATTCCTCTGCTTTGCTGCTTTGAAGACGTCAATCAGGAGCTGTAAAAGATTAGCGGACATTCATTGCGGGATTGGAGCAGTTTTGAAGGTGTGATTCCCGAGCATCATTGGAAATAAAGTTTCGTTCGACCGAAATTTTGGGGAAAGAAACCTCGGATTTATCCACTTATGCTCTTCCCTCAAATCAAATTCTGGTGTCCCTATAACTATGCACCATCATCAGAGTGGGGTTGAGAAGAAACTTTGCGATATTCTTCAGCGGGGATTTTAGAAGAAACTTTCCGATAATCGTCAGAGGGGGGTTTCATAAGAATTGTCTGTAACACCGTTAGATCGTACCCCAAGTATAGAAAAAACGATTATCCAATGTCGTCAGAGTGGATTTCACAAAAATTCTCTCTATCCTCTTTACAGTGAGTTTCAGAAGAAACTTCTCTTCCACCTTCAGACTTGATTTTAGAATAATTGTCTCTATTGTCCTCAGAGAAACTACTCTATCATCTGCAGAGTGAGCTTTATAAGAATCCTCTGTATTATCTTTAGAATGGGACTTATAAAAATACTCTGTATCATCTTCAGACTGGGTTTTAAAGGGTTTTCCAATAAGAGGTGTTATTTTGGTATTCAAAGAAAAATGCCATTTTTGAGATAATTGATCGGATGTTGATTTCATAATAAAGAGGAAGGTATGCCGCTAATAACGAAAAACAACATCAGCCAAATGGACACTACGACCACGCTTACAGGACCATATCCTTTTCATGAAACTTTCCATAACCAAATCGCAAAGTGGCTGCCCTATGTCCTCGATAGCCTCACGAATTCTATCTTTGAGGTCTTAAATTGACGCTAGGCTGTTGGCGTAGACCTTATCTTTCACGTGGCCCTAAAGAAAGAAGTCGCAAGGTGTTAAATCACAAGATCTCGGTGGCCAATTGTGATCACCCTCTTCGAGAGATAACACGGTCCAGAAACTTTTCCCGTAAAAGAGCAATGGTTTCGTTGCTTGTGTGGCACATAGCACCGTCTTGTTGAAAGTAAACGTTGTCCAGATCAATACCATCCAACTGCGACCATAAAAAATCATTAATCATCTCTCGATAGCGCAATCCATTCACCGTAACTGTTGATCCAAACCCATTTTCGAAAAAGTAAGGTCCAATGACCCCGCCGGACCATAAACCGCACCAAACAGTCACACGTTGAGGATGGAGAGGCTTCTCAACAATAACTCTTATGTTTTCCGAGCCCCAGATGCGACAATTTTGCTTGTTGACGTAGCCACCGAGGTGGAAATGGGCCTCATCAGTCAAGATGATTTTTCGAAGGAATTCCGGATCATTTTCATGCATTTCAAGGACCCAATCAGTAAAGACACCACGTTGTTGATGATCGGCCGGCTAGAGTTCTTGTGTTAACTGAACTTTATAAGCCTTAAGACCCAAGTCTTTATGCAAAATAGTAATGACGTTTGTGGAATGCCCAATTCCAAAGAACGACGAGGAATGGACAAACCTGGGTTTTCTTCAACACTTTGGGCTACAGCAGCAATATTCTCAGTTGTTCTTGAGCGACGTGCAGGGGTTTTATTCTTCACATCACTAACTTGTCCCAACAGCTCGAATTTTTCCACCAATTTCTGTATTGCGGTCCGACAAGGTGCTTCACGACGACCCAAAAATGCTTTAGTTTTGCGAACTGGACTGCAAGTTTTCACCATTTTTGTAGTGAATTTTAATAATTCAATGCGTTGTTGAAGCGTGTATCGTTCCATTTTTAGTAATGGCGTAGTTTCTACTTGTCAAATGTCAAAGAATAAAAGCTTCAAAAGTGACAGCTACCGAAATACCGGGTGATTCAAAATAACACCTCTTGTTGGAAAGCCCTTTAGAAGACTACGGTATCAGACTCAATTTCGAAGAAACACCTGTGTTTGATCGCATATATTGCAAATGTAGTGTGGTGCACTTCCAGTGTGAGTGTTCCTAAGAAGACTCAGCTTTGCCACACTGGCAACCCATTTATCGCAATGTTGACCTGAGCACTTCAGTGACTTTGACCCATCTCCAACTTCTGGTGTCGAATCATTACAAATGTGACGAACAATTCGATTATAAGTGTCAGGATACGGTTTGGATCTTAATGTCTTAGTGTCTGGTGCAGCACACCTTCAACAAAATCACCGCATGTGCTGATAGTGTTCCACAACTCAAATGCAACCCTATTATGGCTGAGAGCCTCCAGAATCTGTCAGAAATCAAGCGCCATCTAGAGCCCATTGTGTCTTTACATCCACCAAACATCTCTTCGGAAGGGGACCCTTTGTAACATTCTTTAGCTGATCATTTGTTGTTCCAGGTACTTATTTGATTTTCTCCACTATTTTGGTGCATAGTCCTCCCACTTTCTTTATAAAACATGTCCTCTGACTTTGTTTATCTGTTGAATTTCTCCGGGCTTCCTTTCTTATTGACTCTAATATTAATTACGTACTTCCCCAGCCGCTCATCGGCCCCCTGCTCACTTGAACAATTCCATAAAGAGGCTGTGAGCATTACAATTTTTCTCTCCGCCATTATAATTTAAATATGACTTTTATCTTACAAATAAGACCGCCGGCGTTGGGGGTAAGGCAATAATTATTCCGCTTCAATAGCGGCTGCAATGCCGTCTCCTGAGCCGAGTAGAACAACGCATTCTGCCACCGTGCGCTGTCATCATCAATGCGCTGTCATCATCAATTTCGTAAGCTTTAAAGCTGCTTTCAAGCGAATTAATACTTTGCTTTGAGTTTCAGTGTATGTATGTATGTGTGCGTGTGTGTGTGTGTGTGTGTGCGTGTGTGCTCGCGTGCTCATATATTTCTGCGGCTGTTGTAAATCTGCGTCTTTGAGCCACCCTACAGTGAGATTTTGAAAGCAAATCATAATATTACACTTGAGTATGATAGAGTGACATTGTGATAAGATAATCCTTTCGTAACTGAATAAAATCAATGTGGAAGAGTTGTGGATTTCAGAGGATGAAGGGAAAATTCCACATAGTATAGTAAATTGTGGAATTTTGTGAGCGTAAAATACTTTAAAAGTAGTTCTATAGTTACTCTTAACAGAAGCAATCTACACTGCACAGGTCTCAATTTCTTCTGAAAGTGGTTCGAATAGGAACTGGTTAAGCATAAACCAATTTCAGTTTAATTCAATTAGAGGCAGAAGCAATCTACATCGCACAGGGCTTGAGATGCTAGTAGAGTCCTCTTGAAAGTGGTGTGAATTAGAACTGGAGCAGCATCAACTACTTTCAGGTTAGTTCTGTTCGAGTTCGAAACCATCATAGGCGCAGCATAGGCGCAGCATAGGCGCATATCTCAATTTGCTCCTAAAGTCACACTGAAAGTGGTTTGAATTAGAACTGGAGCAGCATGATCTGAATTTAGTTGCATTCAAGTCAGGAGCAATCAATACCATGCAGGGCTCAAGTTCCTAGTACACTCCTACTGAAAGTTGTCTGAATAAGAACTGGTCTAGGAAGAATTATTTTCAGTTTATTTTTATTAGAATCAGGAGCAATCGACACCGCACAGGGCTCGAGTTGCTACTAGAGTCCTCCTGGAATAATAACGGAGGAACTCATTGAATAAGAACTGGTTCAGTATGAGTTACTTTCATGTTAGATCCATCCGAGTCAGGAGAAATAAATATCCCGCAGGGCTCAAGTTGCTTCTCCATTCAAAATGGTTTAATTAAAAACCAGCATGGACTATTATCAAGCCAAGACAAGTTAGTTCCCTACCAGTCAGTCTCACTGTTGGGTGTTTCGTGTGAATTGTGTTCTGAGCGGAAGAATGTGTGTTAGTGCCCATCCATTGCTTTTGTTGTTGCAGTGCTCTGAGTGCATTATTTTCATTTTGAACGTCATCGAATTTCCTCTTCAATTTTCCTCAACAAAATGACGCAAGAAAATGGAAAAGAAAATGATCATAAAAAAAAATTGAAATAAGAAAATGCTGAAAATTGTATAAATTTGATTTTAGTCGTTGTCGTTGTTGTTGTTTGTGTTTGTGTTTGTGTTTGTGTTGTTGCTGCCGCTGTGAGTGATGTGATTGTTGTTGTTGTAGTCTCGTTATAGTTGTTGTTGCTACTGCTACCGTTTTATTTTTCATGCCCTTTAACGAAATTGAAAAATAAACTTGAAATCTTTACGAAAGACATTTCCAGTTGCAGTCGAAGACGTTGTTGATGAGCAACATAACGACAAAGAGAAGAAACCAGCGAACGCTAGGAAGGAGCTGAAGAAATGCAACAACATTGGAGACGGAGCAACACCATCGGTGGTAGTGGCAGTGGTAGTCGCAGTGGCAGTGGCAGCTGTGGAAAAAGTGGGCTGAATTTTGCACGCGTCTGCAGAAATTTTCAGCGCTCCGCAGCTCAGTGTTGTTGTTGTTGCTATCATTGATGTTGCCTTTGTTGTTTCCGCTGCTGTTACTGCTGTTGTTGTCGTTGTTTCTGTTGTTGTCGTCGTCGTCGTTGTTGTTGTTGTTTGTTGCTGCTGCTACAGCTGCTGTTGTTGTTGCTACTGCTGTTGTATATATTCCAACAAAGCCCAATCGAGTTCGCTTTGCTGATATTTCTATTGTGTCATAGAGTAGCGTATTAGAATTGCTCTGTTGATAGTTTTGTGCAACTTTATATTTTCTTTTCTTCAGCACGACCTCCCCCACCCTTAGCAAGCCAGTGAACGAGCGCACTCCCCTCCCTGGCAGCAATGCAGCACTCATTATTACTGCAGCCACTCTTTTCAACAGTTTTTGTTGGCCCTTTTTTTGCTCTGCTGTTATTGCTATTATTATTGTTAAGAGTATTACTATTACTTTTTATTTATATTTTCATTATTTTGATTTTCAATGAATGCACATCCGCTTCGATTCCCCATGGCTCTCCCCCTCACCCCTACACCCAGCAGACCACCCACAACTTTCTAACAAGCGGACAAAAAATAATAAATAGAGAAGAGAATTCGGTAAGCAAGCAATAAGGAAAATATATTTCTATGCAGCTAACCCTGGGTCGCAACGCCACCCCCACCCCTGCTGCTGCCTAATAGCGTTGCTTGAAAATGGCGGCCATTTTTTAAAGGAATTTCTTCATTGAAATTCGACAGATTTGCTGCTTTTTCTCTCCAATTTTTATGCTGCTTCATTTTTGTTGTGTCTTCATTTCCATTATCCGCCAGAGTTGCCGCCTGGTACTGGTACTGGTTGCATAAGCATCCTTAGCATCCTTAGTATCCTTCGGCGCTGCAGAGGAAATGGCGCAAAAGCTTAAAATGTTGTCATTGTCTGCATAAAAGCGGGAAAATTATTACTCCGTATAAAATGGCAGCGCACAAAAAAGCGACTCTCTGGGATTATGTCTTCAAGTTGTGAAATACGAAAACGACTTCCGTTCTGTAATAAAACGCAGAAGCGTTCAATTAGAAACTATTAAAATATTTTAAGTTTATTTCTGCTATTTTGCTTTGATAGCTCAAAAGGGAAAAGCAAAATTAAAATACGGAGAACAAAAAAAAAAAAAACACCCGATACAAAATAGAAAAGTCCGCAAAGGACGGAAGGAAAGGGGGCGGAGTGGAGTGGAACGCTTGCTCCATTCAAGACGAAGTCTCAATGGAATGCAACATTTTGTTGCAATTGCAATAGGAGTGCGGCACCAGCGCAAATGTATTCTAATGAAATTCTTCCTTTTGAATTACTTAAGCATGTTCTTCTTGCGCATTTCGCTCGTATTTATTGCCGGATGCATTAAAGCGGAATATTTTTGTGTATAAATTTTGCTACGGCAGAAGGAAACTCTGCCATTGGCGCTGGCACTGGGACTGGTTCTAGTCCTGATTCTGTCTGCTGTGCATAGCAGCGGAATTAGGAAAATGCATTTAATTGGTATTGAATTCATTGGGAAATGCTTCACAACAATATGCAAAGTTGAAGCAATTGGCAGCTTAGATTCCATGCAGTAGAGCAATAATAGAAGATGAGAGCATGGGAGTCTGTTGAGGAATAATAATGAAGTCTTTCAATATTAAGAGGACTCAATAGACGACAAGAGCATAGGAGTCCGGAATAGAAATAATAAGAAAGGATATGCCAAAGTCTTCCAATCTTAAGAATCCTAAATATATTTCGGCAACTCTGTGAAATAATCACTAGAAAGATGCTTGAATAGAGGCAAATACCAAACTAAGACCGATGAATTGAAATAGTCAACAAAAAGAAGAAAGGATATGCCGAAGTCTCTTAATATTAAGAGTAATCAATATGTTTAAATGTGGCCAAAATCATGGGATATATTTGATAAGAAGGAGGTTGGAAGATAGACACCAATATGGCACCAATTCCAGTGTAGAGAGTTTCGGGAGAACCGAAGAAAAGTAGAAATCTTTCAACACACAATTTGATATGAACTCTCATACTTCGTTTACCACGTATTACACAGGGAATTTCTAATCATACCGCACATAAAGACCGCAACTATATTGGCCTCAGCAGCATATTTTCCCATGTACGCCGGACACTTAAAAAATTGAAATTTTCTAAAAGTTTCAACCCACGCTGCACATAAACAGTGAGCTAACTACTGAAAAGTTAGTTTACAAAGCAAGCAAACTGCTTAACTGTAAAAACGATGTACGATGTTTGTTATCTAATACACGCAAACACGCTCACACACACTCATCCGCACTCACACACGCAGCCATGCATACACCTACATCTACACTTCACATTTCCGCCATATTAAGTACATTTAAACTTATCAAAATAAAAGGATCACATCAATTTCTGTTTTTAACGTTGTTTTCCCGGCGAACGGCGGCGGTGGGGGAGTGGCTATTAGCAGGCGAGCGAGGCAGAAAGGAAGCGAGCAAATACAAACATCAGCTGCAACGCTCACACAAAAATACAGAGAGAGGGATAAACAAATGGAGCAGTTGCCCGTACAGCAGTCATTTCAGATATTCTTTTTGCCGTTCGCTGTTACGTGATAACGTAGCATTCCCAACGTAAACGACATGACGACGTAAGCAGGCGAACAAATACAAACAAACAACTCACTCACGCACATACACACTGGCACATTTCCTATTAAACTAATACAAATGCAGCTCCCGAGCAACGAAACGGAAGTTGACTTAAGTAAAGTTTTCATTTGCACTCGCTCCGCTTTTTTAATACGAAACTACTTTTTTAGGTGGATCCTTTCCAGCGACAGCAGCAAAAGGCAGCAAATGAGTACGGCATACACAAACGGAAGCGGAAATGCAATTATTGTCATTGTGCGAGGGAGTTGAAAATTCTGCGAACATTTAAGCAGGAAGAGGAAACGCGTGAAAATAAATCTGCTCGTATCGAAATTAAGATAAGTTTACTACGGCACACAGTCCAGTGCAGGCGGGGGTAAGGAGAGCAACAGCATAACAGGACAGTTATTTATATGTATGCGAGTTTGTGTGTTTGTTAGTGTGCGTCTGACAAGCAGCTTAAAGTGAAGTATTTAATGTATACTATTAGGCTTATTTATCAGTAGTGGACACGTGAATATATGAGATTTCCGTGATTGATATTTTTTACCAGGGCTCTCCATACCTTTCCTTCTTCCCTGGTAGTACTTAATTTCTCCAACATTCACAGTCTTTCTAATATTCTGCATTTTATGGGCTCTCTTGTATATTTGTGGACCTACCTTTATCAAAAGCTGTACACCAATCTGTTTCTGGACCGTTATACATCCTTCTACTCTTATAAATCCCTCTAGCCCTATCCGGATATGTACACCAATCCATCTCTGGACCCTATATATCTCTCTACTTACCGATCTTAATATTATTACTACCTTCACATCCCTCTACCTGCCTGCCTATCCACCTATACATCTATCTATCTTAATATTTCTGATCATATTTTGTCCTTTTATCCACAATAATAGTTTCTTCCTAATTTCAGCAAATTTTCCACCTCTCTACCAGTCTTCCTATGTATGCTTGATCTATATATTTTCGTGGCCGGTGTGACTGGTTACCTCTATTTGTCTTTCTAGCTCTCTAGCTCTCTCTCTCTCTCTTTCTCTCTTTCTATATCTCTTTCTCTCTATTTCTCTCTATTTCTCTCTTTCTCTCCCTCTCTCTTTATCTCTCTATTTATCTCTCTTTCTCTCTCTCTTTCTCTCTCTTTCTCTCTCTCTTTCTTTCTCTTTCTCTCTCTCTTTCTCTCTCTTTCTTTCTCTCTCTTTCTTTCTCTCTCTTTCTTTCTCTATCTTTCTTTATCTCTCTTTCTTTCTCTCTCTTTCTCTCCCTCTCTTTCTCTCCCTCTCTTTCTCTCCCTCTCTTTCTCTCCCTCTCTTTCTCTCTCTCTTTCTCTCTCTCTTTCTCTCTCTCTTTCTCTCTCTTTCTCTCTCTCTTTCTCTCTCTCTTTCTCTATCTCTTTCTCTCTCTCTTTCTCTCTCTCTTTCTCTCTCTCTTTCTCTCTCTCTTTCTCTCTCTCTTTCTCTCTCTCTTTCTCTCTCTCTTTCTCTCTCTCTTTCTCTCTCTCTTTTTCTCTATCTCTCTCTTTCTCTCTCTCTCTCTCTTTCTCTCTTTCTTTCTCTCTTTCTTTCTCTTTATTTTTCTCTCTATTTTTCTCTCTCTTTTTCTATCTTTTTCTCTCTTTTTCTCTCTTTTTCTCTCTTTTTCTCTTTTTATATCTTTTTTTTTCTCTCTTTTTCTCTCTTTTTCTCTCTTTTTCTCTCTCTTTATCTTTATCTTTCTCTCTCTCTCTCTCTCTCTCTCTATGTATCTTTCTAACTCTCTCTCTCTCGCTCTATGTGTCTTTCTAACTTTCTCTCTCTCTATTTATCTCTCAACTATATTACCTGTAACTATATTATCTTGCTTTCAACTTCTGTCCTTCATTGTACTTCAATCCCTCCAGCTTTCAGCTTCTCTCTTTCTTTCTAATGCACGCTCTTTATCTTTCTACTTCTCTTTATGTCTCTACTTGTACTCATCTGTCCACTTTCGGGGAATTTTCGTTTATTTACCATATTTTAATTCTCTCTCTGCCATCTCTATATCTATCTCTATCATCTCTGTCTCTATCATCTCTGTCTCTATCATCTCTATCATCTCTATCATCTCTATCATTTCTATCTCTATCAATTCAAATCTCTAAATCTCTCTATCTTTATTTATTTCTTCTTCTCTCTATTTATTTTTCAACTCATATCTAAGCCTGCATTTATCTTCTTACCTGAATGGAATTATATATTTGTGTTTTACTTTCTGCGACATTACAATTATTGATCTATAGTTATCATTCTATATCTCTTCCGACTGTGTTACTACTCTTCTCATCATAAGTTGTCACATCCCTACCAATATGTCAACTGTTTATCCCATACCCAGAAATTTTAATCTCACATTATTTATCTCTCTATAATAATAACTCTACATCATTCCTCAGTTCTCTAGATATCAACATGTGTATAGAGTTTCTAGCTACCTGCGTTTTATTTATAGATTCAGCTCTCTCTTCCAGACATCTGCATATTCTTGCACTCATTCCTCAGTTCTATAGATATCAACATTTCAATATAGTTGCCCTCTCTATTGTTGCATTTTTCATTTTTTTCTAATCCTATTTCTCCATTTCTTCCATTTCTCTTTCAATTAATCTTTCAACCGAATCTTTTCTTTCATCGTTCTACATATCTCCACCTTCCTCTCTACATTCTTCTGGCTTCATACAACTTTCTACCAGCCCTCAATTTTCTACCATCCATCCATCATTCTTCTTAACAACAATTTTCACCAATATTTGTAGCCATCTTTACCTTTACGTCTATCATGCCAACCATTCATAAAGCATACCGTATCTTAGTACCCTTCAAATAGCATTTCCATGTGTAAGGTAGAGTTAAAGTGGCGGCGTCCTAGATTAGTAGGAACTGAACTTCGGGTTTTCCAGCGCCAAAAACCATGCTACGAACATTTTATGAACAAATAAATTGCGGTAAAAGTGAGTTAAATTCACTTTGTGTCCATAATTATTAATACAGCATAAATCTGCAACACCAACTCAAATGGCTGCTTTGATGTTGTAAGTGTTGCGCTCCAGTCACCCTAAAAGTATGCTTCCATATTTTTTATGCTTATTTGCTAAGCTGCATAACCAAGCAACGAACGCTTCGAGCAAACTTGAAACTATAAAAAGCTTATTTAAAACTTTTTGACCAATACTAAGTGAAAAACATAATCTGGTTGGCTACGTCCCCTCGCCACTTTGTAGCGCACACAAGCACACACAGGTACACAAATGCTTACACACACATCGTAAGCAAGCCGCCATACAGAAACTTTGAAAACCGTAATTTCCATTTTACTTAAAACTTGTTTTTAAGTTTATAATCCTCAACACAAACTACACATTTAATTTTACGACATTCTGCACTACCCCTGCCGCCGTTTTTGGCGCAAACACAACCCTGGCGCGGGGGAAGGGAGTGTCGCTTATAGAGGGCAGCGAAAGCAGTGAACTGCCATTTTTAATTTTAACACCATTCATAAATTGAACACTCACATACAAGAGAACACGATGCCGCTAAGAAGAAAGTGTGTTCAGCAAGCAAACAAACAGTGAAAGACACTCTCCACACGCAGAGAGACATGCACACATATACAGTTACAACAATATCTGTGCAAAGTTGGGGCATAAGGAGCTGTTGCTAAGGAAAGCCGGCCAGGAAGCAAGTGAGCACAGAGCGCCATAAAGTTAACAGTAATCTTAGTTTACTACCAACCTAGCAGCCAGGGAGCCAGGGAGCCAGCGAGCGCACTGAGTGTCCTTTGACTTGCACTCACTTCCGCTTACACACATACACACACTTCCTGTTGTCTACAAAGGAGGCTTGAAAGGCAACAAAGTGCGCCCGCTGCCACAGATTCTGCGTGAGCTTCAGTTGCTGTTGCTATTTGCGTGGCTCATAATCTAGGCAATTACTTTTGGGTGTTAGTGGCAGCCGCAGACGGCAGTGGACCGAATCGCACGAGGGACCACCTTGCTGCACCGAACTGAGCGCCGGTCACATTTGCCTTTTCAATAACTCCCCCAGTCAGCGAGGAAGCGCAGCGTCCGTAAAGCAACATTTTTGGCAAAAATGAATTTATAGCAGAATGGCGACGCTTCCGCTTCAAAATGTACGTGAGACTTGGTGTTGGAGTAAGTGAACGAATGAGTGTGCGAGTGTGTGTTAAGGATACTTTCCTTTTTGTTTTTTTGCGGTGCTGCTCTTCTAAGAAGGATATGAAAATGAAAAATTGTTTAGTACACTTTATTTCACATTTTTCCCCCTTTATTTGAGATTTTTGCTTTATGCAACGCCGGAAGTGCATCGATTTACAATAACAACAACCACACACAACAGCAGCAGCAACAAGAACAACTACAGCAGCAACAGCAACAACCACAAAACTTGCAAAAAATAACATGCAGCAACGGAAATGGCGCTCAACGTGTGTTTGCCTCGGTTGCTGCCATAGTGCCACCGAAGCAGCCACAACCACAGCCAGAGTCGCAGCTCCTACTTCTGCCACTGTTACTGCAGTTGCCGCTTACCGCTTCATAGATGGCGTTGGCAGTTTATTATTACTTTTGGGTAGTTCCATTTCACATATCAGTCCCTCGTGGGTCGTAAGTCTTCCTGCTCCGTGCTGCCAGTTGCCGTCTGCCAATGTCCCAGTGTGCATGTGTGTGTCTTACCTCTCTCTGTGTGTGTGAGTGTACACGTTTTTATGTATGGCCGGAAATTAATTTTTCTGTTATTTTAAAATAAAAGCTCAATTTTTTTTGAGTTGGAAAATCAAAAATAAAGGAAAAAACCAACAAAATTATGAACACCATTAAAATTTTAGTCGAGGGACTTGTGAGGGCGATACACAAAAAATTGATTATCACTGCATTTATTTCTGAAGAGGAAGAGAGTGATAAATGGGGAGTGAGAGGGGAAGTTAATAAGAGACATTTAGAATCAGAACTGAACTTAAAAAGCTTGCAAGGACACCACAAATCTCACTTAAATCAGTGTCAATATAATAAAAATTGCAATAATTGTGAATACTAATTTAGTATACAAAATATAACTAAGTAAGCATTTGCTCCAATATATGAGACTCCAAGCACGGTAAGCAAATGCATCCCAACACTAAAAAAGCCCCAGCAACAACATTTTAGTAACACTTCTTAGCACTGGAATGATCGGTAGGAGATTAGTTTAAAAATAGTCAAAGCTTAAAGGTTGAGGAGGAGAGTATCCTTAGGTTTTAGGACTGAAAACCTGATCGGCAGAAGATTAGTTTATAAACAGTCAAAGCTTAAAGGTTGAAGGCAAGAATATTCTTAGAAGCCCAGTCAATTTGTAAAGGAATTATTCAATTTGATTGCATTTAAGCCATGCAAAAAGAACTCCAGAGAAATGCACTCTACTAAAAAATCAACAGCCTCTTAATGGCTTCATGCTGATGAAGTCTCCACAGAGTTTAATTTCATATTGAAACCTTTTCATTAAGGATGCTTCTCTTATCAGAGAAGGCTTGTGACTACATCGCGTTAGACCGAATAGGATTGTTGAAGTCCTTACTGCAGTGAATGTGATGTGCCTTTCTGATAATTTTTGAGGCACCGAAAAGTATGCTGCACTAATTTCACATAACATATTTTAATGTAATTCGTATGTAAACAGGTGCTCTGGTGCAAATCGCATTCTCTGAGTTAGAATAAAGTCAGTTTTGAACCACTCCAGATAAAGATTCAATTCGCTCACATAGAGACAAACTTTCCTCAGATGAAGAGAAAATCGCACCTTGTTAGCATGTGGTCGCTTTAAACCCCTTAAAGGGATTGCAATATTTCCAATATCATAAAATCCAAATTGTGTATTTATGAGACATCTCGAGACGCTTTTTATGCGACGGCAGTCACACATGCACACTCGAAACGCAGGCAGAGGCAGACAGGCACACAAATAAAGAAAAATATGTATATGTATATAGTGGTGAACAAATCCAGTCTCTCAGAATTTATTTGTGTAATATTTTCCAAAGACATGCCGAATGAAAATATTGAAAATCCTATGATTATAATTTATTTTGACTTCTATTGCAGGCAAGTCTGCTTATACAGCTATGAATGAGTACGTTTCTGTGTGTTTCTGTGTTCTGTGAGTATGCGAGTGCGTGTCTACATGCCATCAGGACATCTCCAACACACTAACTCAAACTCACACAGAAGTGTAAACATAGTTTTGCGGCATAAGCTTTGCAAAAACCGGCTGCATTTCAATAAAGAAACTACAGCACACTTTTAGGTGATTTGCTTTTATTCATATTCACTCTGGTATTACTCTACTTAAATTACAAAAACTGCCTTTTCAATTGAAGTCTGTCTCTCCGCCTCATGCAATGGATTTTCATTTCAATTCATTCTAATACACTGCTCCATGGTTATAGACGACGTGGTTACCCAGTGTACCGCCGCCGCCGCCGTCGCCGCCTGCCTCTCATTTGCCACCATCGCTTTTTCAATTTTGACTGCATTTTCGCCTTAAAGATTCCAGCAATATGATTGCATGCTTTTAGGGATATGAAACATTTTTCCATTTCCTTGTTAGCATGAATACACCGAGCAATATCTGCCATATTCGACAATGAAGTCATTGCTTTGCTGTGGTTTACTCCAGCATAAGCAAATAAATGGAAAATGGAATGAATAATCATAAATTTTGATAATAGTTGCAGGAGAATATTTTGTAGAAGGTGATTGAAATTGCATACGGAGCAGAATCTTAATTTATATCAATTAAATTAAAATTGTAGCATATTTTTAGGAATTAATTTAACTATGAAATATATGGAATGATTATACTAACACAAAGCCTCGAAAGAAAACATGCTGCCAGGCTCTAAACTAGAATCCGAGAACGTAAATCCCAGAGGCAATTTGACAGACAACCTGGGAGGGGAGTATCAAACTCATGAAAACAGATGTACATATTCCAGAAAGACCAGAGATTCCAGTATAAGTATACAATTAGACAGCTTAAAATTAATTTAACAGGAATTACACACTTTCTTTTTGCAAAATATTTACAAATTTATTGACTCATCCACACTAGAAACACAAATAATGCAGCATCAGACTTGCAAGAGTGACAATTAGTATTGATAAATGAAATTTTATGGTTCAGATTTTCCGTCATTCTACATTCAAGTTAAAATGTTACAAAACCATATAAAATGTAGTCTACATTTAGGCACTATAACAATTGCAGAACAGTCTCAAAGTGCTTTTAAACACTCACCTTGATCAACGGCTCCAATTGCCGGTCATAAACTATTGATTGTTCATTTTTATTGAGCTAGAGAATTACTGCATGATTTTAGGTGGTTTAACAAGTTTAAATCAATCTGCATATGCTTTTCCATACCGTCAGTAAGTTCCACTTATATGCTTCCATAAACTCACAACCGTACTCCTATGTATAGTTACAAAAATTACAGCATACTTTTAGTCACTTTAGTAGCAATTTGGCAATTTCTTAGCTGCTGTCGATGCAGTCGAATTGCAGTTATACTCGCTCACTCATGCAAGCTAAAGTCGCAAAACTCGCATTAACCTCAATCACTACTGAAGAACACACACATCCAAACATGTATTCACATAAACACACATGCACACACACATACACATATACACCAGCTTAGGCCAGCAAAGCCAAGGCGTTTACGCTCATTAAAATTGCAACTTGATGCGCTACACAATTAGACACTCCGCTCGCTGTTTGAAGGCGAATGAATGCATTACTGGCAGCCAGAGTGGCAACTTTAAGCGCAGGCATTCAGTCTGCGGAGCCACTACTTAAAAATGATAATGAAATGCAATCAAAAAGCCATAAACCTCAATTGACAAATGCGCATAATACGTTCGGCGGCCATTTATAATTGCACGGCCATAATCGCCGCGTAGATATGAGTTATAATTAAATGCGTACACTGGCTCGGCTCGGCTGGCTTTGCTAGTGATGTCATTTTAACTCTTATCACAATGAGGTTGTTGCACAAGGATATCTCTCTGATTATGTGTGAGGGTAGTTGCGTGTTTGTGTGTATGTGTGTGTGTGTGTGTGTGTTCAGGCCTCTGCAGTATTGGTTAATTAATATTTAAATCAAGGTGGCATAATTATTTTAAATAAATTTTACGCACACAATGACTTCAATTTCATGTAAATTTAAAGCAGAGGTTAAAAATTGTACAACAAAATAAATACATAACTCATTATTTTATAAAAATGTTTGCAGGATTCACAAAGCGAAAGAGAAGCTCAATTGTGAGAGTGAAGGACGAAAGCCAAAGTAGTCTTATCCAGTGTTGAAATCAGTCTGTAAAGCGAGGTTAATTTTCAAGTTCTTCAAACGAGCTTTTCCTAATACGAAGTATTCCAATTGAGATATTAAAAGCTGCCAAAATAAAGCGTTCACTTCACAGCAGGTTTCATTGAACGTCCAATATGGTATAGAACTGAAGTGAGTGCGAATCGACATGAATGCGTTTTAGGGGAACTCTTAAAGGAGCAGTATTCCTAAAAGATGTTAAGTTCTGAACATAATTCACTTTAAATTAGCTTTAATTCAACTACACTATTCCCGACGCAAGAGCTTTCAGCTCAGGTATGGTTCTTAAAGTTCCCTTAGACAGATATGCAAACTGGGATGAGGCCCCTGAAAACATTTTGTTGATCCACCTTTAGGGTATCTATAAGTAGGGACTGGTATGTATAACAGGATCAACAGGCTTTACTCCACACATGATAACATCTGTAGTAGAACATATTTCTAGCTTATCAAAAGAGGAATGCATTTTAGTTCATATCAACTCAACTGTTGTAGTGAAAAACTACATCCTTGGTTCAAGCATATCCAAGACCTTCTTATTATGGGGAAACTGTCAAGTCTGAATACTACTCCATACTCAACCCATTCCAGTTTAACTTGAAATAAGGGTAAATTTGCTATAACAATTGCCTTAGTTGAAATGCGTTCTACAACTCATTGAACACATGCAGAGGTTCTGCAAAGTTCCATTAGCAAACGAGGGCACGGTGTGAGTTTCCTGAGCACTTGTACAAGGACAAGTTGAGCGGTTTAACTTGCCGAAATTTGTTCCTCCGTCAAATATGGAAAGAAATAAGAAGCCATCGGAAAAATAATGGTTCTATTCTGTTGATGACTTTGTGGCAAAAATTCAATATCTCTCGCCACTTAAGCGGCCTTTGGCACATTTGACATTTGTGAGTGGTGGTTTGTATACCAGAGTACATAAAAAATTCATATGCCGTCATTCCGAGAGCAATTGCAGCTGAAAGAAAATTCGAGAAAAGAAATTGATGGGCTGATTGAGTAAGATACACGACGCAGCCTGACGTATTTATCTGCTGCAACCGACACACAACGCCACTGACACCGGTAAATGAGGCGAAAAATTATTTTTGCTGAGCCCTGTCACAGCTCCTACTGTGCTGTATAAAGCGAAGGTGTACCTTTCGGCTCTGCCCCACTTTGGCATGTGGCATTTCTGAAGACAGCAGGCATTGAGCCCGTCAAATGACGAAAAACACAGAATCGAAGGAAGCACAAGCAGAAGAAGAACAAGCAAGCAAAAGTAACCATTAAAATGGAAAATTTCAATTTCCTATGTAAAATAGTCAGAGCCATAATTTCTGCAGCTGACAGCTTTAAACGCTCAACTGAATTTATCAATATTTGGCAATCGAAATTGTACCCACGAAGCGGTTATATTTATCCCATGAATTCCTGTACATATGTGTAGGAAGTGTGTGGCACTCGTAGAGTGACCCAGAAGGAAAATTTGCAAGCAAAATGTCTGAGGAAAAATAGCCCAATGAGTAGAATGGGAAAGGACTGTGTTTGTCCCTATTGAAATAGTTGGAAACTAGTTAAAATTTATGTGCTGAGATCACAAACCACAAAAAACCACAAGTGAACTAAATTCAGACCTAGTTTACACTAGTTGTCAATATTTAATATTCAGTCCATACCCAACTAGTTTACCATGTAACATTTTCAGACTAGTATTTTAAATTCCTGGTTATACTAAATTAAAACGTGTTATACCGAAATATTGAGTCAATACTCGGCTTGTTTACCGTGTAACAATTTCGGACTAGTATTAACTAACTTATTCAATACCAGTACTCTTTTAACTACACTGACAAATGGTACCCATTTGAAGTTCTTTAATATCAACTTGTTTTGAATTAATCACCTAAAGAACTGGTACATATTTTCTAGTCTCAGTTACAGTAGCACTATTTAAATATTATAAATAAAATTACCACCAAAAGGAAAGCATTAGCTGCCAGGATTATCTGATACAAACACAAATTATAGTTCTCTCTAGATTTTGGATTAACTACTTGGATAACTAGCTCATAGTTAACTACTTTCAAACTTGTTTACGATGAAATAAATGAAACCACTTCTCATTTATCTAATTGGATAACTAGTTCATAGTATACTACTTTCAAACTAAAAAGCAGTTCTCATGTATCTCGTACTTCTCAACTAGTTTCAATATACTTACTGCCAGAATAATTCTACTACTAATTCAATTAGTCTCAATACCAGCTAGTTCACATACTACTAGTTTAAAACTAGTTAGCTCTCAGGCATATAAAAATGTCAGTTCGAAAATGTTAACTGTAAAGCTTTTTAATCCTCTCTCTCCTCTTCCCAGTTTAAACAGAATTTATTAATGAACCCCTTATGAACCAGTTTCAGAACAATTCCGCTCCAATCTTTTTCCTGCAGGGACATGCACACTTATTTATATGTGTTGTATGTGTTCTTGACAAGGTCGTCTGAATGTGACAGCAGATAATGATTTATGCAATTTTAACATAATGTGACAAATGAAAAATATCCCAAAGAGGAAAAAACCCAGAAAATATTATAGATATAAAATAAAAAAATGTATATTTAAGTATTTGTGTTATTAGTTTGTGAGGAGGGGAAAAGGATAAATAAACTCGACCAATCTTTCGAAATATTTTCAGCTGAAACGAATTTGAGGGTCATTTAAACGATGATGCAGCCATGGCTGATGGTCTGTTGGAGACATGAATTTATACGCCCACTTTCTCGATGAACATACAACTTTCTTCTCGCTATTTGGAAGAAGAGAATAACTATAAAAGAAAATATTGAGATAAGTATAACTTTCGGGTGAGATAATTGGAGATGTCAGTTGTATGAATTTTAATACATTTCAGTTGTTCCCTTGAATATTCATAATAATATCGTTCAGTAGTAAATAAAAGATTAGGTATACGAGTATATAAGGTATTAGGTGCCAAGGTGTAAGGTACGTATATATTGAAATAGGTAAGTATAGTTGAAACGAAAATTCTTCAAGGAAACTAATAATAAAACTTCAAAGGTAGTTCAAGTTTCCAGTTCTATTATTCTAATGAATACATAAATTAGTTTATTCAGTCATGGAACAGATCTGATTTTCTCTATTTTTTATTTCTGTTAATATCCTAATATGGTATGTGTTGAAGCCACGAGTATTCAATATAGAATCTCTTACGTCAGTTCCGTTTAATTTTGGTATTTGAGCATCAGATGCAAAAAGGTTCTTATATGTGCCACTCTCCCTCTGAGCTGCAATTTGTTCACCAGCTACTTACTGCGCCACCAGAAAAGGAATATTGATATCATACTTCTACGGCTCACAGATTACCTTCCAGGCTGAGATCCAATTTTATACCAAGAAATGGAATAAGCGGGGTAAATAAACAAGCTGAAATTCGTCCTTAGCTTAGACTTTTTTAAAGCAAACTTAAATTCTTCATCACTAATTTGTAGGACTAAGTTACTTATAAAGCTCATTGGGCAAAATGTGTTGCTACGACACCTTGCTTTGAGTTACGAAATTAATGAGAGCTGATCCTAAAACGTTTGTGTTGAAGCTAAGAGTATTCCCAATAGAATCTCTATTGTTAGTTGAGCTAAAGTATGGCATTTGAACATCAGTTGTAAAAAGGTTCACTAAGGTGTCACTCTTCTTCTGAGCTGCAATTTTTCCACATTTCTCCCGGATTATCTCTGCACAAAAAACAGTTTTACCCGCTCAGCGAGCAAGTGTGAAGTCACTTAAGCGAGTGCGCAAAGTTTTCAAATTTGTTTAAAACTTCCGCGACTACGTCGTATAATTGAGTCTGCCGTCATGCCATCAACTTCAAGCTCATTTGCAACCTGTCCCCACCTCCTCCACCGTCATCCGTCTTACGTGTTACGTCACTTGAGACACTTTTCATATTCAAACATTTCCACGCAATTTCATTGTCTTCGCCCAGCACAGTTCCCAGCCCACCTGCCACCACTGCTCCTCAGTAGGTGCGGCACAAAAACATGGCGTTCATCTGCGGAGTGACTGCTGCTGTTTTTGCCGCCTGCATTTTCACTTCCTTGAAGGAATAATTTTTTATGCGCTCTTTTTTAGTTGGCGGGCGCTCTTCTCGTATGTTGTGTCAACTAAATTTATCATCGCGCTCTCGTCAGCCGCATTTACTCGTAAATATTTTCAGTTTGGAAATTTATTGGACTTTTCATTTTGTCGTTTTAATCATGCGAAAGCGCTGTGAAAACTCCCAAAGGTGCTACGCCAAAAACAATCTCTCAAACTTGTATTGCATTCGTGCCACTTTTCTTTCTTTTGTGTGCCTCCTCCCGTCCCTCAACCTGCTGCCGCGTCTTCTTCGCCGACCCTGCTTGCCTTTTTCTTATGCAAGCGCAATTGCTGCTGGGAAGGGGCCAACGCGGAGCAATCGTACAAGCGTGTAAATGCGCTGTTGTCACTGCGTTTGCTTCTTGGCACTTCGCTGGCCTGCTGCATGCAGAAATTATGCTAATAAAATTAATTTTCTTAATTTTGCGATTTCGTTTTTGGTGCTTTTGCCGCCGCTCGCTGGTGTGCACTTTTTTTGCAGTTGGCAGCAGTGGCCAAGACCCTCAATAAATCTTATTAGCCCCCTTTTGAGCGGATGTCGCTATGTTTGCTGGCAATTGGCAACAGCACCACCGTCACCATCACCATCACCATCACCACCACTAGCAGCGACACTACCAAACAGAAGCAGTGGAAACAGCAGCAGCAACAGCAGCAGCAGCAGCAGCATCAGCATCAGCATCAGCATCAGCCGCGGCTGGTTGCTTCCTTGCTTCCCTGCTCGACTGCAGCTGTCAACCCGCCATGACAGATGGCGCACTATGTAATAATTTTCAATTTACCGCCGAGCAGCAGCTGCCTATAGGGGGCGCGCCACTCTCTGCACTGTTGCCTATTTGTGGCACATATTTGCGCCACGCCACGCCGCGCCGCTACGACTGAGGGGGGCCCGTAATTTAATGCATTCTTGGTTTTTATTGCGGCGCTTAATTTCCCTTTCATTACGGGCATATGTGAGATCAGCGCACACACTCGTAATGAGTGTTGATTAATGTTGAGGCGCAACATGCTTAGAGGGAAACATTTGAATAATTCTTTAGAGCAGGAAAAGTTTTTCCACCAAAGGGGGTATTAGCCCTCAGAGTAGGGTTTAAAGGCCAATTACGTTTAAATGCCAGTAATTAGCAGATAAGTTTATTCAGTTTCAAAGGAGACGAAATCGAAATGAAGATGAGAACAGTTTCATTTACACTCCCCGGTGAGTTTTCACATATGCAAGGGTGCTTCTATTTTTGAAGGATCCAATTGTTTGATCTGTATCTATATAAACATATCTACATACTTTTATAGGTATGTGTATATAACTTCCTATGTTTGTAGGTATATATCGGTATATATCTACCTATCTTTGCCTAATAATTCTCTCCATTATCTGCCTATCTCTATCTACTTACTATTTTTTTAAATCTATATTAACTTATATAATCTCAATAGTTCCACCCTTCTTTATATTTGGGATACTAAGTTTCTGCTATTTACTGCCTTTCCATCTATTTTTATGTTCCCAGAGTACTCCACAAATCTCTGTCTCATTCCATTCTTGTACCTAAATGGTTCTTCGTAGGTCTCTTCTTTGTCTACTGTAAGCTCGTCTTCCATTTCAAGCCTTCTTTCTAAATCTATCCATAGTTTTCTCTATCTGCTTCATTGCATTCACCTTATTTCTCAACCTTTCTTAAGGGCTTTTTCTTCTCCGGTAGCGTGGTTTCTCCTTCATTCTTTCTTTCCTATTTTTTCTGTCTTATTCTATTGAATTTTGCGTCTTCTTCTTTGCATTATTCCTCTGTATTTTTCTTCCTTCATTCTTTCTTCATTCTTTCTTCATTGTCTCTTCATTGTTTCTTCATTGTTTCTTCGTTCTTTCTTCATTCTCTTTTCATTCTTTATTCGTTTTTTCATTCTTTCTTCGTTATTTTTTCATTTTTTCTTCATTATTTTCTCTTGCTATTCGTCCATTGTTTCTCCCTTTTATCCACTTGCCTTTCCCCCACTTTTCTATCATTTTTTGTTTTCTATTTTAGTTTTTTCTTCAATAGGAACTCTCTGATTACCGAGAGAAGTAAGAAGATTGGCTCAAGGGCATGTTTCTTAACGCCATCTATTCTTATAATAAGTGAATAATAGATTATATTAGATAGACTATGCCCCTCTACGTTTATTTTGCTCTCTGTTAAGCCATGTCTTTCTCTGTCTCTACTTATCCAATGATATACCTAAACATATTTCTACCATCCATCAGCCACTTCTGATACTTGTCTCTCCATATTCCCATTCGATATTTATAATTCTAATTGTTCGTACTTCGAACTTTATCGTTAATCTACCTTCCTCCCCTTCGATATTTATATACCTCCCCTTGTTGTTTGTAGTTTCCCTTTTATCGGCCTCCTATCTTTTTGTGACTCCTTCGATCTTTCTGTTCGATCTTCTTCTTCGATTTTTTTCTTCTATTTCTATAGAACTCCGTAGATTTTTATGTTTCCATTTATCTCCCTCCCTTTCCATTCTATATACTTATATATTGCCCTGACCGCCTCTCTTCTTTAACATTTGATAATATATGAGCTCACAAAGCCACCCACGTCTCTCTCGTTCTTTCCCTCTATTTCTACTCCTGACAGGATTTACGGCCCGCGGGTGCCGCTGCCACTGCTGCAATCGGTGTTTGCACTTCTTATCACTTTAATCGTAATTTAAAATTCGAAAGTGTGCAAAAGTCAAACTTTTAATTAAAATTTCACTACTCAACAAAACACAAAAATCCCCCGCCCCCCAAAAAAAGACCCAGCACAGAGAAGGAAAAATCTCAGGTTCAAATATCTTATTACCAAACCAGTCATGTTAATTTACTCATTGCGTTCCCTGGCAGTGCTGAACAGGACACAGCACACCAGCCCACAAACTGCACTACTTCCCCCACTAACTGCAACTCAATATGTTTTTGAGTTTTCCCCCGCCCTCTCAGATCCCTGGCACACTTTCCGTTGTTGCACAGAACTTAATTTCAGACACTCATGTTTTATTGTATAAAAGAAGCAGAAAGAAAAAAGAACAGCTTAATTACAAAAATTCCAAAATAGCACGTCGCTGGCGCACTTTAAAAAGGCACACACACACACACACACAAACACGCAGCGCAATAAATGTGGCTGTGTGTGACACTGTGTATTTGTGTGTGTAATGAAGCCAAAGTTTAATTATATTTATCAACCGCAGCTGAGAAAGTTTATTAACATACAAGGACCCACAAATACTTAAAATGCACAGCCGAACACACAAACAACACACTTAACACGCCCACCCACACATACATACATGCCCAACAGAAATAGAGACACCGAGACACCTCTCAGCACTTATGATACCAACTTACAAAAGGCTCAGAACGCTCTCACACTCAGCCTTGCACACGGGGAACATATTAGCGCATACACCCACCCGCACCCACGTCTCTGGTTGGTGGCTCCACTAAAGCCATGCCGTAGGAGAGCGAGAACACAACAACAAATGACAAAAACCAAGAGCAAGAAAGCCAAAAAAAGGAGGCAAAAAGCCGCTTAAACAGTTTACAAAATGGCAATTAATTTGAAATTGCAAATGTGAATGTGCAAGTTTTGTGGCAAAGTCGCAAGTCAAGCAAGGTTCGCTTTTATTAAGGAAACCGCAAAACTGAAAGAGGGAGAGAGGGGGAGAGGGACAGATGGACAGAGAGAGACAGCAAGAGTCATCGTGGAATATTAAAGCAAAGACAAAGCCTGCGGTTGGGGTAAGAGCTAAATTTGAAAATATGAGCAATCATTTGCGGTGGTTAGGAAATTGGGAGTTATCACAAGGACACAATGCACGGAGGACATAACTCAAAATAAAAAGTCTAGAGACAGAAGGAGTGAAGCCATGATTATGATCAAATCTAACGCCTTTATATACTGAACTGATTTCAAGTATTACGATGGCTGAATTCAGTCTATGTTTAGTGCTGGTGAAGAGTAAAGATCAGGACCCAATGCAATCCACACTAAAACTATTTTTATATACATATACGTATGTATAATTCGCCAATGATTAACAATGGTTGTCTGCCAATGATGATGATGATGAAAATATATAAATAGGTATATAATATAATAAATATATATAATATATACTCTTATTCTTAATGAAAGTGCCATGAACTGAACTGAATCTCCAGATCAATATTTGTTTTACTCATATATTCTATTGCACAACCCACATGGAAGGAAACTGGCATGGAATTTTTTACTGAATATCATTTGTTTAAATAAGTTTATATTTGATGAACTCCGATAAGTAAAATTTCGTAATTTTTCTTTGAAGGATATGTGTCCAACATCAACGCTAAGCAAGTCTATTGGAACCACTTTATTCCCAATGCTCTATTTATATCTTACATATAATAGCATATTCTACCTCCTCACAACTTCTGAAGTGGTTTCTGTTAAACATGTTACTGGGTCTGGAAAGGCATAAGTCTAACATACTGTTGCCATTCCAGTCCTGAACTCAAACTACCCTCTCATGAACTCTAACTTCCACCTCTATTGAATTCATTTATAAACCCCCACGAAACTATGCAAACACAATTTCACTTGAAAAGCGTTTAACTTGCTCCACTTCTGCTTCTAATGACTCCAGCTGCAGCGCTACTTCTCAATGGGGCTCAGCTGCGTCTACTCCGCACAACTTTGCGCATTTTTAATCAATCTTCCTTTAATAGCCTGCCAATTTACTATGCTGCTTAATGATTCACCAGACCCACTCACGCCCAATTTGCCATACACTACTTTTCAATTAAAAGTCAAAAATGCTTCAAACTTGCTCCGCGTACTGCAATGCAACAACAACAACATCGACATCAATAGCAACAAAGGAAAAGAGGGGAAAAGTACAAAAATACCACACAAAAGGGGGGAAAAAAAAAAATAAAAAATAAAAAAAAAAAAAAATTAAAAAAAAAAAAAAAATAATAATATATATATATATATATATATATATATATATATATATATATATATATATATATATATATATATATATAAAATCATCAACCGAAAATCAAGTGAAAAGCAGAAGAAAAAAAGTTACCCCAAAAACTTTTAATGAAATGCTTTTAAAAGCGAAACTAATCTCTTGCCATGGAATCATTAAGAGAGCAAAACAATCACAACGATGAGCAGGAAAACTGTTTTCTTAAATGATTGAATCATTAATCATTCAGTGTCAAGGATTTAACTTAAACGTAACGGTGGTAATGCACACGAATAGACACACGAACGAGTGGAGCGGATGTCGAGCGGATCGGAGCGAGCGGAACGCACGGAACGAACGGATACGGCTTGGAAAAATAGAAAAATTGTTGTGAAAGACTTAAAATAACTGTCAGTCACTTGAATGCTTTCATTTCATTGTTGCAGTGTGTGCGGCTGTAGCAGTGTGTGGCATGCCCACAGAGAATGTGGTAACTGGTTACCCAAACTAACTAGAGGCCAAGTGAACCAGTTGACTAAGGGCAACAGTACCAAAGTGGTGCGACTCAAGAGTAAGAACTCAACAAATGGTGCGTCTCTATTAGATATTTACTTTCTGTCATTAGCAGGGCCCTAGATCTATAGTTACTCTAATTGAACTGGTGCTGAACTAGTTCGGTGGGAAGAAATTGTGTTAGAAGCCTGAAACTTGGCATAAATAGCATAGCTGACACCAATTCTGTTGGAACCATATCGCCAACTAGTCACATACCAGAAAAAGGCAAAATTTCTTCTATGTCTACTTATTCAGATGGCACCTTATCGTACACTAGTCTCGAACTAGTCACAAACCACAAAAATTGAAATAGTTATTGAATGACTACTTCTCAAACTACAATAGCTGTTTTAATACAAATCACGAACTAGTCCTAAAATTATCTGATCACTTAACAAACTACTTCAATATATAGTAGTATATTTAAAATAAGTTCACATATAAGACAAATACCCTGTAAATGCAGCAAGAAATAGCAGAATCACAACGATCAGCTCTCTATACAAATCAGTTCATTTTAAACTAGTCTGAAACCAGTCATAAAAACAGAATTTTTTTCCTTATATGATTGGATCTGTAGTAAAAATAGTTCATTTTAAACTAATCTCAAGCCAGATAGAATACATTTTTCCATTCATAATTTAATGACTTCTCCAATTAGTTCAATTTATACTAGTCTCATACAAATTATACATCTTGCATCTGGTGCATTTTATACCATTTATAAACTAGTTCATTCGTTTAATTCAAGAAATATCCACTCTATCCAAATACTGCAATCGTTTCGTTTTGCACTGTCTATAAACTACTTCATAAGTTTCATTAAGGAAGGATCAAGAAACACCACTTCCGATTATATTATGCAGTTCAAAGGGCAACTAGTCCTGTACTAGTCTCAAACTCTTTAAAAATAATATGATTTAAATGAAGTTTCCTTTATTTACCTGATGAACTGATTCACATTTTACTAGTTTGCATTACTCTCACCTCTGCCTGATTGAATTACTGCGGCAACTAGTTCGTACCGTACTAGCTTCAAATTAGGTTTTGATCTAATTAAGTCTTGTTTACCTATCAACCTATTCTAACTTGGTATAGAAATAAATTAGAAAGTTTACTTACATCAGCAACAAATTCATATTGTATTAAATTCCAACTAGTCAATTAATTCAGCATTTTATTCGTCTCACTAGATTCGAAATACGAATAAATATCATAAACCTATCCGCCTTTTTACAATTTCAACGACATTTCATATTGTGTTATATTCAAACTAGTTCCAAACCAGTTCAATATATATCATACATACAAAATAATCAATTGTCAGGCATACTCTAAACTACCGTAGGTAACAACAAACAAGTCGTTCGAATATAAATCATCCTATAGTACTCGAACATCACAATCTATTTTCTAAGTCTGTACCGATCTACTCACTTTTTCTTCTGGGTGCCTGCTCTGCCTCCAATACTTCGTGCTAACTTCCATAGAAGCCGCAGTCAGCAAGGACTTCCTCCTGTTCTGAGGTAGCGGCTTTGAATTTCGGCTGAGGTGAGGTTTCTATTTTTCATCTGCCTTCTAAGTGAACAATTCTCGATAGCTGGCGGTAAAAATTTGCTAAAAATGGCAAAAGTTTAAATAACTGTGTGGGAAATCCTTTTGGCAGGCATCTCGCCTGACAACGCCAGTGACGGAGCTTCACACACATACACCCACACACACACACAGAGGCAGCCAAACAAACAGAGAATTGAGTCAAGGCAGCAAATGAGTTGGTGGTGTGTTTGAATGTTTGACTGCTTGAATGAATGAATGACTGACTGAGACTGCATAAGTTTAAATTATTAAAATTTAGTTGTGGCACAACCAAAAAGCGCAATTTGCTAACAAAACATTTCCCTCCCAACTTATAGTACAACGTGCAGATAGTGCTCGGTTGGATAGTGCAGCACCGGAGGAGTCTCTTCTCTGTTTGAGTAGGCAAATCACGTGCGGCACGTAAGCATATTTTACTCCCAGCGAAATACCCCAGAAGAAGAGCGCAAAATGCTCCAACACAAAAAAGAACTGAAATAGTGGAATAAGTAAAGGAATTTATTTAAACTCACTGTGAGAGTGTAACGAAAATTCCTCAGCAGACGCCAGTAAGTCTCGTGGATTTTGATTTACGATTGTATGAAAATTACTTTTTTTACTTTTCCCCGATTCTTCTCTTTTTTTCTTTGCTCCACAATTTTGTTTTTTTATTTTAATTTTTGTTTTTTATTTTCTTTGAGGTTTGCAAAATTCTCGTACAAAGTAAGTGCAATTTCTTGAAATTAGTTTTTGAGGCGACAGCATGAGGCTTTTTGTTACTTGCTGCTGGGCTTTACTTATGGTGGCTTTTATATTCCTTTGCGAGCAGCTCGGGTGACTTACTTTGGAACTGCTCCGGCACTCTCTGCTCAGGCACTGCTTAGGGATTGTTTTGCAACTCAATTTGTGTGCGCATTCAATGCGGTTGTGCGATGGACTAAGAGCAATTAGCATGATTGGATTATTGGTTGGTGTCTATGCTAGCGACTTCTTTTGTATATGCAGTGATAACCTTAGTAACAATATATTCCCCAACTTAGAGGAGGCTTTTCTGATAGCAAAAATCTGGTTGCCAATTAAAGAGATTAGTCAATAAATATGCAATTAATATTTCACTCCAAGTCTGACTTCTGGACTCCATTAGTAGAATCATCTATATTAAAACTCACTCTCAGAAAGCGGCAAGCTTTTTCCTGTATGCATGCAATCATCTTCAAGTTCTGTGCGCCTTCAAGTATGCTGCTGTTTGTAAATTGCGACCAAAATAGTCCAGAATTACCTCAATCAAAAGTTATTATTACTGATATGTTGTTGTTCGGCTCAAGTAACTTGTTTGTGCACACCGCTCTAAGGACCATGGAAAGTCACTTACATAAACGCATATGCCATCGCACACATACACACACTCAGACACTTACTTACACACACTCGCATGTAAATACAAATGCACCAAACACTCCGATAAAAACCACTTTTATCTCAACGATCGTATATCACACAGCAGCACTTATGCCAATACCAATATCAATACCACCAACACCATCACAGCAACATCGACATCAATATCTGAACAACCAACCACACCCACTGGCAACC
The DNA here is from genome assembly GCA_920105625.2 of Clusia tigrina. Taxonomy (NCBI): domain Eukaryota; kingdom Metazoa; phylum Arthropoda; class Insecta; order Diptera; family Clusiidae; genus Clusia; species Clusia tigrina. The sequence goes on along the minus strand of OV050033.1, from coordinate 63,695,567 downwards.
AGCAACATACCTGACAACCGAGCACCGAGCATCCACCCAGCATTCATTGCCATTACCTAAAACTATGCAATTTTGTTTACCTCATCTTTGATAGCAATCAAAATCAATCGATTTTTATTGCCAACACTTTTGAACTTTTGAGTTACAAAGTGGATTTTTTCGTAGATAAGAGCATCACAGAGCCACACACGAAATATTAGCAGAGCAAAGCATTTAAACACCTATACACACACTCGCACACACCCACACAGATGCATATGCATGCAGAGCTCAAACGCTAGAGCACGAACGCAACCAGCGAGCGGGCGAATTGAAATGACGTCAACGGATGCTGGCTTGGCTGGGCTTGGCTCTGGTGATGGTTCTGTTGCTGGCTCTGTTGCTATCGCTGCTGTGTCGATTGTTGTAGTTGCCGGCGGTGGTTGCTATGCAAGGATACGGCTTGCTGGCCAATGTGGTTGTTGTAATGGCTGTGTGAGTTGCCACCGGGGCAGGAGTACGTAATAATTGCTATGCTGACGTTAAGTTGTGAACCTGATGCTGCTTGTGGTTGTAGATGTTGCTGTTCATGCTGTTGTTGTTCATGTTGTTGTTTTTGTCCGCATCCTATATGCGTCTGCAATCGCCTGCTTTGATATGTTTTCTTGCTTTCCTTCTGGGTGTTGTATCTGTGGTTCTACGACATTCCGCACACTACTCAGCTTTCTTTGCAAGCACTTTTCAAGGACATTTACAAATTGGGCGGGTAGATAACAACAGCAACAACAACAACAACAACAACAACAACAACAACAACAACAGTGGCAACAAGAAGAAAAATAACCATACAAATCTGCTTCACTCTCGTGCATTCGAATTGGCATCCATTTGTGCCGTGCAGGTTTCTCGTGCTTATGCACACACGCAACTTTTGTAATTTTTTTACGTTGCATACACTTTGGCGTAATAGCGTAAGCAAGCAAACTTTGATATTAAGCATTCATGTGAGAAATTAAAATGATGTGCAACAGCATTATTTCGAGACAGAGAAGTACCAAAGCAACGAAATGGGATTTTGTAAAAAAAAGCATACTTTTAAGAGCCGGCTGGGGAAATAACTGATTTGAAATATATTTCTAGGGCAAAGTAAATAAAAAATATCTATGGATGTAGGATGAGAGATGCAAATGAAAGGTCATTAAAGAAATGTGTAATAAAGAAAACTTCGTAGCATATTTTGAGGCTATGAATCGTTTCTTAAATACAAAAGAGCAAACATTTAAACAAATAAGTTTAAAGAATATTTTTCAGTGAAAACAAAACACCAGAAACATATAAAAACATTTCAAGAGAAAAGAGAAAATGAGTTATTATTTCCGCGGCATAATTTTAGACTTTATTGTCATTGTGAGTATGCTTAGGCTTTTTTAGGAATACTGTTAGGCATATTTTAAGGCTGAAACGATCCATATTTATCATATTTTATTGTTTAGGAACAATTTTTAGGAATATTGTTAAACATATTTTAAGAACGATGCATAAAATCATGTTTCATTGTTTACGGGAGAAGAAAACTCGAACTAATTTTATATGAAACATACTTTTAGGGGGTAGTATGCAGTTTCATTAAATAAAGCATATTTTTTGGATAAAGTCAAATCACTTCCATTTATTTAGGAGGAGATTTTCTCTCTACTATTTTTCAAGAATTTATTTCAAAGAGACTCTTTTGGCGATTTAAAGCATACTTTTCGGAATGAAATAAAAAATGTTTAGACGCAAACAGTTATAACACTATTTGTTAACAAATCAACAAAAAAAACATTTGTGGGAGATTGAAGTAGGAAATATGTGAAAATATTTTAAGTATACTTTTAGGAGCAGTTAGAGTAGACAATTTGTACATGAATATGAATTGGAAGTTGAATATTTTTAGAGCTCAACTTTAATGATTAATATAAGGAAGTTCATTGTGAAACATATTTTCAAGCCAAACACTACTAACATTCCATAAACATTTTCATATGCATATACTTATACTTATACTTATACTTATACATATACTTATACATATACGTATACGTATACATATAGAGGAAGAGAGCAGTGATAGGCAAATAAATATATTTTAAGGGTAATATCAGACTCTAGTCTTTAACAATTGAATTTTATAGCATACTTTTCAGAGTTTCTAAACGTATCTGATTTTAACTGATCCACCACAACAGTTCCAATACCACTCACACCTGAATAATGATCGTGTGTATTCAAACTTCCGAAAAGAGACACAAATTTGAAACATATTTATAGGCCCTGAATTGTATGCGCTTATTATCAGCTTATATTTTGCAGCTCAAATTATTTTAAGTCAATTTAGCTTTCCTCTCATTCCATGTGCATTTGAATTGTTTCAACAAATTCGATAAATTAATGCATTTGTTGCCTAGTTCCGGGCGCTTGCCAAATTTTGGATCAACTGTTTAAAAGTTTCTCTTTATGCTTTTTGCTTATAGGTGAAAAGTTTTGCCAAAATTTAGCACACATACCCTTGCACAGTTATCTGCGTGTGCTGGCATTATTTAAAATAACTTTTAAACTTGTGACCTTCTGAGCGGCTCCATGAAAAAACAGCATAAACAACAAACAAATAAAAAACAACGCTTAAGTCTTTGCATAATTTTGTGCGCAACGAAAACTGTTGCAATCGTGAAAATCCCAGCGCGAGTTAGACGCAATCAGCGGGTGGCAGTTAGACCTGCATAAAAACTTTATCTCGCTAGCATATCATTGGGAAAAATGGGGGCAAAAACGAAGAAAAATGTTGCATAAATTGTGAATTCTCACTGCATACATAATTTTAGGCGCATAACATACAATCGCAACACATCGCAGCTATTTCGCCACATCAAAGTTTATGAAAATTTTTGGCAATAAACGAAACAAAAACAAAACAATAAAAATGGAAAAAAATTGTAAAAAAGCCACAAAACAAAAACGCAGTTGCCCCTGCCTAGTTTGGCCGCTTAAGCACCTAAGCTTATTAACTGCTTCCGGTCTTGCACACAGCTCCGCAGCAGCAGCCGGCGGAGCAGTTTAAGCAGCACTCTCGTCCGCTTGCATTGTTATCCGCCTAAAAGTGTGCACCGCACACGAAAGACGTGATCCAAACTCAATTTTGGTGCAACAATTCGTGTCAGGTTCTAAGCTGGATTCTAATGAGCGTGCACTCACACAAATACACACACACACGCGCAGCCGACACACATGCACACGGCTTGTTTGGAAAATTCCATAAAATTGTAACACTTAAGTGCCGCCCTTCCCCCCACCGGCACCGCAGAAACAAACCAGACGGCGAGTGAGCGAGCGAATGAGTTTATTTGTCTGTTGTTGGTTTATCTTACTTTTCTATTCCAGCTTTTTCGCTTTTATTTTTATTTTCGTTTGTGGACTACTCTGCTGGGATTCGCGTAAAGCGCCAAACTAAAAACGAGTTAGCAGAGCTTGCTTCTTTTTTGAGTTCTGTTTGTATAGTTTAGCTTTGGACACGAGTAAGGCAGGCAGACAGGCAGCTCAGGGAATTAGAGAGGGAGAGGGAGCAAAAAGGGAAAAACTCCATTAAATTGCTTCCGCTTGGCAACACTTTATTAAAAAATCATAAGTTTCTGAGCGCAGCACTTGAAAATTGCAAAGGAAATTTAACGCGTGTTGTGGAAGAAACCCAAAAAAAAACACTCAAGTACTTTTAGGCGGAAATGTTTGAAGATTTAGTGGAGCAGAGCACACAAAATTCGGTAAACAAGAATATTTTGTTGAATATTTTAAAGTTTTAACACAATTTGTTGAAGGCAGGAGGAGAGTATTATGCATAAAAAAAGGAATTACAAGGATGGAGAAAATTGTTGGACACCCTATTAAACTGTGTTCCATGGTGGGATTAGAAAGAATCACCGGGAAAGATGTGGAGCCCCTCAAGGGCATATTTCAAAAGGTGTTTCAATAGTCTGGAAATATTCTCTGAACAGTCTCATTGCGACTATGAAAAAGTATCCAAATAGTCTATGAACAGTCGCTGAACAGTCGCTGAACAGTCGCTGAACAGTCATTGAATAGCCACTCAAAAGTCGAAGAATAATCGCTGAACTGTCTCAGAATATCCGAAGTCCTTATAAATATCAAAATTAGCTCTGTTCATAAACTGTATAGTCTCTGAGCTGAGTATTGAATGAATTCTGAACAGTTCCTGAAGAATTTCTGAACATTTCCTGAAGAGTTTCTGAACAGTCGTTGAAGAGTTTCTGAATAGATACAGAAGAGTTTCAGAACAAATATTCAATAGATCCTGCGAAGTCCTGGAATCACTTATAATAAAGTGATAAAAATCTCACATTGCTTGTTATCTCTCATGTTATTTCATGTGAGACTTTCGATGATCTTCTCCAACTCCAATACAGCCACTCACTTTAGTTCAACTTCCCACACAGATACGAGTATTACGAATGGTCTTCTCGGGATTAAGTTTTACGAGGCTAGATTTATATGTCGGGTTAACGTCCTCACGAATGTAATGCTGACAGAAACACTCCTTCACTTGTCTATCATCAATGCTTATATTTAAATGTGAACTAGAGTCATTGTGGAAGTTGGAGACATTATAGAAGACTCCTCACTCGCCACACTTGGTATGGTTATCATCCATCAACATCACTAGTAAAGGTGAATTTACACTTAACTGCAGTTTAATCCTGCTAAACTGAGACTTTACTTTACTTAGAAAGGGGGCGCGTTTGCTGTGCTGTTGCCAACTGAACACTGCTTCAGCTGCGACCCAGTTACTACGCAGTGAACCTTGCCTCATTTGTAATTAAACGGAGCTCGTCGCGCTGCTGGGAAAGCGTCCATGTGCCAGCGACAATAATTACACGTACCCAGTGTTCGGGGGCTCAGTTGACAGCCAGGGGAGGAGGCAACGGGAGGTACTGTTGCAATATTAATCCGTGCAACAATCAGCATGGTAGGCAGGAAGGTAGTCAGTTTGTTGGTCAGACAGATCGTAAGACAGTGGAGCAGTCAGTGAGGCAGTCAGTGCGGCAGTCAATCAGACAGGGAAACAGTCAGTGAGGCAGTCTATAGAGCAATCAGTGGAGTAATCAGTGTTGGCAGTCAGACAAGCCGTCAGTGACAGTCAGTCAGTCAAGCCGTCAGTGACAGTCAGTTAATCAGTGAGGCAGTCATTCAGGCAGTCAGTGAGGAAATTAGTGCGACAGTCAGTCAGGTAGTCAGTAAGACAGTCAGTGAGGTAGTCAATCAGACAGACAGAGAAGTCAGTGGGACAGTCAGTGGAGCAGTCATTGAGGCAGTCAGTCAGTCAGTCACTCATTGAGTCAGTCCGGCAGTCAGTCAGTCAGTCATTGAGTCAGTCCGGCAGTCAGTCTGCCCAGCCGCACTCGACACCAGTCCGACACGCATCGCTCCGACGCGTACTCCAGGGTATTCCACTGATTTGTAAATGCTGCTCAAGGGCCATTTACGATAAATGCGCATGAAAGCGGGGGGCGGGGAGTTGCCAGTTTTGCTTTGCAGTTAGTTGCATGCAAATTTGTACGTGAACTTTTTCTCCGCTTCGTTCGCATATATTTTCCATAAATAAAAAGTTATTTTCTTTGGAACAAAGTTGAAAATGTCCCTAAACATTTTCGCAGTCGCTGTTGTAGTCGTCGTCTGACAATTGTCATGAATTTTGATTGCTACTCACAGCGTTGTTAGTGCTGCAATATTTACAACCGACTGCAACAGTAGTCAAAAGCCGACAGAGCGAGGCGAGTAGAGGAGGGCGAGTAAGGAAATGCAGCAGCGCATTACCAACGGCAACAAAGAGAGTGGCGCACACACAGCAGCCATTTTTATTTATGAGGTGATTTTAATTATGCAATGGAGCACATAAATTCTAGCAGCAATGCAACTTTGCTGCCACTGCTACTGCCACTGCTACTGTTGCTGTGCTGTGCTGTGCTGTTGCTGTTGCTGTGTGGCATGAAGCGTGCTACATTTTCCCCAATTGTACGAATGAGCGAATGTAAATGGCAAAAGTGGCAAAAATTGTGCTGCTCCACGGCGGCACAGCAACAAGAAAACTGAGTCAGTTGCCAACTGCACAATTGAGCGCGGAAGCTGGCGGCAAGCGGCAGGAGTTGGCAGGCTCCATTTATAAAACTATACGTGAGCTTGCGTTTGGGTGCGGTGTGTGCTTGTGTTTTGTGTACTGCCTGTTGGGGTTGGTGTTGGTGGGAGGAGGTGCATATAAATATTATTTATTAGACAGACCTTTTCTTTGTTTGCTTGCCTCCAGTTTGGGCCTTTGCTGCTTACTGTTTGCTCGCAATTTGACTCTGAGCAGCTCATTGCCGTAATTACCTTAACGCGCCTTGCATTCTAAGGGGCAAAAAACTAAAAGGACAAAAAAAGGAATTGCATTTTTTCACTGGCTTCAAAATTTTTATTGTTGACAATAAAGCGTGCTCGGTGCAAAATCCACGTACTGTTTACTCACGTCCACAACGAAGTGGGACAAACTCGGAGGGTTAAAACGAAAAAGGCACTAATTTGCTGCTCTTTTAATTGCCTCGGTGTGATGCGGCATACAAATGCGCTTTTAATCGCATGCTGGCACTTCAGCTCCCATATTCCCAGCATTCCTCGCGGGTTAAGCGGTTAGCGCAGAAATACCCGCCATAGTGAGCGTAGTTACAGCGCCATTAGGGAAATTAGCCAATGTTCTTAAGGGCCACATAGGTTTGCGAGAGTGGCGAACAGGGGAGAACTCAACAAGAACACCCCAGCAAAGCAATTGCAGGGGAAATTTATTTAAAAATGGAAACTCAAGTATTGTTCACGTTATTTTCTGGTTTATTTAGATACAAAATTAAATAAAATAATATAATAAAAAAAGGAAAAGTGAAGGAATTGTCGATGACATTAACAAGAACTTTCAATAAAGGGGAGACAAAATTCTATAAAATTTGTGGTTACTTTTCTGAATCATTAGAAAATATTTAACAAATTTTCAACTACTTTTTTGGATCACTAAAAAATATTTAAAAAATTGAGTGACTTTTCTTAATAAATAAAAAATATTTGAAATGAAATAATTTCCTTTCCTCAACAAGCCAAAGAAAAAAACCCAGGTTGAAATTGCTGAAAAAGTCGATGAATAACTTGAGAAAGAATAAAGTGGCCTACTTTTAGGATCAGAGTTTCACGTCTTTCGTCAAATAATGTGTTCTGTGATTTATGCCTTCGAGTTTAATTAATGACGTTTTTTCTATCACAATTGTATTATTGTTGTTGTATAATTTTTCCAAAAAAGAACTTTCCCCAAAAGCGTGTTGCATACATTACGGTACAGCAACTTATCTGTGTATTATATAAAGCGGCCCGCTGCTGTATACGTTTATTACCCACATTAATTTTCCTAAACATTGGCATGATAACTTCAACAAATAAATGTGTTGCATATATTTAGGCGCTTCATTTTATATACCACTTCCGGCAATATTCTGTGTTTCGAATATTGTATTATATCTGTATTTTCTTATGATAGAATAAAATAAAATGAACCAATCTTCCATTTATTCTTTCATACCCTTATTTTAGTTTTGAATCGTCCACTACGAAATTTTTCGTAAATTATTCTTAGCTTTGAATTGGTAGATTTTGCGTGAAAACAGTGTTGCATATATTTAGACATATGTATGCCAAGTACATTGCATGAAACTGAACGTTATTCGGTGTTTCTGTCAAGTTGTTAAATTTTTCTATGCTTGGCAGTAATAATTTTAATTGAAAAAATTTGCAAATATTTAGGCGCAGTACGGTAAGTTTTTTTATGTATGGCCCGCTACCATATTTGTTAATTAACCTGAAAACTTATTATTTTTTTTTTGTTTTATTAATAATTATTATCAGCTGTTCTGTTCCAAATAATTTAATCTTTGCTTCTATGAGAAATATCAGAAAAATATCGTGCATACATTTAGGATCAAAATATTTTTTGCATCGAGTTTAAAGAAAACGTCAATTAAATTTTTCATTAATTTTCTTTACTGCAGCATGACAGATTTTAATTGAGAAAAGTGTTGCATATATATAGGCATATAAATATATATATTTTAGCAATTTTATAGTATTTTGCCTGGTTGTAAATTTTGTAACAAGTACAAACAAATTTTTATGACAGAGTTATCAGAAAAAAGTGTTGCCTGTTTAGGCTTATACACTTATATGAACATTTTTGAAAATACCTTGCTACAAATTTTTATTCTGTTCTGATAAATTTGGTAAAAATAGTTTGAATTCTCATTGTTTGTCTTTTTACCAAGTAAATTAATTTATTTTAATTATCAGAATTGTATACAAAATAAGTGCATACATTTAGGCTAATTATTATTATTATCTGTATCTTGTTTGAAATCAATCGCCACTAAAAGTTTCGTAAAGCACGTTCATTTTTCTTTGTTTCTTTTTCTATACATACAATTGAAAAAATCTGGCATACATTTAGGCTAAGTAACTTATGCATTGCAAAAATGTGGCATACATTTAGGATAAAAACTCACACATATATAGAAATTGCTTGAGGCCAACCTCCACTATAATTGTAATTAAGTAGTTTAATATTTAACAATTTTTATACCACATTTGATTGAAGAAATCTCAGGGTTCAGAAATTTTCATTAATGTGCGCTCATTTAGCTTCATTTATGAGTTTGGTCGCGAATGTGTGCGTTTCAATTTTTTCATAATGTTCATCTTCGCGAGTAAGAACGTAAAAAATATTTTTTTTCTCTCTCCTTCGTGTGTGCGATGGTTGAAATTTTTTTGTTGCTCATCCTTCGCGTGTGTGCGTGAATCCAATTTTGTTTTGTTCATATATGAACGGTAGCAAAAGAAAGAGCGCCCATAAATGAGCGCTCGCACATTTATGACAGGTTGAAATTTGCCCTCTGGCATGTATTTAGGCTAAGCAACTCCTTCCTTGAAGCCAACCCCTACAATATTTCTTTATTAAGTACATTAATTTTTCACAGCTTTTCCATCAAATTAATTTCAAAAATTCTGGCCTACAGTTAGGATAACCGACTCATACATTGAAAAAATCTGGAATACATTTAGGGTTAGTAACTCATATTGCCTGAGGTCAATTGTTACTATATTTTTTTATTGAGAGCATTCATTTTCTACAGCTTTTCCCTAAAATTCGTTCCAAAAATTCTGGCATACAATTGTATAAGTAACTCAAACATTGAAAAAACAAGGCATAAATTTAGGCTCACTAACTCATTGATTGAAGTTAATCCCTCCACATTCCTTATTAACTACATTCATTTTTCATAACTTTCCTATCAAACTCGCTTGAAAACAATCTGACATACATTTAGGCGCAATACTCAATAACTATTAATTTATTTTTTTAAGCCGTTCATCACTACAATTTTTTATAGTGGGTTCATTTTTCATGGCTTTGATGTAGTACATTACAATGAAAAAAATATGGCATACACTGAGGCGCATAGGCTTATACTTTATAATACTGATACGCTGTTCTTAATAAATTTAAGTTACTTGAAATGTTAAGCTCTCAGAATTATGCTGATGCACAACATTTGCCTGCAATGCCACGATGAATTAATGGTGGAAATATCTTATGTTTAGCATGCTTTTAGGCGCCCGGCCACAATATATGTGTGCTGATGCTTATTTTTAGTAAGCAGTATCAACGCACAATACAACGACGTGCAGAGCAGCACTTGTGTCTTTTTCCGCTAAGCATTGTGCTGCTGCTGTTGTTGATATTGTCATTTTCATAATGACATTTCTCATCAACACATCACGCCACAACAACAAACACCAAACAACAGCAGCAACAATAAAAACAACAGCAACGCCAATGATGGCAGAGACAGCACAGCAGACTCTCAAGGGTGCGTGATCATTCACTAATGTTTTTTGTTGGCAGCGTTGTTGTTGGCTTCTTCTTTTTTGTGTACACACACACTCACATTCTGTGTTCTTTTTAACCACTTCCACTGGCGACGTACAAAAATGCATTAAGTTGTTAAAAGAAATCTGAGAGGAGAGGAGAACAAATTTGCTGCTGACAATTCCCATAGCAATAATAATAACAACTACATAAACAACAACAACAAGACGAGGAGGAGGAGTAGCATGATCTCCTTCCTCAGTACTGAGCAGGAGCATTAAACCAAAATGTTGTCACTACAAATTAATCGCAAAATTTTATGCACGAATGCAACCCAGCGTAGAAATATAAATCTTTGCATACTTTTGTGCATGCGGACGTATGTGCGGGCATGCATGCATGCATACCCATCAGCGCATTACACAGGGAGAAATGTCACTTCATTCATAATGCATGAGTGCAATAAATGTTGACAGAGGAGTATTGCAGCGAGCAAGCATAAGGCCATCAACGCATTACTGCAACGATATGCGGCGATACTCCTACTCTGTGTACTGTGTTTGTTGTTTTGTGTTGTTGTTTGCTTTACTGTTGACTGTTGTGTTTGGTGTTGGTGTTGTTGTTGTTATTGTTGTTGTAGGTGTCGTCGCCATCAACGTCTCTAAATGTAAACGAATGTTGCCAGGCAGCAGGCACTGCTATGAGCATGAGTGGCGTAAGTGGAGTGCAAGGGTGCGTGTGTGTCTCTATCTGTCTGGGAGTACGTGGCGTATGATGAATGTGCTGATTTTTAATATGAGCCGGGCACAAAATAAACAACAACACAAAATATGCAGAAAAAGTGAAGAGAAGTAGAAAAAAATATTAAATTAAAAATACAATATTTAACAATATCCTGGCTCAGGCGTAAGTGTGAAGTCTGCCGACACAGCAGCTGAAATTTCAGCTGAAACTCGCGTTCGCCTCCGTTTGCTTTCCTTCCGTTGATATTTTTCCCGAAGCAACAAACTCCATTATATCATTTTCAGTTCATATTTCGCAGAAAAGCATATCTAACAATGTGCAATGATAACTTCTGAGCACTTGCCGCTTTCTTCTTGTGGCGGAAAAAGTGCCAGCGAAGCACAGCTGCAAGGACGTACGCATAGAAACGTTTTCTAACTCCGGTACACGCTGCACTCCTATCTCATAAATAATATCACTGCAAACCCCGGCAAACGCAACTGAATCAAAAGGACAGCCACTAAGCAAAGAAACAAAGAAAGCATCCAAACCCCCACAAAACGAAACGAAACGTTTATAAGAAAACAAATATGGCGGCACAAATATGTCGGTTGTGTACCTACAGACACACATACATATACATTCTTCCACACATGCACTCTTCGACACATATTATCACCACATTCAGTTGCACCCAGCATGGCAACCGCTAGCTAGGAAATGCCGCAACTCCTGCGAGGTTTCAGTGACTGTAGTTGGAAATATTTTGAACAAAAGTAATTCGCACTTGATTTGGAACAGGCTTGCAATCTCTCGCTGTGTTCGTAGGTAGACTAGCGGCAAAAAATATGGAATTCATATACAAACACACACACAAACACACAAATACACACTCACACTGCTGCAACCTCACACGGAAATTCACAGTCACAGCCGCACACATCGCTGAAAATATCAGAGAACTGATTTATAGCAATTTTGTGGCATGTCATTCCCTGCGGTTTAGTCACTCTTCCTGCTTGGTAAACCACGCCACCAACAGCGCTGGAGCGTATTTATTTAAAAGCGTAAAAAAATCATACGTTTCCCCTATGAAGTGGCACATGAAGCTTAGCAAGCGGCCACATAAGCATGGTGGCTATTGGCAGGCAGGAACTGAGACACAGGGTTCTATGCACCAATGTCACATAGCTATGCGGGCTCATACTCAAGATCACTGCTCAGCTGTACTGAATCTCCCAATTAACTGTCACTACAGGAATGGACAAAGTTCAATGAATCTTGAGACAAATTATAAGTGTTTCTTTAGGTCCATAGAATATTGGTCCTGGTGGTTCCATGAATCTAGCAAAAATATACAAATTACTGACACCTACCTTTTGCTTATTTATGCAGCTGCTTAGAGTATAGAACAATCAGGTCTGGGAGCCTGAGACAATGACTACAAAAAGTCATAGTAAAAATATGTGAAAAATAAGTTCCACTGCCTACTTTTAGGAGCAATAGCAATACGTTTAAAAATTAGGCTAATCGGCTGCGCTCAAAACAAAGAAATTCTAAGAGCAGTCAAGGTTTCATTCTTGAGATTACTGGTAAATTTAAGTATTGGTATTTATACCTGTTGAAATGCATAAAAATATGCTTTGAAATTATGCTAGACATTGGCTTCAATATTCTATAATGGAAGAATTTCTATTATTAGCCCGAAAACCATTATTTCAATGTATACAAGTTCCAACAATTTTAAGTGTTATTACTAAAGAAAAAATGCAATCAAAACATGTCAAATGACCTAAAAGCATACTATAAAAGAGCAGATTGTAACACTCATACAACTCGTAATCTCTTAAAATTTGCTCTCCGTATATATTCAGTTATCCAAATTACCGTCAAATGTCTTACTTGGTTGAAAAGTATGCTCTAACAAATATGTTTATTTCAGTCAATATATCATGCTGAAGAGTATGCTTTAAAATTTTGTACATGTAGAAGAGGCGCAAAATCAGGTTACAGTGTACTGAACTCATTTTATTTTTCATATGCTAACAAGTATGCTTTAAAAATGTCTTCTAAGGATTTGAAGTGACCTGTAGGTATGGAAAAGGATGAGGAAATATAGAGCCTAGTGCGCTAAGTCACATTGGAGATATGTCTATTATATTATATTAAATTTTTTCGTTTGCATATCCTAAAAAGTATGCTTTAAAAATATACTTTATTTATGGGAAATCATAAAATAGGCAGGCTGGGTGGCAAATAACTTTGATTTATGCTCATTTTATATCAAATTAAACTTTTTCATTTGCTCGAAAGTATGCAAAACAATTCCACAGACTTTGTGTGTCCAGTAAATTGGGGAAGTGCTAAAGATATATGAAAAATATATGCAACTAAACTTTTCAATCATAGAGTACATTTTTTTACTACTACGAACAATTGATTAAATACTTAAAAGTATGCTTCGATTTTTCTCATATAGCCGGAGGATGCTTAAAAGTATGCTTTGAATTTCTTTCTTATGACATTATGATGGCAAATCTGAATAACGTATGTAAGCACCGCTAAAATGCGGTCCATTATTTTTAAAACTATTCAAACTATTGTCCTCTTCCACAAATTAATATCCTCATGATGAAATGCAACTTCGTCTCTAAAATTTCTATTTACTCCGTTTTGACCATGTTGTGAAAAACACTTTAAATCACAGTTGTAATATTTTCCTATCCTTGAAAACATTTCGCTTTAACTTTGACAAACCACACTCAGACCAATTAACATTCACAACTGGACGACTTCAAAGCTGTACACAAATGTCTTACTTTTCTATGTCGTCAGCAGTTGCTCTCCCCCCTCCCCAAGTGTACGCGCTTAAATAATAAACACATTAAGTCAACAAAATATTATGTCAATACCCGGGAGCTCGCGTCAAAGCAAGGGTGCCGCATGAATGCACGAACAAATTTAAAAAATCAAATTAGTGTCAGAACGTCGAAAAGTATGCAAACTATTTTATAAGAATTCGAATTCAATATTACACAAACCAAGGGGCTACAGCTACACAAACTAATTAAGTTTATGTGTAAGTTTAGCCCCAACTTGGAGTAGTAACGACACAACCAGCACGAGTACCACTGAGAGAGAGCACTGTTATTGGTAGGGGTGCGAGTACGAGTACTTGGAGTACGGACAATAAAAGAAAAGGCAATCAAAAACTACTTACATAGAAACAGTTCTGTTTCACTTCTGTTTGGTTGGCGGAGGGGAGCTGAAAAGAGACAAGAGAAAGCATTTTTTAATTAGTGAAAAAAGTAAAACAGTTTGAAAACTTAAACGTAACACTTTATGCGGAACACACTGGCAGACAAAAGACCAAATCAAATGTGGCTTGGGGAGTTGCAAAATCTCTTGACTTCGAGGTGTGGCGGGGACGAGTGCAGCTGGTGCGCGGCGGGAGACGGCTATGGGCACTTCAGTTACTAATTAAAAACATGAAATAGATCAAAGCATAGAAAATTATGCTCGAAAATCAAATCAAATGGAAAAGGCGACGGCAGACTCGCAGCGTATGACTCAAAAGGCGGCAGTGGCAGCACCGGCGACACCAAAGCCAAGCAGAGCAGAGCCAAGGAAGCGGAAGCGCATAGGCAACGCCTACACGGCAGTCCACCAAACGTACCACGACCCGGTCTAACGTTTTCATGGTTTTTAATTAATTTCCGTGTAGCAAAGTTTTGTCAGCGAGTGAAAGAAAGTCACGCAGCAGAGAGATGCACAGAGCAACTGAGGGGGGCGAGATAAAAATATATGATTTCATAAAGAATCCAATACAATGAAGTTGCACAGACGACTGACTTTGGTCGGCGGCGGCAAGGCAGGGCCGGGCTCAGCTGGAAGACAAGGCACGTTGCCGGAATACGTAGCATAGAGCAAAATAAAATGAAATGTAATGCTGCTGCAGTAGCACCAACAGAGAACATGAAAAATAAACACCTTTGAAGCATTTCGAAGATGACGGCCAGGCCACTCAGCACTCCAGCGGAGTGGTGCAAAGGAAGAGCGCACTTAACTGCCTGAGCTTTACGTGCGATGCGAACAAATTAAAAATTTGTGCAATTTACGCTGCAAAAACAAATAAAAATATTCTAAGAGCAAACGTGGTGTGGTGTTGGTGATGGTGCCTGTGAAGGTGCTGGCGATGATGCTGGTACTCGTAGCAAAGCAGCAGAAAAGCCAAGTGAAATAAACAACTCCACAGCCAGTCAGCCAAACAAACCAATCAACGAACCAGCAACCAACCAACGATCGAGCCAGGCATCCAGCCATGCCAACAGTCAGTCAGTCAGTCAGTCAGCACACTGGCACAGCAAACGAATTGCAACAATCGATAATTGATTGGCGCTGGGGCGAGGCGGGCGGACTCACTCAACACTGGAATACGATATAAATGCCGAATAGCACTAAAATTGCCATAAAATTGCAATGCGAAGAAAACAAAGAAGAAGTCGCGGAATACGAGAAAATAGAAAAAAGAAACAAAACTTTCTGTTTTCGTATTTCAAAGTATATTAAAACGTAGCGCGAAATGAGTTGGAATAAATTGAAACGAAATGAAATGCGCTCATGCCACAACTGAGCCATGGAAAATAATTTCGTAAGCAATCAGTAGCAATTAAAGTCAATATGGGGGAGGCAGATTTAAAGCAACAGGAACAAACACAACAAAAACAAGAAATCAAATTAAATATGCTTCAGCTTAAATTGAAAAGTGTTGCATACTTTGAGGCAGGTGGTAATTACAGGCAACAAAATACTGAGCACATTAATAAAGGACGAACATCAAAAATTGATGAGAGGAGAGCTTTGAGTTTAGAAATAACTAAGGAAGTGAAGAAATTGCCAACTTTCAGGCGGTAAAGAAACTAATAAATAAAGTATGAAATCAACCAAATATGAAAAATGAGCCTACTTTTGGGCTGTGGGCCTTTTACTGGTAAATGGGATCATAAAAAAACAAAAAACATAGAAATAAAGTATAAAATCAACTTAAATATGCTTTTGAAAAATAGAGCAAATTTAGAAAATCATTCAAAATTGAAAAAATGTGTCTGCTTTTAGGCTGTGGGCCTTTTATTGGCAAATTAGATTATAATAAAACAAAATAAAAATAAAGAATAAAATTTACTAAAATATCCTTATGATGGACATAAAGGATAAACCACAGAAAGCCTACTTCAAGTCATTGTAAAATATATAGAAGTTAATATAGTCCAACCAAACCTAACCAAATATACTCAAACTATGGAATAACTGCAGTTGCCCCAATTAAACTGTTGTCGAATAACGAAAACTGTTGCCCACTTTCAGGAGATGAAGACATAAAAACAACCATTTTTTATTAACAAAAATCAAGCAAAGTGAAAAAATCAAATCAAATATAATATATACCTATAAAACACCAATTAACACGAAATGATATCAAAAGTTTTCCCCTTTTTAGGGCACAATCCTTAAACACTCATTAAAATGTGTTGACTAATATTAGGCTGCAATAATTTGCTGCTTGCCACAATCACAAACCTATGCAATATAAAATAAACATAAAATCCATTGACACATATTTGCTCCTGCACTTAAACACACACTGCAAAAAACGCAGCCTACTTTTAGGCGTGCACAATTGTCTACAGGGGAAATGTGCACCGCTTATGAAACCGCCTCCAACGTAAAACCACGCAAATATATGTTTGTATTTAAGTCTTAATCCAATAAACCGTTAAATCTCCCCACACTTGAGTGTAGCCTATATTTAGGCTGCGAAAAAGTTCTATGTCCTTACGCTAACGCTGGTAAAAAAAAACTAATAATAAATCACATTCTGCATAACCAATAGTGATATACAGTTAGATTACGAACAGTTCACACGCAGCGCTGCAAGTTCCCGTTTACTGCTGTCGGCCTCAGCTGTGCAACATCTGCGTGCTGGCTCGTCCGGCGGTGCCTCGTCTGTGAGCGTATGTGCAGATAACTGAGGTCTGAACAGTATCAAACAACACTAATAATAATGATAGTAATGAATATTTATTAAACTTTTTATCTACTGTCTTGCTTGCAATTCAATACATAACAACAACACCACTACAGCCAGGGCCGTTGCTGACCGTCCATCCGCCTAACAGTATGCTACACTTATTAAATGTAATTTAGTTCAACAAGTTTTTATTTCTCTCATTTTGATTATTGACACGGCAAACAGCACAAAAGGCAAATAAAATTGACTGCAATTTGCATGTGGAAGTCAGGAAGAGGAGCTTCCGTCTCTCTGTATTGGATGATGTGTCATACACATGCAGTTAGACATACGCACAGATGGGCGCTCACATCAGCGGCATTATGGCAACTCGACTAAAAATTACGGTAATTTGCATGGAAAATGGCAATGTCCATCAATGGACACAATTATAGCCAAAGAACACAGCACACGAAAGGAAAAAGACAACGATAATCGTTAAAATGACCTATAACGCCTGTAACCAGACCAGGCGGCCAGCCGTGGACATCGCATTTGCCAGCACAAAATGTGTCCTGGCCTGGTCCTGGGAGAAGGGGAAAATAACGTAATGACAAAATGGCAGCCGGTGTAGCAGTGTTGGCAGTACAAAATGCTCAATTGAATATTTAAATAAGGGAGCAAGTGATCGGACTGACAGCAGAAAAAGCAGCAGCAATGGCAGTAGAGGCGCAGGAGCAGCGGCAGTAGCAGCAACCGATTGGACGGCGCTCTAATGAGTTACAACGTAAGGGTGGAGCTGTAGACAAGCGGACAAAACGACCCAACCGAGCATCGAGTGTACTCAAACTCACACATGCACTTACGCCACAAATGACTAAATTGCTGTGTAATATGTACAAAAACAACAACAAGAAAAATAATGAAAAATAATAGAAAACTGAAAATAAACTGATACGGGTGCACAACTAAGCGAAACAAGAAAATTATAGCAGAATTATAGGCGTAATGAATAAAAAATGAGCCATTTGAATGCGAAATGAGACACGGCGCAGATGTTCGTTCAATCGAGCTGCCAACGACCGGGGGCCTGTTGGTAGTGAGCGGGCAAGGTGTTTACTGAAACACTTAAGTGCGCCAGCAGTGGCTGTATAATTTATGGGGGCAGCAGCGCTGCAAAGTATGCAAAGTGGTTTTGCAAAAACCCAATTAAAATAATCATATTTAATTATATTGAAGACAGTGGCGATTGAATGCAATCAATGCAAATAGGTTAAAGTAAATGAATGCGATTAGACGGTTGAGACGGAGTACCAGGAAATATGCAATATATTATTAATCATAGGAAAAACAAAGTGTTCTATTTCGTATATTTTTGTATCAATACACGGAGGTTTCCTTCGGTCTATAGGAGGTGAAATAATCATCCAACAATTATGGTCTGTGTACCATGATTGATAGAATTTCTAGAAAGTAGCTACAACTCCGTTGCACAAAAATTAGTGCATAGTTTTAGGGATTGAAATCAATAAATAAGGGAAAAGTACCTACTTTTGGGGATTGAAATCAATAAATAAGAGACTGAAATCCATTATCGTAGGGTTCATACTTCTGTAGGACTTTACATGGTATCCCTAATAGCGTGGCTATGTTACTAGTAATAATAGAATATCTAGAAAGTAGTCAAAGATTCAGTATTCAAAAAGTCCCGCCGACTTTTCCGCTGAAATGAAGATACAAGGAAAGGAAATCAAGAAAGAATCTATCAAAGCAAACTTCAAGCTTCATTGTACCAAATCCACTGTCTACTTTTAGGGATTTGAATCAAGATATAAGGGATTGAATTCAAGAAATAATCCATTAAAGTAGGCTTCATGTCTGTAGGCGTTTAAATAGTCACTCTAAGATTATGATAGTTCTACTAGGAATAATAGAATATCACAAAACTAGCCCCAGCTTTCTTGCACAAAAACCATTCCCTACGTTTAGGGTTAGAAATTAGCAAGCAACATTTACCTCACTATAAACAAGAGGAACACACCTCGAGTAATTTCCACCCAGCCACTTACTTGTACCTGGTTTCCACTTGTACCTTGTTTGAGTCGTAACTGGCATCAATATTGCACTGCGCCTAAAAGCATCTATTTTGCAATTACGTGAGTAACTCTTTTATTACACTTCATGAAGCTATTAATTCAATCATTTTCAAAGCATTTCGGTGCATTTAACACCACCATCATTTTAAGGCTGCAAAGGCAATAAATAAATATTGTTGCATGCTTTTAGGTGTCGCTCAAATGTACGTGAGCGAGACTGAGTGTGGGTGAGTGTTTATGAAACCACAAAACAACAAAATTTTCCACGCAAAAAACACATTTTATCATAATTTTTATAGGCGATTAATGCTAAAACGCACAAGCAACTCGGAAAAAAGTCAACAACAAAAAAGGACCAAGACAAAATAAGGGTAAAAAAAGAATTTTATGACACCATTTTGTTTTGTTGTACTTCTTTTCAAACACGCACGGACGCATAACAAGACATTAGCAGCAGGCAGCACAGCAATGGGGGCCGGCACCAACACAACTACCACCCCAACAACACCACTAGCACCACACGAACACCACTACTGCCCCACCAACACCGTTTATTGTCGCTACTAACGTATTAAAAGCGCGGTTAAACACATTTTTAGAACTTATCTCTGCCAGCCAATATGGCGTCTTTGTCATTGTAGTTGTGCAGTAATAATTTTTCCCATTAATGGTCGCCTTTATATTTAAGCGCATTCGGCGTTGTTGTTGCTGTTGTTGTTGTTGCTGCTGTTGTTGTTGCAGTTCTGTTGTGTATTTATTACTTTGGCACATAGTTTGTTGTTCGCTTTTTGTAGTGTTGGGGAAAAAAAACCGAGTGCACATAAAAAAAGCGGCGATTTAACACAAATCGCGCATTCAAGCGTACGAAAATGGGCACCACTGGCGCTGGCGTTAAAGGAAACACGCCCGCTAAACACGACTTTTGACTCTTGCTCGTTTCTCATGCAGTACTCTACAGAGAGCCACAATTTAAGCTATATACACAAAAAATTTAATTTTTATCACATACTTGCAGGCGCTCAGACAATAAAATAGTTTAAAACATGATCCGCACCATGTTAGAGATATCAAAATAGCGTGAGAAGAACGCATTTTATCCCAGTTTGTTTTGGTTTGGCTGTTTTTTTTTGGAATAGAATACCCATGGACATAGAATAACTGGAAAGCTAGTGTAGGAGAAGCAATTAGAAATATAACGGAGGTAAAAGTCATTTCAAAAGTCATGATAATCAAAAACATGGAATCATATGCGAAAAACACGCCAAGCATGGATGGTACGACTGAAGCTCTCCAGATGCCGTGATGTAGGTTGGTACCGGAGACACTACCACTATTAGGAAAGAGTAAAGCAGTCAACAATTCTGAGTCATGAGGAAGCTCTGGCTTTCTCTCATTTAACGCTGACTTTCTCTCATATTCACGAAGATTATGTGATATTCCTATAGACATTATTCAGATAGCATTTAGAAGGTCAAGAATGAGAATGTCCTCACTTTCCTGTATTTTCCTCTCATAAGCCATGAATCAATAGTATTGTTGTCTTACTCCCCCAAAAGATATACGAGTAGCTAAATCAGTTAAATGGGTTTGATTCTTCGATATTAAGTTAATTGCAGATCGTTCTAAAACATGATAGAAATATATATGCAGAGCTCGAGAATTATCAGGGTAGTTCAGGTGCAAGTTGAGTGGCTAGTTCTCTCAGAATCTCCTAGCACAGTTTGAGCATTATCAGGGTAGTTCAGTTGTGAATTGAGTGCCTAGTTCTCTCATAGGCATAGAGATGTAGAGCTCGAGAATTACAAGGGTAGTTCAGTTGTAAATTGATTGCCTAGTATGAGAGAAGGCATAGAATCTCTGGAGAACTCGAGAATTGTCAGGGTAGTTCAGTTGTGAATTGAGTGGCTAGTTCTCTCATAGTCATAGAATAGTCTCTGCAAAGCTGCATAATAGTCTTAGAATAGCTTAATAGTCTTAGAATAATCAGGGTAGTTCAGTTATGAGTTCACTCACTCTACTCACTCTACTTTAACGCTCTGTGTCATTAACTTATCATAATCTTAAACAGAGAGTCATTTCAACAGACTTTTCAACTTTTTCTCTCACGCTTTCTCTCTTTCATTCTCCATCTGCAGAGACTTGGAATTTCTACTATGTGAACTTATTAAAGGAAATATTCAAAACCTCTCAAAATAAAAGTACAACTGGATTCACAGAATACTTAAGTTGACTGTTGTAGTCAAAAATAGTCGTCCTTAGAAAGGAAATATTCAACACATCTGGAAAATAAAAGGACAACTGGATTCACAGAATACTTAAGCCGTGAGTTGACGGTTACAGTGACAACTGCAAAAGAGTCGTTATAAAAGCGTCACTTAATGACTCAGAAACATTCGCAACTAATTCGTCAGAAAACTATTCTAACACAGTTCGTCCTTAGATCGAAATATTGAGAAAACTTTTTCGGTTCTTCGCATTACATGGTACCATCCACCGAAGGGAACCATTAGCAAAACTAATTTCCTTTACACTATGAAGGCAAACTTCCTGTAATGCATGGCAATAAACTTTGCATTTTCGTTACAGCGCTTCGAATTGGTTGCAGTGCCCGCAGGCAAAACGCGCACGCACTCACACAACATGGCGTGCAGGCTTAATTAAAAGCCTCATTTAACATGCTCCACTCGCATTTGTTTATGGCAGCATCAGTTGTAATGGGGTACCATATGCTTTGCTTTTTACTAGCCAATTAGTTGCCTGTGGCCTAAAATGTTTTGAAAAATTTCCAAAAACTACAACAACAAAATGCCGCAGAACTTTGCCGCAAATTGATTCTGATTATTTACAGCAGATTCTTTTTTGTTCGCTTTTTTCTTCTCGTTTTGTGGGTCGTTTGTTCGTGTTTTATGAACTCATTTGCAAGTTGGCTCTGTGTGTTTAATTCTATTATTGTTCGTACTCTACTGTAAGCACTCTACACGCAGAAGGCGCTGAAGACAAACTTGCAACAAGCGGGGCTTAAAAGCAAAGTTAACTGCTAGCCACAACATGGAATATTTAATGCTTAGTGATCTACATACATATAAATTTAGCAACAACTCAATTTGTTTGCGCCTGAACACACTGGATTGGTAAGTCCGGTTGAAACCGGTTTTATTATATAGCTAAGAGACCGTCTCAGAGGCAGAGAGAGCTTTAGCAATAGTCGTAGATGCAGAACGAGGGAGAGACAGAGAGAGAGAGCGAGAGAGAGATACGAAATTTTATCCGTCTGAAACGGATTTTCCTATATAGCCGGGAAACTTTTACTCAGTTTTCACATAAGTTATGGAAAATGCCTCAGAAGTAGAAAGTCAAGTTATACTGATTGACTTGCTCAGTCCGAATAGGAGTAACTTGTAGATACATTTATATATTTAATATATATATGTAATATTACATTGACATTTTTTAGTGTTACTTTTATTTGAGAGAGAGATTTCTTGCCCACAGGGTCATTTGTGATCCGTAACTATGTCGCATTAAGAGAGTACAATGCGCTTGGCCAATCCAGCCGAAACCTGTTCCTCTTATATAGGGAAATATTTGCACACTATATAAGGAAATATACTCCGAACACCTTTTCGCAATACTTTCAGAAGCAGAACGCGAAGTGCAGTATTAGTAGTCACCCTGCAGTATTAGTCCCTTGAGCCCACCACATAAAGAGAGTGCAATGGGCCTGGCCACAATAATTGGGTCAATCCAACCGAAACCTGTTCTACTATATAGGGGAAAAATGTGTACTTACTCTCCCAGCACCTTTTAGCAATAGTTACAGAGGCAGAACGCGAACTTTTATCTGCATTGTCTCCCTAGAGCCCTTCACATATATATGTTACAACACTAACTTGGTCAATCCAACCGAAACCGGGTTTTCAATTCTCTGGCATTGCAGGTGGCTTGTGAGCACTTCAGAGGATCCAAAGACTTGTCGACTTCGATTTTCTGAGAAGAGAAGTTAATGGCATCAGTTCTAAAAGCAGTCCCTAAATTCACCAATGGCTACCTACGCACTTCGGAAAGTGACTATTCCAGTGTCTGGCATGTAGCGCTCTTTGTATGCCCACCTAACCGCGCTCAACTTTTCTGCTTATTATCAATTTGTTGTGTACAAATCATAAATTTGATTTCTGTACCGACTGTGTGCATATGCGGCTAGGCATGCCCGGCAGCACGTGCGTTTGGTGTGGTTTGACTATTTTCTTTTTTTGCTGTACTTTTTGAAAATTTTTTTGCTTGTTTGTTTGTTTGACTCGCATGTGAGGCGCGCCGTGACTGTTTCGCAATTGTTTAAAATAGTTTTGAACCGAACTCGTATGAGTAGACACAGCGTTGCAGGCGAATATGAGTGCGTGTGCATGTGTATGGCTGCGAGTGAGTGCGTGTGGAGGTTCGGGTGTGTGTGGCTTGCGGGTACGCAGTATTGCAGAGCGTTGAACTTTTTCAGAACAGCTGCTGCTGCTGCTGCTGTTGCTGCCATTGCTGCCGTTGAAACCGAGGCTGGCCTAGGTCAGGCATACCGCGCGAATGTGTCCGTCCGATATTTAAGCTTTTATTTTTGAAAATTTATGCTTAGCTGTGTCTACACAATATGGCCAAAACAATAAAAGCGCACATAAAATAAAAACTTATGAATTTATTGCCAGTGGCAGAGGCAACGGCAGCAACAGCCGCAGCCGCAGCCGCAGTGCCCGCCGTTGCTGTAACCGCTGCGCCTCAGTGATACTCGTAAAACTGGGAAGTGGTGGCGTGTTCGGGCATAAGTCAAAATTTCGTTGGCAGCGCAAATGTGTGTGTTAATCATGCGATGTGAAATTCGGTGATAAATGTGTGAAAGCTAAAGAGGGGCGTGGTTAAGTGTGAAAGCGATAAGTGAATAATAGTGTTGAATGCGTCGATAGGCCAAAGACCAAAGCAGCTCATAAAATAGTGGAGAGGAGGAATGGGATTTTGAATTTATTATAAGCACATGAAAGAGTGACAAATGAAAACTGACCCAAATGACATGAGCAGCAAACGATACTTTCTGAAATAAAACAATTTCGTCACGGACACAGAAGTTCTTTAATGAAGCTCCTCCTTCAACTCTAGGCTCAGACTTCACAGTCAAGATCCCAGAATATGACAGTTACTGGCACAACTATGCCAATAGGGCAACATTGGGTCATATTTTGGGGGACTAAAGAAGAATTGCCATCGCGCCGTCAGTTCTTTCCTACCAGAATTGCCCCATATATTCGAATGACATCAATTTGACAAAGGTTCACACTGAAGTCCCCATCATGCCCACCCCTCTCGGCTCTTCCTCCACGTGAGTAGCCTTCGTACCTGCCACTAAAAATAACAAACGTCAAAAACACTGCTAAAAAGTGAAAGCAAACAGTTCTGGCTGAGATGCCAAACACACTGGAAAAGTTGTTGCGACAGCATTCACTGAGCTGCAAATTACACAACCTCGGCTCCGGTGCATTACCTCGTGTAGCAACTGTTAATAAACCCGCCACACAATCAAACCCCCCGCCCCCTCCAATCCGTTCGAAATGATTACACTGCTCCAATCACGTTGCACGCCACGTGTTTGCTCTGCCTGTCTGTTTGTTTACCCAACTACTGCAATTGTGTATCCTGGCACGGATTACGCGTCACTCATACGCCAGCGTCAATATTCGTATGTCCTGCATTGCTTACATTCTTCAGCAACATTGCAAAGAAGCTGTTAAGGCTTCTCTTACCGCTGCCTTTCTACAGCTCAAAGGTGAACTCACAAGTCTAAGTGAAAACAAAAGAACCGTGACAAGCGGAAAAGCAGCACTCCTCCTCCAATCCCAGCGGGAAATTGTAATTACCGATGACGCAACCAGCAGCGCGTGCTAAGGTTTGATGGTGAGGAAGTTATTGAAGCTGCAAAGTGAGGCGGTTACAAGCAGCGATTATAGACCTCACACAACAGCTGACAAGCCAATTACAACGTCACTGCTAGTTATGCTATGGAATCATAGTAGAATAGTACACGAGCCGCCCGCGTATGCTCCAATGCCTCTATTTAAAAGGTTACATTCCATTACAGAGGAGAAAAAATATCTATCGTCAAATCTGATTTCTCTCTATACATGTATTTGCCTGCCTCTCTCTGTTTCTATCGCCTTATCTACCTCTATATGTATCTCCCCATCTCTCTCTATATATATCCAATGGATATTATCCATATTCCTGTCCCTATTTCTTTACATAATTTTCTCTGTTTTACTCCCCTATCTCTCTCTATATATATCTCTACATATCTCCCTACACATCTCTCAACATATCTCTTTATATATAGCTCTATCTCCCATGCTATCTCTCACTCTCTTTCTATTTATCCCTTTCACCTCTGTTTTATCGCTCTATCTATCTCCCTTTTTGTATATGTCTCTGTATACTTGTCATAATTTACATCCGCCCCTTATCATATATCTCTAGATGTATATATCCTCATATTTCTATCTCTCTCTTTCTATTTAGCTCTTCCGACCTCTCTCTATCTATCTCTCCATCTATCAATCTTTCTATCTGTCTTTCTATGCATCTATCTACATTTCTATATTTATATATTTGTATCTCTTCTTTTATCGCTTTTCCTTTATCTTTTTCTATATATCTCTATCCTATTTTTGCTCTCTCTTTCGATCTATTTTTATCTATATATTTTTGTAACTTTATTGCAATCTCTCTATTTCTATATTCCTATTTGTGTCTCTGGCTCTCTCTATCTCTCAATTTGCATATATGTTTCAATGGCTCTCTTTTTGTATCTCTCTTTATGTTTCTCTATCTGTTTAGCTGTTTTTTTTATCCATATTTGTCTGAGTATTTCTCTATCTCTCTGTTTCTATATACCACTCTCTTTGCATACATCCTTCT